>JAWHQI010000007.1:16547500-17747500 GCA_033032865.1 Dactylorhiza incarnata
GAGTCGGCCCGATGGGCCTCCCATCTGCCGGCATTACTGATCCCGGTGAATGGTCTCTAGTCGGGGTTCTTACTGGTTGGAGGCGGAGTACCCGTCCACGTCCTAGGTGTGAGGCCCCCATTTGGACCCCACATACATCTGTATCTAAGCTATGTTTACATTTGTCCTAGGTTGAAGTGCGGCTAGTGAATACAAAATAAAGACACATAATAATAAAATTTACTTTCGTACCTTGTATTATTTGTTGAATATTTTTCTGTTCTACCATATCCATTCTTTTTCTTTTGCGTATCCAAAGTCACGTCCATTACCTACAAAATTTGACGACGGGCTTAGTCATACGAATATGACTAAGTGAGGATATACCTCTTTCAATGCTGTAAATAATTAAAGTAAAACTTTCGCATTTTAAGACATGTTTTTCATACTAACCGTTTGTCTGTATCAGTAGTGACCTTATGAAACATATAACTATACGAACATGTTAGTACCACTAAAACAGTATGAGCAGTATAGAATCATAATCATATCATGTAACAATATAACATTAAAGCAGTATATCCGTATAAGCAATAAATCTTTGTATCAGTATATCAGTGTAAGCAATAATTCCATGTATAATATCAGTAATATATCAATTTATCAGTATAGCATTATATCAGTGTGTCCATGTATCAGTATCTATGAAAGAACATAATGACTGGGGGAAACATTTCAGTAAACATAAACAGTATAAGGAGCTATAACATTATATGGACTATAGAATATGTAAACAATGCAAATATCATAAACTGTTTCTATATCATGGAAGCAGTGCAAATACATAACTTCATGTCGGTTTTCATGTCTATGAGCATTTATCTATGTTTCTTTTCTTAGGATATATTAGGGGCTATTGAATTGACATTCAACTTCATTTTCATTTTCTATGGGCCCGACCCCTCTGGGTCATCTATCCGAATCAGAACGTGCCTCGCGTTTCCACCTACGGCCGACTGACTCGGTAAACTGGCCCGACCCCTCTGGGTCCTGTATCCAAATCAGTACGTGCACACGCGTTTCCGCCTACGGCCGACTGACTTGGCAATTCATCATATTCATTTCATTCATATGCATGCACTTCAATTCGCCCGTAACATAATCTCGTGTCGACACGCTTACATAAAGTGAGTTATTCATTTTTATAATCCCCTCAGAAATATCATTCGCCTTTTTGCCTTTTTTTTCAAGGCCATACAATATAGCGACATTTAATATCAGTGATATCAACTATGCATATAGCATTCAGTATAAAAAGAGTGTGTATATAAAAAGAAAGTAAAGCCATAAAGCATAAATGAAACAGGTCGCTCTCACCATCAGTCGTTCTTTACTTTTATAGCAATTCATGTCGTTGCCATGCCTATTTTGAGATGCCATCCTTCACGATATCTGTATAGGAATCGTATCATATATGGTCATTTCTATCGGGGTTGCACCTCGCTATAGTTACAACATTTATTATGTGATGACATCATTTGGTAGCTACTTATTTACCCAGCGCGCTAGTTCACATAACAATAAAAGAGACAAAGTTCAAATCAATTATAAAACTTAATTCACCCCACTGTTACTGTGTGAAATAACAAGAGTTGGTCGGAATTATTTGTCACAATGCCATAAGATTAGCTGACCAACTATTGTTAACCCATATAGCTTTTCAAGTGTAAACTTATACTCCTAAAAAAAATAAGAATAGCCATTACTAATAAAAATAGAACAGCCGTTAATTGTAAGGAGAACTCCCCATCTCATATGTAAGCATTAAGGTAAAGCCCCATAATATAAATGCATACTCAGTCATAGAAATGACTTCAAACATGCAGATAAAACAGGTAACAAGCAGAGTTTCAAAGCCCAAGATAGAGCTGAAATCAACAGGGAAGGAGATCAGGAGCTGAAATTTAACCCACTGTTTTCACCAATGAACACCCAATAAAGCAGCCGGTTATAAGTAAAGCAAAGCCACATTCTCCCAACAGCACAATAACCAAAATGAAGAGAGGAGTAGTCATAGTCTGTCTATTGGAAGCTCATCTGAAAGCAGAACCCCCCAAATTCTCATGAAAACCTTAACTGACCTTAGTAACACATATTTCCCCAAAGCAAGAGAGATAGAAATTTATTAGGTGCCAATTTATGAAATTCTCCCAAACCCGATATTGATAAAGCCATAACCATAACAAGTAACAACAACTAACAACCATCCCCAGAAATCCTCCAGGTCTCAAGAAACCTTTATCTTAAAATCCTAACAGGAACTTCAAATAGCCCTATTCAGTAGTCAAGAGGAAGAGGAAGAAATAAGGAAGAGGGCTTACAGTGAGCTCAAGGAGGTCGGGCAATGTTTCAGTATAAAGTCGCAAGCCCCGACTAAAACCAGTTCAATCGAAGCCTTATCAACCCCTGCTTCCAGCAATACTCCAGCGAGTTATGAGATTTCGAGAATGAGAAGAAGGGAGACGATGAGAGAAATATAAAAAAAAAGGCAGAAGAAGGCGCTGATCTGCCCTAGCTGAGACGGGAACGAGAGAGTAAACAAAACAGTCGGCCGATCCAAAGTTATCCCAAACAAAAATAAAACTTCTTTATTTAATTCCTCCACCGCCTCTCATAAGCCCCATTCATTTACAAATATTACATCATTTAGCATGCCATATAAATAAACATCCTATTTTAACTAAACCATATAACATGGCCTTGGTATACTAAGATAGCATCACCTTTATTCTGATGTTGCCGTCGGCGAACAATTAATCATGCAGTCGCACTTCATCATTAGCATACATATTATTGCCAAAATTGTAAACATTAAGTCCACATGAAGCCTCTATTAGCATCCCAATCCAACCCTGGGGAACCTCTATTAGCACACCCAAATCTTTATGAAATTTTGTCACCATACATAAGATAGGTAAAATTCATAGTACGAAATAAACATTTCGAATGCCGCAAAGTATTAACGACACTCATATGCAACTTTCGACGCGACGCCGAGTTGACACTGATTTATATTTTCATCATAGGGGACGAACTTTTATTACATTTTATTATTATTTTTGGGTCATTTCACGATTTGGGCCGTTACAAAACTCTTCCCCTCTTATAAGACTTTTCGTCCTCGAAAATAGGACACAAGAACGTTCAAACTCGCATGACAGGAACAAGGGTAAGATATCAATTCTCACATATCTTTTATATTTACCATTCATTCAAACCTTTACTTGCTTTCCCGAGTTTCGAACTCTTCAATTATAGTGATCGACAAACCGCTATAAGCAATAATAAAAGAACAATATTGTTTCATGCTACATGAGCACCTTTCAATACATTCATCATTATAACATTGTCATGAAGTACTTTCACATTTCTTTTTTCAGTATTCTACTTGTGAGTTTTCCCATTACCATGTTATCAACACCCAAGCCAACATTCATCAGGATTCTCGTTCATTGCATTTAACCTTTGATCGTAAACGTTTATCATATAAACTTTCCTTTAATTTGACATATTGGTATTTTCTCGCGCCTTCTTTACGTCCTTTCTTTAGCATATTTTTATTTGTATTTTGCAGTTTCCTTTACTTCCCGTGTCGTTTTACTCATCACTCGACATACAATCATAACTTTTAAATTCGTTTCATTCACCATTGTTTCTTTTTACAGTACATATCGTTTTTGTTATAACTATTCTATGAATGTTTAATAGTGTCTCCTTGGAAAAGAATAATTTGTCTCTTATCAAATATTAGAGCCCGTTAAGTTATACACCGTTCATTACATGTTTATCCTAGTCATCTAAACACATTCATTTCCTTTACATGTGATCTTTCTTTCATTGATAAGCACCTTCCTATTTCAACTACTCCATGCTTAGCCTATTCATATAAGTTTGATTTGTGAAAATACTATTTTCTTTCTACACAGGTAAGAAATATTTCTTGGATAAGATGGTTATCTCAAGCATTTTCTAGTGGTCTTTATGACGCAACCGGTCATGTCAGACCTTTATTTTAACTTTGATACTGAATGAAAATATAGGTTAACAGTTATTCCATTACTAACTCTCATGATGGAATGTGTTGGGAAACCGATCTCTTGTTTCTTTTCCTTCATCTTTCTAACCTTAATTTTGTAACACCTCTTTCACATCCATATAACGTATCAAAGATTCGGCCGAAATCCAAGATATTTTATATAGGGTGAAAGTGAAACTACAAATCATTATAATCTTTACTTTGCTTATTCATTTCCTTCAACGTTACATACCCATCATCACATTCTCCTTTTATTCTTCGCAGTCAGTATTTCATGATGTTCTTCATAGCTTTTACATCACATGTCGTTATTTCAATTTACTGCGGATAATTTGCAATCTTTATTTGTGCACTTTTCATTAAATTGTTCGACTTGCATATTTGTTCATCTCATGCCTTTAAGATTACGCGTTGTCTTTATCCTTACTTGTTATAGTCTAATGACTTCATGTCGGACGTTCATTTGAACTTGAGGTTGAAGTTAAATCCTCTTGCCCATACAGGCACCATATTTATAAGCATAATAATCCTCAATATTATTTCATATTTCATCTCATCAAATTATTTTGATTCCTTCTTATACCACCATAAAGTGAAATTGATAGGTTTACCTTACTTTGAGTCATGAAAATACCTTTCATATATGCACTCATTTTGTCGTTAAGATAGTCGTGATTTTGTAATATTCACTTCATCATTGCTGGAATACAAGTTCATGTATGAAGATTTTATTCAACTACCTCTTTCCGTAGTATCACTTCTTTTCGTATTCATTGAAGTCATGACATCATATTACCGCTACTTACATTTATAACTTCTATTATAACTAATTTCCATTTTCTTTTTACATATTTGTAGAACACGTTTCAGAATTATGTATGCATACCATACATGACGAAAGTAGACTTATAATGCATATTCATTTTCGTCACTTTTGCTTCTTCTTGCTATTGCAAAAAGTTTCCAAACTATTAACAGTGCATAACGTTATTTACCTTTTTTTTATAGATGTTTAGTAATGTCTTCATGGACAATAAACATTCGTTTCTTGTAGAACAGTAGAGTCCATCATTTATACACCTTTTATTACATGTTCAATCAATTTACATACCTCCGTCTTCGCATTATAAAAGATACAACACTATTGTATAACCTTTATACTAAAAAAATTTCATGTATCTATCGTAACTATACGAAGATCTATAGCAAGATCTACTTGAAGTTATCTCGCTTTATGTTCGTGTACATTTCATTTAAGTCTTATCATTTCATGACTTCTTTCAAAACCCTTAGACGTACTTCGATTTAACAACAATTTCTTATTTACTAGATTTCTATGAACGGCCTTCTCACCTACATATCATGTGTGCTTATTCAGTACTCACTACAACCGAACTTCTTTGCAACTTAGCTCTGATACCAAATTGTGAGGCCCCCATTTGGACCCCACATACATCTGTATCTAAGCTATGTTTACATTTGTCCTAGGTTGAAGTGCGGCTAGTGAATACAAAATAAAGACACATAATAATAAAATTTACTTTCGTACCTTGTATTATTTGTTGAATATTTTTCTGTTCTACCATATCCATTCTTTTTCTTTTGCGTATCCAAAGTCACGTCCATTACCTACAAAATTTGACGACGGGCTTAGTCATACGAATATGACTAAGTGAGGATATACCTCTTTCAATGCTGTAAATAATTAAAGTAAAACTTTCGCATTTTAAAACATGTTTTTCATACTAACCGTTTGTCTGTATCAGTAGTGACCTTATGAAACATATAACTATACGAACATGTCAGTACCACTAAAACAGTATGAGCAGTATAGAATCATAATCATATCATGTAACAATATAACATTAAAGCAGTGTATCCGTATAAGCAATAAATCTTTGTATCAGTATATCAGTGTAAGCAATAATTCCATGTATAATATCAGTAATATATCAATTTATCAGTATAGCATTATATCAGTGTGTCCATGTATCAGTATCTATGAAAGAACATAATGACTGAGGGAAACATTTCAGTAATCATAAACAGTATAAGGAGTATAGCATTATATGGACTATAGAATATGTAAACAATGCAAATATCATAAACTGTTTCTATATCATGGAAGCAGTGCAAATACATAACTTCATGTCAGTTTTCATGTCTATGAGCATTTATCTATGTTTCTTTTCTTAGGATATATTAGGGGCGATTGAATTGACATTCAACTTCATTTTCATTTTCTATGGGCCCGACCCCTCTGGGTCATCTATCCGAATCAGAATGTGCCTCGCGTTTCCGCCTACGGCCGACTGACTTGGCAATTCATCATATTCATTTCATTCATATGCATGCACTTCAATTCGCCCGTAACATAACCTCGTGTCGACACGCTTACATAAAGTAAGTTATTCATTTTTATAATCCCCTCAGAAATATCATTCGCCTTTTTGCCTTTTTTTTCAAGGCCATACAATATAGCGACATTTAATATCAGTGATATCAACTATGCATATAACATTCAGTATAAAAAGAGTGTGTATATAAAAAGAAAGTAAAGCCATAAAGCATAAATGAAACAGGTAGCTCTCACCATCAGTCGTTCTTTACTTTTATAGCAATTCATGTCGTTGCCATGCCTATTTTGAGATGCCATCATTCACGATATTTGTATAGGAATCGTATCATATAGGGTCATTTCTATCGGGGTTGCACCTCGCTATAGTTACAACATTTATTATGTGATGACATCATTTGGTAGCTACTTATTTACCCAGCCCGCTAGTTCACATAACAATAAAAGAGACAAAGTTCAAATCAATTATAAAACTTAATTCACCCCACTGTTACTGTGTGAAATAACAAGAGTTGGTCGGAATTATTTGTCACAATGCCATAAGATTAGCTGACCAACTATTGTTAAACCATATAGCTTTTCTAGTGTAAACTTATACTCCTAAAAAAAAAATAAGAATAGCCATTACTAATAAAAATAGAACAACCGTTAATTGTAAGGAGAACTCCCCATCTCATATGTAAGCATTAAGGTAAATCCCCATAATATAAATGCATACTCAGTCATAGAAATGACCTCAAACATGCAGATAAAACAGGTAACAAGCAGAGTTTCAAAGCCCAAGATAGAGCTGAAATCAACAGGGAAGGAGATCAGGAGCTGAAATTTAACCCACTGTTTTCACCAATGAACACCCAATAAAGCAGCCGGTTATAAGTAAAGCAAAGCCACATTCTCCCAACAGCACAATAACCAAAATGAAGAGAGGAGTAGTCATAGCCTGTCTATTGGAAGCTCATCTGAAAGCAGAACCCCCCAAATTCTCATGAAAACCTTAACTGACCTTAGTAACACATATTTCCCCAAAGCAAGAGAGATAAAAATTTATTAGGTGCCAATTTATGAAATTCTCCCAAACCCGATATTGATAAAGCCATAACCATAACAAGCAACAACAGCTAACAACCATCCCCAGAAATCCTCCAGGTCTCAAGAAACCTTTATCTTAAAATCCTAACAGGAACTTCAAATAGCCCTATTCAGTAGTCAAGAGGAAGAGGAAGAAATAAGGAAGAGGGCTTACAGTGAGCTCAAGGAGGTCGGTCAATGTTTCAGTATAAAGTCGCAAGCCCCGACTAAAACCAGTTCAACCGAAGCCTTATCAACCCCTGCTTCCAGCAATACTCCAGCGAGTTATGAGATTTCGAGAATGAGAAGAAGGGAGACGATGAGAGAAATATAAAAAAAAAAGGCAGAAGAAGGCGCTGCTCTGCCCTAGCTGAGACGGGAACGAGAGAGTAAACAAAACAGTCGTCCGATCCAAAGTTATCCCAAACAAAAATAAAACTGCTTTATTTAATTCCTCCACCGCCTCTCATAAGCCCCATTCATTTACAAATATTACATCATTTAGCATGCCATATAAATAAACATCCTATTTTAACTAAACCATATAACATGGCCTTGGTATACTAAGATAGCATCACCTTTATTCTTATGTTGCCGTCGGCGAACAATTAATCATGCAGTCGCACTTCATCATAAACATACATATTATTGCCAAAATTGTAAACATTAAGTCCACATGAAGCCTCTATTAGCATCCCAATCCAACCCTGGGGAACCTCTATTAGCACACCCAAATCTTATGAAATTTTGTCACCATACATAAGATAGGTAAAATTCATAGTACGAAATAAACATTTCGAATGCCGCAAAGTATTAACGATACTCATATGCAACTTTCGACACGACGCCGAGTTGACACTGATTTATATTTTCATCATAGGGGACGAACTTTTATAACATTTTATTATTATTTTTGGGTCATTTCACGATTTGGGCCGTTACACTAGGTGCTCAACTTACCTGGAGGCATAGGAACTCAACACCTTCCCAAACCAATTGGGGGCGGAGAACCAGTCCACGCCCTAGGGTCCTAGCTTACCTGGAGGCAGAGGAACTCAATACCTTCCCAAACCAATTAGCACGTAGTGAGTCGACCCGATGAGCCTCCTATCTACCAGCATCACTGAGCCCGGTGAATGGTTTCTAGTCGGGAATCTTACCAATTGGGGGCAGAGTACCCGTCCACGTCCTAGGTGCTTACCTCACCTGGAGGCAGAGGAACTCAACACCTTCCCAAACCAATTAGCACGTAGCGAGTCGACCCGATGAGCCTCCCATCTGCCGACATTACTGAGCCCGGTGAATGGTCTCTAGTCAGGGATCTTACCAGTTGGGGGCGGAGAACCAGTCTGCGTCCTAGGTGCTTACATCACATGGAGGCAGAGGAACTCAATACCTTCCCAAACCAATTAGCACGTAGCGAGTCGACCCGATGAGCCTCCCATCTACCGACATTATTGAGCCCGGTGAATGGTCTCTAGTCGGGGATCTTACCAATTGGGGGCGGAGTACCCGTCCACTTGCTCCTAGAACCGATCTGCATAGCTTCCCAGCGTCTCCCCGTGCTTTTGTTGAATCAAGAACAACGATGCAGCTAACTTCCTCCCCTTCTTCGAGGTGGAGAACCTCAACAAGAAACTCTGACGCAGGTCCTTGAAGCTGTAGATGGTACCTGATGGGAGCTGGTGGAACCAGTCTTTTGCCTCTCCCTTGAAACTGATGGCGAAGAGCCTGCACTTGGAGGCGTCCGTTATCTGCCTGATCGAGACCATGTCTTCAAACCACTGGAGGTGTTGGATAGGGTCGTCCTTCCCTGTGTAGTAATACATGGCGGGCTCGCTGAACCCGTCTAGAACGGGAGCCGAGGTGATCAGCTCGCAGAAGGGACTCCCCATCCTCCCTGGTGTGTCGAAGGCGCTCTCACTGCCTCCTCACTGGGATAGCCGGTCCCAGGAGAGCTGTTGAAGAGCACTCTCGCTTGGAGACCCAATCCCTCCTCTGAGGCTAACCCCTTTTCTTGCCGACGTGCTTGCCCCGTCTCCATCGGATATGGCAAGGCGAGCACAGGTGCGGGTGGTGTCGAGCACTCGCCGTGAGGGGGGAGTGCGACCCGCATGAGCTCCAGAACCGACTTCTTGAACTCGTCAAGGTTATTCTTCTTCACGTACTCGCTGGTGGGGGGCTAGTTCCCCGGCTCATCGCTTCCAGCCATGAGACTTGCTCAGGGTTTTCCGAACTAGCTGCTTCCACACTCACCGCACAAGAATGTTGAAACCAGAGAACTGGTCTCGACGTTCGAAAGGGGGATGCAGCTAACCCTTACTTGACCCGAGCTAGAACCCTTGACTAGTTGCTAAGAACCGAAAGACCTTACCCTTGAAGAACGCTTGAGTCCAAAAACGAACCCCTTAAGCTGCAACATGGAGGTCCCACCGCACACCCAGAAGTTCACATAGAATTTCCCCTCCCAAGCCAATGCTGAGCCTGTGCACCTTGGAGGGCACTAAAGCTCACCTCACCACCAACCTTCATTGACGGGGGGGGGGGGGGGGGGGGGGGGGGGGGGGAGGTAGTGCTTGCTCACAAGACACACACGAGGGAGAGGAGAGTCCAACCCTTCCCAAGGTGCCCATGGAGGTCTATTTATAGACTTCCCAAATTGGGTTGCGGATAACCAAAATTCTACTATCCGCAGCTCAACCACGAACCTGAACGACCAGAATTGGAGGAGGGACGAGTGGAGAACGAGACGTCCACTCCCCCCTTGCCGGGGTCGAATGAGTGGACCGATGTCCACCACCCTGACTGGGCGAGTGGACCGCACGGCCCACTCAACCCTCCGGGCGAGTGGACCATAGGTCCACTCGCCCGGGGCCTTGGGTACACTCGCCCACACCCTTGGTCCACTCGCCCCCCCCACTCGGGCGAGTGGACCAATGGTCCACTCGCCCGGGGCCTTGGGCGAGTGTACCCAAGGTCCACTCGTCCAAGTAAGTCTGCCTTGAAAGAAGTACGATAAAGTGCGATAAGAAACACGATAAGTGTAAATAAGAGCGGACTTGAAAGAAGTACGATAGGGTCCACTCGTCCAAGGAATGCGATAAGGTCCACTCGTCCACTCGTCATTGGAGGTCTGCCTTGTAAGACATTTTCAAGAGCGGACTTGAAAGAAGTACGATAAAGTGCAAATAAGAAATAAATGATACTATTTTAAAAAAATGTATGCAATTGTTACACTGGAGGGTCACGGTATGAGAGAAACTTTTTTTTAGCTTTTTTTTTGCAGTATTGTTATTCTATCATGTCTTCTATCTAATGTTTTTCTTAATTTTCGGTATGAAACTTTTGTTGAATATCTCACTTCAATAAGTGTATGTCCGCACATGTCAGGACTGACCCAATAATGACACGTTAGTGGGGTGTCTACCTAGGGCACGACTCTACGCTGGGGGAACTATTTATATCCATTCCAAACTTGATGGAGATAGGTAGAATACTTTGAGCGCTCTAACATTCTCAATGTATGGTTTAGGCGCTCTGCTAGGGTTTCTATGCTCCCGTCTCCCATTCTCGAATTTTCTCGCGCTGTAGCCGCTCTCGATTGCGAGTCGTCGTTCTTCCTGTCGTCGATCTAGACTGAATTGCCGCTCGTCACCGCTATTCGCTCTTGCCGGTGCCCAACTGAATCGATTGAGGAAGATCACGATTCGTCCCCGCTACAGCCAATTGGGGAAAGATCTGTGCGTCGCTCGATCGAAAGGAGAAGCCCGACGGTCTCTCTTGTTGCTCGCCGGGAGGGCCTTCACCGTCGCCGATCGAAGATTTCGATCCCGTCGCATATGCACGTATTTATGTAGTTAACTGTGTTCTAACATATGTATTGATGTGGTTGTGTTCTAGCATATGTGATGTAATTACTTTATAACACCAGCTAAATGTCAAGCGATGACACAGATTATTCTAGTTATAATTATATAATTTTTTGTCATTTTATTTTATATGTCATGTATATTTGAAATTAAAGTTCAGAACAAAGTATTGTAACCGTTTATGGTATTGCATTTGATGATTATAACAATTTGTAGAAAAAACAGGCACCAAACTTCGCGGAAGTCGGCCGACTCTCCTCGCTCCGCATCCCATCCATTTCCGATCCAGGTATGGTTTAACCCTATCTTCCTCAAGAGTACTGTTTCTTGTCAACTCAAGATTTCATCCACCCTTTTTATGCATGATTACCTCAAGAGCTTCATTCCTTCTCAACTCATTGCAGAGAGCAGCTCATATTTTGTAGTCATCAATCCAGGCACCAAATTTTCTTATAAAAAATTATTGTTCCACTCATGTATTTTGATTGTTTGTCTTGTATCAGGATCTACAGTTAGATGATCCTTTTGAACTCTGGATTCGTTTCGACTCACAGGAGAGGGGACATACTATCGAGAATCTCTGCAGCAATGTTCTCTAAAGATTATTAAATGCAGAGAATGTTTATTCACTCTAATGCTTTTCTACACACTGACTTTTTGTAAGCTGCTTATTTATGATTGATATAATATGTAATTATGTATGCGATAAATGATTGGCATAAAATATATCTTTACTATTAAAAAAGCTAAACCACTACTATTAAAAATTTGTTCTTTCAAACTGAAAAAGCACAAGTAAAATTTTTCAAATAGTTTGCAATTTTTTCAAAACAATTTTCCGAGCAGCTCTAATGTCGCCTTTGATTTCCAACCATTGTTTTTTCCATTGGCACCGCCGCCCCAAACAAAAACTTAATTGACAGAAAGCAATTATTTCAATGGAATCTCCTTTCTGAAAGAGAACTCTTTTTTGAAAGAGAACTCGGTCTCTTCTTTTAATCTTCTTTTGTGAACCCAATCGATGGCCACCTTCCTTTGCCGCTGTGTTCGTGATTTGGGATCGGAACGATATCACTATCCCCACACCGATGAATATGTTCTCGTGCGGTGACTCTTTAATTCCTTGGGGAAAAGGGTTTCGAAGCTTGTAATTTCTTTCTTTCATGTTTCTGTTACTCTTATATGCTAGTCATTTTCCTGGGGTATGCTTGAGTTATATTTTAATTGGTACTTTTTTTATATTTATTATGGATGTATACCCAAAAAATATTGTGTATGCTGCACTCATATAGCTCTGGATGTCAGAATATAACTTTTCCTTAAAGTGTTAAATGTTGCTCGGATATGAGCAAAAACAAAAGAAGATATGCATGATTTTTCCTGTGCAGCTCAGACAGTACTTAGGACAGTACCTTCCACGTGCTCGGCTGCTTTCGGGCGCATGGGATCCCAACATTTTATGCGTATTTGGGCGGAGGTACTGTCCTAATTGAGATACTGTCATATATATATATATATATATATATATATATTCACGAGTGACAGGCATGGGGCTCCGCCCCAATAATCAATCACGACAGTACCCCAACCGTGACAAGCATAGGGCTCCGCCCCAATCCATTAGTTAATGCAGCTTAAAATACAAATATTATCAATGAATTAATACGAAAAGTAGTTATACAATACTTTTCGATTTTTGTTAAAAAAAATTCTTACTCTGATGCATACATCATCTTGCAGGCCTTAATGGTAGCTTCTCGAAAATACCGCTGACATGACTAATGATAACCTTCCTAAAAAAGATCAATGACATGCTTAAATCTTAATGACAGTCTACCATAGTAGATATATGAGCTCTACTAAAAACTTTTTGATTTTATGGATTTTCATCGTTACTTTTAATTTTGGGATAGAATGTAATTACTTGAATGAGTATTGTATTTATTTAATTTTTAAAATAAATTATAATGTATGTAAGTCATTAGATTAAAACAATAGAGCTATATTTGACAATTTTCAATGTTTCACCAAAGGCAACTTTTCAGCTGAATATCAACTCAGGCTCTCGTTGGGGTAGCCCTGCACAAAAGGCCCGATCGGGCCGGCCCTGACCGGGCCTGATCGGGCCCGGGCTTTTGTAAATCGGGCCGAGCCCGGGCCCACTAAAAATCGGGCTCGGGCAGTTACCTAGGTAGGGGGCCTCATCCGGCCCTCAGGGCCGGGCCGGGCCGGTTTTTTGAAAAAACAAATTAAAAAATAAATAAATAAATACTTATAAGTTATAACATTTTACAAAAATAAAAATAAAAAATCTACAAAATTACAAAATAATGACATATTACAAAATTAAAAATTAATAATTTACAAAATCCAAAATTTACAAAATTACAAAATTACAAATTAAAAAATTGAAATATATTATTAATTTTAAATAAACTAAATTACAAAATTTATTAACTTATTACATATGAGGCGTTTATTCAATCGCCGTGACTTGTAACGCGCTTATCCAACTCAGATATTCATCTCGTTCATCTCGTCTTCTAGCTCCTCCGAGCTCGCCTCCAACGCTGAAACGTGCTGCTTTCTCCTCGTAGCATCCAAATAGTCCTTATAGCAGATGCATAGTTCCAGTGATTCTTCATTTAGCAGACTCCTTCGCTCGTTCAAAACCCTGCCACTAAGAGAAAAAACGGATTCCGAAGCTACCGTGCTAGCTTGGATTGTTAGTAAATCTCGGGCCATATAGGCCAAAATAGGATATGTATTAACTTTACCTTTCCACCATTTTAAGAGATCGAAGTTTTCGATCTCCTCGGTACTCATAAAATCGCGGAATTGTGTTTTGGTATACAATCCTAATTCGTTTAAGCTACTAGTTGTGCGTGCTTTTTTCCTAGAGGCTAATTCTAACATTTAATTTTCAAAAGAATCTTTTGTTCTTGTTTGCGATACTTCTTCTCGGGGTCGCGAGCCATATAAGTCATCGTAATAATTAAAAAATTAGGTAAATACAGAATGAAATTTTAAAGTACTAACGTCGTCACTATCATCGAAACTTAGATTTATGTTTAAGTTATTATTAATTTCATCTATCAAATTTTCTACGCCGTCTACGCCGAATAACGGATTTAAAGCGGCGGCGCATGAAAACGCGGGAGACATTTCTCTGTAATATTTTAAATATTTTTCTTCCATTATTTCAATTAAAGAAAGTCACCCTTCGTGTTGCTTATAATAATTAAATTTTTGTGCGATATTTACAAAATTTTCAATTACTAGTGAGCTAGTCGGATAATACACGCCAGATAAAGAAACAGTCGCCCTATGGAAACATTTTAGTAAATCTACATAATGTCATAGTACGTCCCAATCGTTATCAGTTAAATCATGATTATTAATTAAGGTGTAATATTCCATAAGAAGTGTTTTTTGTTGAAACGCTCTTTTCAACATTTTATATGTTAAATTCCATCTCACGGGCATATCAAATAGATGTTTCAAATATTTATGTCCTTGTGCTGTTACAAATTTTCTAAAATCTTGACTTCGTTGTTTTGTACAATAAATAAATTTAAGCATTGTCCGAATTTTTGAAATATACGGTTCCATAGCTGTTAGACTATCTTGCACTACTAAATTTAAAACGTGACAGGCACATCGAGTGTGAAAAAACGCACCGTTTAACATTGGTTTTAAATCGCGTTTTAACCACTCTATTGCGAGGTTATTATTACTAGCGTTACCAAAAGATATACTCATTATTTTATCTTTTAATTTAAATTCGCGCACGCATTTAATAATAACATGATATATAGCTTTACCTGTATGCGGAAATTCAAAACCTTCAAAACATATAACGCGCTTATTTAGCTCCCAAGAAACGGGATCGATCCAATGACACGTGATACATATATACGATAATCCTACTTTTATGGAGCTACTCCAGACGTCGCTCGTTAAACTCACACGGCCCTCAAAAGTTTCAAAATAATTTATTAAAGATTGTTTTGCCTCAAAATATAATTTTAGTGCGTCGCGTCTAATAGTGGATCTACTTACTTGTTGATATTTTGGTTGAAGTCCTTCGTGTATGTACTCCGTCGCCTCATCGTTGTCATAGTGGCTAAACGGCAACCCACGTCTGATGAAGTCTTTCACCTGCAATTCACGTTGTCGAAGTTGATCGTACGTCCATATTTGCCCCGATGCGGATAGTTGTGCCTGGCTGGACTCCGGAGCTTGTTTCGCAATACAAGACTTTATGTGTCTTGCTAGTGTCGAGTTGCCGGTAAGGGTTAGCAATTTTGAACATAATTTGCATCGCGCCTTGAATTCGTCGCCGATTTTGACTTTGTCAAAATGCTCCCAAACTGGCGCTTTCCGGTTATGCTCCACCACTTCGGCCGTACTTTGAGTCGACGACGCCGGCGTTGATGAGGAGGATGCCATAAATAATAGAGAGTGAGAGAGTAGGAGAGTGAGAGAGTGAGAGAGAATGAGAGAAAGAGAGAGATGGTGAGAGAGAATGACAGAGAGTGAGGTGGTGAGAGAGAATGAGAGAGAGTAGGTGGTGAGAGAGAATGAGAGAATGCGGGATTTTTTTTAACGTTTATTTATAAATTTTTTTAATTTATTATTATTATTTTTTTAAATAAAATATTAAAAAAAAAATATTAAAAAAGGACAGCCTAGGGGCTAGGCTGGACAGCCTAGCCCCTAGGCTGTCTCGCTGCCAGCTGACATTGATGTCAGCTGGCAGCAGCCTTAAAGGCTCTTAATAAGAGCCTTTAACGGCTCTTATTAAGAGTCGTTAGGCTCTTATTAAGAGCCTTTAACGGCTCTTATTAAGAGCCTTTAACGGCTCTTAAAAAGAGCCGTTAACGGCTCTTTTTATGAGCCGTTAAAGGCTCTTAAGGGGCCGGCCAGCCCTGAGCCGGGCTGCGCCTGGGCCCGGGCTCAGGCCGGCCCATAAATTGGGCTTTGCCCGGCCCGGCCCGGGCCGGGCAGAAGCTCCAGATTGGAGCCCTGCCACGGCCCCAAGCCCAGGTTAGGCCCGGGCCGGGCTTTTCCCGGGCCGGGCCTCAAAGGGCTTCTCCCGGGCCGGGCTCGGGCCGGCCCAGTGGGCCCGGGCCTTTTGTGCAGGGCTACGTTGGGGCACCCGTGCAACTCCAATTGCTATCTGGGCGGTGGAAGTGGAGATACAACAAACATCGCATGAGGCTACTGATAAGAGAAAATGAATGGTTCAATTGTATTACTCAACAATGGGTCTACATATATATACACGGAAGGGTGATCCCAACACCCAGAGGTGAGCCCAAGATAGTTGACCACCAGACTATACAATATAATATATCTAACACCCCCCCTCAAACTCACGGGGGTTCATACACCGAGAGCTTGGATAATAGATAAGCATGTTGGGACAAAGGACCGAGTCTGCGGCTAATGTCATCAAGTCTGCAAGCTGCTGCTCAGAAGGAACAAAGGAAGGAGTAAGATTTCCCCGACCATACTGCTCACGAAGGAAGAAAGCATCCACCCCGATGTGCTTGGAGAGAGAATGTTTCACCGGATTCAAGGTGATCTGAATGGCACCGATGTTATCACAGTGGAGTGGAGTGGGATCCGGAGAAGAGACACCAAGATCCTCAAGGAGCCAGCAGAGCCAAATAATGTTCTCAGTAGTAGTAGCCATGGCACGCAGTTCAGCCTCAGTACTGGAACGAGAAACCCCAGTCTGTTTCTTGGACTTCCAGACAATAAGTGAAGTACCCAAGAATAGACAGAAACCAGTGACAGATCGGTGGTCAACGGGATCACTGGCCCAAGTAGCATCCGAGTAAGCACGAAGCTGCAGAGAACTGCTACTAGAGTAGAAGAGACCACGTGAAGTCGTCGCCCGGAGATAACACAACAGCCGCAGGAGATGACCATAATGCACAGAGGTAGGTGTACCAACAAACTGGCTCAAAACATGAACAACATGAGCAATGTCGGGCCAGTAATAGTAAGGTAGATGAGACTCCCAACAATGTGACGATAACGAGTAGGATCAGAGAGTGGAACCCCATCATCCGGTCGTAACTGAAGGTGAAGCTCCATAGGGGTGTCCACGGTGCGAGAGTCAGAGAGAGCAGGCCGAGCTAAAAGGTCTGATGTGTAACGCCGCTGAGAGAGTTGAAAACCATGGTCTGTAGAGGTGACCTCAAGGCCCAAGAAACTGCTGCTGGAGGTGATGTTTGACGAAAGTCACATGAGTAGGGTCATCACCTGTAATGATCATATCATCCACATAAAGTAATAGAAGAGTCCGGCCACGAGAAGAGGAGTGCACAAACAAGGCTGGACCATGCGGGCTCGGCTGAAAACCGGCGGCAGTAATGGCCGAACTGAAACAAGCAAACCACGCGCGGGGCGCCTGCTTGAGCCCGTATAGAGCTCGTCTCAAGCGGCAAACAAGTCCTGGAGGAGAGGAAAGACCGGGAGGAGGGAGCATGTACACCTCATGCTGAAGGTCACCGTGAAGAAAAGCGTTCTTCACATCGAGCTGGAACAGAGACCAGCGACGAACAGCTGCAACAACAACAAGAGTGCAGATCGTGGTCATGTGAGCAACTGGGGCAAAAGTCTCATTATAGTCACGTCCCTGCTCCTGCTGAAAACCACGAGCCACGAGGCGGGCCTTGTACCTCTCTACAGAACCATCTGAGCGAGTCTTCACCTTGAAGACCCACTTGCAAGTAATAGGAACAGCGCCATGGGGGAGAGGAACAAACTCACAGGTACGAGTGTGCTCAAGTGCCTCCAACTCAGCAGATATAGCAGTCTGCCACTCAGTTATCTGGGCAGCCTCACGATAGGAAGTCGACTCTGGAGTATCACTGGTAGTAGCAGGGAGAGCAGGCAGGTCCAGAGGCGGTTGGGAGGACGTCGCTCACGAGGTGGGTTGCGACGCGCAAGAGGATCATCCGCAGGGACCTCGCTGGAGGAGACAGGCACTGAGTCGGGGGGTACTGGAGGTGAGCGAACAGGAGGGGGACGACGAGTGTAGTGATGTGGAAGGGGACCGACGAGTGTATCAGAGGAGGAGGTGGGAGGAGAGACCGGAGAGGCCGATGGCACCGGGAGAGGAGGAGGACAAACCGGTGGAGAGAAGGGAACATGAGGTGGTGAGGTGGGAAGAGTGAGAAACTGCACATCGGAGGGAGTCACAGATGAGTGCGAGGTCGGGGGAACGGAGGACACAAAGAAAAGGTGAGACTCATCAAAAGTGACATCACGTGAGATCCGAAGACGACGAGCGACAGGATCATAACATCGATAGCCCTTGTGCTCAACACTGTACCCAAGAAAGACACATGGTACAGACTGAGCATAGAGCTTGGTACGCTCACGTGGAGAGAGTAGAACATAACACCGACAGCCAAAAACACGGAGATGTGTGTAACGTGGAGGTCGAGAGTACAGACACTCACCAGGGCTCTGACCCTGAAGAAAAGTGGAGGGCTGCAGGTTAATAAGATAGACAGCAGTGGAAACAGCCTCAACCCAAAAGTGAGGAGGCACATGAGAGGAGATAAGAAGAGTGCGTGCTGTCTCAATAATGTGACGATGCTTCCTTTCAGCGGTGCCATTTTGAGCATGGGCACCAGGGCAAGCAAGCTGAGGGAGAGTACCGTGTGTGAGGCCCCTATTCAGACCCCACATGAATCTGTATCAAAACTTATTTTCATATCAATCATGTCAGGATGTTCTAGAAGTAAGCATAGTGAATACAAAATAAAACACATAATAAAAACTTTTCTTAAAATTCTACTCATACCTTAGCCTGGTCTTTAGTTTTCTTTTCCTCTCTGAACCACTTGATTTCTTAAGAGTCATCAGGAAACGTGCATCTTCCTAAAAAATGAAGTCAACGGGCTTAGTCATAACGAATATGACTAAGTGAATAACATACCTCTTTAACTGCTGTACATGCAAACAAGAAATATCAATATCAAGATGCATACAGTTCTTTAGATTTTTCAAGTTCTTTATATTCTTTTGTTCTTTCAAGTTCGTTTCAGCGAATACTCTAATCTTATTCATTCACGTTCATATTCGTTCATTCTTATATTCTAATCTTATTTCACTTATCAGAAGTTTTATTCATCTTTCATTATCGAATTCAACTTGCAGTAGATAATTGCATTCAATTAAAGAATGACATCAATAAAGCAACGATATGTTTACCTTTTCAATTCTTGTATTCGTTTCGTTTCTTCGTAACTTCTTTTCACATTCAGTCTTTATTCGTTCACGGTCGTTTCATTTCTTTTATTCGAAATCTTTTCATCAATTTCAGTGTACACCATGTTATAATGTTTAAAACGTTTCGTTCATTCTTATCAAACATTCTATCAATTCAGTTTCACTTTCGGAATCAAATTTCATATTCTTTTGAATCATAGCTCATTCAGTTTGTTTTCATTTTCTGAATCAGATTTCTTATTTATCTTTCGTTTACTTTAATTTGGAAATCATAAGGGTTGCTGTCGATTCCCTTCTTGGTCTTCAACGACCTCTTGGCCTTCAACGGCCTCTGGCCTTCAACGGCCTCAAATAATTTCAAAAACACATTCCGCCGTAGCGTATTCACACCCCCACTACGGCTACTGGGTTAACCCTTATCATTTCAATTTTTCTTATGCATCGATGCAATATTCTTGTTCAATTTCATGTTAATATTATCAAGTATCATTAGTTTTATTCAAAGATCATCACTTACTTATTGTTATTTCTGAATCAACAGGTTCTAGAAATTTTCATATTCATCTGTGATTCATAAATGCGATCAATTTCAATTTCATGTCAATGCACAGTCAATAATTTCAGTATGAAAGCTAATCATGTGTATATTCAAAATAATTCAAAGCTATGCATAATTAAAGAAATAAGTACTCACCTTGATATTCTCTTTTCTTGTAGTGCTCTGACTTCTCGTCAATTCTACCATCTGGTATCACTCTTCTCGATATCTGTTATTAAGTGTCGTATGAATTAAACATCTTTTAATAGCTACAATATGGACTCTATCCAAAGATTTAAACTCTTTAAAATCATATTCAGTAACATTTACACACATCTTTAACTTTTTCATTACGGATTGCTTAACACTTCATCAAATCACCAACATGAGTAATCTCCAACCACAAAATCCTTTGCTTAGGAATTACCTATTGATAATTATTCTTAATCAAATCCAACATAAGCATAATCCCTTCTCACCCAAACCAATTAGTATATGCCCACTGTATTTCAAGAAATCATCATATAAAAGCCCATACACTCATTCAAGAAATAAAATTCTAAAACTTTCAACATCTCCATTTCTCGGCCACATAAAGAACAAAGCCCTACACTTAAGCTCTCTCTCTCTATATTTATAAATAGATATCGCAAATCATATTCTCCAAAACTAGTAACAACCACTAGAGTAAAAGATGTCATGCCCAAAACCAATTCCATAACTCATACCCAAAGCCGGCCAACAAGACATGAAGAAAACTCCATAATAATGTTACCTGAACTTGAAACTAATTTCCCCACATGACAAACATGACAGCCAACCTTCTGAAACTTTAATCAATCCCATAAATCGAAACCCTAACTTCACTTCATGACAAGGTTTACACATCACTAATTATTTATCACCCTAAAAAGGATAAAGAAAGAGGTTAAAGAAGAGGAAGAGAGCTTACAGCGAGAGCAAGTGAATGAAATGCTTGATTGGCCCTTACAGAGTCAAACACGACCAACGACGAGCTCTACCTGGAGAGCCCATGTCGAATCGAAGGGGGAAGAAGGCTATGGTCGCTGTTGATGTCATCTGGTACAGGAGAAGTCGTCGAGCCCTCTTCTTCGTTCGTCTCACGCTGCAGAAGGAGGGTCTTCGTCGGCCCTAGCATACAGCAGAAGCAGCTGCGACAGCAACCAGCGGCGGCAGAAGCAGACAGCAGGCATCGGCTTCGTCGAGCCCTAGAAAGAACATAGAGGGGGGAGATGTCGTCGGCTCCTAGGATCGAGAAGCAAGAGCGGCGTTCACGAGAGAGAGGGGTGCGTTAATTTGGAATTCCATAGGATCGGTTCTTTTAAGGGTCGGCCACTCCACCGCTTAAACTCCACGCCTAATTTCTTAAATCTCACTATACGCACACCAAAGCCTCCTATTAGCACCCAAATTTATACTCAACTTTTAATTTTATTGGCACACCAAATCGTTTTACTATGCGCACACCAACTTCATCAAATTATCTTAATATAGCAACATAAAAATATTATTGGCACACCAATTTCAATAACATTTCAATAACTATTCGTTACATCGACACAATTACGTGACATGCACGATAAATTGATTTATTTCTTTTTGGGTCGCTTCACGTTTTGGGTCGTTACACCGTGGGTGGCAAGTAAATCTCGAAAAGCATGAGAGAGGTACTCCCCCCCAGAATCGGAGCGAAAAATGCGAATGGAAGCAGAGAACTGAGTGCGCACCATAGCAGAAAAAGTAACATATATCTGAAAGAAGTCAGAACGAGAATGCATAAAATAAATCCAACAGTAACGAGAATAATCATCAACAAAGATAACATAATAACGGTGACCACCTTTTGATACAAACGGTGCGGGACCCCAGACATCAGAATGAACTAAATCAAAAGGACGCGAAGATCTTGACTCACTAGACAGATAAGGGAGTTGGAGCTGTTTACCAAGCTTACAACCCGTACAAGAATGAGACCGATCAACAGAAACACGACCCAGAAAACCATGACTAATAAGCGACGCAAGGCGCGGGCCACTGGGATGACCAAGACGGTGATGCCACTGAGAAAAGGCCACCGAAGGAAGACAGAAGGTGACAGCAGCCGGAGATGACGAAGGGTGATGGAGGCGATCAAGGACGTACACCCCACTACGGCGACGGCCAACTCCAAGGAGTGTCCCTGTCAGACGATCCTGCACACGACAAACAAACTCATCAAAAATAACAAGGCAACCATGTGATGTGAGTTGGCTGGCGGATATAAGATTCATGGATAGCTTGGGTATGTAGGCAACGTCCGGGATATGAAAATGACTGGTATGGAGGAGGCCACGACTAGTAATGGGGAGAATAGTACCATTGGCTACCATGATACTAAGGGCGGGGGAAACGGGTTGGCAAGATGAGAGGTGTGTGGCATCATGAGTCATATGAAAAGAGGCTCCAGAGTCGAGCAACCAGTCGGAGGAAGAGATACCTGAAGGGGAGGAAGCTACCAGCTGAGAGGTAGAAGCATCAGAAGCATCCGATGAAAGAACGGAGACAGTAGAGCGAGGCAGGGATCCCTGAGAGAGCTGCTGAGCAATCTGTTGTGCAAGCTCAGAAATAGAGAGAGACTGTGCCACAGCAGAGAAAGGAGCACCGGGAGCACGCTGCTGACCAGACTGCTGAGCTCTCTGAAGCTTACGGCACTCAGATTTGACATGACCAAGGCACTGACAGTAGTGACAGCGGACAGATGAACGACGAGGAGCACCAGACTGAGCCGAAGAGGGCGCCGGAGGACGAGGAACAGGGCGAACCGGAGCACTATAACCTGACGAGGGCAGCAGAGGAGCACTGACAAGAGAGGACTGCGGCGGAAGCTGGGGAGCAGCCAGAACAGCGTGAGGCATCCCACCAGAAGAAGTAGTGGAGTCCAGGGAGTGGAGGCGAGTCTCCTCAACGATCACCAAGGCCAAAGTATCGCTGAGAGACGGAGGGGGATGTCGGTGCAGAAGCTGAGCGCGAATGGACTCGAACTCGGGGCGTAGGCGCATAAGAAACTCAAACAAGCGCTGACAGTCGCGATCCCGAGAGATGGCAACACACTGAGGGCATGACGCACAGGGAGAAGGAGCCATCTCGTCGCACTGACGCCAGAGATCTAGGAGCTCAACAAAGAAGGTCTGAACAGACCAATCACGCTGGTAGCAGACGCCAAGGGTCTGATACAGAGAGTAGCGCAGGGCCTGACTGGACGGCTGATAGAGGCGACGCAAGTGATCCCACATCGCCTTTGTTGTAGGGAGCTCGTAGACAGCCATCCGAATGGGAAGCTCACAAGACTGACAGATCACAGCAATCGCGCGAGAGTCGTCAGAGCGCCATCGCGCTAAGTCGGAGCCCTTGGTGGAGGCGGCAGTAGCAGTAGCAGGAGCAGGCGCAGGAGCACGCGCAGGCGCAGGAGCAGGCGCAGGAGCAGGCTCGGTGCCGTCAATGTGACCCCATAGATCGAGACCACAGAGGATCACGCCGACGGTGGCAGACCATGCCTTGTAGTTTCGCCCGTCGAGGATGACATCAGCCTTCTGGAGGAAGGCAGAGGAGTGAGACGAGGCCATCGGGGCGCTGAGGATCGCAGACGAGCGTCAAGGGAGAAGCCGGGAAGGAAGATCAGCAGGCTGAGGAGCACAGACGAGCGGAAACGGTATGGACGGATCGCAGACGGGCGCAGAGGATCGCAGATGGATCGCAAACGGGCGCTGAGGATCGCAGAGAGGCGGATCTCGTCAATCGGCAGAAAGCATCCAGAGAGGCGATCAACGATCTGGCAGGCGGAAGCAACAGGCGATCGATCGGCAGAGAGGCAGAGAGGCGACCGACGATCTGGCAAGGAGAAGAAGACGATCGATCGGCAGGCGGGAGCAACAGGCGGAAGCAGCGATCCTGGAGGAGATCGACGATGCAGGAGGAGACGATGCAGGAGGAGACGATGCAGGAGGAGACGATCGATCCTGGAGGAGAAGATCCTAGAGGAGACGATCGATCCTGGAATAGACGGAAGCGGGGATCGATCGACAGCAGAAGGAATAGGCGGAAGCGGGGATCGGAAACTTAGAGCGGAAAACCTAGCTTTGATCGCTCTGATACCATGATAAGAGAGAATGAATGGTTCAATTGTATTACTCAACAATGGGTCTACATATATATACACGGAAGGGTGATCCCAACACCCAGAGGTGAGCCCAAGATAGTCGACCACCAGACTATACAATATAATATATCTAACAACTACATTCTCTTTCGGCCTACAACGGGAAAAGAGGAGAGGGCATTAATATGATCTAAAGCATATATGAATATTGGTAAAACTCAATTCATTGTATATGAATATGATTACATGACGACTAAGGCTCGCTCTGGTGTATATTTGGACAAAAACATCACTGTCATAGAATGTATGTTTGATCACATGACAACGGTTATTACTGCCACCGGGAAAATTAAGAAAATCATTTTTGAACATAATTGTGAATGAAGTTCCTTAGGAAGGTCAAGCGTTTCACGAACAACAATTCATAACCATCGCATTCACGAGCTCTACCGTCATGCCAAACAGAGCCTAAATAATTAACAAATCAAAATGTAAAAATCTTTCAAAAAAATTTTTAAGCCAAAAACAAGAGTCATTGATGATATACTGTGTATTGAACAATTTTTTACTCAAACGTAATTAAAAGTTGATTTTTTTAAAAAATGCTTCTATAAAATATCAGGGCCCTAATCTTCCTCTATATTAATTATATGTTGTAGGGAATGAAGGTCGCAGATAACGATGTCTCCCACCGATCAATAGAGCCTACAAACCTGAGAAAGAACAAAACCAACAAAACAAAATAACACAAGAGATTTACGTGGAAAACCTTCACCACTTGAAGGTCAAAAACCACGGGGCACAACACAACAAAATCCACTATAATAAATAAGGATTACAAAGAAATTATCTAGGTTTGCCCTAACCTAGAACGCCCACCGGATTTGACAAACAAATCTAACTCTCTCCACCACAAAGATGAACACACAACTTCTCTACAACAGGATAAAACCCTACTCTCTTTTCAGGCACAATAGCAAGCGAAAATGAGAAAGAGAACACCTTGAATCGTAGACGAAGAAGCCTTTGACGGTAGAGAAATCTCCTCCAAGCAAGACCGAGGAAACACCTCCTCCTTTCAGCAAAACAGCGGCAGTGGCAGCACTCCAAAACAGCGGCGGCGACAACCCCCTCCAAACCAACGGCGGCGAGAACTCCCTCCAAATCAACGGCGGCGAGATCTCCCTCAAAACCAGCGGCGGCGAGAACCCTTACCAAAGCAGTGGTAGCAGCAGCCCTCTCCACGCACCGGCAGCGGCGACACAGCACCGGCATCCCCTCCTCCACGCACCCCGACGGCGGCTCTCCAAAAGAACGAGAGAAAGAGAAAGGGGGGGGGGGGGGGGGGGGCGGCTGTACTCAAATGAGAGAAAGAGGGAGAGAGATAATAATATATTCAACACTAACTCCTCCTCATTAAAAGCCAAGAAAAACTGTTCACGCCAAAGCAATTAAAACCAGTCCGATTCGGTTCAGAAAAACCAGCCCGGATTTGCTCCACGCCAAAAGGCAGAACTAAAAGAGTTGCAACCTGCTTTTTGAGGAGTTTTAACCTATTTTGCTGAACCAAAAAAAACTGCGCGCCAAACACCTTTAGGGGTTGAATCCCAACAAACTCCCCCTTCAGACCATAAAGGGGAGTTCTCCACCTTTACTCCTTCAAGTGGACATCATGCCGATCAACCGCCGGCAAAGATCATGCTTTTCCCTTGGGACGACCTTCGTCATCATATCCGAAGGGTTTTCATCCATGTGGATCTTCTCCACCACCAACAGCTTCTCCTCAACTGCATCCTGAATCCAGTGATACTTCACGTCGATGTGCTTCGTCCTGGAGTGAAAGACGGGATTCTTGGCCAAGAATATATCACTCTGACTGTCACAAAATACTGTGTACACGTCCTGTCGAAGACCAAGCTCAAGCATGAACTTCTTCATCCAAATAAGCTCCTTTGACGCCTCAGTCAACGCAATATACTCAGCCTCCGTTGTCGATAATGCCACGCACTTCTGAAGCCTTGACTGCCATGACACTGCTCCCCCTCCAAAAGTGACCACGAACCCAGAAGTGGATCTCCTCGTGTCAACATCTCCTGACATGTCCGACTCTGTGTACCCAATAAGTTCTGGTGGACCTCCACTAAACTTTAACCAAAGGTCTGAGGTGCCTCGGAGATAGCGGAATATCCATTTCACAGCACTCCAGTGATCTTTCCTTAGGTTTGCCAAGTTACGGCTCACAGACCCCACGACATGAGCTATGTCTGGCCTAGTGCAGACCATAGCATACATCAAACTCCCTACTGCAGATGCATAAAGGATATGACTCATCTCTTCCACCTCCTCCTCAGATGAAGGACTTTGAGAACTAGAAAGTCTGAAGTGCCCGGCTAAAGGAGTAACAACGGGTTTTACCTTGTCCATCATGAACCTCTTCAGCACTTTCTCCACATACTCAGACTGAAATAACCATAGTTGACCAGCACTTCTGTCCCTGGTGATTTTCATTCAAAGTATCTTCCTTGCCGGTCCCAAATCCTTCATTTCAAAGGACTCACCGAGCTCCTTCTTCAACTCAGCTATGCTTGCCTTTTCATCCCCAACAATCAGCATATCATCTACGTACAACAGCAGAATAGTAAACGCCTTCTCAGTCCTCTTCACATATACGCAGTGATCAGCCCTGGTCCGTTGGAATTTGCTCTTCATCATGAACGAGTCAAATTTCCTATACCACTGCCTGGGTGCCTACTTCAACCCATAAAGGCTCTTCTTGAGCCGGCAGACCAGATGATGTTTCCCCTTAGCCACAAAGCCTTCGGGCTGCTCCATGTATAGCTCTTCCTCCAAATCACCATGCAAAAATGCCGTCTTGACGTCCATCTGCTCGACTTCAAGATCCATGGAGGCATCCATACCCAACACCAGTCTGATAGAGGACATTTTCACCACTGGGGAAATATCTCAACGAAATCGATACCTTGTTTCTGACTGAAGCCTTTCACAACAGGTCTCGCCTTGTACCTCGGCTGAGAGAGACTTTCATCCAACTTCAGCTTGAAGACCCACTTGTTCTTCAAAGCTCTCTTCCCTTTAGGCAATAGGACTAAATCATACGTCTCGTTCTTCTGAAGGGAGTACAACTCCTCTTCCATAGCAGCCGTCCAAGCCTCACGATCTTCAGCACTCCGAGCCCCCTCATAGGACTCAGGCTCTCCACTATCTGTAAGCAAAATATACTCATGAGGAGAATACCAGATATTGGGCCTTCTGACTCTCTCAGATCTGACAGGAGGAACCTCCACCACAGGTGGCACATCAACTGGCAGAGCTCCCCCTACATCCGGAATCATCTCCTCATCAGGAATAAGCTCACCAACTTCCTCCTCTGCATCCCCATCATCAGCAGCAGTCTCTACTGGCCCATCATCAACATAGAGTCTCTCCTCCGCATGTAGAAACTGTGGAACCTGTGACTCCGCAACATTCTGCTCACCAACCACTTGATCTTCAACAAAGATCACATCTCTGCTTCTGATCATTTTCTTGTTCACGGGATCCCAGAGTCTATATCCAAACTCCTCATGGGGAAATCCCAACAAGATGCACTCCCGAGACTTCTCAGCAAGCTTCGATCTCTCTTCTTTGGGGACATGAACGTGAACTTTGCACCCAAACACCCGCACATGTCCGTACGACACTTCCTTCCCGGACCAAACACGCTCTGGAATATCACCATTCAGAGGTGCCGAAGGAGATAGATTTATCAGATGTACAGCAGTTTGCGCAGCCTCAGCCCAAAACTGCTTACCAATGCCAGCTTGAGAAATCATGCATCTGATCTTCTCAATAATCGTCCTATTCATCCTCTCTGCCAACCCATTCTGTTATGGCGTCCTCGGGATTGTCCTTTCATGTACTATGTCATGCTCTCTGCAGTAAGCATCGAAGGTAAAAGAGGAGTATTAGTTCTCATTTATTAAAAGTCTTATTTAACTTTGTTTCAAATTAAGTGATATATCTATACTATTCTATAAAGGAAAACTACCCTTTGGTGCAACATTCATAATACCCAAAATACCCTCATTTCTTTTCATTAAAGACTAACATTCTTAAAAAAAAAATTCAAATAATTTCAAAAAAAATGACCTTTTCTGTAATTACTCATTCCCCCCGCCAAAAAGCACATCCCGTCGCCCTGCCCGCTCAAATCACATCAGTCCGCTTCGACTTCATTTCACGTCTTTCCATCACGTCTTTGCCTCCTGCTCCTGCAGCTACCCCGCCGCTCCCGCTATTCCTACAGCGATTTGGGAGTAGTCTTCCTCCAGCGAAGTCCTCTTCCTCCAGCGATCTCGCAGCTACACCATCCAGCGATTTGGGAGCCATCTTCCTCCCGCGTAATCGTCCTCCACCTCCAGCGACTCACCACATTCAGCGTGTTCAAGCCGTCGGAGATTCCATATGTGGCACTTCGCTTCTTCAATCATTCGCCGCTCCCGGTATGAACTCCTCATCACAAAATATTCGAAGCATTTGCACACCTAATATTTTATTTCCTCCATTTCTCTAGGGTTTACATCTCTGCTTTCCCTTGATCCTGCACTACCATCGTGGACCTGCAATTTGGCGCAGGTATAAACCCGACGCTCCCGGTATAAACCCGACGCTGCACTGAAGGTTCGTTCTTCTTTCTCTTGCCAACCCCTTAACTATTTGTTTCCTTTAGGTCATCAAGTTCCTGCAGATTTTGGTCTTCAAGAGCTACTAACTGGCTTCTGACCTGTTCCCACCGGTTGGGAATTCCTCCAGTGACAGGTATGATATGCGACGTCCGATTTCCTCCCATGTAGCTTTTCTGCAGCTATATTTATGTCTATGGTTGTTCATATCCACAATGTAATAATAGTTTATTTTTTCAGTGTTTTTTATGTATTTCTTATACATGAGTTCAAATCTATCTTCGCTTAATTATATATATTAGTCTGTGATTTTTATGTATTTCTCATACATGAGTTCAAATCTATCTACACTTTATTATATGTCAATCTTCCATCCAGGTTGCAGGAATAGAGAGCTTCAACCCTATTATGAATCATTCCATCAGATCTCACATCAGGTAAACTTTCCATGACCTGCTGCTCTCTTCATGCATTAATGTTCCGCTTCAAGCCTTAGAAATGTTTAATCCAAGGACATCCTCCTTCCTCTGCCTATTCACGGTACTCAAGTAAATTAAATGATTCTTATCCTTCTGGGTTATGCAGATTTTTTTTAAATTATGTTGTCATTTAAATTTTTTAAGATGTTGTCATTTACATTTTTTTGAGATGTGTACCTCTTCATAAATTAAACTGGAGAAAAAAAATGTAAATGACAACACTCTCTTTTCTATGGTTTTGTTTTTTTTCCTCGGTTCAATTTGATTTGGTAGATCTGTTTGTCTTTGCTACACTAATTTTTGATTAAACTAATTAGATCCATTTGATTGTGTTTCCTGGATATCATGCTTCATTATTTTAGTGCGTACAAATTTACCTTCTTTGAAAACAATAATAGTTTTGATTTGTTTATTTTTTTGCAGTACGGGTTACATTAGCATGATTAATATAAATGAGATTTACTGATCTGAAGAATTGACTGATTTCCTGTAAATTGAATCCGAGAAACTTAATTTCGCATATCTTTTATGCGGGCCATTTCTCTAATTACAGGTACAATCTTATTTATCCCATTTTCAAATCTATATTGGTTGTAATATCTTCTACCTTTTCCTCATCATGTGCAGTACTTATTTCCATTTCATAATCTGCATTGGTGAATGCGAGTATACTTTATTCCTTCTTTAAAACTAATTGCATTACTTTACAACATTCACATGGCATTGGTGCCTAAATGTATGGAAAGATATATAGTAAAATCTTAGTGTTCTTAGTTTTTTACCATGTATTTTATTAAAGTATTGTGTTTTTTGATGTTGATCAGAGAGACGATTCAAGCTATGATACAAATCTCATGAAGAGATTAGTAAAATCTTTCATTTAAATGCATTTAGATCTTTACCTCTTCATCCTCCAAAATACTTTTCATAGCAGCCACAGAATAATTAGATATAGAACACTCTAGCCACAAATATTTCTCTTGATTTTTTATTATTACTTCCATGATTAATTCCAAGCCCATGCTCGATTTTAGGAACTGTTTTTTGTTAAAAGACTAATGCTGCTCTTTCTAGCTCATGAAGTTTATTATTCATGGAGTTTGAATGGTTTTTTAAATTTCTTCTGAATTTAAGCTTACTTTGAGTTTTCTTGCATTTGTCCGCAAACCTGCTAATCTTTTTAGTGTCTAATTGTGTACTTTTGATCTCTTCAACATCTGGCAGTAGAAGATATGTGTATGTGTGATTTGGGAAAAAGCTGTTTTTACGTATGCATTTTAAAATTGTTCATGTGTACAGAACCATTTGGTGCTTGAGTGTGGGTGGTGTTAGAGTGTGCTGAACTGTCTTGGCTTGCTAAAGTGTTTCTTCCAGGTATGAATATTGCTGAATTTTGATTTCTTTCATTAATTCAATGTTGTCATCAATAAATCAATGATGTATATCTATATATATTGTTTAATAACAATTGTTTAATAATAATTGTTTAACTTATCAAGTGTTTTATTGTTGTACCATGTTTCTCATTTCAAGTGTTCTTTATAATAATTATTATATAGCTTTGGATGAATATCATGTGTACAGAAGCTTTGGATGAATATCATGTGTACAAAAATTGTTGGTGGTTTAATAAAATTATATAGCTTTGGATGAAATCGGATTAGATATGAAAGTTTTTTTTAATGGGCTGGTCATGTCTTTTTTGAAACTTAGGCTTGCTCTATTTTATATAGAATTGTTTTGGCAAAATGGTCGGGCATGATAAATTGCGATTATTTTTTGATAAATTTATTCTTTACAAATATTGTTTTCTGTATTTGTTTCTATGGCAATTTCAATTATCAATTTTTGCAATGCACTACCCCATTTGCAATAGTGATTTCACAAAGTCAACGATGGCCCACTAGCCAAATGAGCATGATAAAATTGGTCACAAACGCAATAGGGCTTCCACATCAGGATCAACGCTTCCTCGACACACACTACACCCAACAATAGACACAATTTCTTCAATTGCTGAAGGTTTTACTCGATTCTCCTCTTCAATCACGTCTCCTTTACATATTCAATATACGTGGACATTTCTTCCCATGCACAGGCCCATCACTTCACGTTGATGCACCGTCTCGGTCAACCGCATACAGAAATTCACTGACGAATGTTCAACGAACTACACGGAATGCAACGAGACGACAACAACGACGTGATCAGCAATCTAATATCCAAAATCACATTGACCATCCCTCAACGGCTGCGGAGATCCTACCACAAGGCAATTTCATAACATCTTCATTTCATACTTCTCCATAACCCACTTAAATAAATGTATTTTAGGTAGTTAATATTCTAACACAATTGCTTGGTCCATCAATTAGGGGACCTCCATGATGCATCAACCGAGGCAGAGCATCAATTACCGGTTGTAGTCCCAAATCTACGAGCACCTAACCGAAATTCAGCAAGAATTTCTACTCAAATTACAAACGTTCCTAGGATGGAACTTCCACCTCCGACATTTTGTCGTCATTGTCATGCAAAATTGTTCTATAAGGAATCAAAGAACTTATGCTGCAACAATGGTAAAATTATCATTCCTGGGATTCCTACTCCGCCCGAGCTATTTGATCTATTCACTCAACAAGGTTCTCAAGGGCGCCATTTCCGACAAAATGTACGTGCATATAATCACGTCTTCTCATTCACGTCGATGGGTGTAACATTGGATGAATCCATCCCGTCATTTGCTCAAGGAATCTACACCTTCAGAGCACATGGGGCACTATACCATAGAATCGACTCTCTTATACCAACTCCGGGTAATAGACCAAGGTTTCTACAAATGTTCATATACGACACGGACTGTGAAAATGAACATCGCTTGGAAGAGGGGCATGGGCTGGACGTCGAGGTTCTGCATAAAATCAAAACAATACTTGATATGTATAATCCGTTTGTCCAACGCTTTCGACAGATATCACAACATCCTCAGATAATGTCTTGCCGACTTCTTATTCGAGATAGGCCAGCTACAGATCGTCAATACATTCTTCCAACAGCATCACAAGTTGCAGCAGTCTTGGTTGGTGGTGAAGATTTCATGGAGTCCGATGATAGGGACATATTAATATGCGCCACAGATGGAAATTTACTTACTTTGAAAGAGTATACTGGATATTATGATCCAATGCAATACCCTTTATTACATCCACACGGAACCTACGGATGGGACAAATGCTTACAATCAAACGAAGGGATACGGATAAGCTGTTGCGATTACTACGCCTCTTTGTTGCAGGTTTGACTGTGACATCTTTAAATCAATAATATCTAAGTTATATTATATTATTTTTATAACTAAATTTTACATATACTGCATTAACGTAGATACGCAACAATAATCAGTCCATTCTTCTTCATGCGGGGAGACTACTACAACAATTTGTGGTCGATAATTTTATCAAAATTGAAACACAGAAGCTGCGTTGGATTAAACTTAATCAAAGCAAGATACGTGCGGAATTGTACCAAGGATTGCAGGATAGCTTCGTAGCAGGTGAAACTGATGCAGGTAACCTCTTTTTGCTTCAACTTGCAAGCTAAAGCATTCACGCAATAATTGTGAGTTGCACTCATGAAAAACTACGCATTGATGTTTTCTTCAGCTGCCGTTGGCCGTCGTCGTATAATTCTGCCTTCCTCATTTATTGGGAGTCCCCGTGACATGTACCAGCGCTACCAAGATGCAATGGCAATCGTACAACAATACGGGAAGCCAGATGTGTTTTTAACAATGACATGCAACTCTAACTGGAAAGAGATAAAGGACGAACTATATCCTGGTCAAGCAGCACATGAACGACCAGATTTGTTGTCTAGGGTTTTCCAATCAAAATGTGAAAGTCTCAAGGATGATATCTTCCATAAAGGGGTTCTGGGGAAAGTGGTGGGTCACGTTCATGTTATCGAATTTCAAAAGCGAGGCTTGCCACACGTCCATATGCTGATAATTTTTGGAGAGGAAGACAAGTTAAATAGCCCCGAAGAGTATGACTGTATTGTTAGGGCTGAGATACCACAAGCAGATATTGAGCCCGACTTACATGAGGCTGTGCGTAGGCATATGATACATGGCCCGTGTGGATGCCACAACCCTAACGCTCCGTGTATGAAAAATTTAAAGTGCAAAAAAGGTTATCCAAAGCCATATGCAGAATGCACATCACAGGGTATTGATTCATATCCAGTTTACAGGCGAAGGAGAAACAATGTTAGCGTTCAAAATAATCTCATTGACCAAAGTGTTGTCGACAACGGTTGGGTAGTCCCGTATAATCCTTATTTGCTTTTGAAGTACAATTGCCATATAAATGTTGAAATCTGCAGTAGTATCAAGAGCATCAAATATTTGTACAAATATATTCATAAAGGTTCAGACCGTGTTGCTTTTGAAGTCAGAGCAGCGCCAGATTACGATGAAGTCAACAAGTACGTCGACGGTAGATGGATTTGTGCTCCAGAAGCAATGTGGAAGATATTTAAGTTCGAGATGACTAGAATGTACCCTTCCGTTGCCAGATTACAAATACACTTACCAAACTTACACCAAGTTCAGTACAATAGCAACCAACAAATTGCAACCGTACTTGCAAATGAGAGAAATTCCAGGACGATGCTAACAGAGTTCTTTCGCATATATCATGATAATCAAGGGAATGAGAATTACTTATATAGGGACTTTCCAAAGCGCTACAGGTGGCTTATACCTCAGCGGAAGTGGGTACAAAGATGCACTAATACTAAGGCCATTGGAAGGATTTACTCAGTTTCTCCTTCTGAGGGTGAAAAATATTATCTACGTTTGCTTCTAAATCATGTAGCCGGGCCCACTTCTTTCCAATGCCTTCAAACTGTCAGTGGCGTTACATACTCAACGTTTAAGGAAGCGGCCGAAAAATTTGGTCTTTTAGAGGAAGATAACAACATTCGAGACTGTATGTCTGAAGCGAGGACCTTTAGAATGCCTGCGGGATTGAGACGGTTGTTTACAACTATTCTGCTATACTGCACACCCAGTTCAGTAAGAGAACTGTGGGATGAAAATTTTCAAAGTATGATTGAGGATTACACGTGCTCAAGCACTGCAAGTGAAACGTACATGATGAGTAAGTTATTAATGGAATTAGATGGAATTCTCCAACAACAAAATAAGAGTATAAAAGATTACGACCTTCCACGCATATCTGATGGCTACGCAAATTTACATGACTGTTCAAGCCTAATTGAACATGAACTGTCAATCCCGATTTCAGATGATGATTTAAAATCAATTGGTTGTCTTAACAGTGCTCAGCTATCCGCGTTCAACATTATCAGTGCATCAATAAGAGGAAGGGAAAGTGCTATTTACTTTGTCGATGGACCAGGGGGGACTGGAAAGACATTCCTCTATCGATCAATATTGGCATGCTTTCGGCAAAATTGTTATATTGTTTTAGCCACTGCTACTTCGGGGATTGCAGCTAACCTACTTCCGGGAGGACGAACGGCTCATTCTAAATTTAGAATTCCAATTGACTTCGATTCTGTGTCCTCCTGCGGTATTGCAAAACAATCTGATTTACGCGGACTAATAGAACAATCATGCGCAATAATTTGGGATGAAGCGCCGATGGCTCATAGGAAGGCATTTGAAGCGGTTGATCGTACATTCAAAGATGTACTTGGGGTAGGCCTGCCATTTGGTGGGAAGATATTGATCATGGGCGGTGATTTTCGACAAGTAACACCTGTTGTCGTAAACGGAACCAAAGCACAAATAATTAATTCAAGTATTGTTGATTCTTATTTATGGCCACATGTCAAAGTCCTTCGTTTGACTGAAAATATGAGAGCACACGAAGATGCAAGCTTCTCAGATTTTTTGTTGAGGGTTGGCAATGGAGAAGAGACAACATTTGAAGGTGCCAAAATTCGAATCCCGGACTCCATGGTAGTCCCTTGGGAAGGTGAAAACTCCATCGATGCTTTGGTCACACAAATTTTTCCAAATTTAGGTGCTGGGAATCAAGATGATCGTTACATGGATGGTCGAGCAATATTAACTCCACTTAATGAAGATGTAAATAAATTAAATGAAAAATGTCTTCAATCGTCTCCAGGTGAAAAAGTAACTTACTATTCCTTTGATTCGGTGACGGATGATGTGCGGAATTTGTACTTACCAGAGTTTTTGAATTCACTGAACCCGGGCAATCTACCACCGCACGAGCTCACTTTGAAGATTGGATGTCCAATCATGCTTCTTCGAAACATAGATCCTAAAATTGGGTTGTGCAATGGGACACGGTTGAAATGTCTCCGCTTCTCGAGGAATGTCATCGAAGCGGAAATATTAAATGGCCTTTTCAATAACTTGAGGGTATTTATACCACGTATACCATTACATTGTGCTGAGGATGCAAGAATGCCCTTCGAGCTAATTCGAAAGCAATTCCCTGTGCGTTTGAGCTACGCACTTACAATAAATAAATCGCAAGGTCAAACAATAAAAAATGTAGGGATATATCTTCCAAATCCCGTGTTTAGTCATGGACAACTATACGTCGCATTATCAAGGGGTGTTTCCAAGCAAAATACAAAGGTCTTGGTGAAAAATGGAGAAGTTGATGGCCATGAAGGGGTCTACACTAGAAATGTGGTGTACAAGGAAATATTTGCTAGAATACGACCAAACAACACGGAAGCGTAATGCTACTTCAACTTCAAACTCCCCGATTTCTCAAAACAAGCGTGAATTGTATGTTTTCAAATGCTAAATAAAACTCTCTACATGTTAAACTCACTTTACACAATCTTGATTGTTTTGCAAATGTCTACCATTTCCTCAGGGGACTGGCTTCTGGATTTCAATTTTTGGCATAAAATTGAATGAAGTTCGAGCAGCGCCAGATTACGATGAAGTCAACAAGTACGTCGACGGTAGATGGATTTGTGCTCCTGAAGCAATGTTGAAGATATTTAAGTTCGAGAAAACAAGCTTTGAACATAAAATTGAATGAAGTTCCTTAGGTGAGGTCGGGCGTTGATTTGCAAATATATTTACTAATACCGTGCTCCTACGATTAATTTGTCCATTGCTTATCATAGTTCAGGGATCTACTCTGACATACAAAATTTAATGCATTCACTTCAACCTGCTCCAATGACCCGCCAGCGCAATCATAGTTCTTTTTAATTTGCAATCTACAATTTGTCCCCCATTTTGAATGGTTTAATTAAGAACATAAGACAACTACTTACATTTAATGTACAACATATTTGTTTTTTGCATAATCGTTAAACTATTATTATGTTTTGATACAAGTTCTCAAACACATGCAGATGCCAGACAAAATTCAAGCTGACGGGGCATCGTCGTTGCCAGGTGTGGGTGACCCGATCCAAAGTAAGTGTCTTATAAAATGCAAATCTATCTGAGTGCATTTTAAATAGTTTAACATAGCATTGATTGTTAAACACTTTCATTCACATCGATTGTTTCATTTGTTCCTTAGGTTTGTCCGAGACAACACAAAATATTCGCAACACCGATGATGCAGACGATGATTGTGATTACTATGACGAACTTTTTAATATTACTACGGCCAGGTGGTCTGATGGCCCACGCATTAGAATCGAAGGATTCAGACTAATTATACCGGCCGTGCCAAGAGGTTTGACTGCCCAAGAAGAGTGGAATTTTGTGTTCACAATGATTAGGAGGTAAGACCAAATTATTAATACATAGTATGGCTTAATTTTTTTGTAAGCCCAGTGAAACATGTAATTTGTTGATTTATATCCTTAACATATTATATCAATACAGGGTCTCCCACGGCCATTAAATGGACTCTATTGGCGTTTGGATTGTTGCATCAGTGGAGGATGCCAAACTTTTGTCATAAATTATGCTGCTTGCTATGCTTGGCTGTCTTTTTGGCGTTTTCTGATTTCTATAACTGATGTAAACATTGGCATGTTTTGTTTTTGGGGAACATTACTATTTATATGCTATTGCACGTCTATTTCTATGTTCCACTTATATATATAAATTTTTTAATGCTCATTCATGAATTAATAGTCATGTGATTTTGTGATCTTCGTACTTTTAATCCAAGTGTTCTTCGTGGATTAAATTAGAAGGCCGACTCAATGGTAGATTAAACTGCAGGGCCTTCATGTCGCGGGCCGGGTACTGTCAGCGGTCTGTAGGGGCGGAGCCCCCACAAATGAATGTCGCACCCACGATGAATGTCGCCCCCACAAAGAATGTCGCCGCCCACGACGAATGTCGCCGCCCACGACGAATGTCCCCGCCACGACGAATGTCGCCGCCCCGAGGAATGTCGCCGCACACGACGAACGCAGCCGCACACGACCAATGTCGCCGCCCACGACGAATGTCGCCTCCAGGACGAATGTCGCCACTACGACGAATGTTGCCGCCACGATGACTGTCGCCGCCCACGAAGAATGTCGCCCGCACGACGAATGTCGCCCCCACGACGAATGTCGCCCACACGACGAAGGTTGCCCCCACGACGAATGTCGCCGCCCACGATGAATGTCCCCGCCACGAGGAATGTTTCCCCCACGACGAATGTCGCCCCACGGCAATTGTCCCCGCCCACGACGAATGTCGCCGCCCACGACGAATGTCGCCGCCCACGACGAATGTCCCCGCCACGACGAATGTCGCCGCCCACAACAGATGCGGGCGCAGCCCGCTCGAATGCGGGCGCTGCCTGCTTAAATGCCAAGCGGGCGAAGCCCGCTTGGTTACGGGCGAAGCCCGCAGCGACGCATCGAGAACGGGCGTAGCCCGTTCGAAGATGCTAGTATAAATATATATATGAGTGCTGATTGAGAAAGTAAAAAAAAACAAGCACAAAACCAGATGACACAAGATATATAGTAGTTCCCCAAAACCTGGGTACATCTACTTTTCTACCCACTGTTAGGAATCCACTAGGAGGTTGTTGATAAGGTGCCATCTCACCAAGGTGATTTTGATAAGGTGTCCACACACCAAGGTAATTTTGATAAGGTGTCCACACACCAATGGGAGTTTTGATCAGGTGCCCAATTCACCTATAAGCTTTTGATAAGGTGCTTATAAACCAAGCTGCAGGTTTTTGCTAAGGTGCCCTGTCACCGGGAGTAAACTTTTGAAGGGAGTTTTAACCCTTTACAAGATGGGAAGGAGAAAGAGAAAAGATATATTGTTCTTCTCTTTTAGCTAAGAAGACACTTGAAAATCCTGATTGGATGTTGAGTTGGATCTTGATGAAGATGGTGAAGAGAGCTCCCCCTGTCTGATTTAGTTGTGGAGGCTCCTTGGTTCCGAATCCTCTATTTCAAATGTATGGAGTGGATCACCTCTCTATTGCTCTCTGCCGACCACCTTGTTATTTATAGCTCTGTTCATTAAAATAACACTATAGGAGAGTAATCAATTAGCAGACAGAGTATTAGAAAGAAGGAGAAATTTCCATAATAATTATATCTATAGAAGGAAAGAATTCATTTTGAACTCAAATAATATCCATAATCAACTTAATCAATTTAGCCAAGAATAAATTAGAGGGAAAGAATGATTCATAACGGCTATAAAAGAATAATATTATTCCATATAAATCAGATCTATAGAAAGAAGGAAAGAGATCTGGTGTTATTTGAATTTAACATAGTAATCGACGTACGTCGATTACAATTCGACGTAAGCGTCGAATTCATCCTGGCTGGACGTCGAGAGGAGAATAAGGAAGGTGCGTCGACTAAGGTGCGTCGACTAGAAGTCAGAGCTACGTCGACATAGGATACATCGAATTCTTATTAAAGTTACTTCGACTCATTCTGAAAGAAACGTCGACAATACTTCGACGTTGCGTCGAATACTATTCGACGCATATTTACTTAACCTTGATTTTTCTTTCTTAGAATTCATATTCAACTCATTTTGGGGGTTAAGACAAATCATTTTCCCAACAGAAGGCACCAGTGTACTCTCCCCCGTTGTCAGATCGAACTCGCTTTATTTCTTTACCGGTCATCTTCTCCACCTTCGTTCTGAACTCTTCAAACTTTGCTAGAACATCACTCTTCTGCTTCACAGAATATGCCCAGACTTTCCTGGAATGATCGTCAATGAACGTGACGAAGTAAGCGGCTCCGCCCATAGACTTGGGCTCAATAGGACCACACACATCAGTGTGTATCAGATATAGTAACTCCGCCTTCCTCTTTGGTTCAGAATCACCAAAGGAAACACGTTTCTGCTTACCGACCAAGCAGTGCACACACGTGTTGGGAATCCCTCCTGATAGCTCCGGAAGAACCTTGTTCTTCACCGAAATCTTCAAGCTCTTCTCACTGATATGCCCAAGCCTGCGATGCTATAACTCCATAGAGTCGCCCTCAGCAGCATTCACAATTGGGTCACAGATCTTGGCATTAGTGCGATACAGGCCACAACACTTCCTTCCTCTGGCTACCACCAAAGAGTCCTTCAGCAACCTCCAGGTACCTCCACCTTCAATGCTTGTGAAACCACCGTCATCAAGTCTACCAACGGAAATCAGAGTCATTCTCAAGTCAGGAATGTGCCTGACGCCCTTGAGAACAATCTTCCCAAACTCAGTCTCCAAGTGGACATCACCACTGCCAATAATCAACGATTCACCGGAATTTGCCATCCGGATCACACCAAGGTCTCCCGCAGAGTAGGTGTAGAAGTAATCCCTGCGAGGAGTGCAATGATAAGATGCACCTCCGTCCACGATCCAGTCTGTGTCAACGCATTCCTGGCAAGACGACCCACTACACTGCAAGCATAACGGCTCAGCCTCCACAATCGAAATCGTCGCATCACCACTGGATTCTCCTACCTCTTTGATCTTTCCCTTCAGATCTCTTTTCATTTGGAAACAATCCTTCTTGAAATGACCCTTCTTCTTACAATAGTAGCACTCGATGTCCTTCTTGGACTTGCCCCTAGACTTGCTCCTGGAAGTGCCCCTGTTCTTCACATCCTTCTTCACAGACCTGCCTCTTCCTTCCATGAGGAAAACACCCGAATTGGAAGTGTTGGAGTTTCTGAGATGATCTCAAAGCAATCAACAGTTAGTCTTGCTGCCAACGCAATATGAGCCTATAAGGTCGCACATAAAAGCGTTTGGAGAAATTGGAGAAAGGATTGTGTTGGTCTTACTCATATTGGATATGAGTGAAGGACCAATCCTGTGACTGCTTGGAATCAAGTTGAGAATGTCTCAAAAAGGGAAATCGTTTAAAGTGTTTAAACGAACGGATTTACACTAGACAATTCGGCTAATGGCATTAACCGAATTCGGCTAAAGGGTTTAACCGAATTCGGCTAATGGCAAATTCGGCTAAAGGGTTTCGCCGAATATATAGCCGAATTCGTCGAAATGGTTTCGCCGAATTCGGTTATAGTGAACAGCCGAATTTATATAGTCGAATTCGTCGAAATGGTTTCGCCGGATTCGGTTATTGTGATTAGCCGGATTCGGTTAATGTGATTAGCCGAATTCGGCGAATGTAAATCTGGACAGATTTACTGTTTTTTCCCTCTGGTCTGCGGATAGTCGATTTTATGCCTTGCGTATAAAATGACGTGATTAGGGCTTCGATAAAGACGATTTTTTTGGGTTCGATCCTTTTCGCGAGAGAGAAACGACGGAAGTGTTCCGGCTGTTCTCGTTCCGTCCGCCGATCGACGTTCCGCCGCCGCTAGCCGCCGCCTCCTCTGGATCGGACCTAGCAGTCCGTGGGGACGTTGAGAGCTTCCTTCTCCGACCCAGTTCTTGTGCGACAAGAAGTTAGGGTTCTTCATCGCTTGTGTGGACTTCTGTAGAGGGATCGATCTATTTCGATCCTTGAAGAACTCAAAGCAGATTTCGGATTTCCATTTGGAGCACCTTGGTTGGATTTGATCCAATCCCGCAAAGGTAATTTTCATACCTAGTAGTTTTGATTACTTCTTGATTCATTTTCATGGCCCGATTCGAAACTCTTTTGGGTTGTTCTCTTTATTTCCGCTGCGCCTACATATGATGTATGGTTGTAGAAAACCCAACAGTGGTATCAGAGCCAGGTTCTGGTCATGAATGTTGTTTCAGAAGTTAGGTTATTCCAGTACGTGCAAATCTAGGTATTGGAAGCGTTCTAAATATCAGATTTCTTCATGGACCACCGCTAGGGGCGCGGCCCCTTGGAACCCCGCCAGGAACGTTTGGGATTTCGTGGTAATTTCTAATTGTTAGAAATTGTTGTCTCCTTAGCAGTAACCGTCCCTCAAGTGGTTAATGAACCCTTGTATTGTTTTGGATTTTGAATCCAACAATGAGAGACGAGCATGTCTACTGCTTTAAGTCGAGTTGTCTTTGCCTTTGTCCAATGCATGTAAATCTGAAAATTTGAAAGAGTTCTAAATGTCAAGATTTAGCCCTTTCGTTTATCAAAGGTTGATAGTCTTATGTTGTGCACATAAGGGGTGCATGTGGATTTTTAGAAAGCTTATTTTTCTGTGGATGTGCACATTGATCAAATGTTGATCATGGTTAAGTGTTAACCTATTATTAAAAATCTCTTCATCAAATATTAAGTGTTCGGATGCCTTCCGATGGATGACACTCTTCCTGCCTCGATCGATGAAGTGTGGGCTTGCCAAAGCAAGGTGCATTAATCTATCTTGGCAAGGGTGCGAGCGGATAATTGTGATATCCCACTGTCGATATCGGGTCTAACTTAACTAGGTGACCTCAAAGGTTGAGTGCCTAGAGGCATAGGGTTGGCATGCACCATATGATGGATGCGAATAAGGAGTTATTCACCAACCATACAAGAGTTGCATGAGGATGCAAGTGGCAAGCGTTGCCTACCTAAATAACTGCATAGTGAGAGAAAAGCCAAAGCTGACTCATTGTGTTGGTGAAATACGGGTCTTGTCCGCTAAGAGAGTAGCTCGCATGGACTCTCCGAATTGATAGTGAGGGCTATCAATTTGAATAAAATAGTGGGAGTATTTAATTGAAGTCCAAATTAAAAATAAATTGTATTTTGAAATTTTGGTACTGATTAAATTCTGCATGAATTCTTGTAGAATTCCATGGCAAGTGGTACACATTCCACCTTGTCCCTGAGAGCTATCCTTGAGAAGGACAAGCTAAGTGGGACGAACTACATGGACTGGTATAGGAACCTGAGAATTGTTCTCAGGCAAGAGCGAAAGCTCTACGTCTTGGAAGAAGAAGCCCCCGAGGTGCCGACCGGGAACTCGTCCCGTGTTGATAAGGATGCTTATAAGAAGTATACCGATGACGCCTTAGACGTCGAGTGCCTTATGCTTGCCACCATGAACTCTGAGCTTCAGAAGCAACACGAGAACATGGGGTGCAAGGAGATTGACAAGCACCTAAAGAAAATGTTTCAAGGGCAAGCTCGTCAAGAGAGGTTCGATGTCACGAAGGCATTATTTCAGTGCAAAATAGGAGCTCGAGACTCAGTTGGTACTCACGTACTCAAGATGATTGGGTATATTGAGAACCTGGAGAGACTGGGTTTTCCTCTGGGTCAAGAGTTGGCCACAGATCTTATCCTGCAATCATTGTCGGATAGTTATGAGCAGTTCGTCTTGAACTACAACATGAATGAAATAGACAAGACACTGCCCGAGCTCCTAGGCATGTTGCGAACTGCCAAGATAAACATGAAGAAGGCCAAGCCTGCTAGTCCCATATTGATGGTACATAAAGACAAGGGTAAGGCCAAGGGCTTCAAGAAGACGAAGGTGGGACCTAAGTCGCATCTTGAGCCCAAATCTTCTGCGCTGAAAAAGAAGAGCACCGTGAAGGAAGGGAAATGCCACCACTGTGGCAAGGCTGGTCATTGGAGGAGGAATTGTCCTTCGTACATTGAGGGTCTGCAGAAAATGAAGGGAGGTATGACTTCCGCTTCAAATATTTACGTTATAGAGATAAACCTTTCTGCTCCTTCATCTTGGGTATTGGATACCGGATGTGGTTCTCACATTTGTACAAATGTGCAGGAACTGGAAAGGAGGAGATTGTTGAGTAAAGGAGAGGTGGACCTGAGCGTCGGCAATGGAGCAAGAGTTGCTGCTGTAGCCGTAGGGGTTTACCGTCTTTCTTTACCCAGTGGGCTTGTAATAGAACTTAATAATTGTTATTTTGTTCCGGCCATAACTAGAAACATTATATCCATTTCATGCTTAGACATGATTGGATTTTCTTTTATAATTAAAAACAATTGTTGTTCTATATTTAAGAATGATGTTTGTTATGTTGTAGCTCAATTGTTTAATGGTCTTTATGTTTTGAACTGGACCATCCGATCTATAATGTAGATAATAATAAAAGACTAAGAACAAATGACTCAAATCCTACATATCTCTGGCATTGTCGTTTGGGCCATATAAACGAGAAGCGCATATCCAAGCTCCATAAAGATGGACTATTGGACTCATTTGATTATGAATCATTTGAGCGATGCGAGTCTTGTTTATTAGGCAAGATGACTAAAGCCCCTTTCACTGGTTATACTGAGAGGGCTGAGGATCTTTTGGGTATAGTACATAGTGATGTATGCGGACCCATGAGTTCTATGGCTAGAGGTGGGTATTTATACTTCGTTACATTTACTGATGATTTCAGTAGATACGGATACGTGTATCTTATGAAGTGCAAATCCGAAACTTTTGAAAAGTTCAAAGAGTTTAAGAATGAAGTGGAGAACCAATTGGGTAAAAAGGTTAAAGCACTCCGATCTGATCGAGGTGGCGAATACCTGAGTCATGAGTTCCGTGATCATCTGAAAGAGTGTGGTATTGTATCACAACTCACTCCACCTAGGACACCGCAGCATAATGGTGTGTCTGAGAGGAGAAATCGTACTCTGTTAGACATGGTACGGTCGATGATGAGTCATGCAGACTTGCCTGTTTCCTTTTGGGGTTTTGCTTTAGAGACTGCTGCAATGACACTGAATCGCGCTCCGACGAAAACGGTTCTAAAGACACCATATGAGATATGGACTGGGAAGCGTCCTAGTATGTCATTCATTAAAATTTGGGGCTGTGAGGCATACGTACAACGTCAAATGCCTGACAAGCTGGAACCCAAATCAGATAAGTGTTATATGGTGGGATATCCTAAGGAAATGAAAGGATATTACTTTTACCTACCGTCTGAGGGCAAAGTGTTTGTCGCAAGGACGAGTGTCTTCTTGGAGAAAGAGTTCTTGTCAAGAAAGACCCAAAAGGTAGAACTTGAAGAAGTTCAAGAACCACAAGTAGTGAATGAACAAGAATTGGATTCTGAGCCAGGACTACAAGATGTTGTAGCTAGAGAACCTGCTCAAGAGACACAAGTTCTACGTAGATCTGGTAGACCAAGATTTGAGCCTGAGAGATATGGATTTCTCGTGTCTCAAATAGGTAATGTGTTGCTTATGGATCATGATGATGAACCAGCGACCTACCAAGAGGCTATGAATGGACAGGACTCTGACAAATGGCTTGAGGCTATGAAATCCGAAATGAACTTCATGTATACAAACCAAGTTTGGAACTTGGTGGAACCACATGAAGGGGTACGACCCATAGGGTGCAAGTGGGTCTTCAAGAAGAAGACCGACATGGATGGGAATGTACAGACATTCAAAGGGCGACTGGTGGCTAAGGGTTTCAAGCAAATTCATGGTGTTGACTATGATGAGACCTTTTCCCCTATTTCCATGGTAAAGTCCATTAGGATATTGCTTGATATTGCTGCGTATTATGACTACGAGATCTGGCAGATGGATGTCAAAACAGTTTCCTAAATGGAAACCTCCTTGAGGAAGTGTACATGACACAACCCGAGGGTTTTGTATCCCCAAATGAAGCCACTAAAATATGCAAGCTGAATAGGTCCATCTATGGATTGAAACAAGCCTCTAGAAGTTGGAATCTTTGTTTTGATGAGAAGATCAAAGAGTTTGGTTTTGTCAAGAATGAAGATGAACCGTGTGTTTACAAGCGAATCAGTGGGAGCATTGTTGTCTTCCTGATATTGTATGTAGATGACATACTGCTGATCGGGAATGACATACCTACCCTGAAAGTTGTTAAGAACAACCTAGGGAACTGCTTTTCTATGAAGGACTTGGGTGAAGCGACTTACTTACTCGGTATTAAGATCTATAGAGATAGATCGAAAAAGTTGATGGGTTTGACCCAGAGTACGTACATTGAGAAGGTGTTGAAGCGGTTCAACATGCTTGAGTCCAAGAAAGGATTTTTGCCCATGTCTCATGGTGTGAATCTCTCTAAGGACCAGTGTCCAAAATCTTGTGAAGATAAGGACCGCATGAAGTTGATTCCATATGCTTCGGCAATTGGGTCAATCATGTATGCAATGTTATGTACTCGACCCGATGTCTTTTTTGCTTTGAGCATGACTAGCAGGTATCAGTCTGATCCTGGTGAATGTCACTGGATAGCCGTAAAGAATATCCTGAAGTACTTGAGAAGGACTAAGGATGTATTCTTGGTGTATGGTGGAGAGGAAGAGCTCGTTGTAAGTGGTTACACGGATGCCAGCTTCCAAACTGATAGGGATGATTCGAAGTCTCAATCAGGGTTTGTGTTTTGCCTGAATGGAGGAGCTGTGAGCTGGAAGAGTTCCAAGCAAGAGACAGTTGCTGATTCTACAACTGAGGCCGAGTATATCGTTGCAGCTAATGCAGCGAAGGAGGCTGTATGGATTAGGAAATTCATCGGCGAGCTAGATGTAGTTCCTAGCATTGTTGGTCCCGTAGTTCTCTACTGTGATAACAATGGTGCAATTGCACAATCTAAGGAACCTAGATCCCATCAACGCTCCAAGCACATACTTTGGCGGTTCCATCTTATTCGTGAGATTGTCGAACGAGGAGATGTGAACATTTGTAGAGTGCCGACTGAGGAGAATATTACAGATCCACTGACAAAGCCTCTCGCGCAGAGAAAGCATGATGGTCATACTAGATCAATGGGTATACGATACCTGAGTGATCAACTCTAGTGGGAGTCTTGTGGGTTGCATGTAAAATATATATTCTGTTGGCTGTTTATTATTTATTCATATGATGAATTGTGTACCAATTATTTCCTTTTACAATTAATGACAAGTTCTTTTATTATGATATACTGTTTCTATATGATAGAATAAAATTCGTGATAAATACCCTTAGAATGTTCGCTTCTATAGGACATCAAGTACGTGACTTGAATGTGAGAGCCTATGATTTCGAAGCTTCATTCTTAAAAGGTCTCTGGTCGAGGTATCATCGTAGAAGCTAAGGGTGATGATGATACATTAAGACTAGCATGTGTGTTGACTGATGACCGGTTCTCACAGGTCATGATATTGTGATATCAAGTCATCACGTGAGTACTTGTTAGTGAACAAGTTGTACTGGACAGACCCAACCTGAGACTACTTTGTGGATTGTTACTTAAATGTGTCACAAGTAGGTCTCATTTGACAATGGTGTTGTGGTCCTTTGACCTGAAGTCACATCATTCATCGAGTGAGGAAGAGCGTGCTTAGATGTCATCTAAAGTCTTCCTTGAAGAAGGTTGATGATAAGGGTGGTCGTTGGGTACGTTACGAATCATTTGGGTGTTTGGGTGTGAGCAGATATGAGATTTGTCCTCCTATATAACAGTAGTTACATCCATGGGCCCCTTGATGGAATGAGACTGAGAAATGCATGGTCATGCTTGGTTGAGTCAATATATGATATTGAGCTCACCAATTTTCAGACAGTCTGTTCTGGATCAAGAAACTTGGATTGAGCTATTATGAGGGTGACACGGACCATGCCTCTAGTTCTTTCCGGATGTAAGGGACAAAGGGACATGACAACACTGATACATTGGTCATGACAGGCTTATATGAGTTATGAACTCTTATTACTTGGGTAGCAATGATGTATTGCTAGATGCCGCTCATTGTTTGTGAGACTTTTGTTGATACTTTGTGATCAAGTGGGAGACTGTTGGAGTTTCTGAGATGATCTCAAAGCAATCAACAGTTAGTCTTGCTGCCAACGCAATATGAGCCTATAGGGTCGCACATAAAAGCATTTGAAGAAATTGGAAAAAGGATTGTGTTGGTCTTACTGATATTGGATATGAGTGAAGGACCAATCCTGTGACTGCTTGGAATCAAGTTGAGAATGTCTCAAAAAGGGAAATCGTTTAAAGTGTTTAAACGAACGGATTTACACTAGATAATTCGGCTAATGACATTAACTGAATTCGGCTAAAGGGTTTATCCGAATTCGGCTAATGGCAAATTCGGCTAAAGGGTTTCGCCGAATATATAGTCGAATTCGTCGAAATGGTTTCGCCGAATTCGGTTATAGTGAACAACTGAATTTATATAGTCGAATTTGTCGAAATGGTTTCGCCGGATTCTGTTATTGTGATTAGCCGGATTCAGTTAAGGTGATTAGCCGAATTCGGCGAATGTAAATCTGGACAGATTTTCTGTTTTTCCCTCTGGTCTGCGGATAGTCGATTTTATGCCTTGCGTATAAAAGGACGCGATTAAGGCTTCGATAAAGACGGTTTTTTTGGGTTCGATCCTTTTCGCGAGAGAGAAACGACGGAAGTGTTCCAGCTGTTCTCGTTCCGTCCGCCGATCGACGTTCCGCCGCCGCTAGTCGCCGCCGCCGGTCGCCGCCTCCTCTGGATCGGACCTAGCAGTCCGTGGGGACGTTGAGAGCTTCCTTCTCCGACCTAGTTCTTGTGCGACAATAAGCTAGGGTTCTTCATCGCTTGTGTGGACTTCTGTAGAGGGATCGATCTATTTCGATCCTTGAAGAACTCAAAGCAGATTTCAGATTTCCATTTGGAGCACCTTGGTTGGATTTGATCCAATCCCACAAAGGTAATTTTCATACCTAGTAGTTTTGATTACTTCTTGATTCATTTTCATGGCCCGATCCGAAACTCTTTTGGGTTGTTCTCTTTATTTCCGCTGCGCCTACATATGATGTATGGTTGTAGAAAACCCAACAGGAAGATCCAGAATCCTTCCTTCTCAACTCTTCGTTCAGGAGACAACTAGACACCATCTCCATGGTTACCACGCCATCAGGTGCTGAGTTGCTCAACGACACTACTAGAGTCTCCCAACTCTCTGGTAAGGAACTAAGGACCATCAGAGCTTGGAGTTCATCTCCCAAGGTAATCTTCATGGACTCCAACTGATTGATAATACTTTGGGCAAGGTTCAGGTTACTCAGTCATCTGCGAACCTTCCCGGTACTTCAAATTAACAAGCTTCCTAATCAGAAATGCCTTGTTACCTGCAGTCTTCCGCTCATACAAAGCTTCCAGCTTTTTCCATAAGGCTTGAGCCGAGGACTCCGTGGAAACATGATGAAAAACAGAGTCATCAAGCCACTGCCTAACGAAGCCTACTGCCTTCCGATCCATCTTCTTCCACTCTTCATCATCCTTAACTGAAGTCGGTCTCCCTGTCAGCGGAGCATGGAGATCTTTGCAATATAAAAGATCCTCCATCCGAGGCTTCCAGATGCTCCAATTCTTGTCATTCATACTGACCATCCTTGTGTTCTGTTCCATTGCTTTCTCAAACAACAATTGCTCTAACACGATCCACAAGTCGATTTATTTCAAGGGATTAACAAGAGAGGATAGGGAGCAGACCAATGGTCGTCACCTACCGCACCAAGTTAGAAACCGAGAAATAAAAACGACAAACCAAGGAACCTGGCTCTGATACCACTTGTAGGGAATGAAGGTCGTAGATAACGACGTCTCCCACCGATCAATAGAGCCTACAAACCTGAGAAAGAACAAAACCAACAAAACAAAACAACACAAGAGATTTACGTGGAAAACTTTCACCACTTGAAGGTCAAAAACCACGGGGCACGACACAACAAAATTCACTATAATAAATAAGGATTACAAAGAAATTATCTAGGTTTGCCCAAACCTAGAACGCCCACCGGATTTGACAAACAAATCCAACTCTCTCCACCACAAAGATGAACACACAACTTCTCTACAACAGGATAAAACTCTACTCTCTTTTCAGGCACAATAGCAAGCAAAAACGAGAAAGAGAATACCTTGAATCGTAGACGAAGAAGCCTTTGACGGTACAGAAATCTCCTCCAAGCAAGACCGAGGAAACACCTCCTCCTTTCAGCAAAGCAGCGACAGTGGCAGCACTCCAAAACAGCGGCGGCGACAACCCCCTCCAAACCAACGGCGGCGAGAACTCACTCCAAATCAACGGCGGCGTGATCTCCCTCCAAACCAGCGTCGGCGAGAACCCTTACCAAAGCAGCGGTAGCAGCAGCCCTCTCCACGCACAGGCAGCGGCGACACAGCACCGGCAACCCCTCCTCCACGCACCCCGATGGCGGCTCTCCAAAAGAACGAGAGAAAGAGAAAAGGGGGGGGGGGGGGGGGGGGGGGGTGGGGGGGGGGGGGGGGTTGTACTCAAACTTGAGAAAGAGAGAGAGATAATAATATATTCAATCCTAACTCCTCCTCATTAAAAGCCAAGAAAAATTGTTCACGCCAAAGCAATTAAAACCAGTCTGGTTCGGTTCAGAAAAACCAGCCCAGATTTGCTCCACGCCAAAAGGCAGAACTAAAAGAGTTGCAACCTGCTTTTTGAGGAGTTGCAACCTATTTTGCTGAACCAAAAAAAACTGCGCGCCAAACACCTTTAGGGGCTGAATCCCAACATATGCGTGATACGATGAATGCTTAAATTATCATAAAATTGATTAAACTTAGTCAACAAATTAACTCTAAGGTGACGTTTGGTTGGGCTTTTAGGCTGCGGTGCGGCTGGGAAGCACCGGGATTTTGCTCAAAAGCAGCGTTTGGTTCCACTTTTTTCGAAAACTCCTTTTATTAACATCCGCCGTTTCCTTCAATGGGCCATCCGCAGTTATTAACTGTTGTTCGCCGCGGTTTCGTCGTTTCATCCGCTCCGCTGGTATTTTATCAGAACTTCGCCGTTAATTTCTGCTGCCTGCGCCGATCGAAAGAGGAAGAAGCCCTTGCATGCGCCGATCGATCGGAGGAAGAAGCTCTTGCCTACGCCGATCAGAGGAAGAAGAAGCTCTTTCCTGCCCGATCAATCAGAGGTTTCTGTAGGTTCTTGTTTTTTCGCGGTTGCTTGTTTTTCCGCATGTTGTTTCCGTCACTGATCGGAGCAGGAGTGAAGGATAGCAGCGCCACATGCCTTAATTGAAACAGTTGTGTTCTTCTTCTTCCTGAGTCCAGAACCAGGCGTTAAAGGAATGTTCACTGTTTTCGGCGAGTTGCGGATTTTCAGCAAGGAGCGTGGGCTTTTTCACCCAAAACTTTGTTTTGCAAACTCAATTTAATCCAAAGAGTATTTTAATAAAACTCTGTTTTCCCTAAACATCACTTTTCTCAACCTCCATTTCTTATCAGCAGTTTTCCATCAGCAACAACCCAACCAAACAGAGCCTAAGTTCCAAAAATTATATTTGTGTTTTTTCAAAAAACTCCACAAAGAAAAGGCACCCAAACAAAGGAGACATAAATCATAATAAATGATGTGATTGGTGAAGTTTAAAGATTAGCTAGAGCATTTGTGAGGAAAAAACTATTCTCCTATTTTTAAATAATTCAAAAACATTGTTTACTTATTATAACTAAGGGTTCATTTGGCGCGGCGTTTTGGCCGCGCGTTTGGGACAAACGCCGCCAGACGGTGGGTAAACAAACGCCCTTCGGTGGCGTTTGCTCCGGTTGGACCCGCCGCGCCCTGAAAAATGGGGCAACGCTCCTTTTGGAGCCCCGCCTGCTCCCCTCCGTTCCCAACCCTCCCTCTCCACCCGCCGATTCTGCCCTCCACCGCTGCGCCAAATAAAGTCTAATATATGGAAAATGAATAAGTATCTATATACACATTATTTAATATATGTAACCAATTAAAAAACAATTTATTTTTGACCAATACATGGAGAAGGATATATATATATACTATATATAAAGAAATCTTTTTATCGGTGTAATGCTCAGCCAATTAATATCGACCGTTCGATAAGGAGAGAGAAAGAGAAGGGGAGAGAGAGTGAGGCCCACAATTAAGAGAGAGAGAGGAGAGGAGAAAGTGGGCGGCATTTTTGAATTGGAGAGAGAAAGAGAGAGAAATAAATAAATAGAGAGGAAGAGAGAGGAGAGAGGGAGTGGGGCCCACAATTAAGAGAGAGAGTGAGGAGAAAGAGGGTGGCAAAATTGGAGAGAGAAAGAGAGAGAAATAAAGAGAGAGAAATGAAAAAAAATATTTTAAAAATAATATAGATAATATTTTATTTTTTAAAATTTATAAAAATAAATGAAAAAATATATATATAACTGGGTGCGTGCCGGAGGCGGACAGGATAATGTCGTGTGGGGCATGGGGGGCTCCCCGTGCACTGTCACTCCTATATATATATAGTGTAAATTATCGGGACCTCTCCTGAGAGTTTGCATAATTACAGTCTGCACCCTTCTATCTTTTGAAATTACATTTACCTCCCCCCTCTAAGTTTCTCCAGTTTACAAAAATGCCCTTCTGTTAGAAATATAGATGAAAAATGTTAAAACCAGCCAAAATATTTTATGATATTTAATTTTACCCTTTGTAATGACGTTATATTGAAAGGTGTGACAATTTTCTTTAGAAATATAGATGAAAAGTGATCAAATATGTCAAATTATTTTATGATATTCCATTTTACCCTTTGTAATAACTCTATACATCGAAAATAGTACATTACATTTTACCCTATATAATGAATCTAGAATTATTATAAAAGGATAAAATTGAAATATCATAAAATAATATGGCTAATTTTATCATTTGCCATCCATATTTCTAACTGAAGGGGCACTTTTGTAAACTTAGAGAGGAGGTAGATGTAATTTCGAAAGATAGAGGGGAGCAACATGTAATTATGCAAACTCCTAGGAAAGATCCCGGTAATTAACCATATAAAAATATATGGTCATTTATCGGTACCTCTTTGAAATTACATATACCTCCCTCTCTTAATCTTGAAATTACAAGGATCTCTCATGTACAACTGTACAAGTATATTTTGTTAGTTCTCCGCTCAAGATATTCTACAATACCTCATCAACATGTGGAATGAGTATTTATAGTATCTCCAGCGTAGAGCAAAACCCTAGTGACACGGTACCCGGCAGGTCGTTCCGAGTCGGTCCTGACACGCGCGGACATATTATTATTAGAACTAACAATCTCCTCCTATGTCCGCGGTATACCGACATTGGAAAAAGGGTTGGTGTGTGTAATGTTCAACCAGTTCGACTCATTACACAACCGTGTCCGCAAGTACCTATTATAACATATTGGACTGAAGAAAAACAGAAGTATGTATGCACGCATAAAAATAAAACATAAACTAAACACATCACATGAAAGTCAAAAGTACAATCAGAGAAATAGGTACCAGAAGACCTAATGTCTCATGATCAACAAAAGAGCAGGAAATAGTCCAAACAAAACAGGTAAAGAAAAAGAGCTAAACAATGCTCTAGGCCAAAGAAAGTAAACCAAACAGATACTCTAGAGATCATCATCCAACAGATCATCATTGTCAGGATTCCATCTTGCAAGTGCTCCTCCTACAGCAGCAGCTCCTGTAATTTCCAACAAAGAACTTCATTCAGAATGAATTCAGATATGGAAAATGTACATGTATCTAGTTCTGTTTATAAGAACGTAGTACTTAATTATGCTTGAGAAGATATTTTGTAGAGTATTTCAGTTTTAACCGCAGAATCCATTAACTATTTCCAAACGAAACGATATCAGACTTCTGGACAAACGCAGCTATATCTGTGTTCCTATGTGTGATATCCTGGTTACTGTTCTTCTAGGATTAATTGGAACTCATCAAATGTGGAATGGAACCAATCAACAGGAGAAGGTCCAAAACAAGTTAGATCGTGTTATCAAATGTGGAATAACACTCTCCTCCAAGTTAAGGAAGACGAATCTAGATGAGGTTGTTATCATCAAATGTGGAATGAAACAACCAACCAGAAATTCGTACTCAGCAACCAAAACACCAACATAGCATAATATGCTAGATTTGACAAAGGAAGGAATCAAAACATTCAGACTTAGGCTGGTTTCAAACCGCTTTGAGTCCCATTTCCCCCACTGTTTTGATTGAACGGTCTCGGGGCATTCCTTTTGTCAGTGGATCAGCTAGATTATCCTTCGATCGCACGTCGACCAAAGTAATAACGCCTTGTTCTTTAAGATAATTCAATAGGGCGTGTCTCAGTCGTACATGTCGTCTCTTAGTGTTAAAGAGGACATTCTTAACAACTTGGACTGCAGCCTGATTATCACAGTATAGGCTTAAAGAATTGATTTGAACTCTAGACAAGGGAATGTCTAAGATCAAATTCCTGATCCAGTCTGCCTCTTCACCAGCTGAAGCTAAGGAAAATAACTCGGCTTCCATAGACGACAAAGCTATGCATGTCTGTCTCTTGGACTTCCAAGTAACTGCAGCGCCACCCAATGTGAATATAAATCCACTTGTGGACTTGCTGTTTGAGACTTCTGAACACCAGGAGGCATCAGAGTAACCTTCCAAAGTAGGAGGGTGACCAGTGTAGCACAGAGCGTGGTCTTTAGTACCTTTGAGATACTTCATCAGCCTATCTAGGGCATCCCAATGCTCTTTGCCTGGACTACTGGTAAAGCGACTTAGCATGCTTACGGAGAAAGCAATGTCAGGTCTAGTGCAGCTTGTGGCGTACATGAGACTTCCAATGATCTTTAAGTACTTGACTTGATCAACGCTTGTTCCTTCATTCAGACTCAGCTTGACGTTCGGATCAGTTGGTGTTTCAACAGGCCTACAATCTTTATAACCCCAGGTATTAAGAATCTGCTCTATGTAGTGAGCTTGACTCAGAGTGACACATCCCTTGTCTACTCTTACTTTCATACCTAGTAGGGTATCGATGGGACCAAGGTCCTTCATATCAAACATTTTGGCGAGAGCGGACTTAATATCTCTCACGACAGCTATGTCTGACCCCAGGATCAACATGTCATCCACATATAGACATATGATGACTGTCTGGTTTGACATCGAGCGGTAATAGAGACACTTGTCTGAGAGACTGGACTGAAATCCAAAGCTCTTTACCACTTGATCAAACTTCATGTGCCACATCTTAGGTGCTTGTTTAAGCCCATAGATAGATTTATCGAGTTTGCACACTTTATCCTTTAGATCTGTATGGACATAACCTTCAGGTTGTGCCATGTAGATCTCTTCATTTAGTTCTCTATTCAAAAAAGCTGTTTTCACGTCCATCTGATGGACGATGAAATTCTCGATGGAGGTTAAGGCTAGAAGAATTCTAATGGTAGATAGGTGACACACAGGTGAATAGACATCAAAATAGTCGATTCCCCCTTGTTGTTTATAACCCTTAGCTACTAGACGTGCTTTGTATCTGGCTATAGACCCATCGCTATGTAGTTTCTTCTTCAGTACCCACTTGCATCCCAGGACTTTAGCTCATTTCGGTAGGTCCACTAGATGCCAGATATTATTTTGTAGCACCGAGTTCATCTCATCGTCGATGGCTTCTGCCCACATTAACGCATCTCTCGATCTCATTGCTTCTTGATAGGAAAATGGATCATCCTCTAAGTGGTAGGTGACGAAGTTCTCACCAAATTCCTTAGGGATTCTATCTCTTGTAGATACTCTAAGAGGAACAGGGTCGACCTATAGAGGTTGGGGAGCAGTGCCAGAGGGGCCAGCTTCGGGTTCTACCGTAGACTCTGAGATCATGTCAGTAGATCCAGGAACGGTCAGGCCATGATCTTTGATAAATTTATGCTCAAAGAAGATAGCATCTCTAGACTCTATCACTGAATTAGTGGATAGATCCAAAAATCGGTCAGTTGCACTGTCTTCTGCACTGCCTAGATAGACGCAAGGTTTCGTTCTAGGTCCCACCTTAGATCTTTTAAGGTCTTGTATACGCACATAGGCGATACAGCCCCAAGTCTTAAGAGTGTCATATCTATAAGGATGACCATGCCACAACTCATAAGGAGTAGAACTGAGCTTTGAGTGAGGCACTCTATTCAGAATGTGATTTGCAGTAAGGACTGCTTCCCCCAGAAGAAATTGGGCATGCCAGCGGTCAGGAGCATAGAATTTAACATCTCTGTTAAAGTTCTATTCTTACGCTCAACAACGCCATTTGATTGGGGTGAGTAAGGAGCTGTAGTTTCAAGGATTATGCCCTCAATGGCACAAAACTCCCTAAACCCAGTTGCAGTGTATTCTCCTCCTCGATCACTTCTAAGTCTCTTAATCTTCAGATTTAACTGGTTTTCTACCCGAGATTTGAAGATTTTGAAGGTCTCGAATGTCTCGTCTTTCGATTTCAATAGGTAGACATGACAAAATCTGGAGAAATCGTCAATGAAGGTAATTAGATACTTCCTTCCCCCTCTAGTGGCATGACTCCGAAAGTCACAGAGGTCGGAATGAATCAATTCCAAAAGTTGTGTGCTCCTAGAAGCAGTCTTGAAAGGGTTTCTAGTTATTTTGGTTTGGGCACAAACCTCGCACCTATCAAATCGAATAGAGAAATCTAACGGAATGTTGTGACTCTTAGCTAGATCGCGCATCTTTTTATAGTGAACGTGTCCAAGTTTATTGTGAAGTAGCTTTGGATCTAACAGAGACGAACTCACTTGATTTATGCACTCGTTTTCTAGGCTAAGTCTATACATTCCATTGATTAAGTAAGCGCAACCAAAATAATGTGAATTAACAGACAGTATTATTCTACCGCTAATGGTTGTGAAGGACATTCCGGACTTATCTAACAAGCTCATAGAAATTAAATTTTTGATTAAATTAGGAACTAATTTAACATTTTGCAAAAATAAAATTTTACCTGAAGAGAGGACGAGCTTTGTCGTCCCAGCATGAGTGACGACTGTCGCTCCTCCATTACAAATCTCAACTCTGTCTCGGACTGCTCCGACGTCAGTGAGAAGACCTCTGGCATTTGTAACGTGACAGGTAGCACCGCTGTCCAGCCACCACTCAGAAGACGCACTGCGGTGATTGCGCCCGATCATAGCCACAAAGGACTTGGGATCAGAAGTATCGACCACCATGTTTGCCGCCTGATGTGGAGCTTCATCCTTTTGCTTCTTCGGACCCCTACAGTCAGCAGCCCAGTGACCCCACTTGCCGCAGTTGTTGCATTTACCCTTCTTCCTTTTGAGAGAAGGCTTCTTGACAGCCAACTGGGCAGGAGTGTCAACTTTAGGTGTCGGGGGCTTCCGAGGAGGCTTATTAGGTCGAGAAACGAAGTTGACAGCCTGTGGGGGCTGAGCAACCTGCTCCGCGCTCTTTCCAGCGATGTTCTGGTCCTCGATGTGAATGAACCTTTTGAGTTCATCCAGAGTAATCTTCTCCTTCCTCCTGTGCATCTCCGTCTTGAATGTCAGCCACTCCGCAGGTAGCTTGCTCAGGATCAAGTACACGAATAGATTGTCGTCCATCTTCGACTGATCGTCCTCCAGCTTGTTGCGCAGATTTTCCAGCTCTATGATTTGGGAGGTGATCGGTGTAACACCTCCCCTGCAATGACCATATAATATGGGTCCGGCCGGGACCCCACAACATATAACCGCCACAGCTTTGGTATTAAAAGATGATAATCACTACCCAAACTCATAACTCAGACAACACAGCGGAAACAAAACTAAACCACAGAGATTGTCCACTACAAAGGAGTCCAACTGGCCCTAAGGCCTTACAAAACACAGTCCAAAACATCCAACAATTCATAAAGAAAGACATCCCAACCAAAGGGGAAAGGTGGTTTTTCCCTAAACTACCTCGGCATGCAAGCCGGATATAACAAGCACGAAGAAAGTAATACAGGAAAACAGGTAATCACTTCATGAGGCTTTAGGCCCTTTTGGCCGGCGCGCTGGGTCCAGCTTGCGATTCGTGCCCTGCAACCAAATCACAAAGAGCGGAAAACGAGGGTCAGCTATGGCTGACCACAAGCGGTGTAACAACATCCCTCCTCCCGGCCGTCCTAGCGGACCCCGGGGAACTACTTCACCCTGCAAGTCAGCACTTCGTATGCAAATGTACATATAGGAAAGCAACATAAATACTGGCATGAGTGTCACAAGCATCATCCACGTTTCTAGGTTGAGCAGGTAATAAAAGGGCCTAACAATGCAGAATGAGTGCAAGCCCGGGGTTTCACCCAAGGCGCCCTAATGCGTATGAATCTAACACATCATCATACATTACCAACACAAGGGTACTCATCATTTCCCCACAAGGGCATCAAACCCAAGGCCAAGCGCTCTCGCTGAGACTCACCTCGCCAGGCCTTCCATGCCAACGGGCTTGTCTGACAGCTCACACGCTCGGGCCGCCAACAACGCACCAAGACCGATTCCAAGAATTCTGGCTAATCAAAACGTCCCAAGGCCCTGGGCTTACTCTCGGGACAACGTCCACCGATTGCCTCGCCTGGAGACCGTCAACGGATGCAATCCGTAGCACAGACATTCTCGTCAGTCAACAAACGAAGGGACTAATCTTGCCGGGACACTCTCCACACGTGAATCTCAGTCTCCACGGGATAGCCAGCCGACCACAAAGACCAATCGCGCCTTCGCACAACACAAGGCATCACAAGCCCCATAATCCGCACATTTATTCTCCGCCCTAACACAACATTCGTTACCATACGAAGCTACAAGGGCATCACAACGACGAGTTCGCCGTAATCGGATTTCTAACAAAACCCCTAACATGCGCGTAAATCAACATCACCGGATCGGACCAACGGCCATAAATCCGGCTTCACCCACAATGCCTAATCCGCTAACGGAGCGGATCTCTAGTGCAAAACATGCCGGGGACGGACACAATCAACCCGGTGGTTTCTCTTGAACCACGGCGACCCGGATCCCTCTCACTCGACGGATCCGGTGCCAAAAAATGCAGGAAAGAGGAGATGCCAAACACGCATCCTAAAGACCGGGAGGAGAAACGTCGTTACCTTTTGAGATCTCCTCCTAGCCATGAGAAGCTTGCAACCAAACGGTGGAGAAGAAGCGCCTCGACGCCCTCTACGCGTTGTCGGTCTCGGATCGGCGATCGGAGCTCCGAAGCTCCAACAATGGCGGATCTCCCCTCTTCTTCCTCCTTGCCCCCTTCTCCTTTCTCCAACCTAAGAGAGAGAAAGGACTTGGAAATATGAGGGAATAACCCCTCATCCAAGCCCTAAAGCCCCCCAGCGAATTATCTCAGCCGTCGGATCAAAGCCCAAAGTATTTGATCGGTCGGATCATCATCCCCGCACGATTTCGCGGAACAGAAATAAACAGGGCGCACGATCACAGTCGCACGGTCACTGGTCGTGCGCGAAGAAGACACTGGTCGTGCGCACTATCCGAGACAGAACTCCGAATTCTGGCGGATAGCGCACGATCACTGCGCACGATCACTGGTCGTGCGCGAAGGAGACACTGGTCGTGCGCACTATCCGAGACAGAACTCCGAATTCTGGCGGATAGCGCACGATCACTGCGCACGATCACTGGTCGTGCGCGAAGAGGAGAAATGGTCGTGCGCGAAGAGCTGCTAAGAAATTCCTAGCCTTTCCCGAGCGCAGCACTACCACTCCGCCTACCTCGCGGAACTACGATTTTTGGGGTGTTACAACTCCACCCCCCTTAAAAGAATTTCGTCCTCGAAATTTCAGAATTTAAACAGGAATTTCACAACGCATACCTGGAGCGAAAAGTTCCGGGAAATCCTCCCGCATCGCTTGCTCTCGCTCCCAAGAGAATTCGTCTCGCCCGCAGTTGTCCCATCGCACCTTCACAAGTTTGACTTGCTTGTTACGCAACTGCCGGACTTCTGAATCCTCCACGCACACCGGGCGAACCCTCGCCCCCAAGTTCTCCATCACCGGCACCGCCGCCGCTTCGACCACGACACTCGGCTCTATCAAAGCTTTCCTCAGCACGGAGACATGGAAAACGTCATGTAGTCCACTCAGCTCTGCGGACAACGCCAAACGATAGGCTGCTTCGCCTATACGTTCCGTAACCTCGAACGGACCCAAATATCTTGGACTCAACTTCTTGAGTCGCCGCACCCGCGAAACACCCTTGAACGGCTTGATCTTCAAGTAGACCATGTCGCCCACTGCAAACTCCACATTTCTGTGGCGTGCATTAAAATACTTTGCTTGTCGATCCTGAGCAACCTTCATGCGCTCCTGAATCGTCCGCACAATCTCGCAAGCATCTTCCACCACTTGCTTTCCCAAAATCTTAGTGTCTCCCACCTCTGCCCAAGACATCGGCGTTCGACACTTCCTTCCATACAAAGCTTCGTATGGCGCCATCTTGATACTCGCCTGGAAGCTATTATTATAGGCGAACTCCACCATGAAAAGGTGGTCCTCCCACCCTTTGCCAAAGTCGAGAGCACACATCCTCAACATGTCTTCCAACGTACGGTTCGTTCGCTCCGTCTGACCATCGGTCTGCGGATGGAACGCGGTACTAAACTTGAGCTTCGTGCCTAGACTTTTCTGCACTAATCTCCAATCCTTCGATGTGAATCGCCCATCGCGATCACTAACGATGCTCTTCGGAATCCCGTGCAACCGCACAACGTTTCGAACATAAAGCTCCACGAGCTTTTCCACGCCATCACCCTTCTGGTTCGGAATGAAGTGGGCCACCTTCGTCAGGCGATCTACTATCACCCAAATTGCATCGTTACCCTGCTGCGATCGAGGCAAACCATGCACAAAATCCATAGAGATGTCATCAAATTTCCATTCGGGGATGGGAAGAGGCTTCAAGAACCCGCCGGGCCTTTGGCACTCGGCCTTTACCAAGGCACAAGTCTGACATCGGCTCACGTACTCGGCTACATCCCGCTTCATCCCAGGCCACCAAAAAGATTTCTTCAAATCCGCGTACATCTTTGTACTTCCTGGATGAACGGAGTACTTCGTAAAGTGAGCTTCAAACATCAACTCCTCGCGGAGCTTGCCAAAGCGCGGAACGCAAACCCTCCCGTCCCTTTTTAAGATCCCACCAACCATCTCCAAAGCAGTGCCCTCGCTCTGTTGAGCCTCCAACACCAACTGTTGGCACTCCTCGTCCGCACTGGTCGCCTCTCGGATTCGATCCGTTATGTCACATTGCATTTCAATCCAATTCAAACGAGCTACGCTAGACTCACCTCTAGCCACACAAGAGATATCAAGAGACTCCAAGTCTCGAATCAAACGCTCGTTATGCGCCTCCATCCAATTACCTTGCCCGGAGTACTTTCTACTCAAAGCATCCGCCACCACGTTGGCTTTACCCGGCGTATACTGAATCTCCACGTCGTAGTCCCCAAGGAACTCGACCCACCTACGCTGCCGCATATTCAGATCCTTTTGGTCTAGGAGATACCTCAGGCTTTTGTGATCCGTGAAGATCTCCACCTTCGCACCATAAACGTAGTGCCGCCATAACTTTAGCGCAAAGATTACCGCCGCCAACTCCAAATCGTGGACGGGGTAATTCTTCTCATGAGTCTTTAACTGCCTTGACCCATAAGCGATCACCTTGCCGTGCTGCACAAGCACGCACCCCAAACCGCAACCTGACGCGTCGCTGAAAATCTGAAATCCTTCCGTCCCACTAGGAAGACTAAGGATTGGAGCGGACATCAACCTTTCCTTCAGATTCTCAAATGCCCGGGCACACTCCGGTGTCCATACGAACTTCTGGTCCTTGCGAGTGAGAGTGGTGAGGGGCAACGCCATCCGCGAAAAGTTCTCCACGAACCTTCTATAATAACCGGCTAGTCCAAGAAAACTCCGGACTTCCGTCACGGTCCTCAAGACAGGCCAATCTCTAATGGCTTCGATCTTCGCTGGATCTACCGCCACCCCATCTCCACTAATCACGTGACCTAAGAAAGCCACCTTCTCGATCCAAAACTCGCATTTTGAGAACTTAGCATAGAGCTGATTCTCCCTTAGAGTCTGCAATACTTGCCTCAAGTGAGACTCATGCTCCGCCTCCGATTTTGAGTACACCAAAATATCGTCAATAAACACCACCACGAACGAATCTAAGAAAGGGCGGAAAACCCTGTTCATCAAGTCCATGAACACGGATGGCGCGTTCGTCAAACCGAACGGCATCACCGAAAACTCGTAGTGGCCATACCGAGTCCCGAACGCTGTCTTGGCAACGTCCTCTTCTCGGATCTTCAGCTGGTAGTACCCCGATTTCAAATCCAACTTGGAGTACACCACCGACCCCACTAACTGGTCGAACAGATCATCAATTCGGGGAATTGGATATTTATTCTTGACGGTCAACTTATTTAGCTCACGGTAATCAATGCATAACCGCATACTTCCGTCCTTTTTCTTCACAAACAAAACCGGTGCGCTCCATGGTGAAGAGCTGGGCCTAATGTACCCTTGCTCCAACAATTCCTGCAACTGAACCTTTAACTCGGCCAGTTCCTTCGGTGCCATCCTAAACGGAGGGCGCGACACTGGCCTCGCACCCGGTACCAACTCTATCGAGAAATCTATTTCACGCTGAGGAGGTGCTCCCGGAAGTTCCTCGGGGAAAACATCCTCAAATTCTTCCACCACCGGAACTTCCCTAATAGCCAACTTTGTGGAGTGAGTCTCCAACAAAGCTAAGAACGCCTCGCCTCCTTGGTTTACCGCACGCCTCATTTGCATGGCGGAAATCAGGGAGTAAGCCACTCCGCTTAGGCCTTCGAACTTGACCTCTGCTCTACCTTCACCTCTCAGGGTTACCACCTTCAACTGGCAGTCGATACTAGCTCGCTGCTCCGCAAGCCAGTCCATCCCCAAGATAACGTCGAATTCGGCTAGTGGCAGAATCGCTGCTACCAACACGAAGTCACAATCGCCAATTTGCATCACAATGCGTCCCTTCCTCATGGTAGTCATGAAAGACCCATTTGGCATACGCACACTCAGCTCCACCCCTGCCGCTACGGGCTCAGCACCAATCTTCCGGATAAAACCTTCCGCAAGAAAAGAGTGTGACGCCCCCGTGTCGAACAACACTCGCGAGGGGTAGCCCGACACTAGCACGAAACCTAACCACGTGCAAAACAAACATGAAAGGCCGCAACCTACATTATAGTAACAACTGAAAACTTAAACTTTTCATACCTGTCACCACATCGGGTTGACGTATCGCTTCCTGCTGCCCAAGGTTGTAGGCCCTAGGCTGCACTGGAGGGACCCGCGAAGCACTCGACTCCGCCGCTTTCCCCTTTTCTGCAACACTGGGACCTGAACGCACCGATTGCTCTTGCCTCGGCTCTGGCCCAGCTCCGCCCTCAGTACAGAAACGACTAATGTGGCCCACCTTGCCACACTGGTAACAAGTAACTGGACCCCTGGAACGGAAATCTCCCGAAGGCGCACCACCTCTCTCCCCAGGTCTGTTAGGACGGGGCTTCTTCTTCCATCGGCTACCCTCGGATTTCCACTGGGATTGAGACTGAGAAGGCTTTCCTTCTCCCTGTTTTGCCGCAACACCCTTTCGCCGCTGAGTTCGCTCCAGGTCGCTCTCCAGCGTGCGAGCGGCTTCGACCAACTCATCGAACCCTGCATTCTTCAAGGCTATGAGTGGTTGCCTTAAGTTTTCCCTCAACCCCTGATAAAAGAGGTTATCTCTCTCTTCATCATCTGCCATTGTCGTGCCTGCATACCGACCCAACCGGGTGAACTCTTGCAGATACTCATCCACCGTCTTCTCCCGCTGCACCAAATGCAGAAACTGCCGCTGCAGTGCTAACCTTGTTGAAACCGGAATATACCGCTTTAGGAAAGCGTTTCCGAACTCCTCCATGGACGGAACACGCCCAACAAACTGACGACCGTTATGGTTCGCCCACCACAACTTCGCATCGCCCTCCAACATGAAGCTCGCAAAGTGAGACTGCCTCTCAGCTGGGGTCTCAGCTGCCCTCAAGAGCTCCCGGATCCTCGAAAGCCAATCCTCGGCATCCGTTGGAGTGCCCACTCCCTTGAACGTCGGAGGGTGAAAACTCAAGAAATACTTCATGAATCGATCACCCATCGGAAAAACTCTCTCCGCAAGAGGCTCTGCTTGCCTTACTTCAACCTCCGGTGTATCCGGCGTAGCCGCCGGAGTGACAGGGGTCGCAACTTGCACCACCGGCGTAGGAACCCGTGGCATCGCTCCAGCTTGAGCCGCCACCATTGCCTCCGCTAGCATGCGACAGAAGTCGGCCGGGGACATGCCCACATTCACAAGGCCTGGAGCAGTAGCACTACTCCCCGAAGGCTCCTCTTGCCTCCTAGATGTCCCCGCGTCATCGCCAACATCCTAGCATAAGCAAGGAGAAAGACTCATCAGTCTCTATTCGCAAGACTCAAACACAGGGATACTCATAATCCCGCGCAAAACTCCTATGTGGACAATCTCTTACGCGATCCAAATACACTAAACCTCGCAAGAATACTAAACCTAGCTCTGATACCAAATTGTAACACCTCCCCTGCAATGACCATATAATATGGGTCCGGCCGGGACCCCACAACATATAACCGCCACAGCTTTGGTATTAAAAGATGATAATCACTACCCAAACTCATAACTCAGACAACACAGCGGAAACAAAACTAAACCACAGAGATTGTCCACTACAAAGGAGTCCAACTGGCCCTAAGGCCTTACAAAACACAGTCCAAAACATCCAACAATTCATAAAGAAAGACATCCCAACCAAAGGGGAAAGGTGGTTTTTCCCTAAACTACCTCGGCATGCAAGCCGGATATAACAAGCACGAAGAAAGTAATACAGGAAAACAGGTAATCACTTCATGAGGCTTTAGGCCCTTTTGGCCGGCGCGCTGGGTCCAGCTTGCGATTCGTGCCCTGCAACCAAATCACAAAGAGCGGAAAACGAGGGTCAGCTATGGCTGACCACAAGCGGTGTAACAACATCCCTCCTCCCGGCCGTCCTAGCGGACCCCGGGGAACTACTTCACCCTGCAAGTCAGCACTTCGTATGCAAATGTACATATAGGAAAGCAACATAAATACTGGCATGAGTGTCACAAGCATCATCCACGTTTCTAGGTTGAGCAGGTAATAAAAGGGCCTAACAATGCAGAATGAGTGCAAGCCCGGGGTTTCACCCAAGGCGCCCTAATGCGTATGAATCTAACACATCATCATACATTACCAACACAAGGGTACTCATCATTTCCCCACAAGGGCATCAAACCCAAGGCCAAGCGCTCTCGCTGAGACTCACCTCGCCAGGCCTTCCATGCCAACGGGCTTGTCTGACAGCTCACACGCTCGGGCCGCCAACAACGCACCAAGACCGATTCCAAGAATTCTGGCTAATCAAAACGTCCCAAGGCCCTGGGCTTACTCTCGGGACAACGTCCACCGATTGCCTCGCCTGGAGACCGTCAACGGATGCAATCCGTAGCACAGACATTCTCGTCAGTCAACAAACGAAGGGACTAATCTTGCCGGGACACTCTCCACACGTGAATCTCAGTCTCCACGGGATAGCCAGCCGACCACAAAGACCAATCGCGCCTTCGCACAACACAAGGCATCACAAGCCCCATAATCCGCACATTTATTCTCCGCCCTAACACAACATTCGTTACCATACGAAGCTACAAGGGCATCACAACGACGAGTTCGCCGTAATCGGATTTCTAACAAAACCCCTAACATGCGCGTAAATCAACATCACCGGATCGGACCAACGGCCATAAATCCGGCTTCACCCACAATGCCTAATCCGCTAACGGAGCGGATCTCTAGTGCAAAACATGCCGGGGACGGACACAATCAACCCGGTGGTTTCTCTTGAACCACGGCGACCCGGATCCCTCTCACTCGACGGATCCGGTGCCAAAAAATGCAGGAAAGAGGAGATGCCAAACACGCATCCTAAAGACCGGGAGGAGAAACGTCGTTACCTTTTGAGATCTCCTCCTAGCCATGAGAAGCTTGCAACCAAACGGTGGAGAAGAAGCGCCTCGACGCCCTCTACGCGTTGCCGGTCTCGGATCGGCGATCGGAGCTCCGAAGCTCCAACAATGGCGGATCTCCCCTCTTCTTCCTCCTTGCCCCCTTCTCCTTTCTCCAACCTAAGAGAGAGAAAGGACTTGGAAATATGAGGGAATAACCCCTCATCCAAGCCCTAAAGCCCCCCAGCGAATTATCTCAGCCGTCGGATCAAAGCCCAAAGTATTTGATCGGTCGGATCATCATCCCCGCACGATTTCGCGGAACAGAAATAAACAGGGCGCACGATCACAGTCGCACGGTCACTGGTCGTGCGCGAAGAAGACACTGGTCGTGCGCACTATCCGAGACAGAACTCCGAATTCTGGCGGATAGCGCACGATCACTGCGCACGATCACTGGTCGTGCGCGAAGGAGACACTGGTCGTGCGCACTATCCGAGACAGAACTCCGAATTCTGGCGGATAGCGCACGATCACTGCGCACGATCACTGGTCGTGCGCGAAGAGGAGAAATGGTCGTGCGCGAAGAGCTGCTAAGAAATTCCTAGCCTTTCCCGAGCGCAGCACTACCACTCCGCCTACCTCGCGGAACTACGATTTTTGGGGTGTTACAATCGGCAGATTCGCTTTGAGGCGGAAGTTGAAGAACTTCTCCCCAATGAGCGATTTGGACAACACCTCCTCCTTCTGGAAATGTGCGTTGAGACGATCCCAGATCTCCTTTGCAGTCTTGTAAGTGTGGTAGGTCAGTGCGAGCCGAGGATTGAGGGAATTCAACAGGTAGTCCCTGCAGAAATCCTCATCCTTGATCCACTGATATTCGTCTACGCTCTCGCTAGAAGACGCAAAGTCACTCTGCACAGTATAGAAGATTCCGCGTTCCGTCATTCCTAACTGGACTTGTATTTTCCAACTGAGGAAATCGGACGCGTCGAACGATTGCAATTTGGTGACGTCGAGCGCGCTCTTCTTCGACATCGCAGCAGTATTCTAAAAAATAGAAAACTGAAACAAAATCACCTGATTCGCGCGAAGACGACCGAGAAACTTCGGATCCAATATAATGATTGTGTGCCCTCCCGGCTGAACAATCGCCAAAGTCTTGACAATCGGAACTCCTTCCGACTAAATATGAAGAAATTTCTGGAAAATCTGGAAGGCGAAAACGAAGATCTGACAGACTGAATCTGCAGCAATCTGGACTGGGATCTACAGTAGAGTAGATCTGCAGTTGAGAGATGAGAGTAAGCGGTCGGAAGAAACTCCACTTGCGATTTCCTATCTCCAATCGACAGAGATCTTCACTTCGACAGATCAATTACAGGAGAGCAAAGAAGTGATCAACTTGGATCTGGAAGAAATATGAGACTATGGATCCAATCCTAGCACTGGAGGCTGTTAGAAGAACAAACTAAGGCAGCGGGAGATTCCTCAGATCCAGACTAAACTTGGCCTCTTTCACTAGATCTGGAGCGGGAGATCTACAGAGAAATATCGATTAGCTCCTTCCCGATCAAGATCAGATGGCGACGGAAACGCGAACAAAGATCTGCGATGGGTTTTTCCCTCTACAAGATCTGCGACGGGAGAAACGTGTCCACTGCGATCTGTAACTTCAGGATCTGCGACTTCAGGATCGAGGATCTGAATCGACCTAGATCGGAAGATCGGCGCAGAGAGAGACATGATCTTCCTCTTTCACGATCTTTTCGCTTGGCGCAGAAGAGGCGAGGGAGAACGGCGCAGGAAAACGGCACTGCGTGGCTTCTCCTTCACGAACGGCAGAGACAAAATCGGCGCTTTGCGATCTTAGCGACGCCGACAGAAGAGCCCAGCGAAAAACCTCGCAAGAACGAAATCGCGAATCGCGAGAGAACGGGAGCGCGCCGACGGGAGCGAGAGTTTGAGCGGAAAACCTAATATTTCTTATCTTGAGAATGTTAGCTCTCCGCTCAAGATATTCTACAATACCTCATCAACATGTGGAATGGGTATTTATAGTATCTCCAACATAGAGCAAAACCCTAGTGACACGGTACCCGGTAGATCGTTCCGAGTCGGTCCTGACACGCGCGGACATATTATTATTATTAGAACTAACATATTTCATAACATCCATGCACAAAAAATTTCCCCTGAAAATTTACTTTGAGGGGGGTATTTATATGCACGAATGTTATGAAATGTAAATTTCATGGGAGGTTTTTGTAATTTCCAAAATAAGAGAGGTGCATCCTATAATTATGCTAACTTTCAAGATTTTTTTGATAATTATATATATATATAATTCTTTATATATAGGGCCATTTAAGGAGACCTCCCTTCTAACTTTGCTAAATTACTGACAAGTTGTCACTGACAACATCCCTCTTATTTTCAAAATTATAAAAATTTTCCTAAAGTTTTCATTTCATAATATCCATGCACAAAAATATCTCCCTCAGTGTACAGTGTCTTGGAGGTATTTTTCTTCATGGATGTTAAGAAATGAAAAGTTCAGGAAAATTTTTTGTAATGAAATGAAAATTTAATAAGAGTTTTTGTAATTTTGAAAACAAGAGGGGTGCTCTCAATAATTATGCTAACTTACAGAGGAGGTTTGAGTGTGTGTGTATATATATATATATATATAGTACACATATAATATTTGTATAAAGCATCAACATCATCATTGGTGTCAATGTTGGGGGAGGTGGCCTTCACCATTAACAATGAGAAGCTTTAGCTACTGTAGTGTTAGGAGAAGTTGGGACCAGCTCATCACCAAGTAGTGTGAGTAAGCAGTGCCAGATGGGGATGGTGTGCTGTCTTTATCCAGACTATGATTGTCTTCAAAAAGTTTTAAAAAAAAAGAGAGAGAAGGAATTGTATTAGTAGTTCCATACTGCCATTACACTATTCATGAATCATCTCTAATTTTATCTTTTTCGTGTTTTCAAAACCCGCCCCAAGAAGCTTGAATTTAGCGTAAACAACCGCAAATTATGAGCTTAAGTTAGCAAAATTGACGGAACGTGAGCCCCAAAAGAGTTTTAAACTGTCATTGAACATATTGCCATATTGCACTGACTAAAACACTGTCTTTGAACAATTAACACAATATTTTCTGTGTGTGTGAAATAAACCTATTTTAGCATATATGGGTAGTATTTATGATCAAAATTGATCGTATTTATGATAAAGCATTATGACACTACTATTGATCATAAGTAGTCGTATTTATGATTAAAAAAAGCATTCATTTTGCAATCAAAATAATCGTTTTATGATGAAAATTGTCACTTTCAGTGTGGAGGACACAAATACATCTAGGGTATTGTTATTATCACCTTTAAATTAGCTATTAACATTAAAGAAAATTAAATATTTAGGTTTTTCTAAAAAACCTATCCGCACTCTCAGCCAACCCGTCTCGCCTCTTCCTTCCATGACGACGTTACGTTAGCCTCTTCGCTTGTTCGGCGCCCGAATGACTACCCCTCCCGGATGCTCTCCCCTAGCTCCTTCGTCGGCTAGTCGTCGGACCGACTACCCCTTATGGTGGTCTTCCCTTTCATCTTCAATGGTTTGCCGATGGGCTTGGATCCTTCTTCTTCCGGTCGAAGATAAGTCTTGATACGGTAGTTCATGTGCATTACTTTTCCCTCTTCTTCTCTTTCACCTCACGGGTCTTCATATTATTCTTACCGCGCTTTCTTTTTATAGCGTTTACATTGATTTCAAAGAACTTAAAATGGATCCGTGGTTGTTCTCGGCAAAAAAATACACCACTCTTATTTCTATTAAGTCAAAAAAGTTTTTCTTGCACTAGTAAAATTTGTTTTTGCCTTGTAGCAATTTTTTGAGGTAAATGAACTTCTTGGATAGTGTTTTGAAATGGTTATTTTGCTGACATACATGACTAATTTCAGTCCCTAATTATTTTTGTCCTACAAAATATTTCAAAGTTATTATCTTTTTGATAGTGTTTTGAGAAGTTTACTTATATACATGAAATTGTAGAGTTTTTATTTACTATGCTTGATGATTTCTCTCTCAAAATTTGAGTGCAGATATCAATATGTGCGGTGCTAATAACAATCCCATAAATCTCATGCAGGGACCCAATAATCTACTAAGTGATATAATATATATATAGTTGAATTATTTATGGTAACACTTTATAGATGATGGAGTTAGTGCAAGAAAAGCCACCCTCTTAACTAATTTGTGAGAAATTAGTGCAGTGGTTAGAGTTTAGTTAGCAAATTTAAAGTTTAGTGGGATCATTTTGGAGCACTTCTCATGGGATGATGTAAGCATTTTAATAAGGCAATAAAACCATTGGATATGTCTTCATTTAATCTCAAAATTTTAAATTAATTTTATTTAAAATTTAATTTTCATTAGGCAGCTCTCCCCAACTCCCCAATAATATATTTATTTTATAACATCACATTTATGCAAATAATAGAGGAGATACAAGTAAATATAAGCTTAGAACTTTATAAAATTGTTGTTGAAAGCATCCAAATTGGGTATCAAGTGTAGCATTTGGGGTGACATTTTTGCTCCCGTAAGTTTGGACAAAAAATTCACCGTCATAGAATATATGTTTGCATAGATAATGATTATGACTGCCAATAGGGTAAAAAATTAATTATGAACATAAAAGTGGATGAAGTTTCTTAGATGAGGTCGGGTGTTCATTAACGATGGTTCATAACCACCGCATTCACGACCGCCACCTCCGTGCCAAACAAAGCATTAAGCTTTGTTTGGCGCGGCGTTTTTGTTCCGGTGAGTTTGGACAAAAATATCACCGTCGTAGAATGTATGTTTGACATGACAACCTTACAAAGAAAAGAAAAATACTTTTGAATATAAAAGTGGATGAAGTTCCTTATGTGAGGTCGGGCGTCCCGAACGACAGTTCATAACCATTGCGGGCATTTAATTTAGGTCATGCATTCGTCCCTGTCATTGGAATCAAGCATAAAATTGTTTTTCAAGATCAATGGTCGCAAATGGAGACTATTCAAATGGGCAAAATAGCATATTTATGAAAAATACAAGTGTTTGAGAAGACTATGATTGTAGGAAAAGAATTGGTGAGAAACTTGTGTTGAGATTAGAAAGCTCATTTTAGTTTTTTTTTTAGAAGTGAGAGGGTTCACTTCTTTTCAAAGAGTCCCCAAAACACCTTTTTGGCACAAACTTTTCACACCACTGGTAAATTAAACGCCTCCAACACAACGGTGGCGATGAGAATAAAACTTTTCTCACCACCACCATTGTCCCAAACAACGCATAAGTTAGCCCGACTTGTTGGGATTTTCAGTCGCGAAAGCGCAATCCTCAGGAACAATTAAATACAGAGTCACAAGAAAATATATACTTCGCACAATTTTATTAGCACAATAAAATAAATAAGTACTCAAATTAAGAGATACAAGTCCGAAAAATACTGTAGGAAAATGGACTACGGAAATCCTCAGGAGTAACATGAACTTAACTGCAATCCGTAAAACGTACGCACAAGATTCATACCAGAACGAACTTTCGTCGTCGTCAGACGACCAACCGCCGCCACCACCACCGAGAAGAGATCCAAGTCAGGACTTGACCTTGCCGCGAACGCGCTGCCCACCAACGTCACCACTTGTGCACAACCACCACCACCCACGAGCATGCAACCATCGAGCACTGCGCACATTGTCGCAGTCCGCGAATATGGTGTTTTGCCGCTGCCCGCACGCTTTCGCTTTTCGATGTCGATGCAGCCCGCAATCGGATGTCGACGGCCACCGTCACCTTCGGCCGTGCATTACCACTCTCCTCTTCAATGTTTTACCTCTCTTTGGTTTGGCTTTTAGTGTGTCTCCGTAACTTTGCTTCCCTCTCCTTTTATAGAGCCAAAATTTAATAACAATGGAGCATGAAACACATGTTGTGGCCTTTTTTCTAGAAGCTTCTCATGCATGCACCCATTCAAAGCACATGGACGGCTAGAGAAAAAGTCTTCATTGGCGGCCGGTATGTGAGAAATGTGAATCATGTGGGTATGAAAAATCAGACCAACTCAACAATCACCATATTAGTTTGAACTTCAAACACCACATTCTGCACAAAGCATTATCTGCACAAAGCACTGTCTGCACTAAGCAATATCTGTACAAAGCACCAATCTGCATGAAGCACCACCTCATGTCTGAGGCGTCAGCCAACTTGTCGTAAATCGAACTCCATCTCTGCTCTTGTTCACCTTTGGGATACCGACGCACCCAGATCGCAAAAGCTGACTCGCCGAAGCCGAGTCACAGAAGGGCAATCCATTGCACTACCTCGACCATCCACCATATCAACCGCAGAAATCATGGGCGTACCACCTCGCACCGTGGTCCCCATCAGTCGGTACAAACTACCGAACTGCACAGCCATCATGAGCACGACACACCCACGTGTCACCGTCAGAACTCATTTTCTTACCGCAAAGTTGCAGCCACCCGAATCCAAACTGCCCATCGATATTAGATTCTTACGCAGCTTGGGCACCAAATGTACCCTGTCAAGTCTGTGCACCACCTCATCATGCATCCGTATGTCCACTGTCCTTGTGCATATAACCTCACAACCTGAGTCGTCGCCCAAATAGACCGACCCAGTCGTCACCTCCAGAGAACTGAACATCGATGCATCCGAGCATATGTGTTGCGATGCACCAAAATCTGATATTCATCTGTTGTCAGAGTCGTCATGACTCTCAGTGATGGTATAAAGATTTATCACTCTCCACTCCCAGATCTAGCCCACACCCGCATCTTGGACGTCTCCAGAACTCTGTGCACACTGCGGGCAATTTCTCCTGATGTGACAACTCTGTCTACAGTGGTAACAAATAACTCTCTTCTTCGACGCCGACCGAGCCCGTGCACCCCTCGATCCCCTGTCGAATGCTCTCCCCCGTCCATCTACCGCCAAAATATGCTCACCCCCAGGAGGGGTACTTCAGCATCTGACTGGACAGTAATGCCGATGTGACCTCCTCTAGCCCCATTGTATCCTTCTCATACAGGAGTGTGATCATCATGTGTTTAAGGGACGACGGGAGCGAGGTAAGAAGTAATAGGGTCTTATTTTTTTCCTCCACCTTCGCATCAACCACATGCAATTGATTTAGAAGGTCGTTGAACATATTAAAGTGCTCATGCAAGTTGCCACCATCCTGCATCTTCAGCACATACAATCATTGTTTCAACAACAACCTTGTGGTCAATGACTTGGCCAGATACAATCTTTCAAGCTTATCCCAAAGGTTGATTGCAGACTCCTCGACGCCAATGTTAAAGAGCGCCTTGTCGTCAACACACATCCTGATGAGGCTAGTGGAACGCTCATCCAAGTCAATCCACTCCTCATCCTTCACTTCAACAACCAATTTTTCTCGTCCCCGCAAAACCCGCATCGGCCCCTGCTCAACCAGCATATCTTTGACGTGAATCTGCCATAGACTAAAATTTCCGCTGTCATCGAACTTCTCCACCGAGTACCGAGCCAAAGTCGCATTCTTCCCCGCCATATTTGCCCTCCGGTATGACTAGGAGACCTGATTAATTTTAGGTCGAATTTGAAAGGATGGGAAGAGGACCTAGTCGTTCACCACCGCAGTCAAATCTTTCCTCAAATGTTCAATCAGTCTTTTACAGAACCTAGCTCTGATACCACTTGTTGGGATATCCAGCCGTGGAAACGCAATCCCTAGGAACAACTAAAAACAGAGTCACGGAAGCGCAATCGAGCACCGTGCACCTTGCCACAACCCGCGAATATGACGTCTTGCCGCTGCCCGCACGCTTTCGCTCTTCGATGTCGATGTAGCCCGCAATCGGATGTCGACAGCCACCGTTTCCTTTGACCGTGCACTACCACTCTACTCTTTAAGGCTTTACCTTTCTTTAGTTTGGCTCTTGGTGTGTCTCCATAGCTTTGCTTCCCTCTCCTTTTATAAAGCCAAAACTCAATAACAATGAAGCATGAAACACATGTTGTGACCTCTTTCCTAGAAGCTTCTCATGCATGCACCCATTCAAAGCACATGGACGGCTAGAGGAAAAGTCTTCATTGGCGGTCGGTAGGTGAGAAATGTGAATCATGTGGGTTTGAAAAATCAGACCAACTCAACACGACTAAGGGCTTTTCTATGGGTTAGAGAGAGAGAGAGAGGGGTGGGGTCAGGGGACAGCCACAAGAACAGCTAGCCCCACAAACCTCTCTCCTTGGTATGTGGTTTGATCGCATCAATCACTCCCCCGAAATAGAGGATTCTCATTTTTCATGTGTTCATGTTGAATGCCGATTGAGGTTCCCCAACCACATACTCGTACAAATCATTTTGAACATCTTTTATGCAGTTTGCAACTATGCAGGTTTGTTTTTCTTCCTAATCTTTCAACCCTACTTTTATATATTCGTCTGCTCGTTGTACATGTCAAACTGTTTGAAATCTATGTTCAGTTAACGAATTTTCTCTACCCTATGATCATTCCTTAACTTATTCTTCCTAATTTTGTCGCACATTCGTCCTAATCTTCGCACATCTATCAGGCTCGCTAGATTTACGTGGTTTAAACAAACCAGAAACAGCAAAAACAACCAACCAATGGCAAAACACCAAATAGAGAACCCTTCAGATGAACAAAGTTACAAGACATCCGATAGTTATTAACAATGTTTTTACTACCCAATAGAACAATTTAACTAAAAGTGGTGAAAATGCAAAATCCACACGAAAGTGAAAACTATCATCAAATCTACTAAAATGTCCTTCACAGTAAGGCAAATTACTCACCGAAAAGTGTGGCCGATAGATCAAAGCGATTCGTGCGAGCAAACTTCTATGAATTCAATCGAATGGTGGACCCAATTGAGTGCAAACTTCTTTGAAATGAGCAATAGACCCGGGACAGCGAAAAGTGATTGAAAAGGTCTGGAGGAGAAGGGAGTGAGAATAGAGAATTTAGGGGGTGATTGAACAGCTGCCGAACGAGCATTCGATGACTTGTTGCACGGTTCGTCTAATCTGGCGGTTCTACTTTAGGGAGGTGTTCCTGCGGAACATCCGCCCTGCAATTTTAAATATCTCATAAGCTTAATGAAGAAATGCAACAAAGAGATGAGGCAGAAAGTGCATAGAAAGTTGTAATTCAAATGATATCATGAGGGAGCAGTGTTAATAGAGTATATAAGATTATGAGTGCCTGAAGGAGACCCCTGCTACATGAAAATCTACGCTGAAGCAACATGTTCAATGAACAATGTTGAGAATAGTAAATGGACCGGATGCACCACCACTGGAATGATCACTCGTAAAAACGATCACCGTTGATACTATTAGATATAGTGTATATTGTGTATATTGAAGTGTGGTATCACGCTTAGTTGGTGGGGGTGGATGAAATCTCCACTCCTCAAGGGGGAGGGATCGAATCCTGGCCTCAACAACCTGCGGCATGAATAATGGGTGCCGAGATGGGTTGGGGTGTAGGGGCCGCGGACCCTGATAAGGCTGGTTGGACCCCTGTACGCCCGGGTGGGTAACGCACTGAGGCGACCCCGAGCCTCAGTCGTATCATAAAAGCGCGGCTCATAAAAGTGCACTTTTATGATACGACCGAGGCTACGGGGTCGCTTCAGTGCGTTACCCACCCGGGCGCACCGGGGTCCAACCGGCTGTATCAGGGTCCGGGGCCCCTACACCTTGAGTAGTGGAGATTTCATCCACCCTCACCAACTGAGTCGCGCCAACAACCCGCGGCATGAATAATGGCTGCCGAGATGGGTTGGGGTGTAGGGGCCGCGGACCATGATACGACCGGTTGGACCCAGGTGCGCCCAGGTGGGTAACGCACTGAGGCGACCCCGTAGCCTCAGCCGTATCAGGTAGATTATCTTAGGCTTACCTTTGGGTGCTGTGATCACCTCTCTCTCCTGTATTTATATACCCTCTATTTGTGTGAATACATAGAGATTTATCTTTTCCTATCATGGTATCAGAGGACTAGGTTTTTTTTCTGCTCGCGCTCCTCAGTCGATCCCGCTCAGCGGCAGCTCTCGACCCTCCTTCCCGCTCGCTAGCGCAGACGTAGACGCTCTTCCCGATCGCTTCCGCTTCCTCCGATGTTCGACGCTTCTTCCCGATCGCCGACGTTGTTGTTGCCCCCGATCGCTGACGTCGTCGTTGCCTCCGACTGTTTCTGCGTACAGATCGCCGACGCTCCTTCCTGATCGCAGCTTCCGCTTCCTCTGCTTCCTCCAGCAGCTGGTCCGCTGCCTCAGCTTCCACCGGTCCAGGAGGCCCGCACCTGGTCCCGCAGCTTCCTCCGCTTTCTCCCACAGCCCTCCTAGCACGGCCGACCTTCTCCGCTGCCTCCTGCAGCCCGTCGGACTTCATCGGTCTTCTCCTTCCTCTATCGAGCGCACTCCTGCCCTAGGCGACCACCTCCGTCCTCCATTGGTTTGATGGCATCGTCTCACTCCTCCGCGTTCTTCCAAAAGGCTGGCGTCATCCTAGATGGGCGGAACTACAAGGCTTGGTCCGCCACCATTGGCGTGATCCTTCGTGGCCTAGACCTGTGGGGCCACATTGACGGCTCTGAGCCTGCTCCTGCGCCACCGGTTGTTGCTCCTGCAGCCCTCTCCTCCACTGTCAGCACAACCGCGTCTGTTCACATGGACCTCTTCCACTGTCCAGCGCTCCGAAGGGGCGAAGTGGCGCTCGGACGACTCTCCCGCTATAGCCATCATTTGTCAGTCCTGCGAGCTTCCCTTTCGCATGGTTGTTTACGAGCTGCCTACGACCAAAGCGATGTGGGATCACCTGCGTCGTCTCTACCAGCCATCTAGTCAGGCCCCGCGCTACTCTCTGTCCCAGACCCTTGGCGTCTGCTACCAGCGTGATCGGTCCGTACAGACCTTCTTTGCTGAGCTCCTGGATCTCTGGCGTCAGTGTGATGAGAAGCCTTATCTTTGGGTGTTGTGATCACCTCTCTCCTGTATTTATATACCCTCTATTTGTGTGAATGCATAGAGATTTCTCTTTTCCTATCAGATACATGACAGACCGCCTCCGAGACGAGATGCAAAACCGAATCTCTGACCGCAATGAATACCGCCGCCTTAGGCCTTCCTCTTCACCGCCAAAGAACACGAGAAGGAACAAAGAGGGAGAACACCTTCTTCTTCCACCGCAGCACATGTTGATGAGGAGGGCACTCTTCCTCCTTGCTGCTAGCTCCAAAGAACTCATTGTGCTAGGAATTGAACCAATCCAAACATATGAAGCCCAATAGCTGGAACATTGCTTCAATGCAGTTCATGATTTCAGTGCTTGTAAGAAGTCTCAGTCTCTAAAAAGAAGATAACCTGTTATTTACTTGATATTCCTCATCAATATATTGATTGTCCACATAAAAGGAGATGGTTAGGTGTCACGTATAGGGTTATTCGCAAACCAAATAATTCGGGAATTTATTCGTGAAGATTCAATTAAGATTTGTTTTTTTGAATTCAAATCCAACTTCGGATTCAAGTGGCATTCGAATCCGAATCCGAATAAAATTATTTCTATTGACAAGATTCGCGATTAGTTGGCGAATAATAAAAATATATTTAAATAAACTTTATATAATTATAAACTTTAAAACTTATATATTAAATAATGGTATTCGGCCATCCCATATCATTGTTCATGAAATTTTGTTGTTTCTACAACATCAATCCATGTTAATTTTGTAGTATTTTAAAGGAAAATTCGAGTCCATGATTTCAGGACGAATTCGAATTCAAATATTCGAACGAATGCGAATCTGAATCTCTGCATTCTATGACAAATATGGATTCGATTCGGTTCGTGAACACCCCTAATCACAGATGCATTCGTGGATCGCTAGAAAGCACGACATAAAGTAGATGCGCCGCAATATTTATTTCTCTCCCGCACTTATTTCATTACCACGCATTGACATGAGGTAGATGCGCCGTGATACTTGTTTCTCTCTGTCACTTATTTCATTTCCACGCATTTTGGTTATTTTCTCCATGTTGCATTTATTACGTGTTGTGATTTATTTTTCCCTCACAAGACTCTGTATTTATATCCTTATTAGGTTGAAACCATGGCATGCTGAAGTAGATTAAAGTTATTAGGTTGAAACCATGGCTGTTACTCTCTGTATTTAAACCATTGAAGTAGATTAAAGTAGATTACTTATTTCTCTATCGTGTGGCCCAACCGCAAGCTGCACTTGCTGCTCTGTCTTTCTACCCGCGCCCAGCGCTGACCCTGTCCAGCTGCCTCCCTTCTCCCTACAAGCCAAGGACTCCCCCGTTCAGGAACCCACAACAAGGCACCAACCCTAGTTCAATGTAGGTCGGCCGAGGGATTCTAGGAAAAGCAACACACTTAAACATCCATCTCTGTCCTCCTCTGTCGCATCCCGTATGATAACCTTATCCTTCCCACGGGCAGCTTCTACGGACCCCATGGAGTTGATGTTCGAGAGGTTACATAGGATGATGATGGATCACTTGGCTGCTTCCGAGAGCTGGTAACAAGCGACCTTAGCCAACCTCTCGACTTGCATAGAGAGACTCCTTCCACCGCAACGCAGCAACAGAGATTTTCATCGCGATGGGAAGGGTAACAAGTTTCATGGCAGGTCTCCCTCCCACGTCCATGAGGAGGCCTTTCACGTTAGGTGTTACGAAAACAATGCTTCGACGCGCTACATCAAAATGGAGTTTCTGACGCATGATGGCAAGAACAACCATTTGGGTTGGTTGACCTGTTGCAAGCAATTCTTCGTCAACCAACAAACACCAGCCATTAAGTAGATTTCCATGTCCACCTATCATTTTGTAGGGGCGGCCCAGATGTGGTTCCTGCGTCTGCGCATGGAGAAGCCCCACATGATGTGGGATGATTTTGAGTAATAATGTCACATGTGATATGACCCACTGAATCGTAGTAATCCCACAGGGGAGTTGATCTCTCTCAAACACATTGGAGCCAAAGATGATTATCTATAAAAAAATCAGGACATTGTTGGCGCTTGCGCCGAACATTCAACCGGAACAACTGGTCACCATCTTCACCACAGGCCTACATGACAGTCATTGTTTAGATGGGGAGTTTGAAGGCCCTCATGATCTCATCATTGCCATGAGCCTATTGGATATGAGACTGCCGCCTTTAGTTGGATCGGGCCAGCGACACGTCACAGATATCACCTCCTCGGTGGCAACTTCCTTGGATAGGTGGGGCCATCGGCTTGGGGATGGTAATGGTGGGATTGATGCGTCCCTACCCCCTTCATTTGTCGTCTATCTATGGTAGAAATGGAGGAGTGTCGTGCGAAGCAGCTTTGTTTCAATTGTTGCGAGATTTTTGCGTTGGGGTATCAATGCAAGAAGTTGTTTTGACTAGAGTTGAAGGATGACAAGGAAGTTACAATTACAGAGGAAGAAGAGCTAGAGAGCTCTCTTCACGCCATGATAGGGGCCCGGAGTTTGCAGACAATGCAGTTACAAGTGTAGGTAGCCGACCACTCTGTCTTGGTGTTGGTGGATTCGGGCAGAACCCACAACTTCATCGGGGAGTTTGTGGCTCAGACTCATTGGCTACCCATGAGGCCGAAGGATGGCTTCAATGTGGTTGTAGCCAATGGCGAGTGACTTCCTAACTCAGGAAATTGGGTCAATGTACAGCTGAAGGTCCATATTGATTCCATTTGGATGAACCTCGGCGTCATTTCCTTTGGCGGGCTTCGACATTGTACTTGGAGTTTATTGGCTCCAGGATTTGGGTCCAATTGTGTGGGACTTCTCCACCCTCACCATGAAGTTTTGGTTGCATTCTCGCCAAGTCTTTTGGTATGGGAAGGAGTGAAAGAGCTCCTAACACATCACCGCCATTCAATCCCACATTTCTCAACATGAGTTCTTGGAAAGGTTGATGATCGAGCACAAGATTACGCTCAAGGATCCGGTGGGCCTTCCACCACCCCAGTGTCAGGGCCACCACATCTTCTTCTAGGCACGACATCGGTCGCAGTTCGGCATTTATCAGTACCTCTTCCTATAACGACCCAACCCTGACAATATCAGAAGTATTGTCTGTTTTGGTTCAACTCAGCCCATACTGAGTTGAACTGCATCGTTTAGTCCCTTTCCCATAGGTGGCCTACAAGCACTAATTTATGATTGATGATGATTCTTGAAAAGGGGGTGTGGTTATGCCTCGCCCTTGTCAAGCGCACGCCTGAGCCTTGAGCCTAGGCTCCAAGACTCCTTTGTGTTTAGGCTCCAAGACCTCTTTGCGCCTTGATGCGTCTCGAGTCTTTAACAACTATGATCTATAGCAATGGTGAGTTGGTGACTCATCTGACCAAAGCAAGTTGGACGCGGTGGAGAGCAATCTTAGACCACAAAAGCATTGTGGGGATTCGTAGGCATGTCGGGTTATTACTGTAGATTAATTCAGAACTATAGTGTGATAGATTTGACAAGCCTATTAAAGAAGAATGGGCTCCACTTGACACCTGGAGCGTCACAGGCATTCCTAGTATTGAAACGGCCTTCACAAGCGCCCCAGTTCTACAGTTGTTCGATTTCACGCAAGAATTTTGGGTGGGATGTGATATGAGGGACGAGGGATTGACGTGATTCTTCAGCAACAGGAGCACGCCATCACATTCCTCAGCCGTAAACTGGTGACGAACCGCATGAAGCTGCATTCATATGAGCGGAAATTAATTGGACTCACCAAGGCGACACGACATCAGAGACCGTAATTGTGAGTCCTTATAATTCTGACAACTATTACAATATCAAGTACCATTGAGGTAGAAATTGACGACCTCACCACAACATTGGATTAGTAGACTCATGGGGTTTGACCTCAATGTGGAGTATCTAGTGAAAAAATTATCCCTCAAACTAATAAATCAAAGCTTTTTAAACACATTCAAGCGTTTCATCAATTTCATCTTCCTTCGTTTTCAGTTCATAATGCTGCTTCAAGTCTTATCGTCACAGCTTTAGATACATATAGTCTCTTCATCTTTTCCCAAAGCACAAATACAGTTTCTTCCTCTATGTCAGCTACATACAATCTAATAGTATATGTATCCTCCCACTCATCCTCTATCATTGTCTCTGGCTTGTTGGACTTCCCAATACAACTTCACAAAGGCCTTACTGCACAAAGCTGCCTTAAACACGTCTCTGACACTATCCACGGTTTCATTTGCCATCAAACTTATGCACATCAAACCATCTAAGTACATATATATCTTCTGTGACATTGTAGATTTTACAGATTCAATCAAAAGCTCCCGTACCACTTGATGTGAAACAATTTTCCGAGGATCATGCACGCAGTGAAACAAACAAGGCTTCAGCGTCCAGATTTACGGCTAATGCGGATATTTTATAGATTGACTTCAAATTGGATTCATCTATTCCGTATTAAGTGCATCCTCAAACATCCTATCTATAAACATTTTAATGGCCTCCAATTTATAAAACGCAGGAGCCTTTCCTAATATACTTAAACAAGGAATCATGGAAAAGAAAAACAATATATGCAAAAAATTACGAGAGATTAGGAAATGATTAGTGAGAGATAAGAAAGAGGGAGAATGACCTTATCTTCTCTCTCCTCCCTTCTCTTAGCATGCCACATTGATTTTGTTGGGGTTTTTTACTTTTTTTCCAACTCGGGAGATGAGGTGGCAAGTGGTGGTCCCGGTGATGATGATGTAGCTCCTCCCTTGATGATTTATGTTCTTTTCTGGCATGATGTAGGTCTATGTTACTCCATAAACACCTTGTATTGTAGCTAACTTAGTCTGATTATTTGGCCACTTATAGTGAATTCCCATGTGTTTTACTCAATGAATTGGTAAAAGGTTTGCTCAGCCTGATGTGTGAATAGACTCCGCACACTATCACTACCATCTTCTGAAACATCATCCCCCATTGATGGATGCTGCTCATGATGGAAGAAACATCACCAATAGTCATTGCACGAACACGATCCCTCTTTAAAGTGATGAAAACGTACGCGATCTCTCACAATGATTTCTCGATCAAATGCCCTCGACACATGCTTTGTGAGAAGATGGCAATCCATACAAACCCTCAAGTTTTTCACAATTCGTAATTTTGTTCCTTCCGGAGTTCTCATCAGTCCAAACGCAATTGCCAGTATTTCACTATGAATACTCCCTCCATACGGAATAAACTCTTCAGCCACCATATCAGTAGAATCTCCCCTCAAAACTGGCTTAAAATTCTCAGCAGCATAACCCAATGCAACGGCTCTGTTCATCATTTCCTTCAGTTTCTCATGGATTTCCTCAATGTCAGGATGTGAGATATCATCAACAACAAACTTCTTCACCACACCTTTCACCTCTATACAGCTCCAACCAGGAGTAGTCTTCATTCCCTGCTCCTTCACCATCTTCCTCATCATTGAAACACCAGCAGAATCTCCATTGGAGGCATAGATTCCTGCAAGAAGAGCACAATCACCAGCATTATGAGCTGACATCTCAATGAGATTTCCAAGAGCAAGTTCTCCTATTTCTACATTTTTATGAATTTTACAGGCACTCAACAGTGCCCTCCACAGGACAGGATCACTGACAAAAGATGATTCATTTATGAGTTCCAGAGCCTTCTCTAGTCTCCCCGCCCGGCCCATCATGTCAACGACACAACCATGGTGCTTGGCGTCGGGTTTCACATCAAATTTCGAGCTCATGGAGTGAAAATATTCAAGGCCTTCGTCCGCCAATCCCTGGTGGCTGCAACCCATCAGTAACCCAAGGAAAGAGACCGAATTTGGCTTCACTGCGGCCATCAGCATTCGACGAAAGAATGATATTGCCTCCTTCCCGTGCCCATGAACACCGAGCCCAAACAACAACGAGTTCCACGTGAAATTATCTCGATTTCTCATCCGATCGAAAACAGCGCGAGCTTGATCTATGCTCCCGCATTTCGCGTACATGTCTACGAGCGCATTTCCTACGAAAACATTTCTATCCAAAAACCCATTTTTTTCTGAGAATTTGTGCACCCATGTGCCAAGTTCCAATGCACCAAGGTGTGCGCAGGAGGAGAGTAACCCCACTGCAGTGAATTCGTCCAGCCCCACGCCACTAATCCTCATTTTTTCATAGACCTTCAAAACCTCTTCATGCACACCTGCCCTGCAGTAGGAAGAAATCATGGAGTTCCAAGCAATGATGTCTCTCTCAGGCATTTCATCGAACACCTTCCTGGCATCTCCCAAAAACCCGTTATCCACGTATGCCCGGGAGAGATTCGTGCAAACGACTATGTTTGAGGCAAAACCTCGCCGGAAAATGCTTCCGTGAACCTCCCCGCATTTCCTTGCGGCAGCAACCTGGCCGCAGGCTTTGAGGAGAAAGGAGAAGGTGGCGGCACCGGGGAGAGCGGGTGGGGAGGAGGAGATCATGGAGTTGTAGAGGGAGATGGAGAAAGAGGGGGATGGGGAAATGGAAAACCCGTGAATGAGAGAGTTCCAGTAGGCGGTGGGGGGATTGGGGCAACGGGAAAAGAGGAGGAGGGCGTAGGAGAGGTTGCCGGCGGCGGAGGTTGCGCAGAATGAGAGGAGCTTTCCGGCGATCGCCGGGCGGCTGTCAATGCCGCGGACAACGGCATGTGCGTGAATCTCGTGGAGACGGTGGATACTGTTGCATTGTTGGAGGAGGGTGAGCGTGGCTTCCTCAACTATGCCCATTGTCGTCGGATTCTTCTAAAGCTTTCATTTAGTTCCCGCTCAAGTTTGCGCAGAAGGTGGCGTTTGGCTCAGCTGTTGGGCTCCGGTGCGGCTGAGACATATTTCTATAATTTTAACTTATATTATGTTTGGCACTGCGGTGTCAGTAAGGAACGCGGTGGTTATGAATCATTGTTCGTACTCCCAACCTCATCTAACAATTTTAAGTTTAAAGCTAGTTTTATTTTTCTGGTTATCGTAAAATTTGTTGTCATGCCAAACATACATTGTATGAAGGTAGCCCTGCACAGAAGGCCCGATCGGGCCGGGCTGACGCCGGCCCGATCGGGCTCGATCTTAAGTCAACCGATCCGAGCCCGGTCTTTGACTAGATCGGGCTCGGGCCGGTCTCGGGCAGCACCCCAAGGAAGGGGCCTGAGCCGGCCCCTCAGGCCGGGCCAGGCCGGACCGGTCCGGGATCGGGCCCGACCGGTTCGGCCCTTTTTTATAAAAAAAATTAAATTTTAAATATATTATATAATATATATTATATTTATATATACATATATTTAAGAATTAATATACTAAAAACTTGACAAAAAAAACTTAAAGCTTATGGACAAAAAAAGAAATTTTTATTAATATTGACAAATAAAATTTATTATTATTAGAAAATTTAAATAAAAAAATTACAAACTTTGCTCGTTCAAATAAAAATTAGTAAATTACAATCGTAGAGTCGTAAGCGTGTGCGCGACGCGTTCAATTATCTCCAAAATTCATTGCGTCCATCTCGTCTTCTATCTCCTCCGAGCTATCCTCTAATGCCGTTATGTGTTGTTTCCTCTTCGTATCATCCAAATAGTCCTTGTAGCATATGCAAATTTCCAGTGATTCTTCGTTAAGCCGACTCTTCCGCTCGTTTAAAACCCTGAGAAAAAGCAGACTCCGAAGCTACTGTACTAGCTTGAATAGTTAGTAAATCACGGGCCATATAGGCCAAAATAGGATAGGTATTAGCTTTACATTTCCACCAATTTAAGAGATCGAAGTTTTCGATCTCCTCCGTACTCATAAAATCGCGAAATTGTGTTTTCGTATATAATCCTAATTCATTTAAACTACTAGATGTGCGTATTTTTTTCCTAGAAACTAAATCTAAAATTTTATTTTTAAAAACATCTTTCGTTCTTAGTTGCGCACTTTCTTCTCGGAGTCGCGAGCCGTATAAGTTATCGTAATAATTATAACATTCGGTAAAAAAAGTATTAAATTTTGAAATACTAACGGAATCATCCTCATCATAATTTATAAGTTTAAATTAGTATTTATTTCGGCTATCAAATTTTCTGCGTCTTCAACGTTGAATAGTGGGTTTAAAGCGGCGGTGCAAGAAAACATGGGAGGCATTTCTCTATAATATTTTAAAAAAAAATCTTCCATTATATTAATTAGAGGAAGCCACCCGTCGTGTTGCCTAAAATAGCTAAATTTTTGTGTGATATGTACAAAATTTTCAATTACTAGCGCGCTAGTCGGATAATACACGCCCGATAAAAAAATAGTCGCCCTATAAAAACATTTTAGTAAATCCATATAATGTGTTAATATATACCAATCATCGTCGGTCAAAGTATGTGTAATATTTAGTAAACTATAATATTCCATAAGAAGTTGTTTTTGTTGGAACGCTCTTTTTAACATTTTATAAGTTGAGTTCCATCTAATAGGCATATCAAATTGAGGTTTTAAAAAAAATTTCCTTGTCCGTTAGCAAATTTTTTAAAATCATGAGCTCGTTGCTTAGTGCAATAGATAGTTTTGAGTATTTCTCAGGATTTTAGAAATATAGACTTCCATAGCCTTTAAACTACCTTGTACCACTAAATTTAAAACGTGACAAACACATCTAGTGTGAAAAATGCGCCGTTTAACATTGGTTTTAAATCGCGTTTTAACCACTCAATTGCGACGGTATTATTAGTAGCGTTAACAAAAGAAATACTCATTATTTTATCTTTAATTTTAAATTCCCGCACACATTTCATAATTACTTGATATATAGCTTTACCCATGTGCGGGAATTCAAAACCTGCAAAACAAATTACGCGTTTATTGTGCTCCCATGAAACGGGATCAATCCAATGACACGTGATACACATATACGCTAATCCTAATCTTAAGTTACTAGTCCAAACGTCGCTCGTTAAACTCACACGTCCCTCAAAATTTTCAAAATAATTTATAAGTTCTTGTTTTGCTTCTAAATAAAATTTAAGGGCGTCGCGCCTAAGAGAGGATCTACTAACCTTTTGATATTTAGGCTGAAGCCATTGATGTATGTACTCTGACGAATCCTCATTGTCGAAGGTGCTGAATTGCAACCCACGTCTGATGACGAACTTCGTCTGCAACTCTCGTTGTCGAAGTTGATCGTACGTCTAAATTTGGCATGTTCCTGAAATTTGGGATTGACTTGACTCGGGAGCTTGTTTCGAAATGCAAGACTTAAGGTGTCTTGCTAGCGTCGAGTTGCCGCTGATTGCTAGCAACTTTGAGCATAATTTGCATCGCGCCTTCTTTTCGGTGCCGACTATAACCATATCGAAATGCTCCCAAATAGCCGCCGTATGATAGTGCTCCACCACCTCAGGCGTACTTTGAAAAGACGACGCTGGCGTTGAGGAGGACGATGCCATTAGATGAGAGAGAGTGAGAGAGAAAGAGTGAGAGAGAAGGAGTGAGAGAGAGAAAGTGAGAGGGGGGTTATTTATAAGGTTTTTTTTTAAATAATAATATTTTAATTATTTAAAAAATATTTAAAAAAATTAAAAAAAAAAATTATAAAAACCAACGGCTCTAACATGGCATGCCATGTGGCCAACGACTCTAATAAGAGCCGTGGGCCGGCTCTTAATAAGAGCCGTTTTTAACGGCTCTTATTAAGAGCTCGGACCGAGCTCTAGCCCAGGTCGGGCTTTGTCCGGCCCGGGCTAGGGCAAGCCCGATATCCGGTCTTTGCCCGGCCCGGACCGGGCCGGGTACCGGGCCGGGCAAAGACCAGCATTTGGGGCTCTTTAAGGGCCCCGGGACCGGCCTCGGCCCGGGTCGGGCTCCTCCCGGGCGGGCATCGCCGGGCTCAGGCCGGCCCGATGAGCCCGGTTTTTTTGGACAGGAATATATGAAGGTGAAATTTTTGTCCAAACTCATGTGAGCAAAGACGCCGCGCCAAACAGAGCCTTAATCTATTATTAATAAATGCATAATTATGATTATAAATATGAGCATCAAATTTATATAAGTATTATAATAACATACTTGAAATATCAAAATACAATTTAAATATATTATATCAAATAATATTAATAATTGGTGAGGTTCCACTAAAATATAAGAAAGTTGAACCGGCGTTCATGACCCGCGACCTCGACAGGCCCGCCGAAACGGTTCGTCCGAGCTGTGTGAGGTCTCGCCTCAACCAAATAACAAGTCAAGCAAGCTCAGCGGCAGGAACCCGCACACACGTGTGCCCATACGCGCGTGCGGCCGAGCGCTTCCTTGTGGGTGCACGCGTCCGCAGGCACCCCTGCCAGCACGCTCCCCTGCGCAAGCGCCACAATGTGGGCCCTTGCGGACGCGTGGTCGGGCGCCCCCGCGTGCACGGTCGAGCGCTCCCCTGTGCGCGCGGGGCCGTACTCTCCCCTGCGCGTGCGCGGCAGCACGCGGCCTTGCGCGTGTGCGGTTGCACGCTCTCATTCACGCGTGCTGGCAACGCGGCCTTGCGCACACGCGGGCCGAGCGCTGCAGTGTGGGTTGCACGCTGGCAGCATGGCCTTGCGCACGCGCGGGCCGTGCGCTTTCTCGCGCGATCTCTCATCGTCACCACCTCCTCCACCATCGCTGGCAGACTTGCCCAAACCGCCCGGGGGGCAAGGTCGTCATATTTCAGAAATTGGTGATCCGAGTGACCGGAATATTGCATTCATATTCTCCCGTTCATTTGTCTATATGACGCAATTACCTATACGACCCCTTAAAAACTATAAAAGGGGCTCTAAGCTTTCATTTGGCTGAACAAAGAAAAATGAAGTAGACATATCTTTGAGGGTTTATGGTGAAGATTGGACTCTTCATTCATCTCCCTGCTCAGTGTGCACTCCTCTTGGCTTTTCCGTTCCGGCAACTACTCACACGAGCATGTTGAAACCAGAGAACCGGTCTCGACGTTCGCAACGGGTATGCAGCTCACCCTTACTTGACCTGAGCTAGAACCTTGACTAGTTGCTGAGAACCGAAAGACCTTGCACATAAGAACACTTGGAACTTAAAACGAGCCCCTTGAGCTATAACGAGGAGGTCCCACCACACACCCGGAAATTCAAAGAGAGCTTCCCCTCCCAAGACAATGTTGAGTCTGGGCACCTTGGAGAGCACTAAGGGTCACCTCGTCGTCAACCTTAATTGACAGGGGGGTGGAGTGCTTGCTCACAAGACACACGTGAGGGAGAGGGGAAACCAACCCTTCCAAAGGTGCACATGGGGGTCTATTTATAGACTTCTTGAAAATGGGCTGCAGATAACCAAATTCTCCTATCCACAGCTCAACCACGAACCCACGTGAACGAGGCAGGAGAGGGGGTGAGGCGAGGGGACCGAGGTCCCCCACCTGAACTGGGCGAGTGGACCTCACGGTCCACTCAGCCCACCGGGGGAGTGGACTATAGGTCCACTCGCCCAAGTTGGGAAGCCTCCTCCCGGGCCTTTTTTCTTGGTTCGGTCAGTTTCGATTGTCTCCAACTAGTTGATCTACTGCGCCACGATAATTTTTTCTATTGCGATCTCAACTGCGTCGGGTCACCCCAGCTCGGCAAATATGAGGGTTGTATACAATCCCCGCTCTTTTCGAGCTTGTCTCAAGCTCGGAAAGAAAGTCCAGCCCACCTATTTGACGAGTAGGTGGGGCTTTAGAGAAATCCACGGAGGGCCCCGCCAATCGGTTACTCTAGTCGAACTCTCCAGCTGGACTCGACCTGAAGCGGAAGACGAACCTTTCTCAACTTAACGACCCTCCTGTGAGTCGAGCTCAACTGGAGGTGGAAAAAGCTCAACACCTCTGGTCGAGCTAAACTCGACCTGAGGTGGAGGAAAACTCAACACCTCTAGTCGAATTGAACTCGACCTGAGGTGGAAGACGAAACTTTCTCCACTTAACGACCCGCATGTGAGTCGAGCTCAACTGGAGGTGGAGAAAGCTCCACACTTCTGGTCGAGCTAAACTCGACCTGAGGTGGAGGAAAACTCAGCACCTCTAGTCGAGCTGAACTCGACCTGAGGTGGAAGGCGAACCTTTCTCCACTTAACGACCCTCCTGTGAGCCGAGCTCAACTGGAGGTGGAGAAAGCTCAACACCTCTGGTCGAGCTAAACTCGACCTGAGGTTGAGGAAAACTCAACACCTCTAGTCGAGCTGAACTCGACCTGAGGTGGAAGGCGAACCTTTCTCCACTTAACGACCCTCATGTGAGCTGAACTCAACTGGAGGTGGAGAATGCTCAACACTTTTGGTCGAGCTAAACTCGACCTGAGGTGGATGAAAACTCAACACCTCTAGTCGAGCTGAACTCGACCTGAGGTGGAAGGCGAACCTTTCTCAACTTAACAACCCTCTTGTGAGCCGAGCTCAACTGAAGGTAGAGAAAGCTTAACACCTCTGGTCGAGCTAAACTCGGCCTGAGGTGGAGGAAAACTCAATACCTATAGACGAGCTGAACTCGACCTTAGGTGAAAGGCGAACCTTTCTCCACTTAAAAACTCTCCTGTGAGCCGAACTCAATTGGAGGTGGGGAAAGCTCAACACCTCTGGTCGAGCTAAACTCGACATGAGGTGGAGGAAAACTCAACACCTCTAGTCGAGCCGAACTCAACCTGAGATAGAGGGAACTCAACATCTCTAGTCGAGTCAAACTCAACCTGGGATGGAGGGAACTCAACATCTCTGGTGGAGCCGAACTCAACCTGCGATGGAGGGAACTCAACATCTCTGGTCGAGCCGAACTCAACCTGAGATGGAGGGAACTCAACATCTTTGGTCGAGCCGAACTCAACCTGAGACGGAGGGTACTCAGCAACTCTCGGTGAGTCGAACTCAACCTGAGATGGAGGGAACTCAACATCTCTGGTCGAGCCGAACTCAACCTGAGATAGATGGAACTCATCATCTCTGGTTGAGTCGAACTCAACCTGAGATGGAGGGAACTCAACATCTCTAATTGAGCCGAACTCAACCTGAGATGGAGGGAACTGAGCACTGACCCGGAACAACTGAGGGTGGAGAACTTCAACACTTCCTAGGGGCTTATCCCACCTGGAGGCGGAGGAACTCAACACCTTCCCAAACCAACTGGGGGCGGAGAACCGATCCACGTCCTAGGAGCTTAGCTCGCCTGGAGGCGGAGGAAATCAACACTTTGCCAAACCAAATGGGGGCGAATAACCGGTCCATGTCCTAGGAGCTTAGCTCACCTAGAGGCGGAGGAACTCAACACCTTCCCAAACCAACTGGGGATGGAGAACCGGTCCACGTCCTAGGTGTAAGATCCCTTCCCCGCTCCCGGGGCCAAGCGGACCTTATGCCCAGAACCGACGCATTGCAGTGACTTCCAACACACGGGTTGTGCTACACCACGCAACGTCGAACCTGCCGGCTACGATCATAGTACGAGCAATAGTAAAAGTGAGTACCAGAGTGAGTACAAACTAAGCAAAGGAAGTCCACAAATCACATTCCAATATATATCAAAAGCTAATCAAAACGATATATAAATAAGTCCGAGCATGAAAATAGAGAGTACATAAATGAAAGGGGCTAAGCCCGGTACATCATGAAGCAAATCTCTCACATCCTCTCTACTTGCGGAAGCTAATTCAACATCACACATCACTAGCACTCGAAATGTAGTCCACCCGATGTCTCATGGCCGCTACCCGCTGCGTCACTGGCTGCTCAGGTCCTGTCCTCATCTCCTGCGGTGCGTGCGACAGCTCCATCTCCTCGGAATCCTAGATTGTTTTTCGGCCCCAATGCAAACCGTCAGTCAAAAATGACCGAGCTCGCTAGGTCCCCTCCTCCTCCTGCGACTCCTAGGTACCGCGCGGGAGGAAGAAGCGGGGGACGTGCAAGGAACAAGCAGGTGACAGGGAAAGTAAACTAGTATATACATACGTGAAAAGGGGGCTAATCTAAGTATGTATAAGCAGGAGTATAAGCAGGAGTATAATAAAGTTGTACATCAGTAAATAAACAATAAGTAAAGTAGGTAAAGCATGACAGTAAGAACAGTAGCGACAAGTAATCAATCTCGTACCCTAACTTATATGAATGCCCATACAAACTTATAAGTTAGGATTTCCAGGAATTATAACTCATCATATAAAAGAGCCCATGCTAATTTATATGATGAGGATCTGCAAGTGCGTATGCTATGCTATGCCATGAATGTTTATGCAATGAACTCAGACACACGACTCTGTGCACACAGACCTTTGTAGTTCCCTCTGTTTGAAAGGAAGCCAACCTCTCGGGTACCACCGCTGTGACACACAGTGGTAGCGGACCGGGCTGTCCACTCCTAGGCGAGTATACACTCTACCAGGCCTAGACCGCACGTACGCCTCGACGCTAAACATCCGCGGAGCTCTGCGTACTCTTTGCTGGAGTCCACCAGACTGTGAGCCAAGTGAGAGGTGTCTTCGGGGAACTGTCATCCCGACACGCAGCCAAGCTGGCCCCTTAAACCCCTACACACCCGTTAAGTCAACGTACTGCGGTCGGAGTGACGACCTGCCTAGTACCGAAGACCTGCCACATTTCTGAGAAAGTTACCGGGATAATCATCCCCTCGAGGTTCCCACTCGTCTAACCGAGCACCACAATCATGCCACTCCCGAAACTGGGAGGAGATACATAAATCCAATCTTACCTTATTATGGCTACTCTTGCCTACTTTAAATGTTATTGCAGTTTAGGATTAATTTTGGACTTCCCGAGGGTTAACCGGTAAGGGGCTCGCTACGGTACTAGGAACTATAGTGGGATGACACCCCAAAGTTCTCTTTCTCAAGACACTTAGTATTATTGGTCGTGTTTCCTTACTTATTTCTTAGGTTACTTCTTTGGTGATTTAAGGTAAGTTCTGGGCTTCCCGCGGTCCACCCGGTGAAGGGTTCCCGGCGTTACTAGGGGACGCAATGGGCTCAACCCCACCATCCTCCTCAAGACATTTACTTTAGTTGGTGGTTAACAATTGGTTCACCTTTCCTCGTTTCCTATAGTTAAAATGACTTAGCTCATCTCCCGTCCCACCCAAATGGGTTGGACGTACCTTCATTCCTCCTACGTTGACTCTAGCACAACCGCACAACTAACCCTAGGATTGACCCTCCATGAATCCTTGTGTGCTATAACTCAATTACTGATTGTATACCACTTCTAAACACTACTTAGTGGTCTGAATTGTCTAAAACTCAAAACTCTGTTTTTACTAAACGCAGACCACTAATTTGAACTAACCATCAACCCCATAAGTGAACCCTTCTAAAAACTCATCACCAAGGTCTCCAGTAATTATCCTAGGCTCCCACGGACCTTAGTAAGGTATATTCCAATTTCCATAATTTTCCATATTAAATTGGTATTTAATATAATTTTAAGTAGTTAATGCCTTAAGTCACATTACACATGAACTACCCTCAAAATGATTCTACATGATTCATGAGAATTATCAGTAAGATAATATTCCATATCATGGTGGTTCACTGAGTATCATGGCCCTAGGGTGTCATTTGGCCTACTGAATCATCATAATTGTATAATTACCAAAATGCCACTATAATTAGGAAAAATAGTAATTACCTTCTGAAAATTCTACAAAAATTACCAAGTGTCCATATGGGTACCTATAGTCCCCTGCCAAATTATTGAGTCATTACCCTATGATTTGATATTTTAAAATGGTTAAACATCCAAAGGCGGCGATTATCAATTTCTACATGATGTACAAGAAATATAAATCTACAAGCTTCCAAACTGTTGTCATGGACACATATTAACATAAAATGACAGATTCCCAAGTATCATAATATTTCCACATGATTTGATATTTTAATGGATTAAATTCTCAAGTGATGTAAATTTCACTTTCTACATGAAGTACAAGAAATAGAATTCAACAGGCTTCCAAACATTTATCATGGGCATATATTGACCTAAAACTACAGATTCCCAAGTATCATAATATTGCCACATGATTTGATATTTTTAATGGATTAAATTCTCAAGTGATGTAAATTTCACTTTCTACATGAAGTAAAAGAAATAGAATTCAACAGGCTTCCAAACATTTATCATGGGCATATATTGACCTAAAACTACAGATTCCCAAGTATCATAATATTGACACATGATTTGATATTTTAAATGATTTAATTCCCTTAAGCTAGCAATCACTTAAAACTTTCTATACAAGGAATAATGCTTCCATATCTCATAACAAAATTACCATAACCTTATTTCACCCTAGTACAGCCCCTGATAGTATATCAAAGTCATACAAGGTCATAAGACCTTGCATTTTATTTTATTAAAGAAAAGGTGGCAATTTCAATTATTAGGGAAAAAGGTACTTATGTGCTTCTAACAAGTCTCATGATGATCCTCCTAGCCCTATAATACTATTACCTACTTAGGGATGAAGTTTGGTTGTCTAAATATGTGTTTAGGTCCTAGTTGCTTCATTAAGGCCCAAAAGGGCAATTAAGTAATTTTAGAGGTATGGGCTAGGGCCTTTGGTCTCCATTGCTCCAATCACCCCTTGATGATGTGCAAGACCCTAAACAATCCCTAAGCCCCATTACCACTGGATTTGGATAAGCCCTTATGACTAAGCTCCAAAATCCACAAGCCACCAAGGCTAAGTGGCTTCCAAACCTAGGGCATCAAAATGTCCTTTGGGGGTTCACCATTAAGATGAACTCCAATTGTCCTCAAATTTGAAACAGAGACTACTCATATACATATCTACATGCCACCAAAAGGTTGGGGCAATTAGGGGTGGTTACACCCTCTAATTATTCTTAGGTTAGTTTCCTAAGTTATGATCAAACCTATAACAACAAGTGCCCTAAACACACCACTATTTGGGCACAGGTTAGACCTAGGGTGGGCACTGATGTGGCCAAAATTTCAGCCCCATAGGCCCACTCATTCAAAAGTTATTAAGGTTTTGGTGGGCTAACACCACTTAGGACCAGCCCTAGTAAAAAGGCTCCTCTGGGGTCTATTGACCTCCAAATGCCAAAATCTTAGTTTCTAATGAAACTAGACAAATAGGGCTACAATAGTGTGTCTCACACCATTTTGATGATTTGGCAATTAAGGGCCTCAATTTGGCTCCTTAAGCTAAGTGAAATTCCTGGCCCAACATACACAAACCCTTAAGCCATCCTCACTCCAAAGAGGGTTCACCCACTAGGATTGGTTCAATGGACCCAATATTTTTAACATTGTGTGGACATAGCCTAAACTTCACCCCACCCTAATATGGGGGCCCCACAAGGGGGTTTGGCCACCTAATTATTATAAATTTCAATTTCAATGTTTGGACAAAAACTATAGAAAAATGTGCCCCAAAAATTCTGATTTTTGGGCACAAGGTAGGTCAGGGATAGTTACATTAGGGTTTAAAGTTTCAGCCCTAAACTCCAAGCCAAATGAGAGTTATGGTTGTTTTGGTGGTGGGAGTTATTTTGTACCAGTCTTAACAAAATGGACCTACAGGAGTCAAATCAACTCCAAATGATTAGATCTAAAGTTCAAACGAAAATAGACTTCCAGATCTACAAAAATTGTCTCAGGGAACCTTTTGATTTGAGGCCTCTAAGGGCCTTAAAATTAAACTACAAAAATAGCTACAAATCTGCTAACAACACACCAAGTCATGTATTAATTAAGGCGCTGATCTTGCACAGATCTTAAAGCGGATCGGGCGGCGCTCCTTCATCGTCTTCCTCGAGCCAACGGCCCAGATCTGCCCGTCCTGGAGCCGCTTGAAACCGAAAATCCCAGACGCCCTTCCATCTCCCTGGCCAGCCACCGCCACCACCACCTCCGTTGAGGTGGTGCCGATCGATTGGCGGTGGATTGGTCGCCGGAGGAGGCGGTTTCCGGCGGTTCTACTAAGAAACCCAAACGGCTAAAACCATGGAAAATACGAATTGAACTCGGCTCAATTGAGCTCGAGCTCGACTCCTAACGATCCTAGATGCTAGCACAGTCAGAGGGGGGGGGGGAGAAGCGAACCTGGAAACGAGCTGGGCGGCGAGTGTTCCGGCGGTTTGCCATCTCCGTCTCCGTCTCCGTCTCCGGCGAGCTTGCTACAGCACTCGATCCTCCACCGAATTCTCTGATCCAAAGCTCTAACCCGACTGCAAAGGAGCTTCTGGAGCTCGTGGAGAGGTTTAAATGGGGAGAGGAGGCCGACCTTGGAAGTTTTGAAGCTGGGGGTCACGGGGTCGCCACCTCAGCAGACAAGGATGCCTTCACCAGCTTTCCAGCTCCTCCTCAGCACTCATCTCCCTTCAGGGAAGAGCCCAAGGCTGATTGGGAGGAGAGAGAGGGAGAGGGGAAGCTTTTGCTTTATCAATTTACTTTTTGTCTCCTCCTTTAGCCCAATCCCCCACTTGGGTTAGCTTGGGTTAGCCCAATCTTCGTTAGCCATACTCCACCTGGTCCTTATGAGTTTATTTTGATTAGTTAACTTAGGACTTAGGTCATTATAATGGGGAAAAAGGGCTAGGCCTCTCAAGTTGGGTTTAAGCCCAATTGAGTTGACTTTGACTTGACCATTTGGGTTGACTGGTCCCCCATGTAGGTCATGGGTCCCATGGCATCACCCATTAGGGCTTGATCCATGGTGGGGCCCCCTTTGGCCCAGTTTGATCAAAAGATGTGGAATTACCCAAAATGCCCTTCCTTGGGACTTTGGCCAAATTGGGGGAAATTGTCCCTTCCATGATGGGGACTTTGGGTCTCTTAGATCCCTAATGATGTTTAAAGACTAGATGTGTAATCAATTTTAAGGTTTGAAAGCAAATTGACCACATTTGGGTTGAGTTGACCTTTTTGCCCTAATTTGGATTTTGACCAAATTGGAGAGGGTTGACCAACCTATGATGGGGCTTTTGGGTCCAAGGGGTCCCTAATCATGTTTAGATAGTAGGGGGAGGATCAATTTGATCATTGGAAGGCTAATTGGTCCTCAATTGATTGATTTGGGTTTTTGGCCTTAAAGTGCCCTAATTAGGGCATTGGCCCAATTTAAGGGCAATTAGATACCCCATGATGGGGCTTTTGGGACCTTTAAGTTCAAAATTATATTTAGAATATAGGTGTGAGATCAATTTGGCCATTGGGTGGCCAATTGGTTACAAGATGGTGGATTTGACCATTTTGCCCCTTAATTGATTGGTTTGGTCCATGTTCACCTAAGGTGATTTTGGGCTAAACCAATGGAATTGAGCCCCGATAAGGGGTGATGATCACACCATCACCCTTCCTTAAGGTTTAGGGGACTAAGGGTGGTCTCATTTTGGGGAAATTGGTATTCAATTGGCCCTCCTTAGTAGCTTGGGTCCTATCTGATTGGGACTTTAGGTGTGCCTTAGCAAAATTCTCATCCTAAGGGGTCCTCAAGGCCCCTCATCCCACCCTTTGAGCTCCCCATTCTCACACTAGGGGTCTAGTAGGATTGGGGATGTTACAAATCCCAATAAACAATAAAATAATTTTGTCCTCGAAATTCTAGTTTGGGTCTACGGGATGCAAGAAAAGCACATAAAGGAATGTAACTTACAATATTAAACCGTACCTGAGGTAAAGAGTCCCGGGTAACGCTCCCGCGTGAGGTCCAAGGGCTCCCAAGTGTGCTCCTCTTATAATAATCGGACATCAGAATCTCCTTCCACGGAAGAACTTGGACCTCTACTGTATGAGAACTCAAACCGGAGCAACATTCGTTACCAAAATTTCTCATTGCACTTCTATTATTACTTGCTAAGATTGTCGGCAATATTCCCACTAGGGGTTAATTGAAGGTTTAGCTCGCCGCTCAGACCATCGTGCCATTAATCACGATGCGGGTTCTACTTGCTCCATCCCGGCAATAAATAGGAAATAGATATTTCAAATATCAAAACAAGCTAACTAGGCGTGGGTGTTAATAAAATCACTACACTCCCTGAAGGAGGATCTACCTGTAATACATAAGATCCTACCGGGTTAATTTACACTATCTTTCTGCGCTAGATGACACCGAAATCCTTCAAGTTCAACTTACATTTATCAGGTTATATTCACGAATCATGCTTACTTAATACTCTGCTCATTTAACCGATCGTCATTGTCTATTCTGATTCTTCACTATACGATTCTCTTACACGTAGGTTAACGCTTCTATACGTTAAATAAATGTAGATATCTTCCAAGCTTTCCTTGAGGAACATACGTCTGTAGTTTAAAATGATGTTCGCGAAATGACTCCCAACTAATTTCCAAATCCCTTTGTTTCGCAACTCACGAGGGTAAAACCCCTTTTTATCAAGACAAGTTTTTGGCACAAATTGATTTCAACATGAAGGGTGACTCATTAAAACCCATTAATCCTCGAGAAATTCCACCATTTATATCTGAAAATCAAACTTGTCCCCCTTATTCCCGAATCTTCCTAACTGGGACTATAAACTTTGGAGAAATCGTAAATTCATGTTCTTAAGATCGGAGGATTGTATATCTTCAATATATCACTCGTCAAATTTCACCTTAGATTTCCAATAACGAGTGGGCTAAACTTTCAAAGTCAAGTGGTCTCATCTCACTTATGTTATAAATTATGAATTAAAGATTTCATCGTAACGACCCTTCACTCAATTGTGTCGTCCAAAATTACATTGGTAAATCTCATTGAGTAAACTTAATAGTTTCAAGCGGGAGTTGCTAGCAACGGCCACTAATCAATCGTTTTAACTCCCCATTCCTCAATATTTCAACACATGACGGTCGTTGTCATTTTTCCCGAGATCCGAACATAGTAAGATTCTCCATCTTAGCCCTAAATAGATTAAACCATCGTATTACAAGATCCAAAGAGTTACCTTCCTAAGCTCTCTGGTGGTGCATAAACCAACTCTAAGAGTAAAATGATCTTAACCAAATTTTTCACCAAGGAGAGGGCTTGAGTTTTAATTAAGAATACTATCCGAAAATTACCCTTGAAAGCCCTGGAGTACAAGAAACTCTAGTTGTAATCCTTACTTGCGAAGACTTGACTCCAAACTTCAAAATTCCATGATGTGACACATTTATCCCAAGCTACTAACTCTGGCATTCTTTCTTGTTTTCAATACTTGACTAAAGCGAGACATTTGTTCGGACGACAATGATTATTAATTGTTTGGATAACTCTACAAATCGATGTCATGTTGTATGGTACTATACACCTTCATAGTTTTAGGTCACTCCCTAGTAGGTTTAGGAGACCTATAAAAAAGTGGAGAGAGAGGGAGCGGTTTGATCGGACGGCTGGTGAAATATCATGCCAGATTCGACGTCCGTAATCATTTCAATGGGTTTAAAATTCATGGATTTGATATTTCTTTATATATGGTAGATATATATATATATGTGTGTGAATATATATATATATATATATATATATATATCCTGGGAGAAAATGAATAAAGCTCCAAACATAGCTACGCACGCAAGCGTGCAAAAATAAAAATGCAAACGAAAATAAATTGCAAAATTAACAAATTTAAAATGCAATAATTCAGGGTCGGTAGCGGTCCGGACGGGTGCGGCGTCGGGCACTTTTGCGTCGACCTGATCTGGGCTAGTCTCCACCACTGTGCCTAGTTGAGATTGTGATATGAAATATAGTTAGCAATAGAGTACTTTGTAGACGTAGTGATGGAGACCATGCCACACGGCCCGTTAGGGTCTATTCATGCAAACCTCGGGCCCAGTGATGATCGGGGCCGCTCATCTCGAGCGGATCGCCGATTATAACATTTTCGTTCTTTGTATTTTTAATTTACATTGTAATTTTGTAAATAAATGTAAATATCTTCCTAGCTTTCCTTGAGGAACATACGTCTGTAGTTTAAAATGATGTTCGTGAAATGACTCCCAACTAATTTTCAAATCCCTTTGTTTCGCAACTCACGAGGGTAAAACCCCTTTTTATCAAGACAAGTTTTTGGCACAAATTGATTTCAACATGAAGGGTGACTCATTAAAACCCATTAATCCTCGAGAAATTCCACCATTTATATCTGAAAATCAAACTTGTCCCCCTTATTCCTGAATCTTCCTAACTGGGACTATAAACTTTGGAGAAATCGTAAATTCTGGTTCTTAAGATCGGAGGATTGTATATCTTCAATATATCACTCGTCAAATTTGACCTTAGATTTCCAATAACGAGTGGGCTAAACTTTCAAAGTCAAGTGGTCTCATCTCACTTATGTTATAAATTATGAATTAAAGATTTCATCGTAACGACCCTTCTCTTAATTGTGTCGACCAAAATTACATTGGTAAATCTCATTGAGTAATCTTAATAGTTTCAAGCGGGAGTTGCTAGCAACGGCCACTAATCAATCGTTTTAACTCCTCATTCTTCAATATTTCAACACATGACGGTCGTTGTCATTTTTCCCGAGATCCGAACATAGTAAGATTCTCCATCTTAGCCAAAAAAAGATTAAACCATCGTATTACAAGATCCAAAGAGTCACCTTCCTAAGCTCTCTGGTGGTGCATAAACCAACTCTAAGAGTAAAATGATCTTAACCAAATTTTTCACCAAGGAGAGGGCTTGAGTTTTAATTAAGAATACTATCCGAAAATTACCCTTGAAAGCCCTGGAGTGCAAGAAACTCTAGTTGTAATCCTTACATGCGAAGACTTGACTCCAAACTTCAAAATTCCATGATGTGACACATTAATCACAAGCTACTAACCCTGGCATTCTTTCTTGTTTTCAATACTTGACTAAAGCGAGACATTTGTTCGGACGACAATGATTATTAATTGTTTGGATAACTCTACAAATCAATGTCATGTTGTATGGATAACTCTATAATACTATTCCCTACTTAGGGATGAAGATTGGTTGTCTAAATATGTGTTTAGGTCCTAGTTGCTTCATTAAGGCCCAAAAGGGCAATTACGTAATTTTAGAGGTATGGGCTAGGGCCTTTGGTCTCCATTGCTCCAATCACCCCTTGATGATGAGCAAGACCCTACACAATCCCTAAGCCCCATTACCACTGGATTTGGATAAGCCCTTATGGCTAAGCTCCAAAATCCACAAGCCACCAAGGCTAAGTGGCTTCCAAACCTAGGGCATCAAAATGTCCTTTGGGGGTTCACCATTAAGATGAACTCCAATTGTCCTCAAATTTGAAACAGAGGCTACTCATATACATATCTACATGCCACCAAAAGGTTGGGGCAATTAGGGGTGGTTACACCCTCTAATTATTCTTAGGTTAGTTTCCTAAGTTATGATCAAAACTATAACAACAACTGCCCTAAACACACCACTATTTGGGCACAGGGTAGACCTAGGGTGGGCACTGATGTGGCCAAAATTTCAGCCCCATAGGCCCACTCATTCAAAAGTTATTAAGGTTTTGGTGGGTTAACCCCACTTAGGACCAGCCCTAGGAAAAAGGCTCCTCTGGGGTCTACTGACCTCCAAATGCCAAAATCTTAGTTTCTAATGAAACTAGACAGATAGCGCTACAATATTGTGTCTCACACTATTTTCATGATTTGGCCATTAAGGGCCTCAATTTGGCTCCTTAATCTAAGTGAAATTCCTGGCCCAACATACACAAACCCTTAAGCCATCCTCACTCCAAAGAGGGTTCACCCACTAGGAGTGGTCCAATGGACCCAATATTTTTAACAGTGTGTAGACATAGCCTAAACTTCACCCCACCCTAATATGGGGGCCCCACAAGGGGGTTTGGCCACATAATTATCATAAATTTCAATTTCAATGTTTGGACAAAACTATAACAAATTTGCCACAAAAATTCTGATTTTTGGGCACAAGGTAGGTCAGGTATAGTTACAATAGGGTTTAAAGTTTCAGCCCTAAACTCCAAGCCAAATGGGAGTTATGGTTGTTTTGGTGGTGGGAGTTATTTTGTACCAGTCTTAGCAAAATGGACCTACAGGAGTCAAATCAACTCCAAATGATTTGATCTAAAGTTCAAACGAAAGTAGACTTCCAGATCTACAAAAGTTGTCTCAGGAAACTTTTTGATTTGGGGCTTCTAAGGGCCTTAAAATTAAACTACAAAAATAGATACAAATCTGCTAACAGCACACCAAGTCATGTATTAATTAAGGCGCTGATCTTGCACAGATCTTAAAGAGGATCGGGCGGCGCTCCTTCATCGTCTTCCTCGAGCCAACGGCCCAGATCTGCCCGTCCTGTAGCCGCTTGAAACCGAAAATCCCAGCCGCCCTTCCATCTCCCTGGCCAGCCACCACCACCTCCGTTGAGGTGGTGTCGATCGATTGGCGGTGGATTGGTCGCCGGAGGAGGCGGTTTCCGGCAGTTCTACTAAGAAACCCAAACGGCTAAAACCATGGAAAATCCGAATTGAACTTGGCTCAATTGAGCTCGAGCTCGACTCCTAACGATCCTAGATGCTAGCACAGTCAGAGGGGGGGGGGGGGGGGGGGGGGGGGAGAAGCGAACCTGGAAACGAGCTGGGCGGCGAGTGTTCCGGCGGTTTGCCATCTCCGTCTCCGTCTCCGGCGAGCTTGCTACAGCACTCGATCCTCCACCGAATTCTCTGATCCAAAGCTCTAACCCGACTGCAAAGGAGCTTCTGGAGCTCATGGAGAGGTTTAAATGGGGAGAGGAGGCCGACCTTAGAAGTTTTGAAGCTGGGGGTCACGGGGTCGCCACCTCAGCCGACAAGGATGCCTTCACCAGCTTTCTAGCTCCTCCTCAGCACTCATCTCCCTTCAGGGAAGAGCCCAAGGCTGATTGGGAGGAGAGAGAGGGAGAGGGGAAGCTTTTGCTTTATCAATTTACTTTTTGTCTCCTCCTTTAGCCCAATCCCCCACTTGGGTTAGCTTGGGTTAGCCCAATCTTCCTTAGCCATACTCCACCTGGTCCTTATGAGTTTATTTTGATTAGTTAACTTAGGACTTAGGTCATTATAATGGGGAAAAAGGGCTAGGCCTCTCAAGTTGGGTTTAAGCCCAATTGAGTTGACTTTGACTTGACCATTTGGGTTGACTGGTCCCCCATGTAGGTCATGGGTCCCATGGCATCGCCCAATAGGGCTTGACCCATGGTGGGGCCCCCTTTGGCCAAGTTTGATCAAAAGATGTGGAATGTACCCAAAATGCCCTTCCTTGTGACTTTGGCCAAATTGGGGGAAATTGTCCCTTCCATGATGGGGCTTTTGGGTCTCTTAGATCCCTAATGATGTTTAAAGACTAGATGTGTAGTCAATTTTAAGGTTTGAAAGCAAATTGACCACATTTGGGTTGAGTTGACCTTTTTGCCCTAATTTGGATTTTGACCAAATTGGAGAGGGTTGACCATCCTATGATGGGGCTTTTGGGTCCAAGGGGTCCCTAATCATGTTTAGATAGTAGGGGGGGATCAATTTGATCATTAGAAGACTAATTGGTCCTCAATTGATTGATTTGGGTTTTTGGCCTTAAAGTGCCCTAATTAGGGCATTGGCCCAATTTAAGGGCAATTAGATACCCCATGATGGGGCTTTTGGGACCTTTAAGTTCAAAATTATATATAGAATATAGGTGTGAGATCAATTTGGCCATTGGGTGGCCAAATTGGTTACAAGATGGTGGATTTGACCATTTTGCCCCTTAATTGATTGGTTTGGTCCATGTTCACCTAAGGTGATTTTTGGCTAAACCTATGGAATTGAGCCCCAATAAGGGGTGATGGTCACACCATCACCCTTACTTAAGGTTTAGGGGACTAAGGGTGGTCTCATTTTGGGGAAATTAGTATTCAATTGGCCCTCCTTAGTAGCTTGGGTCCTATCTGATTGGGACTTATGTGTGCCTTAGCAAAATTCTCATCCTAAGGGGTCCTCAAGGCCCCTCATCCCACCCTTTGAGCTCCCCATTCTCACACTAGGGGTCTAGTAGGATTGGGGATGTTACAAATCCCAATAAACAATAAAATAATTTCGTCCTCGAAATTCTAGTTTGGGTCTACGGGATGCAAGAAAAGCACATAAAGGAATGTAACTTACAATATTAAACCGTACCTGAGGTAAAGAGTCCCGGGTAGAGCTCCCGCATGAGGTCCAAGGGCTCCCAAGTGTGCTCCTCTTATAATAATCGGACATCAGAATCTCCTTCCACGGAAGAACTCGGACCTCTACTGTATGGGAACTCAAACCGGAGCAACATTCGTTACCAAAATTTCTCATTGCACTTCTACTATTACTTGCTAAGATTGTCGGCAATATTCCCACTAGGCGTTAATTGAAGGTTTACCCCGCCGCTCAGACCATCGTGTCATTAATCACGATGCGGGTTCTACTTGCTCCATCCCGGCAATAAATAGGAAATAGATATTTCAAATATCAAAACAAGCTAACTAGGCGTGGGTGTTAATAAAATCACTACACTCCTAAAAGGAGGATCTACCTGTAATACATAAGATCCTACCGGGTTAATTTACACTATCTTGCTGCGCTAGATGGCACCGAAATCCTTCAAGTTCAACTTACATTTATCAGGTTATATTCACGAATCATGATTACTTAATACTCTGCTCATTTAACTGATCGTCATTGTCTATTCTGATTCTTCACTATACGATTCTCTTACACGTAGGTTAACGCTTCTATACGTTAAATAAATGTAGATATCTTCCAAGCTTTCCTTGAGGAACATACGTCTGTAGTTTAAAATGATGTTCATGAAATGACTCCCAACTAATTTCCAAATCCCTTTGTTTCGCAACTCACGAGGGTAAAACCCCTTTTTATCAAGACAAGTTTTTGGCACAAATTGATTTCAACATGAAGGGTGACTCATTAAAACCCATTAATCCTCGAGAAATTCCACCATTTATATCTGAAAATCAAACTTGTCCCCCTTATTCCCGAATCTTCCTAACGGGGACTATAAACTTTGGAGAAATCGTAAATTCTGGTTCTTAAGATCGGAGGATTGTATATCTTCAATATATCACTCGTCAAATTTCACCTTAGATTTCCAATAACGAGTGGGCTAAACTTTCAAAGTCAAGTGGTCTCATCTCACTTATGTTATAAATTATGAATTAAAGATTTCATCGTAACGACCCTTCTCTCAATTGTGTCGTCTAAAATTACATTGGTAAATCTCATTGAGTAAACTTAATAGTTTCAAGCGGGAGTTGCTAGCAACGGCCACTAATCAATCATTTTAACTCCCCATTCCTCAATATTTCAACACATGACGGTCGTTGTCATTTTTCCCGAGATCCGAACATAGTAAGATTCTCCATCTTAGCCCTAAATAGATTTAACCATCGTATTACAAGATCCAAAGAGTCACCTTCCTAAGCTCTCTGGTGGTGCATAAACCAACTCTAAGAGTAAAATGATCTTAACCAAATTTTTCACCAAGGAGAGGGCTTGAGTTTTAATTAAGAATACTATCCGAAAATTACCCTTGAAATCCCTGGAGTGCAAGAAACTCTAGTTGTAATCCTTACTTGCGAAGGCTTGACTCCAAACTTCAAAATTCCATGATGTGACACATTTATCCCAAGCTACTAACCCTGGCATTCTTTCTTGTTTTCAATACTTGACTAAAGCGAGACATTTGTTCGGACGACAATGATTATTAATTGTTTGGATAACTCTACAAATCGATGTCTCGAGGTTAAGAAAGTGTATTTACAACAATACACTAGCGAGTTTGTTACGATAAATTGGTTATATCTTATGGTCATGTGGACTTATAGCCTAGTCTTACTTCTATCCATTATAAATTTACTTGGTCTTGCACTGGATTCACCGTTTATGACGTTCTTCCCTTGTGATTGGTAAGAGCTTGATGACCAAATGTCCTTATAGAAGACAAGACCACATTGCTTAGGTCAGGAAGTTAGAGAAAATCCCCAAATTCTTATCCTGACTTTCTTGATTCCGAGAGTCTTATGCCCATACACTGGACAACCCTTTACGTATAATCAAATGATTAGCAAGTTGATCACTTTTGCCGACTTAGAATCAGCCCTGGAGCAATAAGATGAGCATACGCTCACTCTTGAAGTGTACCATTCACTTAACTTGCTCGTATAACTAAAGCGATCACAACTTGGTATAAACACTCCATGTTATTTAAGGTGAAGTAATTCTCCAAGGGTCTCAAACTTCTAAGGAGGGTTGGTCCACAAATCAAAAATGTATGAATAAGATCTCGTCATCACCTGAGTGTCATTGAACACTCCAAACCTCGAGATCACTACGAAAAAGTCATAACCTTTTCTAACGAAGTCTAGGGGGTAATCCAAGTCGGTATTTTATTGGCCCAATAAACAAAAGGATAAGCCCCTACCGGTTTGGGCTAAGTCTCTTCAATACTTCTACGGTATATTCATCTTACATACGTACACAAACTTTAGGGCATAAAATCTCTGACTTGGTGTTCCACCCTGAGACATAAGGTTATGATAAAACTTAGGCTCCCAATGTTATAAATTATGCTAACATTTCCGAGTTCCCTATGTGATTAACTAGGAGAGGGGCCTTCTCAAAACAAAATATTCAAATTCCAATTCGACCTCTGGTATTTTATGGTGGTTGCCTCAGCGTACTATAATGGGAAGTATCAAGTTATGGTAAGGGGGTTATGCTTATGGGTCTTCTATTATTCTAACGAAGACTACAGACACCCGATCTCCTCGAGATGGTCCTACCACTTGATAGTAAAGCGTAACCCTCAGCGTGAAAGTCTCCATGTCAAGAATTATACTAACTTCCTCCCGTAGCTACGTTGGGTATCCTTAACCTTCAACCAAAACTAGACCCGAGGTCGCTCTTTAGACTAGGGTGCGTCACTAAATTATCTAAGTAAGTCAAAATTTGACCTAACTTGCTGCTTAATGGACTTAGGAATGTGGTTTCGTACATGGGCACACCACTGCTTCCGTTGCGTAGTTTGTCCCCAAACTACATGCTGGAGCTTGCTTTCCGCATCTCTTGGTTTGAGAATAACAAATACCGTGTTGTATTTGATCTAGTCTTTTGTGTGTTTATAGTGGCCAGGTTGTACATGTTCAATGAGGAGACAAGTCCTCGTTCATGGGCATGATCCGAGAACGACAAGTCTCAGGTTGGATGAGTTTTGTGTGCTGATCTTAAAATGGCCATAACTTTCAATCCAGGAAGAGTTACAGAACGTGCCACCCCATTTCGGAGATGAGAATGACTCAATCTACATGCTGGAGCTAAATTTGAATGTGGGAAATTTCACTGTCGGAAAATTCCGACAGCCACTGTCGCCTAGGCGACAGCAGAGAAGTTACAACTACTTCCCTCCACGGCAGCACGACGAAAAGCAGTTTTGAGATGTCGGAAATCCGACATCGATGTCGCCCAGGCGACAGCTCGACGGTTACACCAACTGCCCACGACTCCACCCACGACGGCACTCCAGCGGCAGTTTAGCGCTGTCGGAAAATTCCGACAGTCACTGTCGGAAATTCCGACAGCGATTTTTCTATAAATTGACACCTTGTGTTCGTGCATTTCAACTACAAAAGATTCTAAGTCCCTTCCTGAGTGCATTCCATCCAGAGAGCTCCAGAACCTCATGAACTCCCATTTATGCTGAGAAGGTTTGAAATTGAAGATGAGATCGGACGCGCTTCTACATCAAGGATCATCTCGAGGCTTCAACCTTCCTTTCAGAGATCTGAATTTCTAGGGAGTTCTTATTTTATCTTGTATTTTCATTTATATACATTTTACTTTGTATTGGTAGGGAAAATCGCTTCCTTGTGCGGAGCGTCTAAGTCCTTGCGTGGCTTAGGGGAAAATCGCTTCCTTGTGCGGAGCGTCCAAGTCCTTGCGTGGCTTGGTGGGAAATCGTGGCCTTGTGTGCTACGTCTAGATCTTGGGAAGATCTAGAGGATAGGCTTGGGCTTGGTCTAGGGAGAGACAAGTGATAGCCTTCCGATCCTTGGGAGAAGGATTGGTAAACAAAAAGAAATTTACATTTGTACGCCTCCGATTTCTAGCGATATAGAAATCAAATTTATGTAAACACTTTTTCATATATATAATCATGTCTCTTTTGTGTTTATTTGATTTGTATCATTTGGCGTAATCTCTATTATATTGTGTTCTAAGTTTTCAATTCTAAATCTAAATTATTTATTTCAATCTCCTTCATTATAAAACAATTTAGTAATTATCTTGAAAATTATAGAAAGAATTTTATTCCCTTATTCACCCCCCCTCTAAGGGCGCCGTAAGATCCAACAATTGGTATCAGAGCAAGGTTATTCCAAATCGGCTTAACAACCGGGAATAATGGCGCCTCTTGATCATGATCTCGCTTCTACTAGTGGGGAAAATTTTAATATAAATGAAAAAATATTATCACCACCTTTATTTATGGGCAAAAATTTTAAAGGGTGGAAAATATTAATGAAAAATTTTCTTAAGGCCTTAGATGAAAAAGTTTGGAATATTACTATTAAAAAGCCATCTAGCGTACTAACTAGAAACGAAATTATTTTAAATGCAAAATCTATGAATAGTATATTTTGTGCGTTAGACCAAAATATTTTCAAACTTATTTATACTTTACCTACCGCATATGAAATTTGGAGTTTTCTTGAAAGAACTTATGATTCTCCTTCTACAGGTACGAAACATTCACAAGAACCGGAGAATATGCAAGCCTATGCAAATATTCAAGAAAGCTACACAAAGGATGGATCCATAGAATGCTCATCAAGCGGAAAGGATGACGGACACTCTTGTTTGGAAGAGGAAGATGAAGAAGACAACGTCACAATATTGGACTCAGTTGATGGCAAAACATCAAGCAAAAGAGAAGACGGAAACTATAGCAAGGTAAGAAAATCTAAATCTTCTCTTTTAGTAACTAATTCTATTTCTACATTTCGTGTGCTTAAATTTGCTAAACGTAAAATTTCAGAGTTGAAATTCCTATTCCTTGTCTTAATTGCAATTTATTAAAAGAAAAATTCAAGGAAATTGAAAAAGGGCTCTTAATTTCTAAAAGGCATAATGAAAAATTGTTAATTGAAAATGATGTTTTATCTTGTAAGTTAATACAATTAAAATCTTTTGTTGAAAAATTTCAAATGTCATCTAATGAATCTCATCATAAGATTTTGAATAACAAGGATAAATTAACTTACAAAATCATTTCTAAAAAGGATCATTTTCATACATCAACTCAAAAGGAGTTAAGTTTCAAAAAGAATTATGACCCTCACAAAATTCTTAAGAGTCACTATTATAAGTCTCAATATATTTTCAATCATGACTCAAACTTAAAAACTCCTTTTCATGAAAATCAAAATATAAAATATTATCCTTTATATTATAAGAGTATGTCTATAAGAAAGAGTGGAAATGAAAATTATCAAAATAATGATCAATCTTCTAAAACATATTGTAATCCACTCTTTCAACAATCACTTCTAAAGAAAGACAATCACTCTTATAAAATTTTAAACAATCCATATAATAAAAATCATTATGATTATCAACATCAAGCTACTTTGAAAAATAATTTAAATAAACATAAACCTCCAATGAATTATTTTTCAAACAATTCACATAATCATTATATGGATTTAAGTAATAAACAACCAATGTATGAATGGAGACCCATAAAGAAAAATGACATATCAACATTAATTAAAAAGGCTCATTCATCATTATCTTCTCAAAAGCCATCACGACATATTTGGGTGCCCAAAGGAACCATTACACATGGTCAACTTTGGATACCTAAATCTCTTATCATTTAGTATCTTTCATTTGCATGAAGTAGAAATAATTAAAAATGAAATATCAATACTCTACTTCATGATGTGCTTTATTTTTATTTTTTTATTTTTTTTGTATTTATTGATCCAAAATGCTTATGGTCCCTCTATATTTTATGAAATATGACTTTCACATATTAAGCCTAATGTTTATCAAATCAAATTGAATTAAAATTGAACATAAAGTCATATGATTTTAAAAGAGACCTACCTATCATTTTTTTTAAATTGTTATATATATCCTTTTAAATCCTTTACCCTTAATTGTCTTGAATTATCATTAGGAATTGAATATTGAAATTATTATCAAGACTAGTGAAACTATTTTAAAGATTGGATTTAAATGGTTTATTTAAGGGCTTAAAACTAAAAATTAAAATGCGCAACGTTTTTGATTCCTTTCTATTTGTTGCATTTGATAGCCCTTATAATGAAAAATATTATCAAATAAAATCGAAAACAAACATTCATCTAAACGCATGCTTAATCCTTCAAAAAGTCATATCTTTTGATCTGCTCGTCCGATTTTCACATTTAATATCTTTTCGGAAAGAGCACAGAAATCTCCATCTATCGGCAAACTAAACTTGCCCATTTAAGTTTGTTTGGTTCTGTCAATTTGCCCAATTTCAACTCCGTTTTTAAATGCTATCTTAGTTCGCTTGATTCAGAAATTTCTGTGTTTATGGATTTTTTCATCACATGATATCCTATGTATAATTGTTTCATATATTAATTTAGATATTATGTGTGATGTGTGTCACCATTGTTTGCATGTAATTTAGACATTAGAATCATCTTATATCATTAAGATCAAATCAAAAGTTCAAAATTAAAAAAAATATACAAAAATATGTTTTTGTTATTTTTTTTTTATTATGAAAAATCTACTACAAAAATTCAAAATTCAAAAATTACCAAAATATGTTTTTGTGATTTTCTGTTTTTATTTGATTTAAAAAAAATGATTAAACTTAAAAAAAAACTGTATGATCTTTATTGCCAATATCAAGCATGTATGAATTCTATTATTTAGAATTATTTACAGTGTTAAAATTTATTTCTTGAAATTTCTATGAACATTGTTTTGATTATCATGCTTTGATATATCTATTTAAGTGCATCAGTTGTATTGAAAAATGTGTAGAACCAAGCTTAGCACGCCTCTAAGTATGAGTAAATGTTTTATGATTGATAATGATATATTTCACTCACTTATTTTGGTAATCAACATGTGTGTCTAAATCTAAAATGCTTGCTTGTGTATTGTATTTGTACAATGAATTAAAACTTGCATAAGTTTTTTACCTACACTACATTTGAATTGCACTTATGAAATTTAGAAAAGTGGTTAAAAGTTAAAAAAAAAAATGGGTTTGCAAAACAAGTGTATTCGGAGAATGTTGTCTCACAAATGTGAACAAAAAAATATATATATGTAGACAAATATAACTCCACCAAGCACTACTTGAACCTCCTGATAAGTCTTCATAAGCATTGTGAGGTTGAGCACCTTGGAAAGAATAGTAAAGTGGCTTGTGCAAACCTTAGTTATTACACCACTTTGTTAAAAAAAAAAAATTAAATTATGTGCATTAAAAGTGTGTGAAAGTAATTTACTTATGTTTTATTGTGCACTTTACTTTACATATGTCTTGTATTTTGATGATTTAAATCAATTGTTAACATTGCCCAAAATACACTTATGTGCACATCATTATCTTTCATAACACTTCTTCTCATAAGTATTGGATTCTAATGCTTTATCTATACTACTCTTTATATAAAAATGCACTAGATAACCTATCATGATCTCTACAATGTTTTGGTATCTCTTGAACTTAAAATTAAGTAACATTGTAGTATAATCTCTCTTTAATATGTTCATTTCATGCTTGGTATCTTTATGAAAAACTTTGAGATTTCAAAAAGGTTAAAACATCTTTCAATTTTGAACTAAAACTCATATTTTTACTTATGCTTTTCATGCTTACAAAAATGATGTTTCTTATAATCTTCCGCTTGCTTACAACTCTTATCTTTTTATTTGAAATCTCTTTGATATACTATGCTTCAACTCTTTATCATTTCATATATTTAAAAGCTCGATCATGCTTTGTTATTTAAATGCCTCCTTACTACCCTCACCCCACCTTCTGTTGATAATACCAAAAGGGGGAGATTAATTCAAGAAATCTAGAAGATTAAGGGGAGAATAATTAAATAATGCACCATTGCAATTAATTATAACATTTAGGGGGAGCATACATTTAGGGGGAGAATACAATTTAGGGGGAGTATATTAAAAAGTTTTCATGGAAAGCGTCTATTGCTCGATCATGACAACCCACTTTTGGTAATAACAAAAGGGGGAGAATAAAATGAGAAATCTAGTGACATATATATTTAGGGGGAGTAAAATCTGTCACGCAGTAAACCTTTTATTCATGCATATCTTTTATCGCACTTATCTATAAACTCACTAATTTCTCATATGGGTATTTGTTATTATCAAAAGGGGGAGATTGCTGGAGCTTGCTTTCCGCATCTCTTGGTTTGAGAATAACAAATACCGTGTTGTATTTGATCTAGTCTTTTGTGTGTTTATAGTGGCCAGGTTGTACATGTTCAATGAGGAGACAAGTCCTCGTTCATGGGCATGATCCGAGAACGACAAGTCTCAGGTTGGATGAGTTTTGTGTGCTGATCTTAAAATGGCCATAACTTTCAATCCAGGAAGAGTTACAGAACGTGCCACCCCATTTCGGAGATGAGAATGACTCAATCTACATGCTGGAGCTAAATTTGAATGTGGGAAATTTCACTGTCGGAAAATTCCGACAGCCACTGTCGCCTAGGCGACAGCAGAGAAGTTACAACTACTTCCCTCCACGGCAGCACGACGAAAAGCAGTTTTGAGATGTCGGAAATCCGACATCGATGTCGCCCAGGCGACAGCTCGACGGTTACACCAACTGCCCACGACTCTACCCACGACGGCACTCCAGCGGCAGTTTAGCGCTGTCGGAAAATTCCGACAGTCACTGTCGGAAATTCCGACAGCGATTTTTCTATAAATTGACACCTTGTGTTCGTGCATTTCAACTACAAAAGATTCTAAGTCCCTTCCTGAGTGCATTCCATCCAGAGAGCTCCAGAACCTCATGAACTCCCATTTATGCTGAGAAGGTTTGAAATTGAAGATGAGATCGGACGCGCTTCTACATCAAGGATCATCTCGAGGCTTCAACCTTCCTTTCAGAGATCTGAATTTCTAGGGAGTTCTTATTTTATCTTGTATTTTCATTTATATACATTTTACTTTGTATTGGTAGGGAAAATCGCTTCCTTGTGCGGAGCGTCTAAGTCCTTGCGTGGCTTAGGGGAAAATCGCTTCCTTGTGCGGAGCGTCCAAGTCCTTGCGTGGCTTGGTGGGAAATCGTGGCCTTGTGTGCTACGTCTAGATCTTGGGAAGATCTAGAGGATAGGCTTGGGCTTGGTCTAGGGAGAGACAAGTGATAGCCTTCCGATCCTTGGGAGAAGGATTGGTAAACAAAAAGAAATTTACATTTGTACGCCTCCGATTTCTAGCGATATAGAAATCAAATTTATGTAAACACTTTTTCATATATATAATCATGTCTCTTTTGTGTTTATTTGATTTGTATCATTTGGCGTAATCTCTATTATATTGTGTTCTAAGTTTTCAATTCTAAATCTAAATTATTTATTTCAATCTCCTTCATTATAAAACAATTTAGTAATTATCTTGAAAATTATAGAAAGAATTTTATTCCCTTATTCACCCCCCCCTCTAAGGGCGCCGTAAGATCCAACACTACACTCGTGCGGGGGTGGCCCAAGTTGTTGTGGACTAATTGCTCGTACCCATGATCGTTCGTTGCGATCTAATGCCATTTGTAAGATCCCTTCCCCGCTCCCGGGGCCAAGCGGACCTTATGCCCAGAACCGACGCATTGCGGTGACTTCCAACACACGGGTTGGGCTACACCACGCAACGTCGACCCTGCCGGCTACGATCATAGTGCGAGCAATAGTAAAAGTGAGTACCAGAGTGAGTACAAACTAAGCAAAGGAAGTCCACAAATCACATTCCAATATATATCAAAAGCTAATCAAAACGATATATAAATAAGTCCGAGCATGAAAATAGAGAGTACATAAATGAAAGGGGCTAAGCCCGGTACATCATGAAACAAATCTCTCACATCTCACATCCTCTCTACTTGCGGAAGCTAATTCAACATCACACATCACTAGCACTCGAAATGTAGTCCACCCGATGTCTCGTGGCCGCTAACCGCTGCGTCGCTGGCTGCTCAGGTCCTGTCCTCGTCTCCTGCGGTGCGTGCGACAGCTTCGTCTCCTCGGAATCCTAGATTGTTTTTCGGCCCCAATGCAAACCGTCAGTCAAAAATTACCGAGCTTCTAGGTCCCCTCCTCATCCTGCGACTCCTAGGTACCACGCGGGAGGAAGAAGCGGGGGATGAGCAAGGAACAAGCAGGTGACAGGGAAAGTAAACTAGTATATACATAAGTGAAAAAGGGGCTAATCTAAGCATGTATAAGCAGGAGTATAAGCAGGAGTATAATAAAGTTGTACATCAGTAAATAAACAGTAAGTAAAGCAGGTAAAGCATGATAGTAAGAACAGCAGCGACAAGTAATTAATCTCGTACCCTAACTTATATGAATGCCCATACAAACTTATAAGTTAGGATTTCCAGGAATTATAACTCATCATATAAAAGAGCCCATGCTAATTTATATGATGAGGATCTGCAAGTGCGTATGCTATGCTATGCCATGAATGTTTATGCAATGAACTCACACACATGACTCTGTTCACACAGACCTTTGTAGTTCCCTCTGTTTGAAAGGAAGCCAACCTCTCGGGTACCACCGCTGTGACACACGGTGATAGCGGACCGGGCTGTCCACTCCTAGGAGGGTATACACTCTACCAGGCCTAGACCGCACGTACGCCTCGACGCTAAACAACCGCGGAGCTCTGCGTACTCTTTGCTGGAGTTCACCAAACTGCGAGCCAGGTGAGAGGTGTCTTCGGGGAACTGTCGTCCCGACACGCAGCCAAGCTGGCCCCTTAAACCCCTACACACCCGCTAAGTCAACGTACCGCGGTCGGAGTGACGACCTGCCTAGTACCAAAGACCTGCCACATTTCTGAGAAAGTTATCGGAATAATCATCCCCTCGAGGTTCCCGCTCGTCTAACCGGGCACCACAATCATGCCACTCCCGCAACTGGGAGGAGATACATAAATCCAATCTTACCTTACTATGGCTACTCTTGCCTACTTTAAATGTTATTGCAGTTTAGGGTTAATCTTGGATTTCCCGAGGGTTACCTTGTAAGGGGCTCGCAACGGTACTAGGAACTACAGTGGGATGACACCCCAAAGTTCCCTTTCTCAAGACACTTAGTATTATTGGTCGTGTTTCCTTACTTATTTCTTAGGTTACTTCTTTGGTGATTTAAGGTAAGTCCTGGGCTTCCCGCGGTCCACCCGGTGAAAGGTTCCCGGCGGTACTAGGGGACGCAATGGGCTCAACCCCACCATCCTCCTCAAGACATTTACTTTAGTTGGTGGTTAACAATCGGTTCACCCTTCCTCGTTTCCTATAGTTAAAATGACTTAGCTCATCTCCCGTCCCACCCAAATGGGTTGGACGTACCTTCATTCCTCCTACGTTGACTCTAGCACAACCGCACAACTAACCCTAGGATTGAGCCTCCCTGAATCCTTGTGTGTTATAACTCAATTACTGATTGTATACCACTTCTAAACACTACTTAGTGGTCTGAATTGTCTAAAACTCAAAACTCTGTTTTTACTAAACGCAGACCACTAATTTGAACTAATCATCAACCCCATAAGTGAACCCTTCTAAAAACTCATTACCAAGGTCTCCAGTAATTATCCTAGGCTTCCACTGACCTTATTAAGGTATATTCCAATTTTCATAATTTTCCATATTAAATTGGTATTTAATATAATTTTAAGTAGTTAAGGCCTTAAGTCACATTACACACGAACTACCTTCAAAATGATTCTATATGCTTCATGAGAATTATCAGTAAGATAATATTCCATATCATGGTGGTTAACTGAGTATAATGTCCCTAGGGTGTCATTTGGCCTACTGAATCATCATAATTGTATAATTACCAAAATGCCACTATAATTAGGAAAAATAGTAATTCCCTTCTGAAAATTCTACAAAAATTACCAAGTGTCCATATGGGGACTTATAGTCCCCTGCCAAATTATTGAGTCATTACCCTGTGATTTTATATTTTAAAATGGTTAAACATCCAAAAGCGGCGATTATCAATTTCTACATGAGGTACAAGAAATATAAATCTACAAGCTTCCAAACTGTTGTCATGGACACATATTAACACAAAATGACAGATTCCCAAGTATCATAATATTGCCATATGATTTGATATTTTTAATAGATTAAATTCTCAAGTGATGTAAATTTCACTTTCTACATGAAGTACAAGAAATAGAATTCAAAGGCTTCCAAACATTTATCATGGGCATATATTGACCTAAAACTACAGATTCCAAAGTATCATAATATTTACACATGATTTGATATTTTAAATGGATTAAATTCTCAAGTGATGTAAATTTCACTTTCTACATGAAGTAAAAGAAATAGAATTCAACAGGCTTCCAAACATTTATCATGGGCATATATTGACCTAAAACTACAGATTCCCAAGTATCATAATATTGCCACATGATTTGATATTTTAAATGATTTAATTCCCTTAAGCTAGCAATCACTTAAAACTTTCTATACAAGGAATAATGCTTCCATATCTCATAACAAAATTACCATAACCTTATTTCACCCTAGTACAGCCCCTGATAGTATATCAAAGTCATACAAGGTCATAAGACCTTGCATTTTATTTTATTAAAGAAAAGGTGGCAATTTCAATTATTAGGGAAAAAGGTACTTATGTGCTTCTAACAAGTCTCATGATGATCCTCATAGCCCTATAATACTATTACCTACTTAGGGATGAAGTTTGGTTGTCTAAATATGTGTTTAGGTCCTAGTTGCTTCATTAAGGCCCAAAAGGGCAATTAAGTAATTTTAGAGGTATGGGCTAGGGCCTTTGGTCTCCATTGCTCCAATCACCCCTTGATGATGTGCAAGACCCTAAACAATCCCTAAGCCCCATTACCACTGGATTTGGATAAGCCCTTATGACTAAGCTCCAAAATCCACAAGCCACCAAGGCTAAGTGGCTTCCAAACCCAGGGCATCAAAATGTCCTTTGGGGGTTCACCATTAAGATGAACTCCAATTGTCCTCAAATTTGAAACAGAGACTACTCATATACATATCTACATGCCACCAAAAGGTTGGGGCAATTAGGGGTGGTTACACCCTCTAATTATTCTTAGGTTAGTTTCCTAAGTTATGATCAAACCTATAACAACAAGTGCCCTAAACACACCACTATTTGGGCACAGGTTAGACCTAGGGTGGGCACTGATGTGGCCAAAATTTCAGCCCCATAGGCCCACTCATTCAAAAGTTATTAAGGTTTTGGTGGGCTAACACCACTTAGGACCAGCCCTAGTAAAAAGGCTCCTCTGGGGTCTATTGACCTCCAAATGCCAAAATCTTAGTTTCTAATGAACCTAGACAGATAGGGCTACAATAGTGTGTCTCACACCATTTTCATGATTTGGCAATTAAGGGCCTCAATTTGGCTCCTTAAGCTAAGTGAAATTCCTGGCCCAACATACACAAACCCTTAAGCCATCCTCACTCCAAAGAGAGTTCACCCACTAGGAGTGGTTCAATGGACCCAATATTTTTAACATTGTGTGGACATAGCCTAAACTTCACCCCACCCTAATATGGGGGCCCCACAAGGGGGTTTGGCCACCTAATTATTATAAATTTCAATTTCAATGTTTGGACAAAAACTATAGAAAAATGTGCCCCAAAAATTCTGATTTTTGGGCACAAGGTAGGTCAGGGATAGTTACAATAGGGTTTAAAGTTTCAGCCCTAAACTCCAAGCCAAATGGGAGTTATGGTTGTTTTGGTGGTGGGAGTTATTTTGTACCAGTCTTAACAAAATGGACCTACAGGAGTCAAATCAACTCCAAATGATTAGATCTAAAGTTCAAACGAAAATAGACTTCCAGATCTACAAAAATTGTCTCAGGGAACCTTTTGATTTGAGGCCTCTAAGGGCCTTAAAATTAAACTACAAAAATAGCTACAAATCTGCTAACAACACACCAAGTCATGTATTAATTAAGGCGCTGATCTTACACAGATCTTAAAGCGGATCGGGCGGCGCTCCTTCATCGTCTTCCTCGAGCCAACGGCCCAGATCTGCCCGTCCTGGAGCCGCTTGAAACCGAAAATCCCAGCCGCCCTTCCATCTCCCTGGCCAGCCACCGCCACCACCACCTCCGTTGAGGTGGTGCCGATCGATTGGCGGTGGATTGGTCGCCGGAGGAGGCGGTTTCCGGCGGTTCTACTAAGAAACCCAAACGGCTAAAACCATGGAAAATACGAATTGAACTCGGCTCAATTGAGCTCGAGCTCGACTCCTAACGATCCTAGATGCTAGCACAGTCAGAGGGGGGGGGGGGGAGAAGCGAACCTGGAAACGAGCTGGGCGGCGAGTGTTCCGGCGGTTTGCCATCTCCGTCTCCGTCTCCGACAAGCTTTCTACAACACTCGATCCTCCACCAAATTCTCTGATCCAAAGCTCTAACCCGACTGCAAAGGAGCTTCTGGAGCTCGTGGAGAGGTTTAAATGGGGAGAGGAGTCCGGCCTTGGAAGTTTTTAAGCTGGGGGTCACGGGGTCGCCACCTCAGCCGACAAGGCTGCCTTAACCAGCTTTCCAGCTCCTCCTCAGCACTCATCTACCTTCAGGGAAGAGCCCAAGGCTGATTGGGAGGAGAGAGAGGGAGAGGGGAAGCTTTTGCTTTATCAATTTACTTTTTGTCTCCTCCTTTAGCCCAATCCCCCACTTGGGTTAGCTTGGGTTAGCCCAATATTCCTTAGCCATACTCCACCTGGTCCTTATGAGTTTATTTTGATTAGTTAACTTAGGACGTAGGTCATTATAATGGGGAAAAAGGACTAGGCCTCTCAAGTTGGGTTTATGCCCAATTGAGTTGACTTTGACTTGACCATTTGGGTTGACTGGTCCCCCATGTAGGTCATGGGTCCCATGGCATCACCCAATAGGGCTTGACCCATGGTGGGGCCCCCTTTGTCCCATTTTGATCAAAAGATGTGGAATTACCCAAAATGCCCTTCCTTGGGACTTTGGCCAAATTGGGGGAAATTGTCCCTCCCATGATCGGGCTTTTGTGTCTCTTAGATCCCTAATGATGTTTAAAGACTAGATGTGTAGTCAATTTTAAGGTTTGAAAGCAAATTGACCACATTTGGGTTGAGTTGACCTTTTTGCCCTAATTTGGATTTTGACCAAATTGGAGAGGGTTGACCATCCTATGATGGGGCTTTTGGGTCCAAGGGGTCCCTAATAATGTTTAGATAGTAGTGGGAGGATCAATTTGATCATTGGAAGGCTAATTGGTCCTCAATTGATTGATTTGGGTTTTTGGCCTTAAAGTGCCCTAATTAGGGCATTGACCCAATTTAAGGGCAATTAGATACCCCATGATGGCGCTTTTGGGACCTTTAAGTTCAAAATTATATTTATAATATAGGTGTGAGATCAATTTGGCCATTGGGTGGCCAAATTGGTTACAAGATGGTGGATTTGACCATTTTGCCCCTTAATTGATTGGTTTGGTCCATGTTCACCTAAGGTGATTTTGGGCTAAACCTATGGAATTTGGCCCCACTAAGGGGTGATGATCACACCATCACCCTTCCTTAAGGTTTAGGGGACTAAAGGTGGTCTCATTTTGGGGAAATTGGTATTCAATTGGCCCTCCTTAGTAGCTTGGGTCCTATCTGATTGGGACTTTAGGTGTGCCTTAGCAAAATTCCTCATCCTAAGGGGTCCTCAAGGCCCCTCATCCCACCCTTTGAGCTCCCCATTCTCACACTAGGGGTCTAGTAGGATTGGGGATGTTACACTAGGAGCTTAGCTCACTTGGAGGCGGAGAAACTCAACACCTTCCCAAACCAACTGGGGGCAGAGAACCGGTGCACGTCCTAGGAACTTAGCTCACCTGGAGGTGGAGGAACTCAACACCTTCCCAAACCAACTGGGGGAGGAGAACCAGTCCACGTCCTAGGAGCTTAGCTCACCTGGAGGCGGAGGAACTCAACACCTTCCCAAACCAACTGGGGACGGAGAACCGGTCCACATCCTAGGAGCTTAGCTCACGTGGAGGCGGAGGAACTCAACACTTTCCCAAACAAACTAGGGGCGGAGAACCGGTCAACGTCCTAGGAGATTAGCTCACCTGGAGGCGGAGGAACCCAACACCTTTCAAACCAACTAGTGGCGGAGAACCGGTCCACGTCCTAGGAGCTTAGCTCACCTGGAGGCGGTGGAACTCAACACCTTCCCAAAACAACTAGGGCGGAGAACTGGTCCACGTCCTAGGAGCTTAACTCACCTGGAGGCGGAGGAACTCAACACTTCCCCGAGCTGGTTTCTCTTCCTGAAGCCTTAACTGTAACGAGTCAATCCGATGAGCCTCCCAACTGCAGGCATTACTAAGCCCGGTCAGTGGTATCTAGTCAGGGTCTTACCTAAGGTACTCAAGCCTTCCTCCGAGGCTGGCCCCTTCCCTTGCTGATGTGCTTGCTCTGTCTCCATCAAAGACGGCAAAGCGAGCATGGGTGTTGGTGGTGTCGAGAACTCGCCCTGATGATGCAGGCCCGCCTCCTACGCATCATGTTCGTGGTGCTACTCCTACTGCTCGTGCTGATGTGATGGCACCTCCACCTATTGAAGATGTTACCGAGGAAGTCGTCACCGCCGTAAAATACTTGAGGCGCAACAACAATGGGGATCGTGCTCGCAACGCTCGCCGCCGCTACGACTTGCGGCCTCGCACTTAACTAATATTTAATATGATTATAAAACATATTAAATATTAGTTTCTTAGTCTCCGTTACCGTGGACTGCGTTTAAATTCAGCATGTATGTTAATGTGGACTGCGGTTAGCTTGATCTGGACTGCGCTTAGCATAACTAGTGGTTAGGATTTGATTTCCTTCACGTATGGTTATGATGTAATGAGACTCCACTATATATAGGTGGATCTCCTCTCTTTAATATCATTGATAATTTTGAGAACAAAAATCCCGTGAGAATTTCCCCTCTTGCGCCCCTTAGGGTTCGCTCCTCCCGCTCGGTGTGCCGCGCGACGCAACCGCCACCCACTCGCTCGACGTGAGACTCGCCGTCGGCCTCTTCCGCCTCCCTGCCATGCGACGCAGCAGGACGTCGCCGCCCCTCCCTGCTCCTCGTGAAGCTCGGCCAAGCCCAGGCGTGGTCTCTCTTCCCTCGGCGGGAGATCTTCATCGGTGCGACTCCGTTGAAGGCAAGCGGTGTATCTCCTCCGGTGTGACTCCGACGGATCCTTGGCGTGAGACTCGCCTAATTATCTTCTCGGTTGGGTAACGAATCTCCTCCACTTGGTGTGTTCTCCCCCCCCCCCCCCCCCCCCCCCCGGTTTATTTGGTGGCTAGCTTGAGTGTGGCTTTGAAAGCATTGAATGATTTTCTTGCTGCGTTTGCTTGATTCGCTCGTAATAATTTCCGATCTCTTAAGACCTTGAAGGATTGGCAAGACCTAATTCAAATCCGCAAGGTGATGCGATATCCCCTTCCGATTTGGTGGATTGCGGCAATCTGGAGACCAACCCTTTTGGGAGTTCTCGGACTACTTTTCAATCGTTGTTTTAGTCGGATATCCTCTTGGTACTGACGTTAGGTTTGTGGTTGTTTGACATCGGTTTAGGTGGTTAGATTTCTACCCAAAATACGTTGGAGAGCGGGGTATTGTGAGAGAGCGTTATTTAGCAGTGCACTAGTCTTTCGGAGACTAGCCCGCCATCAATTTGGTATCAGAGATAGGTTGGCCAATTTGCTAACTTGGCCACGGTTCGCTCGTGTCTAGGTCTCACGTGTGCACCAAATTTTATTTTTTATTTTTCTACAAAATTTAATTTTCTCTTCAAGTGCACGTCGTATGCCCACTAGATCCGGTCACGAATACCACGCTTCGTCCTCGTCAAGTATGGCCGACGAACGGCAAACGCCTCCAAACCCCACTGCTGTTGATGTCCTTCGGGATGATATGAATCAACAATTGGGAGAGCTGCGGGACATGTTGACCCAACTGTTGGCCCATCGAACCCCTTCACCTCCTAGGGGTAATCGTCCGCCGAACCGCGCTCCCACTCCACCTAGAGGTCATAGGGCACGACACTACGAGGAAGACGTACACGAGGAGCTACCTCAGCGTGATCGACCACCACCTCGTCGCCAGGAACGAGAAGTCGATCTCACCCGCGCCATAAAAATTAACGCCCCCACCTATGATGGTTTAGGAGAACCCCAAGTCTTCCTGAATTGGGTGTTAGCTAACATGGAGTGCTACTACGAGTGGCATCACTTGACGGACCGGCAAAAGATCCAAGTCGCTCGGATGAAGCTTACGGGTAGGGCCAAAGTATTTTGGCTAAATGAGGAGCGTCGCTTAGGAGTCGTAGACGGTGTCCCTCCGATCGGTTCGGTTGTCATGAAAAATCTCTTAAAAGACCAATATGTCCCCGCTTATCATCGCACCCAGATGTTTGATGATCTAGCCTCCCTTCACCAAGGCGAGCGGTCTGTCGCCGATTACATGGGCGATCTGAAGGACAAAATGGTCCGTTGTGAGGTCCAGGAGATGCCCGAGGTCACGTTATCTAGGTTCCGTAAGGGTCTTAGTTACGATATCCAAAGGAAACTTTTGCGTTACGGTCACACAGACCTAAACACTACCTTCAACGCCTCCCTTGATATCGAGAAACACCTTGCCTCCAAGTCCAAGGCCAAGCACAGCTCCTATAAGAGCAAGGCCGCGACCACTACCTCCACCTCCACCTATAAGGATAAGGGTAAATTAAAGACCAAGGACTCATCCAACATTGTCATCACCGCTAGGGACGCTAGAAACCCGTCCGGGGAGCGCATTCCTGTTGGAAAAATTAGTAAAGATAGGGCCACGTGTTATCAGTGCGGAGTAACCGGCCACTACGCTATGGAGTGCCTAACCAAAACTCGGGCTTTAGCACTAGTTGAGCATACGGATGATAGGCCTGATTATATCTATGAGGCCACAGATGAGTCGGATTTGGAAGGCGTACCAAGTGATTTAGAAGACGACTCTCACCTCATAGTTATGCGGTGCATCCTTGCCACCCCTCGCTCTTTGGATGATTGGAATAGGACGAATTTATTCTCTTTGATTTTTAAGAGCGGGGATAAATTATGTAAGCTGATCATTGACATCGGGAGTTGTATGAACGTTATCTCCGAGGGAGCGGTTACCCGCATGTCCCTTAATGCGGAGCCCCACCCACAACCATACAAGGTTGCTTGGGTGAATAAGACCTCACTTCTAGTTAGTAAGCGTTGTTTAGTTCCCCTCCACATCAAATCATATTCGGATCAGGTTTGGTGTGACGTGATACCCATGGACGCTTGCCATGCCCTTCTTGGCCATCCCTGGTTATTCGACTACGATGTTACTCATTATGGACGATCCAACACTTATGAGTTTTTATTCAATGGTAAGAAGGTGGTCTTGAGGCCCACCTTTCCTAAGGACATGGGTAGTTCATCCAGGGACACCACATGGCCTGTAGAAAAGAAGAGCCTAAGTCTGATTGGGAGGCGAGAATTTGAGTGTGATTCATTTGTGGACGGCGTGATGTATGCGTTAGTTTGTTTAGCCGCGAGAGAAGAAGTACCTTTGATGGATAGTTTGCCTACGAAGTTGAGGGACCTTTTGGACGAATATAAAGATGTTTACCCGGAGGAATTGCCATCTGAGTTACCTCCTATGCGTGATATCCAACACGCGATAGATTTTATCCCAGGTTCCTCTTTACCGAATCTCCCTCATTATCGCTTGAACCCCTCCGCGCATCTAGAATTACAACGACAAATTTCAGATTTGTTATCCAAAGGGTTCATACGCCATAGCATGAGTCCGTGCGCAGTTCCGGCCCTCTTAGCTCCTAAGAAGGATGGGTCTTGACGGATGTGTGTTGATAGCCGCGCTATCAACAAAATCACCGTCAAATATCGATTTCCAATTCCGCGGTTAGATGATCTACTTGACATGTTGGCGGGTTCATCCATCTTTTCTAAGTTAGATCTACGTAGCGGATACCACCAAATCCGCATACGAGAGGGCGACAAATGAAAAACCGCCTTTAAGTCAAAAGAAGGTTTGTATGAATGGCTAGTGATGCCATTTGGGCTCTCTAATGCCCCGATCACTTTCTCTCGTATGATGACCCATACTTTCCATCCCTACCTGGGGAAGTTTGTGGTGGTCTACTTCGATGACATTCTAGTTAATAACACCTCCACTCACGATCACCGTGCCCATCTACGACTAGTTTTTTCTACGCTACGATCGGAGCACCTCTACTTAAATTTTAAAAAGTGTATTTTCTATGCGCGAGAGGTGGAGTTTTTGGGATACATCGTTGGCGAAGTGGGCATTAATGTTGACCAGAGTAAGGTCCAAGCTATTAGGGATTGGCCCGAGCCAAAGACCATTCGCGACGTCCGTTCTTTTCATTGCTTAGCCACGTTTTATCGTCGGTTTATTCGCAACTTTAGTAGTGTGATGGCGCCTATTACGGAGTGTTTGAAGAAGGGCGAGTTCACATGGACTAAATCCGTCGTGCGTGCATTCGAACAAATCAAAACACTAATGACTGAAGCCCCTATACTTCGGTTGCCCAATTTTTCTAAGGTTTTCGAATTATCTTGCGACGCCTCCGGAGTTGGGATTGGAGAAGTGCTAAGCCAAGACGGTCACCCCATAGGCTATTTTAGCGAAAAACTTTCCGGGTCTAAGCTAAACTATTCCAACTATGACCGAGAATTCTATGCATTAGTACGTAGCCTTGCACATTGGCGGCATTACCTACTCTCCAAGGAGTTTGTCCTTTTATCTGATCATGAAGCGCTGCGTTTTATCAATTCTCAGGCAAAAATCAGCCCCAGACACGCCAAATGGGTCTCATTTTTGCAAGAGTACATGTTCACGCTGAATCACCTAAAAGGGGCTGATAATAGGGTCGCGGATGCGCTTAGTCGTGTGGCTCTTTTATTATCCACTATGCAAGTTAAGGTCGTAGGGCTTGAGCGCATAAAAGATGAATATGTTACTTGTCCCGACTTTAAGGACATTTACCTTGAGGCACAACAGGAATCCCCCACCACCATTTCGGCCTACTTCCTTAGAGATGAGTAACTGTTTAGGCACTCCCGTTTATGCATCTCGTCCTCATCACTTCAACACTTTATAGTTTGGGAGTTTCATAGCGGTGGATTAGCGGGTCACTTTGGGAGGGATAAGACGATTGCGTTAGTAGAAGAAAAATTCTATTGGCCTAAATTGAAAACCCTTGTAGGAAAGATCGTGAGTAGCTGCAGCACTTGCCAATTAGCCAAGGGCAATAAGACTAATGTTGGACTCTACACGCCTTTACCTATCCCGTCCGTCCCAGGGGAAGATCTTAGTATGGATTTTGTGTTAGGCCTTTCACATACGTTGCGTCGACATGATTCCGTCATGGTCGTGGTAGATAGATTTTCCAAAATGGCCTATTTTGTCCCATGTAGCAAAACCAATGACGCTTTGCATAATCGCCAAATTGTTTCTTAAAGAAGTTGTCGGTCATCGCGGTGTTCCAAAATCCATAGTGTCGGATAGAGATGTTAAATTTACTAGTTATTTTTGGAAAATGCTATGGACTTTGTTGGGCACCCGCCTTGTATTTTCCTCGGCCTACCACCCCCAAACAGATGGCCAGACTGAGGTGGTAAATAGAAGTCTGGGTGGTTTATTACGGTGCCTTGTGGGTGACCATAAGGGTACTTGGGACTTGGTCCTACCCCATGCGCAACTAGCCTATAATAACTCCAAAAATAGGTCGACGGGTTTTTCACCGAATGAGATAGTCCATGGCTATAAAGCTCGTGTGCCTCTTGACTTGATATCATTACCGCCTTCATATAAATCAAGCCAATTTGCACAGGATATCGCTCACCATGTTCGTGATCTCCACAAAAATATTAAAGAGAAATTAACTACTCAATATGATGTTTACCGAGCACAAGCTAACGCCCACTGAAGGCCCTCCAACTTTAATGTTGGCGATTGGGTTTTGGTCCGATTAATCCCGGAGCGGTTACCTTCGGGAACCGTGAAAAAGTTGGTACCTCGGAGAGCTGGCCCCTTCAAGGTAATTAAGAATATTGGAAGTAATGCGGTTGTTTTAAGTTTACCTGCGGATTGGAGAATTTCTCCTATTTTTAATGTTTCCGATTTAACACTCTATACTACGCCACTTCCACCAAATTCTACATTTTCTTCCTTGAGTGAGTCTTCTTCTACATTATGTGGGGTTGGGAATGAGTGTGCCAAGGATTCACCTGATGACACACGGGTGAGAGATTATACTGCTTTGTCTTCAACTGATGCTGACACTTTTGCTAGATCTTTCCATGCTTTGCCTTCTCCTGACAAGATTTTGGATGAAGAGACGATTGACACACCGGACGGGCCTACACGTCGCTTCTTGGTTCGTTGGAAGGGACGTTCTTCTTCGGATGATTCTTGGGTTCCTGAGCACGACCTACACCAGTGGGATGCGGACCTTCTCTGACGCTATTTACACGACCACTCACCGGTGATGAGTGCTTTCGACCGGGAGAGGATTGATGCAGGCCCGCCTCCTACGCATCATGTTCGTGGTGCTACTCCTACTACTCGTGCTGATGTGACGGCGCCTCCACCTATTGAAGATGTTACCGAGGAAGTCGTCACCGCCGTAAAAGACTTGAGGCGCAACAACAATGGGGATCGTGCTCGCAACGCTCGCCGCCGCTACGACTTGCAACCTCGCACTTAACTAATATTTAATATGATTATAAAGCATATTAAATATTAATTTCTTAGTCTCCGTTACCGTGGACTGCGTTTAAATTCAGCATGTATGTTAATGTGGACTGCCTTTAGCTTGATCTGGATTGCGCTTAGCATAATTAGTGGTTGGGATTTGATTTCCTTCATGTATGGTTATGATGTAATGAGACTCCACTATATATAGGTGGATCTCCTCTCTTTAATATCATTGATAATTTTGAGAACAAAACTCCCGTGAGAATTTCCCCTCCTGCGCCCCTTAGGGTTCGCTCCTCCCGCTCGGTGTGCCGCGCGACGCAGCCGCCACCCACTCGCCCGACGTGAGACTCACCGTCGGCCTCTTCCGCCTCCCTGCCGTGCAACGCAGCAGGACGCCGCCGCCCCTCCCTGCACCTCGTGAAGCTCGGCCAAGCCCAGGCGTGGTCTCTCTTCCCTCGGCGGGAGATCTTCATCGGTGCGACTCCGTTGAAGGCAAGCGGTGTATCTCCTCCGGTGTGACTCCGGCGGATCCTTGGCGTGAGACTCGCCTAATTATCTTCTCGGTTGGGTAACGAATCTCCTCCACTTGGTGTGTTCTCCCCCCCCCCCCCCCCCCCCCGTTTATTTGGTGGCTAGCTTGAGTGTGGCTTTGGAAGCATTGAATGATTTCTTGCTGCGTTTGCTTGATTCGATCGTAATAATTTCCGATCTCTTAAGACCTTGAAGGATTGGCAAGACCTAATTCAAATCCGCAAGGTGATGCGATATCCCCTTCCGATTTGGTGGATTGCGGCAATCTGGAGACCAACCGTTTTGGGAGTTCTCCGAATACTTTTCGATCGCTGTTTTAGTCGGATCCTCTTGGTACTGACGTTAGGTTTGTGGTTGTTTGACATCGGTTTAGGTGGTTAGATTTCTACCCAAAATACGTTGGAGAGCGGGGTATTGTGAGAGAGCGTCATTTAGCCATGCACTAGTCTTTCGGAGACTAGCCCGCCATCACCTGAGGGGGGAGTGCGGGCCGCATGAGTTCTAGGATCGACTTCCTTTACTCTTCGAAGTCACCTTTATTCACGTACTCGCTGGTAGGGGCGAGTTCCCCAGCTCATCGCTTCCAGTCATGGAACTTGCTCGGATTTTTTCGAACTAGCTGCTTCCACGCTCACTGCACCAGAATGTTGAAACTAGAGAACCGATCTCGACGTTCGCAACGGGTATGCAGCTGACCCTTACTTGACCTGAGCTAGAACCTTGACTAGTTGCTGAGAACCGAAGGACCTTGCACCTAAGAACACTTGGAACTTAAAACGAGCATCTTAAGCTGCAGCGATGAGGTCCCACCACACACACGGAAGTTCAAAGAGAGCTTCCCCTCCTAAGCCAATGTTGAGCCTGGGCACCTTGGAGGGCATAAAGGGTCACCTCGCCGTCAACCTTAACTGACAGTGGGGTGGAGTGCTCGCTCACAAGACACATGCGAGGGAGAGGGGAGACCAACCCTTCCCAAGGTGCCCATGATGGTTTATTTATAGACTTCTTGAAAATGGGTTGTGGATAGCTAAATTCTCTTATCCGCGGCTCAACCACGAACCCACGTGAACGAGGCAGGAGAACGGGCGAGGTGAGGGGACCGAGGTCCCCCACCTGAACTGGGCGAGTGGACCTCCACTCGCCCAGCAGCTCGGGGCGAGTGGACCAAAGGTCCACTCGCCCAGAGCCTTGGGCGACCCAGCACATTGGGCGAGTGGACCATCGGTCCACTCGCCCAAAGCCTTCGGGGAGTGTACCCATGGTCCACTCGCCCAAGTTGGGAAGCCTCCTCCCGGGCCTTTTTATTGGTTCGGTTAGTCTTGATTGTCTCCAACTAGTTGATCTACTGCGGCACGACTATTTTTTCTATTGCGATCTCAACTGCGTCGGGTCACCCCAGCTCAGCAAATATGAGGTCTGTCACCCTCCTAAAACTCCAAATCCTCTACTCAACTACAATTAATGAATTTCATCAGACTGGGTCTTTCCCCGTGGGTTTTTCCCTTTTCGACTTTTCCACATAAAAATCTTGTTGTTTGTTGTTGGTTCTACATTTTGACTATTTGCGCGCTTTGCTCACTCTCAAGCTATGACGGTACAGTTTGGCGTAATGTGCGGGAAAAGTGTTCTCAATACTCTGAAGAACTTTTGAAGACCGTACTTGCTCAGTGGAGTGCTCCCGACTGATAGCAATGACAAGAAGAAGTACCAGCACAGCCTGCGGGGCAGTTCCCGAGGAATGTAACAATCTATCCCCTCTAACTCACCCACGAGCGACTCGCGCTTCTCGAGGAAGTCATCGCCGCGCTAGCAACAAGCGCATGCGTCGAATGGAAGGGTGTCAGGCTGAGGTGCTAACCCTGCTAAAAGATTTAGGGGCCTCTCGAGCCATAGGTTCTATTCGATCTTTGCCAAATCGCACCGCGCACACCTCCGGCGGGGACGAGGAGGTGGCCGGATGGGGCCGCGGGTCTGAATTCTGGGAGGGGAGGCAGCACGCGCGGAGAACTTTTTTTTTTTTAACTTCAATGGGCCAAAAAGCAGAGCAATGGCTTTCTTTTTAAGAGACCAGTCCGGAGAAACCTTTTCTTCTCCAATCCAATTAGGGCATCAATATAATTCCCTCTCGGCCGTCGACAGAGATAAATATGGGCAAAACAGTGCCCTCATAATGAATCCGCGAGCACGCGCGCAATATCTACCTCTCGATATTGACAGTTGACCGTGGCCGGCGGATTCGCCATGATGGTCAACGCTGTGACAGAAGCAATGGCTTTTTAAATGTATTATACCTGATCGGAGCAGCAAGAGAGAGAGAGAGAGAGAGAGAGAGAGAGAGAGAGAGAGAGAGAGAGAGAGAGAATTTTATGATGGGAGCAGCCATGGCTTTTTTAGTAAGTGAGGGGGAGAGAAGATTTTCTTATAGAAGGAGAGTAGTTGAACTAATAAATCTCATCATCGGAGCAGCATTCAATGACTGGAAACATCATCTTCCCCGTTTTGTTTGGGCAGGTTTCTTCACAGAAAGCTACCGTCGCTCTTGCTTTTTCATTACTCTGTCTCTCTCTCTCCATCTTATTTACTCTGTTGAGTTTGAACAAAAACGACACCATCGTAGAATATATGTTTGGCATGACAACGGTTACCATCACGACCAAGAAAATACAGGGTGGTGTTATTAGCAGTCATAAGACAGTCATTCACAGTCTTAAAAACACATAATATGGCTATTCGTAGTCCTAAAAACAATGGACTGTTTTAACATTGTCCAAAATAAAACTAGTTTTGAACATAAAGAGCGACGATTCATAACCAGCACGTTCATGGTTGCCACCGCCGCGCCAAACGGAGCTTTAGTTTAGAGCAATATTATATGCAGTCCGCTTTTGGTTTTATGCAGGCCGCGGATATATGCAGGCCAAAAAATTGTTCATGCATGCCAAATTTCATATTTACAGACCATATTCAAAAATCAAATTAATATTTTTTCTTAAATAAATCACCAAGCAAAATATAGTATTCATAAAAGCCAAATAAATACATTTTTGCAGTCTATTTTTAGTATTTACAGACCATATTCAATAATCAAATTAATATTTTCTTAAATAAATCAACAAACAAAATATAGTATTCATAAAAGTCAAATAAATATATTTTTGCAGTCTATTTGACACGCAATAATAATCCAGCATAATACATTATAATCATTTTCATTCTATATATCACAAAAAATATGTTTGTGGTCACCCCTTTCAAAGTTTCAACCAATAAAAGACGTGTTAAATCACAAAAATACAGGGCTTTATTTATGCACAAAATACTATCATTTAATTAAATTCAGATGCATAGCACGATTTACAACATTTTGGATAAATGGAGCTTTTTCGAAAATAGAAAAATAAATTATAGAGGAAGAGAGATGAGCTCGCCAGCCAGAGAAGGGAAGTAGGTGATCGGCCAGAGAGGATCACCGACCGGAGTCGCCAGAGGAGGGAGAGGAGATCAGAGAGGAAGCTCAATCTCGTCCGGCGACTCCACGGGTTGTGGGCGATGACGGTGCGTATAAGTCTAGTTCTATGGTATGCAGGTTGAAAAGAAAAAAATAATTTTTTTAAAAAAATTGTGGTCTGCATATAGCCAAAATCGGTCTGCATTTAACCTCGCTCTTTTTAAAAAACAGTGGTCTGCATATATCCAAAACCGGCTTGCGTTTAACATCGCTCTTAGTTTATTAATCAAAGTTATTTTTTTTAAAGAGTGACTATATTAGCGTCCCTATTTTTGCTATCCATAGTTCATAGCTATTTTTGCTATCCATAGAAATATTCATAGTTCGATATTTTATCCGCAGCCCATCGGTGATTTTATTCTTAGGAGAATAAGTCGTTGGGGCCTCCATTGTTGTCGTCGCCGCCGCTGCGCTGGTACTGCTTCTGCTTCTTGAGCCCAATTCCCCTGATCGATAACAAGCACTTTGGCGAAGCTGATGCGCGTTGGGGCTGTCGGCTAATCCTTCACCAGATGATGTACCCATGATTGTGTTGGGGTTCAGCCCCCAAAAGGTGAGATTTTTGGTTCAGCACTAAAAGGTTGCAACTCATCGAAAGGCAGGTTGCAACCCATCCTCTGCTGCACTTTTATGAAGAAAAAAATAGACCAGATTTTGGTTTTGGTTCAACTGAACCGGGCTGGTTCAGGTTTGGCGTGAACTGCTTAGGGCAGCAGTATTATTATCAGATTATGATTTATTCCTCATTGTATCAGCCGACTCTCTTACGCCTCCTCCCTCTCTTGCGATCCAAAATCCCACCTCTTCCCTCTCTTTCTCGTGGGGATCGGAAACCGCCGCCTGGAGTTCTCTTGGAGGGCCGCCGCCGATCTGGAGAGGGGTTGTCGACGCCTGGAGTGGAGCCGCTGTTGCCGACGCTTGGAGTGGGGGTGTCGTCGCCGCCGCCATTTGTATTGAAGAAGGAGGGCTGCTGCTCTTGTGGTGGTTGTCGCCGTCGTTGCCCTGATTTGGAGCATGTTGCCGCTGCCGTTGCCGTTGCCGGAAAGAGGAGGTGTTTCCTCCGTTTCGCTTGGAGATTTCTCCACCGTTTTCAAAGGCCTCTTCGTCTACGTTGTAAGGTGTTTTCTATCTCGTTTTCACTTGCTATTTTGCTTGAAAAGAGAGTAGGGGTTTATCCTATTGTAGAGAAGTTGTGTGCTTAACATTGTGATGGAGAGAAGGTTGGATTTGTTGTCAAATCCGGTGGGCGTTCTAGGTTTGGGCAAACCTAGATATTTCGATGTAATCCTTATTTATTATAGTGGATTTCGTTGTGCCGTGCCCCGTGGTTTTTGACCTTCAAGTTGTGAAGGTTTTCCACGTATATCTCTGTGTTTGTGGGTTTGTTTTGTTGGTTTGATTTTCTCAGGTTTTGTATGCTCTATTGATCGGTGGGAGACGTCGCTACCTGCGACCTTCATTCCCTACAAGTGGTATCAGAGACAGGTTCTTTGGCTTGTCGTTTTTATTTCTCGGTTTCTAACTCGGTGCGGTAGGTGACGACCATTGGTCCGCTCCCTATCCTCTCTTGTTAATGCCTTGAAATAAATCGACTTGTGGATCGTGTTAGAGCAATTGTTGTTTGAGAAAGCAATGGAACAGAATACAAGGATGGTCAGTTTGAATGGCAAGAATTAGAGCATCTGGAAGCCTCGGATGGAGGATCTTTTATATTGCAAAGATCTCCATGCTCCGCTGACAGGGAGACCGACTTCAGTTAAGGATGATGAAGAGTGGAAGAAGATGGATCGGAAGGCAGTAGGGTTCGTTAGGCAGTGGCTTGATGACTCTGTTTTTCATCATGTTTCCACGGAGTCCTCGACTCAAGCCTTATGGAAAAAGCTGGAAGCTTTGTATGAGCGGAAGACTGCAGGTAACAAGGCATTTCTGATTAGGAAGCTTGTTAATTTGAAGTACCGGGAAGGTTCGCAGATGACTGAGCACCTGAACCTTGCCCAAAGTATTATCAATTAGTTGGCGTCCATGAAGATTACCTTGGGAGATGAACTCCAAGCTCTGATGGTCCTTAGTTCCTTACCAGAGAGTTGGGAGACTCTAGTAGTGTCGTTGAGCAACTCAGCACCTGATGGCGTGGTAACCATGGAGATGGTGTCTAGTTGTCTCCTGAACGAAGAGTTGAGAAGGAAGGATTCTGGATCTTCCAGTTCGGGTGTTTTCCTCAAGGAAGGAAGAGGTAGATCTGTGAAGAAGGATGTGAAGAACAGGGGCACTTCCAGGAGCAAGTCTAGGGGCAAATCCAAGAAGGACATTGAGTGCTACTATTGTAAGAAGAAGGGTCATTTCAAGAAGGATTGTTTCCAAATGAAAAGAGACCTGAAGGGAAAGCCCAAGGAGGTAGGAGAATCCAGTGGTGATGCGACGACTTCGATTGTGGAGGCTGAGTCGTTATGCTTGCAGTGCAGTAGGTCGTCTTGCCAGGAATGTGTTGACACAGACTGGATCGTGGACGGAGGTGCATCTTATCATTGCACTCCTCACAGGGATTACTTCTACACCTATTCTGCGGGAGACCTTGGTGTGATCTGGATGGCAAATTCCGGTGAGTCGTTGATTATTGGCAGTGGTGATGTCCATTTGGAGACTGGGCTTGGGAAGATTGTTCTCAAGGGCGTCAGGCATATTCCTGACTTGAGAATGAATCTGATTTCTGTTGGTAGACTTGATGACGGTGGTTACACTAGCATTGAAGGTGGTGGTACCTGGAGGTTGCTGAAGGGCTCTTTGATGGTAGCCAGAGGAAGGAAGTGCTGTGGCCTTTATCGCACTAAGGCCAAGATCTGTGGTCCAAGTGTGAATGCTGCTGAGGGAGACTCTATGGAGTTATGGCATCGCAGGCTTGGGCATATCCGTGAGAAGAGCTTGAAGATTTTGGTGATGAACAAGGTTCTTCCGGAGCTATCAGGAGAGATTCCTAACATGTGTGTGCACTGCTTGGCCGGTAAGCAGAAACGTGTTTCCTTTGCTGATTCTGAACCAAAGAGGAAGACGGAGTTACTATATTTGATACACACTGATGTGTGTGGTCCTATTGAGCCCAAGTCTGTGGGCGGAGCCGCTTATTTCGTCACGTTCATTGATGATCATTCCAGGAAAGTCTGGGCATATCCTGTGAAGCAGAAGAGTGATGTTCTAGCAAAGTTTGTAGAGTTCAGAGCAAAGGTGGAGAAGATGACCGGTAAAGAAATAAAGCGAGTTCGATCTGACAACGGGGGAGAATACATCGGTGCCTTTGATGCTTATTGCAGAGAGCATGGCATAGTGCATGAAAGGACAATCCCGAGGACGCCGCAGCAGAATGGGTTGGCAGAGAGGATGAACATGACGATTGTTGAGAAGATCAGATGCATGATTTCTCAAGCTGGTATTGGTAAGCAGTTTTGGGCAGAGGCTGTGCAAACTGCTGTTCATCTGATAAATTTGTCTCCTTCGGCACCTCTGAATGGTGATATTCCAGAGCGTGTTTGGTCCGGGAAGGAAGTGTCGTACGGACATGTGCGGGTGTTTGGGTGTAAAGTTCATGTTCATGTCCCCAAGGAAGAGAGATCGAAGCTTGATGAGAAGTCTCGGGAGTGCATCTTGTTGGGATTTCCCCATGAGGAGTTTGGTTATAGACTCTGGGATCCCGTGAACAAGAAAATGATCAGAAGCAAAGATGTGATTTTTGTTGAAGATCAAGTGGTTGGTGAGCAGAATGCTGTGGATTCACAGGTTCCACAGGTTCCACCTGCAGAGGAGAGACTCTATATTGATGATGGGCCAGTAGAGACTGTTGCTGATGATGGGCATGTTGAGGAGGAGGTTGGTGAGCTTATTCCTGATGAGGAGATGATCCCGGATGTAGGGGGAGCTCTGCCAGTTGATGTGCCACTTGTGGTGGAGGTTCCTCCTGTCAGATCTGAGAGAGTCAGAAGGCCCAATATCAGGTATTCTCCTCATGAGTATATCTTGCTTACAGATAGTGGAGAGCCTGAGTCCTATAAGGAGGCTCAGAGTGCTGAAGATCGTGAGGCTTGGACGGCTGCTATGGAAGAGGAGTTGTACTCCCTTCAGAAGAACGAGATGTATGACTTAGTCCCATTGCCTAAGGGGAAGAGAGCTTTGAATAACAAGTGGGTCTTCAAGCTGAAGTTGGATGAAAGTCTCTCTCAGCCGAGGTACAAGGCGAGACTAGTAGTTAAAGGTTCCAGTTAGAAACAAGGTATAGATTTCGATGAGATATTTTCCCCTGTGGTGAAAATGTCCTCTATCAGACTGGTGTTGGGTATGGCTGCCTTCATGGATCTTGAAGTCGAGCAGATGGGCGTCAAGACGGCATTTTTGCATGGTGATTTGGAGGAAGAGCTATACATGGAGCAACCCGAAGGCTGAAAGTGCACAGTTTACCTCACTAGAATTCTCTAGAGGGGGGGGGGGGTGAATAGAGATTAAAAATTATTTTGTGCAAAGTTAATATATATGTGTATGATCACAGATTATAGCTTCCCACACACCAACAAGAATTAAACAAGTAAAGAAAGTAAATGCAAGAAAAGAAATCACAGCACAACACAAGAAAATATAGTGGTTCCCCAAACTTTGGGTAGTCCACTCTTCTACCCCCTTGGTAGGAATTCACTATCTTGTACTGAGTCTTTTGATAAGGAGACTCTTAGAACCACCCTGAGTCTTTTGATAAGGAGACTCTTAGAACCAACTGAGTCTTTTGATAAGGAGACTCTTAGAACCAGTACAACTGAATTTTTTGAAGAGTGATTCTAAAAACTCTTTTACAATATGTGAGAATGAAAATAAGAAAAAGGAAAAGAAGTATTTAAAATAAGAATGAATCTTCTTCCTAGCAAGAAGATTGGAAGCACAAGAAGTAGTGAATTAAATCTTTCTTCTATAGAGAGAAGAAGATTTGTAGCTTTTCCCTCTTATGTGAGAGCTATCAGAATTTGCAGCAGAGTGATTTCAGAAGCAGGAGAAGAAGAATGGTTGAATATTGCTGCAGGGCTATTTCTCAATTCTCTCTTTATCACTTGGGAGCTTTTCCTCTTTTTCAAATGTAAAATGGTGAATCACCTAGTCTCCTTTCTCTGCCGACCTCCTTGGTTATTTATAGCTCTGTTCATTAAAATAACACTATAGGAGAGTAATCAATTAGCAGGCAGAGTATTAGAAAGAAAGAAAAATTTACATAACAGTTATATCCATAGAAGGAAAGTATTCAATCTGATTTCAAATAATGTCCATAAAGGATTTAATCAATTTAGCCAAGAATCTAATAGAAGGAAAGAATGATTCAGAACGGCTATAAAATATTAACATTATTCCATACAAATCAGATCTACTGAAAGAAGGAAAGAGATCTGGCGCATATTTAAATCTGTCACATAAATCGACGTGCGTCGTTTACCATTCGACGTAAGCGTCGAATTCATCCTGGCTGGACGTCGAAAGGAGAATAAGGAAGGTGCGTCGACAATGGTGCGTCGACTATATTAGATGCGTCGACTAGAAATCAGAGTAACGTTGATAACACATACGTCGAAATCTTCCTAGAGTTACTTCGACTCAATCTGAAGGAAACATCGACTACATTTCGACGTTGCGTCGAATACTAATCGACGCATATTTACTTAGCCTTATTTTTCATTCATAGAATTCTTCTTTAACTCATTTCTAGGGGTTAAGAGAAATCATTTTCCCAACAAAGGCTTTGTAGCTAAGGGGAAGCATCATCTGGTCTGCCGGCTCAAGAAGAGTCTTTATGGGTTGAAGCAGGCACCCAGGCACTGGTATAGGAAATTTGACTCGTTCATGATGAAGAGAAAATTCCAACAGACCAGGGCTGATCACTGCGTATATGTGAAGAGGACTGAGAAGGCGTTTACTATTCTGTTGTTGTACGTAGATGATATGCTGATTGTTGGGGATGACAAGGCAAGCATAGCTGAGTTGAAGAAGGAGCTCGGTGAGTCCTTTGAAATGAAGGATTTGGGACCGGCAAGGAAGATTCTTAGAATGAAAATCACCAGGGACAGGAGTGCCGGTCAACTATGGCTATCTCAGTCTGAGTATGTGGAGAAAGTGCTGAAGAGGTTCATAATGGACAAGGTAAAACCCGCTGCTACTCCTTTAGCCGGGCACTTCAGACTTTCTAGTTCTCAAAGTCCTTCATCTGAGGAGGAGGTGGAAGAGATGAGTCATATCCCTTACGCATCTGCAGTATGGAGTTTGATGTATGCTATGGTCTGCACTAGGCCAGACATAACTCATGTTGTGGGATCTGTGAGTCATTATTTTGCAAACCCAGGGAAAGATCACTGGAGTGTTGTGAAATGGATATTCCGTTATCTCCGAGGTACCTCAGACCTTTGCTTAAAGTTTGGTGGAGGTCCACCAGAACTTATTGGGTACTCGGACTCGGATATGTCAGGAGATGTTGACACGAGGAGATCCACTTCTGGATTCGTGGTCACATTTGCAGGGGGAGCAGTGTCATGACAGTCAAGGCTTCAGAAGTGCGTGGCATTGTCAACAATGGAGGCTGAATATATTGCGTTGACTGAGGCGTCAAAGGAACTTATTTGGATGAAGAAGTTCATGCTTGAGCTTGGTCTCCGACAGGACGTGTACACAGTATTTTGTGACAGTCAGAGTGCTATATTCTTGGCCAAGAATCCCGCCTTTCACTCCAGGACAAAACACATCGACGTGAAGTATCACTGGATTCAGGATGCAGTTGAGGAGAAGCTGTTGGTGGTGGAGAAGATCCACACAGATGAAAATCCTTCGGATATGATGACGAAGGTGGTCGCAAGGGAGAAGCATGATTTTTGCCGACGGTCGATCGACATGATGTCCACTTGATGGAGTTAAGGTGGAGAACTCCCCTTTATGGTATGAAGGGGGAGTTTGTTGGGGTTCAGCCCCAAAAAGGTGAAATTTTTGGTTCAGCACTAAAAGATTGCAACTCATCGAAAGGCAGGTTGCAACCCATCCTCTGCTGCACTTTTATGAAGAAAAAAATAGACCAGATTTTGGTTTTGGTTCAACTGAACCGGGCTGGTTCAGGTTTGGCGTGAACTGCTTATGGCAGCAGTATTATTATCAGATTATGATTTATTCCTCATTGTATCAGCCGACTCTCTTACGCCTCCTCCCTCTCTTGCGATCCAAATCCCGCCTCTTCCCTCTCTTTCTCGTGGGGATCGGAAACCGCCGCCTGGAGTTCTCTTGGAGGGCCGCCGCCGATCTGGAGAGGGGTTGCCGACGCCTGGAGTGGAGCCGCTGTTGCCGACGCTTGGAGTGGGGGTGTTCTCGCCGCCGCCATTTGTATTGAAGAAGGAGGGCTGCTGCTCTTGTGGTGGTTGTCGCCGCCGTTGCCGCTGATTTGGAGCGTGTTGCCGCTGCCGTTGCCGTTGCCGGAAAGAGGAGGTGTTTCCTCCGTTTCGCTTGGAGATTTCTGCACCGTTTTCAAAGGCCTCTTCATCTACGTTGTAAGGTGTTTTCTATCTCGTTTTCACTTGCTATTTTGCTTGAAAAGAGAGTAGGGGTTTATCCTATTGTAGAGAAGTTGTGTGCTTAACATTGTGGTGGAGAGAAGGTTGGATTTGTTGTCAAATCCGGTGGGCGTTCTAGGTTTGGGCAAACCTAGATATTTCGTTGTAATCCTTATTTATTATAGTGCATTTCGTTGGCTCGTGCCCCGTGGTTTTTGACCTTCAAGTTGTGAAGGTTTTCCACGTATATCTCTGTGTTTGTGGGTTTGTTTTGTTGGTTTGATTTTCTCAGGTTTTGTATGCTCTATTGATCGGTGGGATACGTCGCTACCTGCGACCTTCATTCCCTACATATTGGTGGCGCGGATCCATCCCCATTCACTAGATGATGCACCAATGATTTGCGTTTGCGGTGCCGACGCAAATCATTTAGTAGTCTACTTTGGGCCAACTTACATCAAACTATAATTAAGTATTGTCTACTTTGGACCAACTTACATCAAACTATAACGATCCCCATGCGTGTTTTACTTTCTTATGACACGACCTAAGAGTAATTTCAATGATCAACCATAACAAAAATAATCCATTCCATTATGTTTAATTTGGGAGTTCATTGTTGAACTCCAAATGTATCTTATATTTGTGGTCTATTACTTATTGCCCGGTGCAACGATGAACTCGATGTTTTATCATTTCCATGAGGTGACTTGCTTGTATTTCTTAAGAGATCAAGCAACATCCCTCACACTACCAGACCTCGTACGTGTTAATTGGGCCCTCAGTGCAAAGTATGGGTCCCAATTTACACTCGACCACCGACTTAGTCTAGTTAGTGTAACACTCTACCTATAACTTTCGTAGAATATAGCTTTCACAAATAAAAATAATGAAATGGTAAAAAGAGATGCAATCTAAATAACTCAGAGTTTAAATAAACCTTGTGGAGGCATAGTATCAATAAGTTTGCCCAAAATAGTATGTCCACATTTAATATAAGTCTAAACAAGCACTCGGCCATATGATTGTTACACACTATCATTTATAACAATAATACATCAAAATTTAGAGTTCTAGAGCATGCATGCATGTAGTACAATAATGCGGAAAACTAGAAATAGCTTTATGTTTTCATCTTTTTTGTCTTTTAGCTTTAGGCTTGGCCCGCTAAACTCCACAACGTGTCATGTTATCTGCAATCAAATATACATGAGTGAAAAATGAGGATCAGCATAAGATGGCCCACTACGTGTAACAACTTCTTCCCCGGGAAGTTCTAGCGAACCCCAGGGCGAGCTATATCAGTCTTGTAAGTACAAATAACGAACACGCATACAATATGTATATTAAAGGAGAGTAAAGTACAAGAACTCTACTCAGGCAAAGACTCAAGCATCATACACTTCTTAGGTTGGATAAATAAACAACAATGAGTATATTATGCATTATGTATGATGGTTGGGTTCATCCGGAGGCTCATCACAACCCATATCACATCATCATATGAATCTAGCATAGCATTCACACCATCAAATAGATTGAGGGCACTCGTGGTCACAAAATAAAAAACTTCTGTGAGTCATACATAACACATAAGATGTACCCAATTCTAGGGTTTTTTTAACCTATCACGTAGGGTCACAATTGAAGGAATGCCAAGGCTGGTAGAATCTTGTGATCAAGAAGTAGTCAAGGGATTAATCTTACTGGCAATGTAATACGAGCCTACAGAGTCGTACATAAGAACGTGCGGAAATTAGAGTGTTTGATCATGTTGATTTATGAAATCAAGTTCTAAATGAGCATATATGTATGTTGTATGATATTTGAGGCACATGGTCGTGTGCCAAGGGCATGTGTGCTCAAAATATATAGTGGGATAATTGTTTACATCACTTATTGACCAAAAGAAACGAAGTTCGAAGGCACACACCCGTGTGCCAAGGGTGTGTGTGCGGTTTTCATTCCAGAGTCACGAAGAGTCGTATCTGCATGAACTGACATGACTTTTGGGGCACACGCCCGTGTGCCAATGGCGTGTGCACCCAAAATTTCTCGTACGGGTTCGTGCCTATAAAATATGTCAACATATCCTGAAGAATATATGTCGTTCTCAGAGTTCTTCATATCGTAAAACCGCAAAGAACACATCTTTATACCAAATCAGAATTAGCATTTCTAAGGTGAGAAAAAACGATCATCTTCCAGCTCAGAGTTCGTTGGAAGGACTGCGAGGTGTTCCAGACGTTCGTGTGGATACCTCTAGAGATGCGAATACTATTTTGTGTTTGGACTCAAACGCTAGTTATTCTTCTCGAAATATAATTTCGACGCAGGTATAAAGTATATTCTTGATTTAGTGTGTTTCACATAGATCTTGTTGAGGGTTTCTTGTATTTTCGCTGCGCATTTGATGCCCATGAAACCCAACAAAGACAGGCTCACTTCACTTTGAATCTCAAGACAGAATGTTTATGGTCATCTTCATGTCGAATCAACATAGAGGGGGTATAAGGTCATCTCCATGTCGTCTCCTCATGACGAGATGTGTAAGATCATCTTCATGTTGAATCTCGTAACGAAAGGTATATTGTCATGTATCTTCACATTGAATCTCATAACATATGTAAAGCCCATCCGACATTCAAATTATACAATCACAATTAATCTATCCTCTCAAGGGTGGCAAACACTAACTATGCCCCAGTTACCTATGCACCACAATAATTCAATCTCGTCGTCCTAGTGCCCTTAATCGTGAATTTACCCAAGGGTTGTCAAAATCTCCCCAATATTTATGTCCTCGCTTACAATATGACGATTAAGCAGTTAGGTGTGCAAGCGGTTTGGTTTGGGTCGGATTGGACCCAAACCGAAAAGATTCGGTTATTTTTTTCTCCAAATCGAACCAAACCTAAACAGAACGGTTCGATTCAATAGTCAGGCGGTTTGGGGTAGTTTTTTCGGGACGGTTTTCAGTTTTAAAAATTCCCCTTAATTATAAGTTATTTAAGTTAGGAAAAGGATATTGAACTAAAAAAATAAACACGGAAGCTTAAAGATTGGGTTCCCGCAAGTCCACAACACAATAACACCTGCTTCCACCAAGTTAGCCGTTACTTTAGCATAATCATGACCTCTCTCATTGATATACATAATATTCAGACTTACCACATAGAATATTTTTTACTTAGGCTCTGTTTGGCTCGGCTGCAACGATGATAGAATCAGTGGTGAGAAGCAGTTGTGAGAAAATCTGCTTTTTTGCAGAATGGTGGGAAAATCTGTGAAACTATTTGGAAGTGTAGATTTCTCAATGCTGTTCAAAAATAGAAAGTTGTTTCAACTGTTTGGAAGAAACAATGGTGGGAAAATCTGTGATATTTTTTTTCTTCATAAAATAAATAAAATCATAATAAAAATAATATTGCAATGTCTAACATCCAAAATTAAAACAAAATTGCATAACCAAATACGTTTGTCTTCCAACATCGACGTATGTCACAACCCACTATGAGTTTTGGATTTGATCGTCTATGAAATCTCGCAATGCTACCATAGCAGTTGAATCAGGCCCTTCAGTGTTTACAGGATCTATGTTAGGATCTGCATTACTTAGGTTTTCCCCTGTTCTCTGCTCGTTATAAGCCTCCAAGTAAACCAAGGTCTCATCTTCATCACATGGACCAAACTCTAGATCAACGCGTGTAGGATGTCATCAAATGTAGTTGTGTAGAGTCATTGTTGTGACCACAATTACACATTATTTTGAGAATTTGTATGGTGGCATCCCTCGAAGGATACTCCATCTTTTTTTTCACACCCCAAATGTTCTTTCAATAACACTTCGAAGTGAAGAATGTGCTTTATTGAACATTTCACGTCGCCCTTCAATAGGCCTTTCACCCCTTGCAAAGTCCGGCAAGTGATATCTCATTTCGGGATACGGCTTCAGTAACCCTTTTTGCAATGGATAGCCCGCATCCACTGGATAATATTTTCCTACAGTAAGCAAATAAAAAACAATTTGTGTATATGTTTTACATATCAATTGTAACATCCTCATCCGTTCGGGAGCATATAACAGAGGGTCCGGCCGGGGCCCCACGCCATATACTACAAAACAAACGGGAACGTCACTTAATTGAAATATCGAACGACTCTAAACAACGAACCTAACTCAGAGCATTCTATGCGGAAGCAAAAGAGAGAGACAAGATATATAAACCACAAAACCCGAACCCGGGTATGTCCACTTCTATTACTTGGAATGAAATGTTTTATACAACAAAATTTAGGCACGGCGGCCTTACAAATTACCAACATCGGCGCGCAGGCCAGCCATACATGAAAACAAGAGAACATCAAAAAGGCCTTCAAGGACCGCAGCAGCGCAGGGGCTTCAGCCCCCTATGAGCCCGCTATGTTCCCGCTCGGTCCAGCACCTGTACAACAAGTCCACCAAAAACGGTGGCAAAACAGGGCAACGGTCAGCAACGCCTGACCAAATTATAACGACCCCACCCCTTCGAGGGGGTGGCAGTTTCCCGTCCCTGCAAGAGCATCACAACATATATATATATATATAACAGAATGAAGCGGCTGACACGGCCCACAACAATTCATACATATGCATCATCACAAACGTGGGAATGGCCTCCACGTCTCGTACTCTCAGGCACTCTTTGGTGTACTCCGCCTTCCACCACCATCCACTCTTGATGGCTTTGCCCTTCGAGGCCAAAGTCGGTGGCCCGAATACCAGGGCTCTCCCGTGCTTTAATTGTGAACATCCCATAGTCCGAAGACTCTTTCTCGTTGCTTCCCGACATGCTGTACGAGACTTACTAATCAGGTGCTGCAATGGTGCGATTTCAGGTTTGCCAAATGCCCGTTGTTCACAGCTCTCGTTGTACAATACGAAAAGCGGGTATGACGTCCCCTCAGCCCAGGTATTCTCAATTAGCCGGCTCTACGGGCCGCTAAGTCATCCACCAGGACACCCTCACAGGTCGGGCACACAGGCCTCAGGTGCTCTCAACAGGTGGGCATAACAACATCACCAGAACTCAGTCTGGGAGCTGTCGCCAGCGTTAACGCTAACGCCTGGCGATAGCGCACAGAAACCCCATTTTGGCTTCTAGCTGTGGGTGCTTCCCGGGGCACACCCCCAGGCATTGCTGCACATGCAGTAGCACTCCCACTGCCTCAGAACGCACAAAATCACCAGAACCAAGTCTGGGAGCTACCGCCCGGCGATAACGCTAACGCCAGCGGTAGTGAACAGAAACTCCATTTCTGCTTCTAACTTCGGGTGCTTCCCGGGGCACACCCCCAGGCGTTGCTGCGCATGCAGTAGCACCCTCTAGTCCTACGAAGCAGGATATCAACACGGAGTTTTCCCCGGCACGCATAATATCAAAAAGCATCACCAATCCGGACGAACCGTCTCGGATGGGCTTCACACAGCGCGCCTACGTCCATTTCATGCATGGACTCTTCATATATGCAAGATCTGACGGGGATAACACGAATCCACCCGTCGGAGGTCACGACCTCACCCTTTTGGATAGGGACCTCAAAGATGCACGGAAATGGACTAACACATGTCCAAAAGAGGGTAGAAAGGATCGTTACCCTTAGACGTCGCTTCGAGGCCATAGCTTGATTTTTGGCACAGTTAGAAAAGAGCGTCTAGCCCTCCTCTACGCGTAGCCACCAACATTGAGGGATTTCGATGAGTGTAGCTCCACCAAATTCAAGCCCTAGGGTTTAGAAACCCTATTCATCATCACTTTGGTGCTCTCCCTCTCTCCCAAATCAAAACCCTTAGTGGAATAAGGAATAATGGGGGTTTTAGCCTTTCTATGCCAGCTCCCGAGCCAACTAACCAAAATCCAGACCCAAAAGTCCAAGTGCCATCAATGCCCACGATTTCGGCCGCAAAGTACAATTTGCCGCTATCGCCGGGCGGTAGCGCTATCGCCTGGCGATAGAGCTAAAGAACCGACTCCGACTGGTCAACGCCACCGCTTTGATCAGTGACTGCCACGCGTCACACTGTCGCCGGCGTTAGCACTAACGCCGTGCGATAGCCTCTAGACAGAAACCATCTCAACAGAACGCTATCGTCGGGCGATAGTCGCTATCGCCAGCGATAGCGCCTGATCAAGAATTCTGAGCCCACTGGTCGACCAACCACCTGGGCCGACACCTAACTCTTGGTGTCGACAACTCACTATCGCCAGGCGGTAACACTACCGCCAGCGATAGTGCTGGATTCCAAAAATCCAACCTTTCTAATTTGAGGTCTTACAACCCTCCCCTCCTTATAAAAATTTCGTCCCGAAATTTGTAAAAACAGGTATATATATCCAAAAAGGTCTTTACAAAAAGGGGAAAAAGAGAGATAAACGTCACTGAAACAGCTCGGGGACCTCGTCCATCATGGTCTGCTCACACTCCCATGAGAGTTCCTCACGACCGCAGTTGTCCCAACGGACCTTTACCATACGAATCGCCCTGTTCCGCAACTGACGTACCTCAGCATCCTCGATGCTAACGGGCCTGACCGCCGTCTTAAGCCCACTATCCACGGGCACCTGATCCGCCGCGACCACATGCGTAGGCTCTTGCACTGCCTTCCGCAACACGGAGATGTGGAATACATCGTGTAGCCCGCTCAGTTCCGCCGATAGTGCGAGCCTATAAGCCGCCTCGCCGACGCGCTCGATGATCTCAAACGGTCCAAGGTATCTCGGACTCAGCTTTTTCAAGCGTCGAATCCTGGATACACCCTTGAACGGCCTGATCTTTAAGTAAACCCAATCGCCAACGGCGAACTGGACGTCGCGGTGCTTCGCATTATAGTACTTCGCCTGCCTATCCTGCGCAACCAAAAGCCTCTCCCGGATCATACGTACCATCGAAGTCGCCTCTTCGACGTCTTTCCTCTTGAAGAGCTTCGTCTCGCCCGTTTCCGCCCAAGCTAAGGGAGTGCGGCACTTCCTGCCATAGAGGGCCTCGAAAGGCGCCATCTGAATACTCGCCTGGTAGTTGTTGTTGTACGTGAACTCAACAAGAAAGAGGTGATCTTCCCACCCCTTGCCGAAATCCAGGATGCACATCCGGAGCATGTCCTCCATCGTCCTATTGGTACGCTCAGTTTGGCCATCCGTCTGAGGATGAAAGGTCGTGCTAAACTGCAGCTTCGTACCCAATAGACGGTTGAATAGCCTCCAGTCACTCGAAGTAAAGCGTCCATCTCGATCACTGACGATGCTACGGGGCACACCGTGCAGTCGTACTATTGTATCAACATACAGCTTCGCCAACTTCTCCACCGAGTCATCCCTCCGGTTGGGGATAAAGTGTGCCACCTTCGTCAGCTGGTCTACGACTACCCAGATGGCATCGTTATCGCGCTGCGATCTCGGCAGCCCATGTACGAAATCCATGGAAACGTCATCGAAATTCCACTCCGGAACCGGTAATGACTTCAAAAAGCCACCGGGCTTCTGACATTCTGCCTTCACTAGCGCACAAGTGTGGCACTTGGCCACGTAGTGAGCGATGTCCCTCTTCATACCCGGCCACCAGAAAAGGACCTTCATGTCCTTGTACATCTTCGTGCTCCCCGGATGAACTGAATACCTGGTACGATGCGCCTCGTACATCAACTCATCGCGCAGCTCACCCACCTTGGAGACGCACAAACGGTCGCCTCTCCACAGCAACCCGTCACGCACCTGAAACTGGGCATCCGTCCCACCACCAGCCTCCTCCGCGTAGCGCTTTAAACTCGGATCGAGTTCTAAAGCCTGGCGGACTCTATCTGCGAGGTCGTACTGCACCTCAGTCCAACTCAAATAGGCACCGACACTGCTCCTCTTCTCCATGCAAGAAATACCCAAGGCCTCCAGGTCACGTATCAGGTGCTCACCATGCATCTGAATCCAGTTGGCCTGCGTTGGAGCCCTGCGACTGAGTGCATCTGCGACAACATTCCCCTTCCCGGGAGTGTAGTGGATCTCGAAGGTGTAGTCCCCAAGGAACTCCATCCACCTCTGCTGTCGCATATTCAGCCCCTTCTGCGTCAGAAGGTACTTCAGGCTCTTATGGTCTGTGAAGATGTCGATCTTCATGCCATACACATAATGTCGCCAAAGCTTCAGGGCAAATATCACGGCCGCCAACTCTAAGTCGTGGACCGGATAGTTCCGCTCGTGCACCTTCAGCTGGCGAGAGCCGTACGCTACTACCTTGTCATGCTGCTGCAGAACACAGCCAAGGCCGCTCCCAGAAGCGTCGGTGTAGATCTCGTAGCCCTCTGTGCCGCAAGGCAAACATTAGATCGGAGCCGTGGTAAGCCGCCACTTCAACTCCTCGAAAGCCTGCGCACACGCGGGCGTCCAAATAAACTCCTGCATCTTCCGTGTCAGCGTCGTAAGAGGCAGCGCGATCCGTGAGAAGTTCTCCACGAAGCGCCTGTAATAGCCGGCCAGCCCGAGAAAGCTACGGACCTCCGCTACAGTAGAAAGAACAGGCCACTCCCTGATGGCCGCAACCTTCACCGGATCTACCGCCACACCCGCTCCACTAACCACATGGCCTAAGAACGCCACGGAAGGTAGCCAGAACTCGCACTTCGAGAACTTGGCATACAGCTGGTTCCTCCTCAGAACCTCCAAGACTACTCGCAGGTGATCACCGTGCTCCTCTTCGGACTGAGAGTAGACCAGTATGTCGTCAAGGAAGATGATCACAAACCGGTCGAGGTACTCTCGGAAAGTCCGGTGCATCAAGTCCATAAACACCGAAGGCACATTAGACAGCCCAAACGGCATCACGGTGAACTCATACTGCCCGTACCTTGTACTGAAGGCAGTCTTCGGGATGTCGCACTCCCTGATCCGCACCTGATAATAGCCGGACTTCAAGTCCAGCTTCGAGTATACTGTCGAACCAACGAGCTGGTCGAACAAGTCGTCTATCCTCGGAAGAGGATACTTGTTCTTTTCGGTCAGCTTGTTCAGCTCCCGATAATCGATGCAAAGTCGCAGGCTACCGTCCTTCTTTTGACAAAGAGGACCGGTGCACTCCAAGGTGAGTAACTCGGACGCACGTAGCCCTGCTCAAGCAGCTCCTGCAACTGCAACTTCAACTCTGCCAACTCCTTCGGAGCCATACGATACGGCGAGCGGGCCACAGGCTTAGCGCCTGGCACCAACTCAATCGTGAAATCTATCTCCCGCTGCGGTGGAGCACCGGGGAGATCGCTCGGAAACACATCGGGGAACTCTGAAACTACTGGAACATCCACTAGGCTGGGCCTCGGCATTGAAGCCTCCACTAGAGCAAAGAATAACTCTGCTCCCTGTCGCACTGCCTTGGACACCTGGAGAGCAGACATCAGCATCTTGCTCGATCCACGCATGCCCGCAAAGACCGTCTCACGATCGGCACACTGCCCAAACCTCACCTCCTTGGTGGTGCAATCGATGCACGCACGCTGTTCCGACAGCCAGTCCATGCCGAAGATTACATCGAACTCAACCAGGGGGAGTAACGATGTTTTCAGGTCATACTCCTAGCTTCCAACTAGAACCTTCACGCAGCAACTCCTATCCACACGCATCGAATATCCATTCGGCAGTAGGACCTGCAGTCCATCTGCAGAAGCAATCGACGGCGCACAAATACGTTGGACGAAGTCCGACGATAAGAAGGAGTGCGAAGATCCAGTATCGAAAAGCGCTCTCGCAGGAACGCCTAAAACATTTACAAAGCCTACGCCGCCAAACAAGGTTAGCATGAACACTAAAATAGGTATATAAAACAGTAAGGACTGTTTCTTAAATTATACCTGTCACGACGTCCTTGGATTTGATAGCCTCCTCCTGACCAAGACTGAAGACTCTGGGCTGCGGGGGAGCCATACGGGAGGCAGTGGACTCAACCGCCTTCCCCTTCTCAGAATAAGATGGCCTAGTCTTCTTCTCTGACCTTGGAAGCCCACTGCGGCAATCCCGAGAGAAATGGTCAGGCTTGCCACAAGTAAAACAAATAAGAGGGCCACGTCCAGACGACGCGCCCGAAGCAGAGGGAGCTGGCCCAGATAATCGAGCCTTCTTCCAGCGATTCAACCTCCGCAACTTCGCCGCACTCGGCGCCTTGCCCTCCGGCACTGCCTCGACCACAGCCACCTTGCCCTTCTCCCTGAGCATGTCCTGCTCAAGCGCTCGGGCTGAACTAACGAGGGTCGTGAAACCCTGCGTCAACGGCCCTGTCAGAAGGTACCGCAACTCACTACGCAAGCCTCCGTAGAACCTGTTCACCCTTCTCCCCTCGTCATCGAAAGAAGTTCCAGCGTAACGCCCGAGGCGGGTGAACTCATACAGGTAGTCATCAACCAGTCTATCACCCTGCGTCAGAGCCAGGAACTGGTTCTCCATCGCGATCTGCTACGACGGAGGCACATACCTTGCCAGGAAGATTCTCGAGAACTCTTCCATCGGCACATCAACCAGTCGCCTTCCCGCAAACTGGCGCCTCTCTACCTCATCCCACCACTGCCTGGCTTCCTTTTCCAACAAGAAAGTAGCGAAGGTCACTTTCTGCGCTTCATCCGACTGTGTCGCTGTCAGAATTCGCTCCATATGCGACAGCCAGTCCTCGGCCTCAGCTGGGGATTCAACCCCGGTAAACGGAGGAGGTCAAAATCCCAGGAAGTGCTTTAGCTGTTGCTCAGCAGCACGCCTCACGGGGACTTGCTCCACTCTTAGTGGCTCTGGGGCCACTTCCTGCACCGGCGGTTGACCTTGCCTTCCAGGCTGGCCATTCAACGCAGCTAGAACGGCTTCTGCGACAAGCCGAACCATCTCAGCAGACGGAGGTGTAGGCACCTCAGCTGATCCACTGCTCTCGTTCACATCACGGGGACGCGACGGTCCCACTGCACTTCGAGTGCCCTACACGAGTGCATCACACAGTTAGGCGACAACACAGTCGCAACTAACAACAAAAGGAACACTCAGGTTCCAAAATCATGCATTAATTATTGGTTTGTTGTTACATTTCATTCCTAAGTGGACATTTTTGGGTTTATTTTATGTCTCGACGGTAGCGCACACACGTGATCACCACCCCTTAAAAGAATTCGTCCACGAATTCCTTAGAAGGACACGGAACCCTAGAATCTGATACCAATTTGTAACATCCCCATCCGTTCGGGAGCATATAACAGAGGGTCCGGCCGGGGCCCCACGCCATATACTACAAAACAAACGGGAATGTCACTTAATTGAAATATCGAACGACTCTAAACAACGAACCTAACTCAGAGCATTCTATGCGGAAGCAAAAGAGAGAGACAAGATATATAAAACACAAAACCCGAACCCGGGTATGCCACTTCTATTACTTGGAATGAAATGTTTTATACAACAAAATTTAGGCACGGCGGCCTTACAAATTACCAACATCGGCGCGCAGGCCGACCATACATGAAAACAAGAGAACATCAAAAAGTCCTTCAAGGGCCGCAGCAGCGCAGGGGCTTCAGCCCGCTATGAGCCCGCTATGTTCCCGCTCGGTCCAGCACCTGTACAACAAGCCCACCAAAAACGGTGGCAAAACAGGGAAACGGTCAGCAACGGCTGACCAAATTATAACGACCCCACCCCTTCGAGGGGGTGGCAGTTTCCCGTCCCTGCAAGAGCAGCACAGCATATATATATAACAGAATGAAGCGGCTGACACGGCCCACAACAATTCATACATATGCATCATCACAAACGTGGGAATGGCCTCCACGGCTCGTGCTCTCAGACACTCTTTGGCGTACTCTGCCTTCCACCATCATCCACTCTTGATGGCTTTGCCCTTCGAGGCCAAAGTCGATGGCCCGAATACCAGGGCTCTCCCGTGCTTTAATTGTGAACATCCCGTAGTCTGAAGACTCTTTCCCGTTGCTTCCCGACATGCTGTACGAGACTTACTAATCAGGTGCTGCAATGGTGCGGTTTCAGGTTCGCCAAATGCCCGTTGTTCACACCTCTCATTGTACAACACGAAAAGCGGGTATGGCGTCCCCTCAACCCAGGTATTCTCAATTAGTCGGCTATACAGGCCGCTAAGTCATCCACCAGGACACCCTCACAGGTCGGGCACACAGGCCTCAGGTCCTCTCAACAGGTGGGCATAACAACATCACCAGAACTCAGTCTGGGAGCTGTCGCCAGCGTTAACGCTAACGCCTGGCGATAGCGCACAGAAACCCCATTTTGGCTTCTAGCTGTGGGTGCTTCCGGGGGCACACCCCCAGGCATTGCTGCACATGCAGTAGCACTCCCAATGCCTCAGAACGCACAAAATCACCAGAACCAAGTCTGGGAGCTACCGCCCGGCGATAACACTAATGCCAGCGGTAGTGAACAGAAACTCCATTTCTGCTTCTAACTTCGGGTGCTTCCCGGGGCACACCCCTAGGCATTGCTGCGCATGCAGTAGCACCCTCTAGTCCTACGAAGCAGGATATCAACACGGAGTTTTCCCCGGCACGCATAATATCAAAAAACATCACCAATCCGGACGAACCGTCTCGGATGGGCTTCACACAGTGCGCCTACGTCCATTTCACGCATGGACTCTTCATGTATACAAGATCTGATGGGGATAACACGAATCCACCCGTCGGAGGTCACGACCTCACCCTTTTGGGTAGGGACCTCAAAGATGCACGGAAATGGACTAACACATGTCCAAAAGAGGGTAGAAAGGATTGTTACCCTTAGACGTCGCTTCGAGGCCATAGCTTGATTTTTGGCACGGTTAGAAAGGAGTGTCTAGCCCTCCTCTACGCGTAGCCACCAACGTTGAGGGATTCCGATGAGTGTAGCTCCACCAAATCCAAGCCCTAGGGTTTAGAAACCCTATTCATCATCACTTTGGAGCTCTCCCTCTCTCCCAAATCAAAACCCTTAGTGGAATAAGGAATAATGGGGGGTTTTGGTTTTTCTATGCCAGCTCCCGAGCCAACTAACCAAAATCCAGCCCCAAAAGTCCAAGTGTCATCAATGCCCACGATTTCGGCCGCAAAGTACAATTTGCCGCTATCGCCGGGCGGTAGCGCTATCGCCTGGAGATAGCGCTAAAGAACCGACTCCGACTGGTCAACGCCACCGCTTTGATCAGTGACTGCCACGCGTCACGCTGTCGCCGGCGTTAGCACTAACGCCGCGCGATAGCCTCTAGACAGAAACCATCTCAACAGAACGCTATCGTCGGGCGATAGTCGCTATCGCCAGCGATAGTGCCTGCTCAAGAATTCCGAGCCCACTGGTCGACCAACCACCTGGGCCGACACCTAACCCTTGGTGTCGACAACTCACTATCGTCGGGCGGTAACACTACCGCCAGCGATAGTGCTGGATTCCAGAAATCCAACCTTTCTGATTTGAGGTCTTACATCAATTTGCTAAAACCTCCCTTGTTGGTGTGCCAAAATATGTAAGCGCTCACTTGTCACTCGAATCGGCTCGTTCTGTGCCAAAATATATAAAGTAATTGCTAAAACCTCTCTTGTCGGTGTGAGTTGTGAGCCCTTCAAGCCATGAGATTGCTCCAAGACATTCAATAAGTCGAAAAATATCTCTTTGGACATACAGATCATGTTATGAAATCGCACATGGTGACCAGAAATTAGTTCACACAACCATTTATGGCAGGTTTGTTTTGATGTCATACACGGTGTCTTGTCACAATAAAGCGAAACATACTCGTGAATCACACAAGCTAATGAAGATACTTATGTTGTCTACTCAATTGATGAGTCAACATCAACTCATATTCCTCATCATCAGTTAACTGTGTACTTGTTTGTTGAGTCATTATCAACGAACTGAATACATAAACAAGTATATTAGAAGAAAAAAATCGACGACATCCACAAAGACAAACGTTCAAAATGAACGTGCATCATACATAGTTATAAATAAAAGTGCATCATACATAGTTATAAGATTGCATTGAAACATAGTACCAACTCTAAACAATAAGATTGCATCATACAGTACCAAAATATAGCCAAAATCAAGACATTGTTCCAAAATTTAGTTCATGAAACATAGTTCTAAGATAAAGCCCAACTCTAAATAATACTCCCAATGTTTTGAGTGTATCGGTTCTTCAACCAAATTACCTTTTTATGGTATGATAGTTTTAAAAACATTGCTCGATTCACAGTTGACAAAAGAAACACGGTAGCAAAATCATACAAGTCCGGATCATCACAAATCTCCACTTGTTTTTCAATCTCTTCAATTGCTTCATCCAAGAGGAAAACACTAGGAGGAAGGATCGGTGCCGAGATTCTACTACCAACTGACCGTGAGGATTCCACTAGATCATCCATGCGTGATAGTATTTCCTGCTTCATGACTTTCTCCTTCTTTTTCCGTTTACCTAATTTTTTAGGTAGGTTATCCTTGGTGCCACCAGGGTCAATGTCATCACAATATTTATGTGAGCTATCAACATCATTATCTTCAACCCCGACCACAGCTTCCTCATCTGAAAATATTGGTGGCATTGACCCAGTTGCAGGAATCCACACATTATCACCAGAGGCAACAACTTGACTGAATATCCTATCGAGCTTCTCTTCTAACTCAGGTGCAATTCCAGGATATCGAAATTTTTTGGCCATCGAAATCATCTACATTAACAACAGTATTATTTGTGTACAACCCTCATATTTGTCGAGCTGATGTGACCCGACGCAGGTGAGATCGCAATAGTGAGAGTAGTCGTGGCATGACGAATCAACCTGTTGCAGGGGTTCGAAGCCACCCAAAGCAAAATGAGGGCGAGGTAGACGAATCGGTCCCCCCCCCTCCCTCGCATTCCGCCAAGGCCTAGGAGGCGAGCGGTTCGGTTTGAATTATGTTCAGTTCGGGCGGTAGTTCTTCATGCACACCCCTAATAAGCAAAGTATTTTACAGTAATGCAAACTAAGACATACTTAAATGCAGATACCATTCAACATCACCGATTCGGCCCTACGACCACGAATATGTTTCACATACCATGCTTAATCTGGAATCAAATGTCAAATTTCTAATGCAAACCGTGTCTGGGACGCACTCCCATACCACAGGGTTCTAGAAAATCAAAGGTGTTAGTTCCTCCACTAATTATTGTGAGAGGAACTCACAATACAAGGAATCAAATAATGAACTTCCTAATGATCCTAAGGTCGGAGGAAAGAGTTGTTACCGTTGAAGTCCTTCGTGGCGCCCTGAAAACCTTGAATGATACGATGGAGAATGACCGGAGGAAAGAGATCTTCGATTCCACAACCTCGAATACTTGATCGAACCTTCGAAGCTCCTCCAATGCCAAGTTTCTTAAAGCCTTATTTTCTCCCCCCTTTCTTCATCTTCTTCCTCTCTCACAAGCCAAGGCCGATTATGTACAACCCTTATTCTCCGAGGGTAGGGCCAACTCAAAGCCACGTAGGCAGAAGTCAAGGTCAAAAGGGTCAACACAGAAGTCAGCCGACCAAGACACAAGACAGCTCAGCCAGCATGAGCAGAAGAAGGCCTGGGCGAGTATGGGTGGACTCGCGCGAGTAGCCCTGATACTCGCCAAAAGGTGGGCGACCATAGGTGATACTCGCCCCCTCTTCAGGCGAGGTCGCCTCAATGTTGCCTAGTCGCCGAGCTGGGTGGGGTATAAATAGACCCCCCCCCCCCCCCCCCTCCCTTTGATTTTCCTATAAATAGGATCACATGGGTACTTGGATTGGCATCTGAACTTGAGCTTTTGGAACCCCCTCGTTCAAATTCTCGGACTCATCATCCTTTGTAGTCACTCCTGGTACGTACTAGCCAAGTCGGTGCCTTCCTCGTACGCTGCTCGACCATTCTTGGTTTTGGATGGGAAGTCTCTTCTGAGCTTCTGGGTACGTTGTGGGACCTCCCTGCCGCAGTGTCTGGGGTCCTGTTGTGTTGGAGCATATGTTCTGCATCTCTTGGTTTGAGAATAACAAATACCGTGTTGTATTTGATCTAGTCTTTTGTGTGTTTATAGTGTCCAGGTTGTACAGGTTCAATGAGGAGACAAGTCCCCGTTCATGGGCATGATCCAAAAGTGTGTACACATTAGAAAAAGCAAAAGGATGAGTTTTGTGTGCTGATCTTAAAATGACCATAACTTTCAATCCAAGAAGAGTTACAGAACGTGCCACCCCATTTCGGAGATGAGAACGACTCAATCTACAGTCTGGAGAAGTTTCGGACGACAAAAATGAAGAGGATCTGTCGGAATTTTCTGACAGTCAATGTCGCCCAGGCGACAGCAGAGAAGTTACAACAACTGTCTGCACGGCAGCACGACGAGCAGCAGTTTGGCGCTGTTGGAATTTTCCGACAGCTACTGTCTCCCAGGCGACAGCTCGGAAGTTACCGCAACTGCCCGCACAACAGCACTACGAGCGGCAGTTTTGCGCTGTCGGAATTTTGACAGTGATGTCGCCCAGGCGACAGTGAAAATCTATAAAATGGTTCTTTCTGTTCGTGCATTGCAATTGGTGAATTCTAAGTTCCTTCCTGAGGGCATACGAACCAGAGAGCTCCAGAACTTCATCAACTCCCATTTGTGCTTAGAAGGTTTGAGATTGAAGACGAGATCGGACGCGCTTCTACATCAACGATCATCTCGAGGCTTCAACCTTCCTTTCAGAGATCTGAATTTCTAGGGAGTTGTTCTTTTCATTTTGTATTTTCATTTATATACATTTTGTATTGGTAGGGAAATCGTCTCCTTGTGCGTGACGTCTAAGTCCTTGCGTGGCTTAGGGGAAAATCGCTTCCTTGTACGGAGCGTCCAAGTCCTTGCGTGGCTTGGTGGGAAATCGTGGCCTTGTGTGCTACGTCCAGATCTTCGGAAGATCTAGAGGATAGGCTTGGGCTTAGTCTAGGAAGAGACAAGTGATAGCCTTCCGATCCTTGGGAGAAGGATTGGTAAACACAAATTGTAAAAGATTTATTATCATATTTGTGCCTTGATCTTAAGCATTGTTAAGATCATATTATTTGTATGTGAATTTCATGATTATAAAATTATGATTTTTTCTTTAATTGCAAATATGGTTGCTTAATCTTTAACTTAGAAATTTGTGTTTGAATTAATTTAAAAATTACACTGGTTTGAAATTTTTATAAGTAATTTTTATAAGTAATTTTTAGAAAAGTAAAATTTGTTTTAAAATTCTTAAGTAAAAAATCATATTTTTTAAAAAGGCCCTTATTCACCCCCCTCTAAGGGCGCCACAAGATCCAACACGTGGTATCAGAGCGAGGTTATTCCAATACGGCTTCACAACCGGGAATAATGGGGCTTCATGATCTCGCATCTTCTAGAGGGGATAATTTTTATGAAAATGATAAATCATTATGTCCACCATTATTTATGGGTGAAAATTATAATGGGTGGAGAATACTTATGGAAAAATTTCTTAAATCCTTGGATATTGAAGTTTGGAATATTACAATTAAAATGCCCCAAATATTTTAAATAAAAATGAAATGTTTTTAAATGCCAAATCAATGAATAGTCTATATTGTGCATTAGATCAAAATATTTTCAAACTTATTTATACACTTCCTAATGCTTATGAAGTTTGGAAATTTCTTGAGAATTCTTATAGTCTTCCTTCCGCAGATGATGTCTGTGAGCAATTCCTTATGGATCCAAGAGAAGAAGACAACGTCACAATATTGGATTCAGTTGATGGCAACACATCAAGCAAAAGAGAAGACAGAAATTCAACTATGGAAGAGGAATGCGATGAAGATGTCAAAGGAACCCTTGGTTCAAATCTTGCCTCATCCCATAGCAATGTAAGAAAATCAAAAACTTCTCTTTTTGTAACGAATTCTATTTCTACTTCTCGTATGCTTAAAATTGCTAAACGTAAAATTTTAAAGTTAAAAATTGCTAATTCCAAATTACGTTTAGAAAATAAATCTTTAAAAGCAAACGATAATGTAGAATCAAATATTGATGTGTTAAATTCTCTTTCATGCTCTTTAGATAAAATTCATATTCCTTGTTTAGATTGCAATCTATTAAAAGAAAAATTCAAGGATATTGAAAAAGGGCTCTTAGTTTCTAAAGAACATAATGAAAAATTGATAGTTGAAAATGATGCTTTAACTTTTAAGTTAATACAATTAAAATCTTTTGTTGAAAAATTTCAAAGTTCATGTAATGAATTTCATCATAAGATTTTGAATAACAAGGATAAATTAACTTACAAAATCATTTCTAAAAAGGACCATTTTCACACACTAAATCAAAAGGAGTTTAGTTTCAAAAAGAATTATGATCCTCATAAAATTCTTTAGAGTCACTATTATAGGTCTCAATATATTTTCAATCATGACTCAAATTTAAAAACTCCTTTTCATGAAAATCAAAATATAAAATATTATCCTTCATATTATAAGAGTATGTCTATAAGAAAGAGTGGAAATAAAAATCATCAAAATAATAATCAATCTTTTAAAATATATTGTAACCCACTCTTTCAACAATCACTTCTAAAGAAAGACAATCACTCTTATAAACTTTCAAAGAATCCATGTAATAAAATTCATTATAATTATCAACATCAATCTATTTTGAAAAATAATTTGAATAAACTTAAATCACAAATGAATTATTTTTCAAACAAATATAATCATATAAAGATGTCACATAATCATAATATGAATTTAAAATATAAACCACCAAGGTATGAATGGAGACCCTTAAAGAAAAATGATACATCAACTTTAATTGAAAAGACCCATTTACCCTTGTATCCTAAAAAATCATCATGTCATATTTAGGTGCCCAAAGGAACCATTACACATGGTCAACTTTGGATACCTAAATCTCTTATCATTTAGTATCTTTCAAATGCATGAAGTAGAAACTATTAAGAAAATGAAAAATCATTACTCTACTTCATGATATGCTTATTGTCACTTTTCTTTTGTTTATTTTTATTTTTTGAACAAACATGCTATGATCACTTTATATATCATGAAATATGACTTTCATATATTAAGCCTAATGTTTATCAAATCAAATTTGAATTAAAATTGAACATTAAGTCATATATATTTTTCAAAGTGGTCTATCTCTCATCTTTGATTGTACTTTATCCTTTTAAATCCTTTACCCTTAATTTTCTTGAATTATCATTAGAAATTGAATTTTGAAATTATTATCAAGACAATTGAAACTATTTTAAAGATTAGATTTAAATGGTTTATTAAAGGGCTTAAACTAAAAATTAAAATGCGCAACATTTTTTTTATTCTATATTTGTTTGCTGCATATGATAGCCCTTATAATGAAGAACATTATCTAGAAAAATTGAAAACAAAAATTCATCTAAACGCATGTTTAATCTTTCAAAAATGCGAGTTTTTGATCAAAACTTCAAACATCCATATCTTTTGATCCGCTCGCCTGATTTTCACGTTTAATATATTTTCGGAAAGAGCACAAAAATATCCATCCAACGACAAACTAGGCTTGCTCATTTGAGTTTTTTTGGTGCTGTCAACTTGCCCAATTTCAACTCCATTTTAAAAGCTATCTTAGTTTGCTTGATTTGGAAATTTCTGTGTTTATGGATCCTTCATCACATGCTATCCTTATTATAATTATTTCATATATTAATTTAGATATTATGTGTGTGATGTGTGTCACCAATGTTTGCATGTAATTTAGACCTTAGAATCATCTTGTATCATTAAGATCAAATCAAAAGTTTAATCATTTCATTCTAGGTCTAAAGTAAATTAATTTAAAAACTTCTCATATTACATGCAACATAATCTCTATTAATCCTATGTAATAACATTGCATTCAAACTCATCATCCTAGCATCACTTCTTGGTTTATGCTTAAATTTATATGTTAGGTATAACATTTACAATGTTATTAAAATATCATGATAACTATGTGATTTAAAATTATATAGAATACTAAAATTCCAACAAACACATAGTTTATGGATTAATCATTAGAATATATATGAATATTGTATCATAAATCATATATTATCATGCAAAACCAAAGATCAATAGATTCAATTATTGAATGCAAATTTTATTATAAATTTCAAAACATTATATATGTGATCTTTGTCTTTAATATGATTACATGATCATCATTTTCTAGACTTAAAAAATCAAACATGCTTATTCAAAAGAAAAATCACCAAATCATATTGTCATAAGTCTAGAAAGAATAGAAATCACATACATCATGATGATCTAACATATATTCTATGCAAAATTCTCTATAATCATAAATCATAATTCATGTTCTATCAAGAAATATCTCAAATCAATAATAAGAATTATGAATCTTATGATAAAAATATGAATATTGCTTTCTTTACATTAGTTGGTGTATGGATATGCTTTGATATTGATTGCATGTATCTCACATATATATAGATTCTAAAACCAACCTAAGAATAATAAAGATACATCAAACTTAATCATCACTCTATTCTAGATCTATAATTTAAAATTCTATTTTGGAATACATGCAATATTAATATTAATCTTATGACATGACATTAAACCCAAAACTCATCATACTAGCTTTATCACTTATTGAATATTATTAATTGTGCTAGTTATCACATATCGTCATCTCATAAAAGTAGAAAAATTATGCGGTTTTATAACTCATCGCATTAAACAAAACCCATAGTTTATAAATCAACCCATAGTTTAAAAAGCTTAGGTTGTCCAAAGATTATTCACCTTTGACTTCATATCTCACAATAGCGGGGGCGTAGGGTTGTATGCATTAGAGACCTAACCTCTAAGTCATGTCTTGTCCTTAACCGGGGAGGGTTCCAGTGGGGCCTTGCGAGGCACTGGGGGGGAAGAGTGCTAGGTTGAGTGTTCTCTAGTGTGTGCATATGAGACTAACACCCCAACCTACGGCATGTGTGCAGCTCCTCATGCCCATCCGTCACTTAGTACGGGGCTAGGGTGTAGACATTTAGTCGGGGTGGTCTTGAATCTTAGGACATACTTATTTTACTCTTTGCATGATCATTTTATTTACTTATCACTTAAATCATGCATATTTTGAGTTATTTAATAAAAAAAAATGTCCTCTTGTGTTTGCATAATTTATCTTTTTCTGATTTTTAAAAATTTCTAAAAATCTATAAAAATATTTTAGTTCATATGTACTACTTAGTTTTTGTGTTTCTGACTTTTTGTGATTTTCCTTTTTGTTAATTGATGATAAAACAAAAAAAAATGTATGACCTTTATTGCCAATATCAAGCATGAATGAATTCTATTATTTAGAATTTTTTACAATGTTAAAATTTATTCATTCAAATTACTATGAACATTGTTTTGTTTATCATGCTTTGATATATCTATTTAAAGTGCATAAATTGTATTGAAAAATATGTGTAGAACCAAGCTTAGCATGCCTCTAAGTATGAGTAAATGTATTATGATTGATAATGATACCTTTCACTCACTTATTTTGGTAATCAACATGTATGTTTAAATCTAAAAATGCTTGCTTGTGTATTGTATTTGTACAATGAATTAAATCTTGCATAAGTTTATTGTCTACACTACATTTGAATTGCACTTGTGAAATTTAGAAAAGTGGTTAAGTTAAAATTTCTTTGGGTTTGCAAAACAAGTGTATTCAGAGAATGTTGTCTCACAAATGTTAAAATATATATATATATATGTAGACAAATATAACTCCACCAAACACTACTTGAACCTCCTGATAAGTCTTCATAAGCATTGTGAGGTTGAGCACCTTGGAAAGAATAGTAAAGTGTCTTGTGCAACCCTTGATTAGTACACCACTTTTTATAAAATAGTGTGCATTAAAGTGTGAAAGTAAATATACTTGTGTTTTATTGTGCACTTTACTCTACATATGTCTTATATTTTGTGTTTTAAATAAATTGTTAACATTGCCCAAAATACACTTATGTACACATCATTATCTTTCATAACACTTCTTCTCATGAGTATTGGATTCTAACGCTTTATCTATACTACTCTTTATATAAGAAATGCACTAGATAACCTAGCATGATCTCTACAATGTTTTGGTATTTCTTGAACTTAAAATTAAGTAACATTGTAGTATATTTTCTTTTGATGTGTTCATTTCATGCTTTGTATATTTATGAAAAAAAAACTTGAGATTTCAAAAAGGTTAAAACATCTTTACATTTTGCACTTAAACTTATATTTATAACACTGATTTTCATGCTTACAAAAAGATGTTTCTTATAATCTTCCGCTTGCTTACAACTCTTATTTTTTTTTTGAAATCTCTTATATACTATGCTTAAAATCTTTATCATTATCTATATTACAAAAGCTCGATCATGCTTTATCATTTATAAGAAATGCCTCCTTACTATCCTCGCCTAAACCCTCTTTTGATTCTACCAAAAGGGGAAATTAAATTTCATAAATCTAATATTTAGGGGGAGTGCATTATAATGATATTAAACTCAAAAAAATGGGTATATTTGTAGGGGGAGTAATCATATAGGAGGTGCATACACTATCATATGCTCGATCATGAAAATCCTTCAATAAATGGTTCCTTACTTATCTTAAGAGATATACACTCATCCCTACCCACTTTTGTTAATAACAAAGGGGGAGAAGAAATTGAGAAATCTAGTAAAATAGATATTTATGGGGAGTAGTTTATAAGAGACACTAATGTAGGGGGACTTGATATAGAAAGAGTAGGCATTATCGCTTTCAATTCTATCACGCTCTTAATATATTATTCATGCATATCTTATTACCGCACTTATCTATAAACACAAATTGTCTTAATCTCACTAATTTCTCATACGGGTATTTGTTATTATCAAAAGGGGAAGATTGTTAGAGCCTATGTTCTGCATCTCTTGGTTTGAAAATAACAAATACTGTGTTGTATTTGATCTAGTCTTTTGTGTGTTTATAGTGTCCAGGTTGTACAGGTTCAATGAGGAGACAAGTCCCCGTTCATGGGCATGATCCAAAAGTGTGTACACATTAGAAAAAGCAAAAGGATGAGTTTTGTGTGCTGATCTTAAAATGACCATAACTTTCAATCCAGGAAGAGTTACAGAACGTGCCACCACATTTCGGAGATGAGAACGACTCAATCTACAGTCTGGAGAAGTTTCGGACGACAAAAATGAAGAGGAGCTGTCGGAATTTTCCGACAGTCAATGTCGCCCAAGCGACAGTAGAGAAGTTACAACAACTGCCCGCACGGCAGCACGACGAGCAGCAGTTTGGCGCTGTCGGAATTTTCCGACAGCTACTGTCGCCCAGGCGACAGCTCAGAAGTTACCGCAACTGCCCGCACGACAGCACTACGAGCGGCAGTTTTGCGCTGTCGGAATTCCGACAGTGATGTCGCCTAGGCGACAGTGAAAATCTATAAAATGGTTCTTTCTGTTCGTGCATTGCAAGTTTGGAGAATTCTAAGTTTCTTCCTGAGGGCATACGAACCAGAGAACTCCAGAACTTCATCAACTCTCATTTGTGCTTAGAAGGTTTGAGATTGAAGACGACATCGGACGCGCTTCTATATCAACGATCATCTCGAGGCTTCAACCTTCCTTTCAGAGATCTGAATTTCTAGGGAGTTGTTCTTTTCATTTTGTATTTTCATTTATATACATTTTGTATTGGTAGGGAAATCGTCTCCTTGTGCGTGACGTCTAAGTTCTTGCGTGGCTTAGGGGAAAATCGCTTCCTTGTACGGAGCGTCCAAGTCCTTGCGTGGCTTGGTGGGAAATCGTGGCCTTGTGTGCTACGTCTAGATCTTGGGAAGATCTAGAGGATAGGCTTGGGCTTGGTCTAGGAAGAGACAAGTGATAGCCTTCCGATCCTTGGGAGAAGGATTGGTAAACACAAATTGTAAAAGATTTATTATCATATTTGTGCCTTGATCTTAAGCATTGTTAAGATCATATTATTTGTATGTGAATTTCATGATTATAAAATTATGATTTTTTCTTTAATTGTAAATATGGTTGCTTAATCTTTAACTTAGAAGTTTGTGTTTGAATTAATTTAAAAATTACATTGGTTTGAAATTTTTATAAGTAATTTTTAGAAAAGTAAAATTTGTTTTAAAATTCTTAAGTAAAAAATCGTATTTTTTAAAAAGACCCTTATTCACCCCTCTCTAAGGGCGCCACAAGATCCAACATGTTGTTCTTTGTCCGAGCCCTCTCCGTCGTTGCCAGTCTAGCCTTCTTGCCGGACTGTTGGGCGAGTAGCCTCCGGCTGTATTGATCCGAATTTTGGAGTCGGGATTTTCCTGCCTTCAACAGATTACATGAAGCACTCGACTTCTATTTCGCAACCTAAAGGATTCTGTGGGTGGATCTGAGTTATTGGATCGAAGGACATCATGATTTGCAACCCAAAATGAGACTTTAAAATCATTTCATATCGCATACACGGTAGTGGCTCAAGGCGCACGACCGCATCACTTTTTTATTATATGTATCTTAAAGGGCGCACATTCATGCTTCTTGGTGCACGATCACAAAGATTACACTAGTTTTATGCCCTTTTACCCTCTTTAGGGACACATAATTTTGCAGTTTGCAACACACGATTATGTGTGAAGGCAAATTCAGGTATACAGCTTGTGCTCGAGACGATGAACTCTCCACATACATTTCATGCATGTACATGTATAGAACAACGTATGACTTGGGACAACAAATGACTCGGGACAATTTGTCTAAAACAAAACAAGAATAAATCAAAATGGACCCCAAATATATTAGTATCGAAACAAGGGCAACAAATGCATCAAAATAAAGCCCCGTGACAAGAAAAGACAATTTCAGCAATCCAAAAGAGAATTCAACAAAATCCAAATAAATTTTGATTAAGGAGCTCCAGACTCCAATGTTCACAATGAGCTACAAAAAATGATCGAATTTCTTACTCGGCACCTTCACGTTCATTGAACCATAAAGAAGATTGAGGGATGCATAAGAAAGCAAGAAGCAATGTAGAGTTTTGCAGAGGGGCGGATTTTATCTAAAACAAAATCATTGAAGGTTGCACAAACTTGTGTCAGGCTACTTCTGTTGAGGGAGATCAGTAGCGAGAACGGTGACATAAGGCAGTGGAAAAGGCGACAAAAAGAACCAACCGAGAAGATGCGGATCCTGTCGACGCCAACAAGTAAGAATGACGACAGAAGGCAATGGAAATGGCGTGAACAAACAGGAGCTTTGGCGACCTTTTCGGATGCGTGTTTTCCAACAAAACCAATTCCAATCGTTGTATGGTCCAAACTAATGCATAAATTAGAATTGAGAGACTCAATTTCAAATCTTATCTCCAAAAACCCTGGAAACAAACGTGGCATAAAAGAATATTGCATTTACAAAAGAGAGAAAATCCAATGTACGACGATTAAAAATCATTGACCTAAATTACGAAGACAATGTTCTAGACTCATTCCGGCTATAATTTGATTTACGAGAGGGTTAAGCTCATGAGTATCAAGACATCATCGATGACGACCCGCACTTATCATTCACGCTTTTGAGACGACGGGCTATCGGACAAAGAGCAATTTATAATCTAATTCAACTCAAAAATTTGCACAAACCACATTAAAAATTTCATCACATATCGACCTTCTCATCACTGCACACATTCACATTACTAATTTTCACTGCCATAATTGCGTTCATATTTTTTTAACATTTTGACCCGACAGTAATTTATATAATCCCTCGATCTCTGGTAAATAAATATTATTTATTGTTGTTCCAAACAATGTGACATCAATTCCTGATGTTTACATCTAATATAATAAATTTAATCTAAACATTTGATTCCTTTCCCCATAATCGCTCGTTTGGAGCGGTGTTTTTGCCTTCACGAACGACGACGGTTCATAAAAGTGGATGATGTTCCTTAGGTGAGGTCGGGCGTTCACGAACGACGGTTCATACTACAGCGCTCACAACGGCCACCGCCGTGACAAACTGAGTCAAGATTTATTAAAGGCATATGATATTATATATATATCACTTAACATAATAACCATTCAAATGCTAATTAAATATTTGCACAGTAAAAAATATATATTTTTTTCTCATCATCAGTGTTGAACTACAGAAAATTCCTGTTTACAAAATTTTCCGATCACAGTCGTGCAACGGTGGGGGGACCGTTGATTCGAAATTTATAGCAATCTCCGCACGTCAGCTATATAATATAAATCCATCCCTCTCCCACTACCTGGCTTTAATTACCGCAAATCAAAGATTAGTCGAAGAGAGAAAATCGTGTCATGTATCAGTCATCTCACGCCGTAGTTTCCGAGTAAATAGATCGCCGGCGGGGACGCCGGCGTTCAGGTTTGCACCTACTTGGGGCATTGCTCCGGCGGCCGAGTCTTCTGTTGGCCAGCTCTCGCTGGACAAGCAGTCTGCACCGGCGGCAGCATGCAATTGTACTGCAAGCACACTGAGCTGAGCATCGGAATCCCGGCGGACGGCCCGACTTCCATGCCCGTCAAGAAATTATGCTGAAGGTAAAGAACCCTAAGCTCCCCTTTCTTCACCCGATCGACGAACACAGTCGGTACTTCTCCGGTGAAGCGATTGTAGTCCAAGTAAAGCCACTCCGCCGCGGCAAGACCTGCCGGGATCTGCCCTCCGAGGCGGTTGAAGCTGAGGTCAATGTAGGAGGTACGGACCGGGGAAGTGGGGCTGAGATAGCCGGAAAAAGAGTTGCGCTGTAGACGAAGATAGGATATGGGGAGGGAGAATATGGAGCCGGGAATAGGGCCGGAGAGGCGGTTGGAGCTGAGGTCGAGGAAGGTGAGGCGGATGAGGCGGGGCAGAATGCGATCTACACGGCCGGAGAGTTGATTGGAGGAGAGGGAGAGATAACGAAGGGAGGCGGGTAGCGGGGCCGGAATGTCGCCGGAGAGGCGGTTGTGCTGTAAATCGAGACGGATGAGAGGCGAGTTATGTGCGAAGTTAGGGATGGAGCCGGATAAGCGATTGCGAGAGAGAATGAGAGTGGACAGAGACGGGAGGCGAGGTAAGAAGGATGGAATGGTTCCAGACAACAAGTTGGACCCGAGGTCGACGACGCGAAGGTGAACGAGGGAGGAGAAGGAGGGGGGAATGTCGCCGGAGAGAAGATTACGGGACAATGCGAGGAATCGAAGATCGGAGCAGAGGGAGATGGAGGAAGGAATGGGGCCGGAAACTCGGCCTGGTACGAGGGAAAGCTCGGCGAGATCGGAGAGGCTCCCAATGGAAGGATGCAGACGGCCGGATAAACCGGAGGAGCCGGCACGGGGGTCACCCAGAGCCAGAGCGACGACGCGGTCGCCACGGCAGAGGACCCCCGGAAAAGAGCAGGGATCAGCGGTGAAATCCCAGGACGCAAAGTAAGAGGAGCCCGGAAGATCAGAGAGGGACTTGCGGATGGATTGCAGAGCTAGGTAATCATTCGGCGCGAGGATCGCGGCCGTCTGCGCCGGCAAGAGAAAGAAGTGGAGTAGAGTAGTGACGGCTACGGCGGCCGCGGCGGGGGCGATCATCTCCGATTAGTTAATAGTGCGCTCAACTAGGGTTTTAGGTTGTCCTTGGTCGTCTCGGCTTTTGCGTTGGGTTGTTTCTTTCCTGCGGGAAAGAGCGTGGCGGCTTTATTGTACAAGGGGAGCAGAGAGAGAGCAAAGAGAGAGAGAAAGCGAGGGTATCTTAGGTGAGAAGCCTGGCGCCAGTAGAGCATATTTATCAGTTTCACGCGATGGAAATGTCTACAATGCCAGCAAATGACTTGGGTTGGCTTGGGGAAGAAGGCGACGGGGCTGCCCGCCGGTGCTCGAACCCGATTACGGAACGCGTTAGTCCGGTTTATAATGCCCTAGAATTAGTGCAAGCTCATTAAACGTAAAACATGAATTTTTTGATCTCTTTAAATATATAAAATTTTAAAAATTTATTATATAAGTATATTCTTCTTAAACCTACTATATGAGCAATGAGCACTAAAAATTGCAAATTCATAAATTACAATTATTTATTATTATTGTTATTATTTTGCTTAAGCAAACGTGAACTTTCAATCTTAACGAGACACTTTAGAAAAGAAAAATTTTAGATTGAGGAGGACAAAGACTGAGTATATGAAGCTTAAATTTAGCAGTGCAAGAAGGACTAATGATTTCGTTATTAAGTTAGGTGATCAAGATATTTCCCGCATTTAGTGCTTTAAGTATCTTTGATTGATAGTTCAAAAAGATGGAGATGTTAATAAAGATGTGATACATAGAATCCAAACATGTTGGTTGAAGTGGAGAGACCCGTTAGGGATCTTATGTGATCGCAAAGTACCATTAAAACTTAAAGGTAAGTTTTACCGTATTGCAATTAGACAAACAATGCTCTATGGTTCTGAGTGTTGAGCATTGAATTGTGTACACGAGCAAAAAATGGGAGTTGCGGAGATGAGAATGCTTAGATAGATGTGTGGACACACGAGACTGGATAAACTTAGGAATAAATATATTAGGGATAAGACAGGAGTGACACCAATTGCAGAGAAAATGCGAGCAACTCAACTAAGTTGGTTTGGACACATAACAATTAGATACCATTATAGGCACTTGTTAGGCGTTGTGAGAGTAGTCACTAGGCATGTTTAACGGGGGAGGGGTAGATCAATAAAGACTTGGAATGAGACTATAAGAAAAGACATGATGTACTTAGGCATGAGTGAGATTATGACTAAAGCTAGGGCACAATGGCGACAAAGGATCCATATAGCCAACCTCACTATAGTGGGATAAAGGCTTGAGGAGTGTTGTTGTTGAATGAATTTTATGGTGTAATGTCGACTTACCACAATCGATAGATATATTATGTACAACTCATATTTCGTCGAGATAACCCCCAACCCAGTGGTGAGCTCCTTTGCCTCCAAAAAATGGTCATCAACCTAAAGAGGCGAGAACAAGAAAGTCGAGCAAGAAGGTTCGAAATCTCTCCTATACTACCAGCGAGCCCATCAGGCTAGAAATTGAGAACTCGCTTATTTAATCGGCGAGACCCCAATGAGAACTTGCTTATCCGGTGAGCATATCATCAGACTTCTCGCAAACGGTTTCGGCTCGGCCGAAAGCAAGCTCGGTGAGCAAGACCTTGGCATAACGAGGTGACCTTGCCAAACAGCGACATCAAACGAACTCGTCAGGAGCCAGGTACGCAATATCCCAAAAGGAGGGGTGGCTATTCACAACCCATATATAAACCCCCTCCCCTTGATTGCCTATAAATATGATCCTCGGGACACAAGTTGAAGGCACGTTGCCCCCCCCCCCCCCCTCCCAAGGTTCCCAAAAACCTATGTGGCTCCCTTGTGCCGAGCACAACTCTAGTTTAGGAGAAGTCTTTATATAGTTCCAGGTTAGGGGGGGGCTCCTCGCTGTAGCTCGCGAGATCCTATTTACATGCAATCCTTTCTTGTGTTCTCCATCCCCTTTAGTTTAAGTTCGCACGTCCCAACCACTAGACAAATAATCTTTGGTCGCAGTCAGTCTCAACTTTTGTAAACCAAGACAACCCTGGTTCCAACATATTAGTTTAGATAATATAGATGCGATTATTTTCTTAGAATTTTAATTTTTTTGTGAAATCAAAGAATGAAATTATCAATTTTAATTATCCACATTGACTTATGTTTCTAACCAAACATTGGAATTGACATGAATTCCTTCCGAATAAACACACTTCTATAGAGATGATTTTCATGCCTACTGATGTGCACTCATAGATTTATAGATATTTTGGGGGTGCGTTTAGAGGAGGCCACACTAAGGAGAGGTGGAGTTAGTGGGGTCAAAGTCCAACCCATGATCATAGGGGTGGAGGAATCCGTCGGCGCGCGATTCTCACTTCGTTAGTGTTAGTAGCAGTCAAGACTGAACCCCACTAGTGGGGTGCCGGTATCCCGCACCCCCTTAAGGGGTGCGACCGCACCAACCGCCCCCCCCCCCCCCTGATGAGTGGGTGCGGCCAAACCGCACCTCCATGGTGGGGTGCGTCCAAGCCGCACCGCCCATATTGGCGTTCGACAAAGCCGCACCCCCCCATGATGGGGTGCGGTCAAGCCCCCCCTCCCCCCCCCCCCCCCCCCCCCCCACCCGCGCCTTGCGGGGAATGCATCTGAAACCGCACCCCCCGCCCCCTCGGCAGGTGTTGTCGGAGCCCATTTTCCCCTTAGGGGTGTGGTTTCTCATTTCCCGAGTGACGCGACCTTGGCATATCGCGTTCTCGTTTTCATAGCAACTGCTCTCCGACGGTGCTCGTCTGTTCCCTTGGTTCTTCATTCGCTCAGAACGCTCTCATGTTCGTTGTACTCCCAGAACACTTTCGCGTTCGTTGCACGCTCAGAACACTTTCGCGTTCATTGCGCGCTCAGAACACATCCACGTTCCCGACGCGCACGACGGTTAATTTTTCTTAATTTCTCAAATTGCAGGACTTGTTTGTTGCCTTCATCGTCGTCAACGAAGCTGCCCGAACCACCCAACCTGCCCGAAGGGCGAGACGGTCATTTACGAAAAATGGCGATCTATGTGCTCCAAACCGGCAAACGTGATTCGCCCGTCAGGTGGTTACAACAGCGAAATTATCGGGCTACCCCTGCCTAAGGCTATAAAAGGAGCTCAGAGCCTTCATTTCAGGACACCTTGCCTTCACAGCCTGATAGAGCTCCGTTGAAGATTTCCTTTGAGTTCTCCTTCGGCGATTGAAGATCTCCTTCGACCTTCGAAGATCTTCTTCGAGGCTTCGAAGATCTCCTTCGAGTCCTTGAAGATTTCCTTCGCTCCGGAAGACAATCTTCCTAAGCGATTTGGGAATCCTCCAGGTCCAGAAAGGCGGCTCGGTAATCTCACTTTCGTTCCCAGAAGAAATACTTAGCTCTCCGAGAGGTGGCGTGTCACCCTCGGAGTTCTCCATCTCTCTCCCACCATTGTAACGAGCGACGGCCTGTCGCGCTCGAGTTCTTAGTTTCCAATTGTAACGCACCAGTGGATAGTGGAATTTGCCGGGCATAGCTTCGGCCGCGTGGTTTTTCACCCTTTCTGGGTTTTCCACGTTAAAAGTCTTCGTACCACTAACTAAATTCTCTAATTGACTGTTTGCGCGCTCGGCTTGCTCGTGAGCTATGTTGGTTCAATTCGACCGATCTGCCAGAGCCTCGAGCGACCCGCAACACCTACATTATTATTTATATAAATTTACTATACGAAATGTTGTACACCCGTAAAGTCCTTAGGACGCACCTGAAGAAAGCCCCGGAAAAAAGAGGAGGGGTCGACGGTCAAAGAGCGCGGTAGCACGCAGGCTGCACCCCCCGACCGCACCGGCCTTGGGGGTGCGGCCGGCCAAGTCGCACCCCCCAGGGGGGTGCGGCTCAGCCGCACCCCCCCCCCCCCCCCCCCCAAGGGGGTGCGGCCCGGCCACACCCCCCAAGGGGGTGTGGCCAGGCCGCACCCATTGGGGGGTGCGGCCAAGCCGCACCCCCCTTGGGGTGCGGCCAAGCCGCAGCCCCCCTTGGGGGGTGCGGCCAAGCCGCACCCCCCCCCCCCTTGGGGGTGCGGCCAATCCGCGCCCACCCCTCCTCGGGGTGCGGTCCGGCGCCCTCTCCTCGCCAAAGGATCCCGGTCCCCCCTTTGGGGGCAACTCCCCGTCCGCCGTCCGCCCGAGGCATCCCCGTGGTTCGTTGCGCACTTGGAGCACTTCGGCGCTAGCGCGCGCTCAGAACGTTTCTGAGTGCGATCAGGAAGCTTTCTCACTTTTTGTCTTTCCGGCTTCTCACTTTTTGGGTTTCCGGCTTCTCACTTTTTGGGTTTCCGGCTTCTCACTTTTTGTCTTTCCGGCTTCTCACTTTTTGTGTTTCAGGCTTCTCACGTTTCAGGAACAGTCAGTCGCCTTTTTCGCCTCCAACGGAACTGCCCGAACTGCCCGAGCTGCCCGAGGGGCAAGGTGGTCATTTACGAAAAATGGCGATCCGAGGGCCCCGAACCGGAGAATATGATTCGTCCACCGAGCATTTATGGAAACTACCAACGACAAAATTACCGGGTCGCCCCCGTCCAAAGCTATAAAAGGAGCCCCAAGGCTTCATTTGAAAGCACCTTGACTTCTGGACCGGGGAGAGCTCCTTGCAGACTTTTGCGGAATTCTCCTTCGGCGCTTGAAGATCTCCTTCGTGGACTTGAAGATCTTCATCATCCCGAAAGGCGACTAGCCTTCTCACTTTCGAAAGGCGACTAACATTCTCAGAAGGAAAAGGAGACTAGCCTTCTCACTTCCGAAAGACGACTAACATTCTCAGAAGGAAAAGACGACTAGCCTTCTCACTTCCGAAAGGCGACTAGCATTCTCAAAAGGAAAAGACGACTAGCCTTCTCACTTCCGAAAGGCGACTAGCATTCTCAGAAGGAAAAGGCGACTAGCCTTCTCACTTCCGAAAGGCGACTAGCATTCTCAGAAGGAAAATGCGACTAGCCTTCTCACTTCCGAAAGACGACTAGCATTCTCAGAAGGAAAAGGCGACTAGCCTTCTCACTTCCGAAAGGCGACTAGCATTCTCAGAAGGAAAATGCGACTAGCCTTCTCACTTCCGAAAGGCGACTAGCATTCTCAGAAGAAAAAGGCGACTAGCCTTCTCACTTCCGGAAGGCGACTAGCATTCTCAGAAGGAAAATGCGACTAGCCGTCTCACTTCCGAAAGGCGACTAGCATTCTCAGAAGAGAAAAAGACTTAGTTTTTCCGAGAGGTGGCCTGTCAGCCTCGGAGCTCGTTCTCTCTCTCTCCATCATTGTAACGAGCAGCGGCCTGTCGCGCTCGAGTTCTAGCGTCCAAATTGTAACCCCCCAGAAGATAGTGAAGTTTGGTCGGCACAGCTCCGACCGCGTGGTTTTTTACCTTTTTCGGGTTTTCCACGTTAAAAAGTCTCAGCGTACTCGACAAATCTCTAATTGACTGTTTGCGCGCTTAGTTCGCTCACGAGCTAAGGTGGTTCAAGTGGACCGGTCTACCAAGAGCCCTAAGCGTTCCGCAACACGAAATATAGATATAGATCAGTAACATGCAATTCATATGAACCAAAATCAGTATTAACTAGTTAAATGCTTTATATGATTTTACAGCTAAATAAAAAATAATTGAAAATTACATAAAAATATATAGCTTTATGATTAATTTATATTTTCTTTATGTGGAATGTACCTGCGAACTTTTTTTAATGTCATCATGATAATGTCCACGCTGTCTTCATGGGGAGACAGCCAACGAACACGGCATAGAGTGGATTGGAAGCAGTGGAGTTTGGTGAGGGAAGGAGGCTCCGCAGTGCTCTCGTTTATTTGTTTACCATGAATTTCTTTTAAGTAAAATATTACTTACAATTATGGCGAGAGGAATAATTTAGATAATGTGAGGATAATTGTATTGTTTATTGACATAAATAAAATAAGATTACATGACTTATCTAAAGTTTTTTACATGGAAATTTTGCAAAAAGAAAATTGAAGTAATTTTAATATGATTTTTTGGTTGCATTAATAGTCCTAACTTTGTAGTTTCTATAATTATTTAGAAGTTTACATTAGAAGCGGAGCCTTTGTGAAAGAACACACAAACCCATGAGGGCATGTGTATTTTCTCCGGATTTTGTGCGGAGGTTGAAAACCATCAAATTCAGCCACGGCTCTCTGAACTCTAGGCCAAACAATCTGATAAGCATTGCTGCGGTTAGTGTTGCTAGCAAAGTGTCAGAAGCAAGTTTGGGCGAAGTAACCCTTCAACCATTCGAGAGGTGGGATTTTCTTCTCAGTGTGGTCGGTAACAAACATATGAATCAACCAATCATAACGGGCTAAAGAAGCGCCTGTCAGATAGGGTTTTTTCTAACTAATAGATCACATTTTGATTGTTTAATCAAAAGAAAGGTGAGATCCATCGTTAGTTGGGATGTTTACTTGGATGAAAAGGAAGGTGAGATTCATTAAGGCCCCGTTTGAGAACCCGCTCCCCCTCCAGCCCGTTCAGGCTCGGTTTGAAACGGCAACGAAGTTGCGTTTGGCTTACGGATGTTTTCAACCAGCCGGTCCAAACTCCCGTTCTCCCCCTTTCTGTATTGGTCCCCCCGAGCTCCAACGTCCTTTTCTAAACAACCGACTTCCCCCTTTCATGCAGGTGTGTTCTTCGCTCATCACCTCTGACATCCCCTCTTCCAGCGCCCGCCCGACATTCCTAACAACCGACTTCCCCCTTTCATGCAGGTGTGTTCTTCGCTCATCACCTCTGACATCCCCTCTTCCAGCGCCCGCCCGACATTCCTAACAACCGACTTCCCCCTTTCATGCAGGTGTGTTCTTCGCTCATCACCTCTGACATCCCCTCTTCCAGCGCCCGCCCGACATTCCTCATGGGCTCCCCCCCCCCCCCCCCCCCCCCCCCCGCCCGACATTCCTCATGGGCTCCCCTGATATTCCTCAAGGGCTCGCCGGCTGATCTTGGAGTAGGCTCCTCCGATCTTCCGGCGAGCTGAAATCCAGTGCATCGATCATCCTCTTTTCCGACAAAGGTCTCCCTGAAGTTGTGCAGCTCGACTCCTCTGTTTTCCACAGAGCTCGCGTCGATCTGTCTTGTTGTGTTCATGCATGATCCTAATGACTTCCTACATTCTTTATCTGTGCATTTCCCTCTTCGTTGTGTTGATTTGATGGCCCAGATTTGCTGATCCCCTTCGGTTGATTTTTGAGTCTAGATTTTCATATTTGATTGCATTGCAGTGCCTAATCCAAGATCAGCCACGTTCCCACCTCTGATAGGTATATTACTTTCATAGAATTCTTGTTTATGTGGTTTGAAATGTTAATATGAAATGAGTGTTGTGTTTTTCATACAATGTCGAATGTGGAATGTGTGTTGTTCTTGCAATGTGTCATCTATGTCCTTGTATGTGTGTCTGTGTGCGTGTTTGTGTGCATTGTGTGTGTGTGTCTGCATTGTGTGTTGTCTGTCTGCATTGTGTGTTATGTTGTATGTGTTATGTTGTGTATGTGTGAGTTTGTGTGTGTGCGCGAGTTTGAGGTGTATGTGTCTGAGCTTGTGTTGTATGCGTGTATGAGTTTGTTGTGCACGTGTAGTCGTGTCCATAAGGCCCGGTAGGCCTATCCTGGGCCCGGCCTTTTTCCAGCCAATTCCTAGCCGGTCGAATTAATTTATTAAATTATTAATTATAGTACTTTATAAATATAACTTTATTAGATATAGTTATATTTATCTATAGTTATATTATTACATATATTAAGGATTTAAGGGTTACAAGTTCATAAACTAACAGAATGAGTTTTGAAAAAAAAATTATTATTATTGAGAAAATTATAAAATTACAAATTACATTTGTTCGATTTGAACAATAATAAAAAAAATTACAAAAATACAAAAAAAAAAATATTATTGAAAAAAAAAATATAAAATTACAAATTAAACTCATGAGATCCACATACTCTAGATTCTTCTGTTGCATGAGATCCATAGGCTCCCAAGTAAACTCATCATGTCCATAATTGAACCACAACCTTTACCAACGAGAAATTCTTACTTTGAAGCTGACGGGTCTCTTCATCCACATTGCAAATAGGTTCCAAGAGAACAGACCTGTCTGAAGCTACTTGAAGCGAGGGGACAAAACTATATGATCAGGAGTAATCAAAGCACGCCGCAACGACAAGACATGGAAAACATCATGAAGATTGCCCAACTCCAGCAACAACTCCAATCGATAAGCTACCAATCATATGGGCTCAATAACAGAATATGGTCCAACGTATATATGACTCAGCTACTGACGTCCCTTGACTTTGGAAACTCCATGCATATGTCGGATATTTAAGAACACTTTATTGCAGTGGAGAGGACGACGAGTGAGAGTGCCCCGTCACCCGGCTTGCCCGTATTCTTCTGCGATCATGTCGCATATCTCTTCGCGAGTGAGCCTTCCAACAACGCTCCTCAAGCCTGCTGCTCCTGGACGGGGATGATGATGGTTGCCCTCGGGATCCCTGGCTGACAGAACTGGATGCGTTGAGATGGCTGTGTCGGAGAACTCCTCTTTAGTGGCGTTGTTCTCACGAGCGGCGTGCTCAGAGGGGGCATGGTTCGGAGCTGGCGGAGGTGGTTGGCCGGTGCTGGGGCTAGATTGGGAGCTCGAGCATCCCTATGTTCCTTAGAGTAGTGAGCATCTCAGTCAGATGCTCCTCCATTTAGCGCATGCTCCGTTCCAGTGCAACTACTGGTGCGATTGTGACCTCTTCTGTGATTGGTATGTTGATGAGTGAACGAGAGAGAGCCTGGTCGGTATGCCCCTCTGGGACTGATCCATCAGTAGTGCAGGTACCCCTTCTTGCCATCATAGTTACTCACGAGTACTGCCTCAAAGCAGGTGCTGTCTTCAGCGAATCTTCAGAAAGCTTGGAAATACCTTCCCACATACGACACCAAACTGTTGCAGGTCGCTCGATGCTCTCACATTTCGGTCAAACTGAACTGTCTCAGCTCGAGAGTGAGCTGAACACGCAAATAGTCACAAGATGAACCAACAAGTGGAGGCAAGATGTTTTTTGTGAAAAAACTCGAAAGGGAAAAGACCACGGGGTCTGATCGGTGTCGACAAAATTCATTATCTTTCAAAGTATTACAAGAAGTTGTTTCTCATGGGTGACAGACCACCGCTCGTTACAATGAGTTTTCTGGATCATGAGAGTTGCGTGGAGCGGAGCGCGGAGAAGCGCACACGGGGGCAGTCTGGAAGGATGAATGCATCAACAGAAGCTCTGGACTCGTAGCACGAAGCCGAAGGAGATCTTCGAGCCGTATTTGAGAAGACCTTCGAGGAATGAAGGAGATCTCTGAGCTGTCTTCAAAGAGGTCTTCGAGCACCCAAGGGATCTTTGAATGTCAAAGGATATCTTCGTACGCCGAAGCAGATCTTTGAACGCATCCTTCGTTGAACAGAAAAACCGCAACCGTCAGGAACGTGCAAGTTTGTGGATTCAACGCGGGCGTTAGCAGTTACCGCGAGCGTTAGCTCTCTTTCGTCGACCGCAGCTCGACGGCTTTGTTCTCGACGGCATTTCTTCTCAGCGGTTTTCTTCTCAATGGAAGTTAACGCGGGGCGTTAACAACTAACGCGGGGCGTTAGCTCTCTTTCCAGAGAATCCTCAGCAAACACCATCATGTACATAGGGTTATTTAAAAATAGTACCTGCACACTTATAAACACAAGCAAGATCAAATACATAGTGTGATTTGTTATTCTCAAACTAAGAGATGTGGAACACAAGCTCCAACACTCTACACGTAGGCGTAACACTTCGCATTTTTATTCCTTGAGTTCAAATTTCTTTTTCTAGTATTTAAATTTCTCTACACCTATGAAAAGTTGTTTGCTCGGGACTAGCAAACGAGTAAGTATGGGGGTATTTGATGAGTAGTTTATTCACTCATCTTTTAGCATAATTTAATTATAATTCTTATATAAATCTATTTAAATTATATGTATTTTCCTGCATAAATTGCTTCCTTTTTATTTTATAAACTAACTTAAGTCTTTTCTGTGTTTTTCAGGATTTCTGGGCATTTTGAGCAAAATTGACAAGTACACGCCCAAGGTCACGGGCGTGACCAAGGGCGTGACAGCCAAAGATGTGTTCCAGACCTGCTGCCGCCACCCCGGGTCAATTCTGTGAAGTTTCGCCAAGTACACGCCCCAGGTCACGGGCGTGACCAAGGGCGTGATCCAATGTCACGGCCGCGACCCGCTGAGACGAATCAGAACCGCTGAGATCAAGCCTGCCACGTCAATTAAAATTACACGCCCCGGGTCACGGGCGTGACCATGGGGCGTGACATCCAGTACACGGGCGTGACTCATCCAGCGCCATTTCCCGCCGAATCTTCCCGCCAGCAGCAAGTTTTAAAGATTACACGCCCCAGGTCACGGGCGTGACCTAGGGCGTGACGCGCCCGAAATGCCTGCATTAAAGCCAGAACGCGCCCTCTCCGCCAAACACCGATCACGCCCCTTACACGCCCTTGGTCACGGGCGTGACCAAGGGCGTGTAACACCAAATCTCTGCCTATTTAAAGCCAGCTTCATCAGATGTTTGGGGAGGAATTTTGGAGACGAATTTTAGGATTAGACACTCTTCTTTTCATGTTTTAGTAGTTCTTGTATGCCCTTTTCTTTTTAGCATTTGTAGTTTTCAATTCAATAGTTGTAACTTTCAATTTCTGCCATGTAACTTTTCTTTAGCAATTTAATAAAATAGTTTCTTTGTTTTCTCATTTTCCCTTTCTTATTTTATCATGTACTCTTTTATTTTTGTTGATTCCTCCATCTCCATGAGTAGCTAAATTTCTATTAGCACTCGGTCGAGATGATCCAAGGAAAATATAATTCATGATTTAATCTTTAGCCTCTCTTTCTCTTCCTTAGAATGCTTAAGATTTATCCTTGAACTTTATTGAATTGAGATTATATGTTCGATATATAATTCTCATTCTTGATTTCGTAGTCTAATAACCGAGAGGTTTTGAATTCGAATCGATCATTTCAAGGATAAAGAGAGTTGAATGCACTCCTCAAGCGAGGATGACATAATTCTCCCGGATTGGAGTCAAATCCAATAGCGGGGCTCACTACGATAAAGCGTGTCATAGGGATTTTGATTCTAGAACGAAAGTTCGATTGATCAACCTAAACTCAGTTGAGCGTATCCTCGAGAGAGGTGTGTTCATAATTCGGGAGCCTCCACGGTCAAATAATTTCTTAAGAGAATTAGAAGTTGTTCTTATTATATTTATTTTCCAAGGTAATTCAAAATCGAGTGCTAGCCTTTTTACTCATCGTTTTAATCTTATTTTTATTTACTTTTTGCAAAACCAACCCTCAAGTTTTAATTGATAAGATAATAGAAATTTTCTTGAAGTAAGAGTACTCAACCGCCCCGAGTCTAATACGACCTTGGTTTTTATAACCTATACTACATTCGATATGATACACTTGCCGTTATCGTTTGCAAGCATAGTTTTGCGCATCAATATGTATGTATATATGTATATGTACATGTATGTATATGTGTATATGTATATGTATGTATATATGTAAATGTACATGTATGTATATATGTACATGTATATGTATGTATATATGTATATGTATGTGTATGTACATATGTATTTGTATGTATATATGTATATATATGTATGTATATGTATGTATATGTATGTATATGTATATATGTATGTATATGTATAAATGTGTTGAAATCAGAAAAATCCCGACTCCAAAATTCGGATCAATGCAGCCGGAGGTTACTGATCCTGCGATCAAACTCCACGGCTCGGATAGCTAAAATAGGAGAGAGAAAAGTGACTATAAGCACACCCCAAGTGCTCCAGCAGGGAGGACGTCCCACCACATACTCGGAAGTTTGGGAGAAACTTTCTCTCCGCAACCTAAAGCTGGGCGAGGTACTAGGCGGGCAAGGACTTGGCGAGTATCCAGCTTGGGGGGACCTCGACCACTTCCAAAAAGTGTCATTTCTAGTACCCCTGGGGGTTTATTTATAGAGAAATCTGGGGGGGATCCAGGCGAGTATACTTATTATGCTCGCAAGTTACAAGGGCTACTCGCCCATACTCGCGAGGTACTCGCCCAAACTCGCATTTGCTCGCCTCATGCTCGCCTCTGCTCGCTCCATGCTCGCCTATGCTCGCTCCATGCTCGCCTATGCTCGCCTCATGCTCGTCTCTGCTCGCCTCTGCTCGTCTCTGTGCGCCCCATGCTCGCCTCTGCTCGCCCCATGCTCGCCTCTGCTCGCCCCATGCTCGTGGCGAGGTCTGTAAATAACCATCTTCTTAGGCATTTCTGATCTCGACGAATTACGGGTTATACAAGATGTATGTATATATGTCTATATATGTATATGTATATGTATGTATATATATATATGTATGTATCTATATATATTTATATGTAAAATATATATGTAATATATATATATATATATATGTAAAAAAACAAACCACAGCCCTGTGAATGTGAGAAACAGATTACTTGGATGGATTGCTCTAGGTGTTGCATAATAAGAAAGATTTGATATAAATGGAGATTTACACAGAAAGAGAAGACTCCTCAAAATCATTCCCTAGGAATAAATTTAGGACTGTTGTACTTGCACACCAATTCTTCTCATATTGAGTTATAGTGGAGAGCATACTTATCACAAAATAATTAACTCAAAATTTTCACAATTGCCAATTAAACCGCAACAGAGATTTGGGCTAAAAAAATCTAGGCAACTTATTGAATAGCGGGGGTCCAATTAGTTTTATTGAATTAGGAAAACAACAACTTTTATTTTGGATGGAGAAGTTTTATTTCTTGGGGAAGAAACAAAGTCATGTAACATCTCTTCTCCAAATTTATAAAGCCGAAAAGAAGTTTCCTGTTTTAAAAGGATTCGGAAAAGTGCTTCCTCAAGTTTTGAGTTCACACTCTTTGATGCAGTCAAACACTGACCAATGGTGTTAGCTTTGCTTATCTATTGGATAGGAGGAAACAAATTTGAGTTCCAGCATAACACTCAGTACTGAAGGCTAAAATAAGATAATAGCTCAAGAAAATATACAAAATCCATTTGCTTTGATGAAAAACCAAGAGCTAAATGTGTTGTCATTGCTAAATGTGCATACGCACATACAAATCCAAGGCATGTGCAGTGCACATCCAATAATTAACTGTTGATGGGTCACATTCGCAGAAAGATTAAAGTCATATTCTAGAGATATAAATTCACCTAATCAAACAGAACTGGGAGGTAGCATTCTTCAGGCAAACAGAAGGAGTGCAGTGGTGCAGAGAAGATTATTTTGCTGCAAAGAAAATATAAAAAGCAGAGTTTTAGTATCTAAAAAAATCAGACTGAAATTCAAATGATGTCTGATTTAACAAATCCATAAACGATGCTAGGTAACTCTTATCATCTAAAAACAAAAATATAATATTTCCGCTGTTGTATTCTCATTGGGCACTGTCCATTTTATGTTGGTCTTACATTTTTTTGGTCAACAGTCAGAGCATTCGAATTAGATGGTTACTTCCATGTATTAATCGCTTAATTGTAAGTGAACAAAGATTACCATTGGTTTCTCATCCTTGCAGGGAAAATCATCAGTCAGATTCTTCTTCACGCAATTAACTAATCCATTTTGCAGCATCTTAACCTGTCAAGAAAATTAAACCATCCAGTAAATACTACCGGGCTGAGAAAAGATAAAGCTTAAAATAGAAATTTCATATAATGCAGGGGAAAAAATTCATTTATAAATGATGCTAAAAATAGCTTCTAGTAAATAAAAGGTTTTGAGTAGCAGTAGAAAAATCCTTGGAAGAAAGGGCAGACAACAATGTAAATACATAATTCAGGCGTAATCCCAGACCTGCAACGAAAAGTTGTCCTAAAATGATCATATCCTAATTCAGAAGTTTTCAGATTTTGTGGCTAATATGTTTATGAAAATAACATAATTCACAATAATAGAGATACTTGCTACGATCCCAATAGCAATTACTATTATAATGAAATATAGCGCTTTAAATAGAAAGAAGACAAACAGTATTGACATCAGTTGAGGGAAAACCTTGGACATAGGAGTTTGAGAGCCCTCAAGGAAGGTCGGCTCTCCGTGCGATTCAAAGTCGGAGGAAGGCGACCACTGCCGTGGCGACTGAAGGAGGAAGCGAATCTTCAATGGTCGGACGCCGAATGGTAACGGCGAATGGAAGAAAGTGAAGCCCCAAACGAAGCTTGCCTATTGTGCGTTGCAATAAGGGAGGCAGGGAGAACCCTAGCTTGATATTATAGGAGGAGAAGAACCTGCCGGGGCCGATCTTCTGCCAGCGGAAGCCGTGTTGAGGAGGAGAAGAACCTATAGGCAGAGGGGAAGAGAAGCCCCTCTTCACGAAAGCTCAGGGAGGAGAGGGTTGCGAAGAGGCGTGTAATTAAAATGGCGTGAGGAAGCTTTAATAAATAGAAACCATGTATTATATGAACATTGAATGAATGATTTGCGAGAGGAAGAAGTAGTGCAAGCAAGGGCTGCCATCGCAAAAAATGATGGGATGGAAACACCGGCCTGCTGGATGTAGGATACGCCTGATGAAGCTTTGGATCTGTAGAATGGATGGATGGTCCCCTTTGCACAACCCTTCTGAGGAAGATAACATCGAGCGGACAGGTCAAGGAGAGCAGCAAGCCGCGAGGGGTTCGGGAGGGGCATATGGCACTGGAGTTCGACTTTAGGAATATCGCCGGAGAAGGCGTGTGCAGGAGCGGGAGCGGGAGCGGGAGCGGGAGCGGGAGAGGCGAGCGAGCAGGGTGCGATCGTGCGTAGGCGGAGTGATGCGTTTTAGGGCAGAGGAATGTCGAGGGGTTACAACGGTTGTATAGCGTGTTGTGCAGGAATTGGACGATCCCCAATAATTGAACCATATTTGACGGTATAGATTTTTTGTATGAATTTTTATTTCACGCTAATCGCAGACCGCAGTATTTCTTTTTAGAATAGTATAGATATAGATGTAAATATATATATATATATATATATATATATATATATGTATATCTTTAACTACTATATACAAGAAGTTGTCTTTGGTGCAACATTCAAATTGCCAAATATAGCCTCATTCTTTTATTCTACGATTCTCCACAAAATCCTTCAAGTGATATGCCCATAATAATTATCTAACATGTAAGATAAAGAAATTTCTATGTTATTTCATTTAAGACTTGCCATAAATCCTTACAATGTTTCATTACCACTTCACTCATTTTCTAGGCACAGCGTTTGGCGCAGCGTTTTTGCTCCAATGAGTTTGTACAAAAATGCCACTATCATAGAATGTATGTTTTGGCATGACAATGGTTCTGACCGCCCCCCAAAAAAGAAAACTAGTTTTGAACATAAAAGTGAAAAAAGTTTCTTAGGTGAGGTCGAACGACGGTTCATAACCACCGCGCTCACGACCGCCACCGCCGTGCCAAACGGAGCCCTAATCATTTACCATGCTTTAATGTAAACATCGTATGTGTTACCACGGTGCCATCCTTTATGCATAGTTGTTGCATCTATTATTGACTCATTATAGCTAATTTCATATATCACATTTAGTAATCAACATTTTGCTTTCAATTTTTTTTATTGTTGCGGTCACTCAGCGCTCTCGCCGATCGGTAGAGTTCAATATCCTTAGCGAGTGAGAGAGAGAGAGAGAGAGAGAGATGAACAAGCAAACAATCAAATGAAAATGATACCAGTATCCACGGGGCCGTGCCTTGTTCTGCAAAAATCCGCTAGTAATTAAGGGTTTCATTACAACTCCATTCTCAACATTCATCACTATGATGTACACCCAACGAGTCTGATCACCATCTTCTTTTTCTCTTTTTCCTGTCTTATCAACATTAGGATTTTTTTGACTCTTCGTGAATCATCTCCTCTTCTTCTTTCACATTTTATGCATTCTCCTCTTTCTCTGGCTCAATATCCCCTTCTACAATCTCTTGAAGAATTTTTCACGTTGTCATAGATGATTGACATTCTTTGACCTATTCAAGAAGGTCACTAGTTAAGGTGCACGCAAGTAAGCTCATTGATTGAGCATCTTTTTTCCTTTTCTTTCTCTTTTGAGGTTCATGCTACAAAAACATCAAATGAATCTTCATCAATAAATTTAATAAAAAATTGAATCTATTTAACTACAAAGTGAATCTCTCAAGATACATATGAGAATATGATCATCATATTGTAGTGTGAGTTACATATTCAATGAATAAAATAGCTTAATCAATCACAAACGAATGGATTACACCAAGGTTTTAACTATTAAAGATGAATCTTGCTCTGATACAAATTGAAAGCCTGAGATTAATTATGATTTATTATGTAGAATATTTCATCTCATATGCACACCTACTTTTCATGCAAGAAATATCAAGAAAATAAATACAGAAATAAAAACTAAAGCTATAGAGAGCAGGCTATAGAGAGTAGGAAACGATATATTTTATAGAGGTTTCCTAATAAATTTGGGTCATCTTTTGTTCCATAATCCTTGTGGAATATCACTATCTATGTTAAGATCAGTCAAAGTCTTTCACAAGGAGACTGAAGAACCCAAACAAAATTTTTTCCTTCTAGAGACTTAAGAGCCCAAGAAGAGCCCCTGGGGACTCAAAGACCACACATAATCTTTTAAAGGGAGATTCATGAACCCTTTACAAGGAAGAAGATGATTTATGAACTTTTTCATAATGTATGAGCTTTAGAGATAAAATCCTTTTACAACAATATTCATATGGATTTAGGCTAGAAGATCAAATTAGATCTTCTTCTTCTTAGAGCTTTCATACTCTTTCTCTTTTCTTTTCCCTTAATATTTTCTTTTCTTGTGTCGCCTTTTCTTTTTGTCTTTCGTAGCTTATGTAGGAAACCAAGTCACTTATATAGAAAACCAAGTCACTGTTCACAATCTACTATCCATGCAACAGATCTATCTATATATGACTCTATTTTCTTTTCTACTATGTAACAACTCTATTTGAGATTTGGTCAAATTTAAATTGTGGACGAGGATCACAGAGCGCTAGATCGGCGAACGGTGATAGAATATCTATGTTCGTCATAATAAAGATCTTCATTCTGCAAGCGCTGATAGAGGGATGGCTAAGTCGGGGATTGTTGATCGCACGATCAGTGATTATCGATAAAAGAGAGAAGATTTAGAAAAACTATTTATACTGTATAAAATCTCTGACCGAGCGGTCCCCGATACCTGACTGTGTCGGTCCCAGATCTTTAATCGAGCCATTCCTAGATCTCTAATCGAGCCAGTACCAGATCTCTGATCGAGTGGTCCTAGATCATTTGTTAGGGTCCACTGACCCTCACTTGACCCATGTCGAGTTATGTTATTTACTTACAAGAAAACAGTAGCATCAATCTCATAAATTCGAGCTTATGGGCAGTTGAGTATGTGCTTGATCCAACAAATAGTATAAGAGCAGGTCATGAGATCAAGACCAGGGGGATGCTTTCACTCGTAAATCAATTCACCATTCAACATGTGGGTTCAACTTTATGCTCAGTGGAGTTTTGGGGCATTGTGAGATCTCTCGTAATTCAATTCTTCCTTCAACCATGTGCTTTAGCGGGACATTGAGGGAGATTATCTGGTTCCGTCATCCCTTAACCCATGTCACGTTGTGGTATTTACTTAAAAGGAAATAATAGCACAATTTTCATAAGTTCGAGCTTATGGACCACCAGTTGGTCCTAGATCTCTGACCTAGCCTTATGTGCTTGATTCAACATATCTGGCCGAGCTGGCTCTAGATATCTAACCTAGTGGTCCCATAGCTTTGACCGAACCGATCCTAGATCTCTCACCTAGCCAGTCACGAAAAGTTAATGTATCAAATCTTTGACCGAGCACTGGCTCAATCTTTTGCATGGTCTACTAACAAATATAAGTTATATTACTATCAATTATAAATGATTTTATACCATCAAATCAAAAAGAATTTTCCCAACACTTTATGATCATTTGTCCAACACTCTACAAATTATGAGCTAGTTTTGTTATATACTGAACATTTTGAGTACATTTTTGTTGTCCTATTTTGTTAGTCACAGTTATAGTACCTTTTTCTTCAATTTTTTCCTATGTTTTCCATCACTTATTGATTTCTATCAGTCATTTAAGGTGGTGAAGCAAAACTTGTTGTTAGTCATATGGTTTGAGCATCTAATGCCAAGAGACCAATTGTCTATAATTGAAGCTTATTACTCTTCTACCTTGAAACATGAGTAGAAGAACATCTATTCTCGATCATTATTTTCAGTAAATTGAGAATCTCCATTTTGTGAAACCAACTATCTCTGTCAAAATGAGTAAGGCTTTTTACCCTTTTGCACTTAAAGAAATTGTCTTCGACATCGTGATTTTTTGTTTAACAGAGCTTGCAAAATAACTAAGAGTGGTAGACTAGTATCTCTCTACTTCTCTTCCTCTCCACCTTCCTCTTTCTCGAGTGTTTAATTTTCCGTTCGTATGTGAAGGTCTATAAAGAAGGGGTATTCTTCTCTTCTTCTTTTTCCTTTGAATTTACGGAGATTCATTGTAGACTAGAAATCTTGTTTTATTTGATGTTCAAATCGTTTCATTCTATCTTCATATGCTTTTAAAGAATTCCATAACTCGGTGATAAATAGATGATGTGCATATTTAGCTTCTTCCATGGCTACAACAACAATATAATTATATTTTGATGACAAACTATGTAAAATTTTGGAAAATGTTTTCTTCTCCTATATCAAGTCCCATAATTAAGCTTCTTATCTCATAAGTTATGTTGGCAACACTATTGAGGAAAATTTGAATATTCTCACTGTCTTTCCAAAGTGATTGGAGCTTGATTGATATTACATTTTGTGATCCTTGGAATTGTTGAAGTGAACCACATTCTTCTTTTGCTGTGGTTATTGTAAACAATTTATATATTTTTACTGGTGCAGCATCCCAATTTTCTTTTTGTCGGAGCATTAGTGTCAGGTTTAGAATATCCAGACTATACTAGATCCCATAGATCTTGGGAGATGAAAGTCTTCATGGCAGACCATGTGGCTATAGGCAGCCCGCACTATTAGAAAAATAGCTATCGACAGACCACCTTTACGGGTTCACAAGTCTCTTTGTTTTTTTATTTTAGCATGCCCATAGTTGAAGTTGGTCTGCCAACAACAGCGCCCTAAAACAAATACTATGCACATAACCACTAGTCTATAAAACAAAAATAGTTCTTAAACTGTTTTTTATTTTCAAAAATATCAAGATAAATGCATATGGATCAACCTCACACGCAGAAAACCCAAAACAGCATTGCTGAATGAATTTTTTTAGGTGAGGTCGGGCGTTCACGAACGACGGTTCATGACAACCGCGTTCACACGACAGAACTCCCACTGCACGGGAAAGTACTTCCAACCATGCACGCGTGCTCTCGAGCGTACGAGCGTTCACACGACAGAACTCCCACTGCATTATAACTAAGCTGATCAAGATAAATGCATAAGGATAGACAATACTGCATTATAACTAAGCTGCACACAAAAATCTCTTCAGAATTAGACTAGGCTCGCTGCCTGATAACAAAAGAGGGCTGAGGTTAAAACTGTTGCACACACACACACACATTAGAATACCAAAATGTCATGCACTCTGATTCTATTTCATACATATGTTTCACACACTATTATTTTACGAGAAATATGTAGGTACGCGTGCGCACATGATCTGCCCAATTGTGGGAGCAGGTTATGTCATCACTGCCTTCTTGCCTTCTTGGTTGAGGAATTTAGGAAAACGTCGGTGAGAGCAGTGGCAGATTTCAATGAAGCCGCAAGCAGAGCAAGCCCCTGCTCCATGCCGACGACCACCGTCTTCTCCTCGAGCCGAACATCCTTCTTCATGCTGAAGCGGTTGATAAGAGTGATGCTGGAGATTGCTGACATGGGCGTGACTTCCAAATCATCTGTAATCATATAAGTCACCAACCCCTTCACAAAACCTTCTGCGCTCGCCTTTTCAGGGGCAGAATTCGGGTTGTAGCAGAGGGGAAATTTATTCCGATTGCAGCAGTTGCAGATGCTGCTATAACCGCTGCCGAAACTCTGATATTTGCAGGTGCAGTAGTCGGTTTTCTTGGGCTGTGGGGTGGCTACAGTCCCCGTCAGAAGAAGAGGGCAACCGCCGGTCAAGGCGGAGGCTGTCGGCCGAAGCAGAGTGGACTTGTTTAGGTTTGCGACGAGATAAGTGTCGTTGATGTTCTCAACGCTCTGATACAGCTTTCCGATGGAGCCTACCGTGGCTTGAGGGGTGATGAGGTTGATGACGGAGCCGAGAGGAAGAAGGAGAAGGCTGAACATGAAGTCGACAAAGTCTTTTCCAGCCTCGGCGAAAACAATTTTATTGTTTCCTGCGTCGATGAGAAGTTTGAGAGTCATCTTCTTAGAATCCGAAAGAGCCATGAAACTGTACTGAGTTGTGGAGATGGGGAGGGTGGAAGAAGATGAGCGGCCTCATGTGTTGGAAACATAAAAACAAGATCAACGGCCGCAAATCGTCAGCAGGAAAGTCACGGCCAGGATCTCGACAACACAAAAGCCACAGATGAAAGATCAACGGTCTCAGTTCCCCTGCAGATAATCAACGGGAGTAAAGTCGACAGCAACAAAGCCACCTCGATAGAATCAACCAGCCAGCCACAGATAAGCGCCAGCGCATATATTCAAAGGACGGGATTTCATCAGGATCTGCCAGCTCAGAACGGCGACAGCACAGAGCTCATCAACGGCAGGGATTCATCATCGACCGCATAAATTATCAAACCGTCAACCGTTTTCGTTTATTGTGTTTCTACTGCCGAGGTATTATACAAAGCAGTGATCTGCGACAAATCAAAGATATAGAACTTTAAGAACATGCAGTACTGGAGCATATATAACTAAATAAGAGTAATGTTTCTACCTCCATCAGGCCGATGACCACCGTCTTCTCCACGAGCCCAACATCCTTCTTCGTGATGCTAGAGATTGCAGGCATCGTCGTGATTTCCAATTCATCAGTAATCATATAAGAAGTCACCGCCGCACCACCATTTCCAGCGCCGGAATTCACATTGTGGCGACTGGAACGAGCACCACGATAGCAATTTGTGCGGGTGTTTGGATCCGAAATGATCACTTGAGATCGGCAGTGGACGCAGCAGCAGCTGATTTGCGACGAGAAAGGGCAGACGGAGACCCTCTTCGGCTGAAGCGAAGCACTTGGCTTATCTCTGTTTTCGACGAGATAGATGTTGTTCAATTTCTCAACGGTCCGATACAGCTTTTCGATGGAGCCTAAAGTGCTTTGAGGGGTGGGGCTATTGATCATGTCGCCGAAAGGATAAAGGAGAGGGCGGAGCCTGAGGTCGATGAATTCTTGTCCAGCCTCAGCAAAAAGAACTTTTTTCTTTTCTGGGTCGATGAGAAGTTTGAGAGTTATCTTAGGATCCGAAACAGCCATGATTGTTCTTAGTTGTGGAGATGGCTGAAACTGAAGTTATGGAGATGGGGAGGCTTGAAGAAGATCAGCTAGCGGCCTCGTTCCTTTATATAGGGTAATTACAATCGAGGAAGAAGAAGAACAGAACAATTTACGAAGCGTCGCGCCAGGCGGGTTTAAATCAAATCTAGATATAAGATTTTAAACCATCATTAGTTGTATAAGTCAATGCAAGATCATTGGTGCGCTCCGGGAAGAAAGACGACCCTCTGTCCCATATATTTGAAATCAAGTGACATTGTGTGGAACCCCGTGTCGAAATATATAATTTTTATACATTTAACGAGGCCTCCGCATTTGCGGCACGCTCAGAACGCATTTACGCTCACAAGCCATCGGCGTTCGCGGCACGCCCAGAATACCTCCTCATTCGCGACACGCTCATAATTCATCCGCATTCGTGACACGCTCACAAAACATCGGTGTTCGCGACACGCTAAGAACGCATCCGCGTTCGTGACACGCTCAGAACGCCTCCACGTTCGCGGCACGCACAGAAAATCTCCGCGTTCGCGGCGCATGCGACAATTAACTTTCTTTACTTTTCAGCTCTGATACCACCATTAATTTTTCATTATTGCTTTGTATGCAGCCAAAACCATATCCCCCACAAAAAGTATGTCTTAATTTGAGCTAAATTCAATTGAATCCTCATAATTAGCAAAGCACTTGGACCCAACTATGGTCAGTTGGTCACTCATAGGCTTCGTTTGGTTCGGCTTATTTGCTCCGATGAGTTTGGACAAAAACGTTATTGTCGTACCAAACATTTTATGCTTATAACTAGTGTCTTTTCTTGGTAATGATAGTAACATTTGTCATACCAAACATACATTCTATGACAATGACGATTTTGTCCAAACTCATCGGAGCAAATAAGCCGAGCCAAACGAACCCATAGTTGCGAAGAGAATGTCTGTGGAAGGTCATGAATAGGATCACCAAATCTTTGACAATTAATCATTAAAGGTGGAAGAGGAAGAATGTACCCCCCCCCCCCCCCCCCCCCCCCCCCCCCCCCCCCCCCCCGCGAAAAAAAAGAAAACTAGTTTTGAACATAAAAGTGAAAGAAGTTTCTTAGGTGAGGCCGAACGACAGTTCATAACCACCACGCTCACGACCGCCACCGTCGTGCCAAACGGAGCCCTAATCAATTACCATGCTTTAATGTAAACATCGTATGTGTTAACATGGTGCCATCCTTTATTCATAGTTGTTGCATCTATTATTGACTCATTATAGCTAATTTCATGTATCACATTTAGTAATCAACATTTTGCTTTCAAATTTTTTTTATTGTTGCGGTCACTCAGCGCTCTCGCCGATCGGTAGAGTTCAATATCCTTAGCGAGAGAGATAGAGAGATGAACAGGCAAACAATCAAATGAAAATGATACCAGTATCCACGGGGCCATGCCTTGTTCCGCAAAAATCCGCTAGTAAGGGTTCCATTACAACTCCATTCTCAACATTCATCACTATGATGTACACCCAACGAGTTTGATCACCATCTTCTTTTTCTCTTTTTCCTGTCTTATCAACATTAGGATTTTTTTGACTCTACGTGAATCATCTCCTCTTCTTCTTTCACATTTTATGCATTCTCCTCTTTCTCTGGCTCAATATCCCCTTCTGCAATCTCTTGATGAATTTTTCACGTTGTCATAGAAGATTGACATTCTTTGACCTATTCAAGAAGGTCACTAGTTAAGGTGCACGCAAGTAAGCTCATTAATTGAGCATCTTTTTCTTTTTCTTCCTCTTTTGAGGTTCATGCTACAAAAACATCAAATGAATCTTTATCAATAAATTTAGGCGATTGTTAACCGCAACCCGCTTTTGGCTAACCGCACCCCACTTTTTTAAAAAATATCATCTTTTTCTGTGTTTAACCACAACCCTAGAATTAAAACCCCAAACTTTTCATTTTCTCTATTCAGTCATGCCGCTTTTCTTTTCTCCCCGAAGCCCGATGATGGAGAGAGACCTCCTTCCACCTCTCTCGCTGAAGCCGTGTGGTATGGTGACCTCTGCCTCCTTCACCTTCCTCCCCTCCGAAGAAGAAGAAGGTTACTTAAAATAAAGATGAAATTTCTATCGAAGAAAACTGATGGGACTCAACAGACCGGAGATGCCAGTCGCGCAAGCATCTCTGTTAGACATAAACTGAGCATGGAGGAAAGTCACCTTCATGGCACTGTTTCCCGCAGAAATCGGATTTGCAGGAAATACGCCTTCCACAAATTTGGGAGCAAGTTGGGATTGGATCCAGGCACCTGTTCCTCTCTTCAAGGAGCTTCATTTATCCACAATAGCAAAGGAGCGCCCTGATGGGAGTTCTTCCGGCAAAGATGGTTCCCACATAGATGTCTGCTGCGGACACAGCTATCATTGCAGGAGAAGACTCCGCTCTCGGCATCAAAATTGACATTCATGGGGATGTTGCCGCATAGCGCCGCCTCGGTCTTCTTACCACATAAATGGTGGCAGTGAGTGGGGAGTGAGTCCATCTTCGTTGGGAGAATTGCGGCAACCCAGTTCTTCGATTCCTTTGTCCTACTCTGCAACCCAGTTCTTCGATTCCTCAAAATTTGTTAGGTTTCGGGTCTTCTTTATCTCAACCATTCTCTTACATCAAAAATTATCTCTATTCAGAATATCGTTTACTCCTCATCCTCCTGTATGTCCTCCCGGATGAGGAGTAATGGATTGATTTTTCAGGTTTTAGGTCTTCATTCACTCAAACAATCTCTTATTTTCAACAACATTTTGTTCTACTCAGAATTTTGTGACACAAAATTTCACCATCTAACCCGACCGCCCCCTCCTCCGCCTCGCCTGCATCTGATGCCTACCACAGCCGACTGGTGATGCCGCCTATGGGTGCTGCCCCTTCACAATCATTACCTACTTTGACTAACCATGGAAATCTGATAAACTTGGGCTATTTCTAAGCTTTGACTACCCTTATTTATCTGTTTTCAGGTTCAAAAGTATTCATTATTGGGTTGTGATTAGTTCTGTATGCTACAGACCAACTGTAACATCCCTCAGACAGCTAGACCCCCCCTCCCAGGTGAATCTTTCATGACAAGGTCATGACAAGGCCTTGGTAGTATAGAAATCCCTTTAACTTAGGCAAAATTAGGGTTGAAAGTGCCTTGGTCTGCAAATAGTAAATTGCAGCTACCCTACCTAGGGTTTGACCTAGAGGCCTTATCTTGACCCATTTGACCCCACCATAGTGTCCCTAACCCTTTATCGGTCCCCTTAGAGCACCAAGGGCCCATTGGGGTCAACCAAAGAGGCCAGATTGACCAAAGTCAACCCTAACCCCAAATTGGTCAAAGTAGCCTAATTAGAGTCAATTGACCTCAACCATGCCAAGTTGACCACACATATAGGTCTAAAATATCATAAGAGACCTAGTAGACCTAAAATCCCCAATCATGGGACCCCCAGTGGTGCAAATTGACCTATATGCCCTTTTAGGTCAAAATGGCAATTCTTCACTAAGTGCCCTAAATGACCACCACCATATTAAATTGACCCCACCAGTAGTTTCTAAATTTAATTTGGAGTCCAATGGACCCAAAAGCCCCATCCTAGGGTCAACCAATTGGTCAATTTGATCAAAAGTCAAACTTGCCCAAATTAGGTCAAATCTCTTAAACCTAGCCCAATCCCTTTTGGGCTAGCTCAATTGAGTGGTCAACCAGCCTAGTAGGCTAACATTAAACATAAGAGAGAGGGAAAAAACGACCATGATGAGTAGGAGAGAGAAAAATTCAATTTTAGAGGAGAGAGAAGGTGGTGTTCATGGCCATTAAGGTGATACACCCCTTGGAATTCTCATTGATGACTCCTTTCATCTCCCCTGATGAATGTGGAGGGAATTCCAGGAGTTTTCTGAAGGAATAGAAGGGTAGGGGGGCTGTTTCTGTGGCCGGCCATAGGAATACCAAAAGCCCATTAATGGCTTTTGGAGTTAGAGCCTCCACCATCCTTAATTGGCCCTCCCATTAGCTTCATAATGGAGAGAGGAGTTGAAACCCCCCTTCCCCGAGAGGATCGAGCTGTCTGTGCAAGGATTTTGATGGTGCCGAAATCTCCAAGGAGGAGCAATGGTGGTCGATGGTCGGAGCACCCAAACCCCCCAAGCAGGTCTGGTTCCCCTCCCTAACCTCTGTGGTGTAGATCTCAATCGTCGGCGGCTCGATTCGTGGCCAATTGGTCGTGAATCGAACCAGTCAAGCCACCCGTAGATCGGGTTGGGCTTCCTCTTCCAGAACCCGATTCCGGCCACCGCCGGCCGATCAAACACCGCTCATCGCCGGCCACCACCTCAACGGAGGTGGTGGTGGCGTTGGTTGGCCGGGGCGGCGCTCAGGTGGCCGGGAAATCAACGATCAAAACCGCCCAGGCGCGTGAACTTGTAGCCGTAGGCTAATCGGGGAAAACGACGGAGAGCCGTCCGATCTTGCCAATGAATCAAATCAGAAATTATTTATATATATTAATAATGCTAATTACATGCTGATTATTCGTTTTAATTCTAGAAATTAGTTAGAGGTAATTTCAGAAAAAATGTTCTAAATGAAAATTGTAGGTATTAGCCTAAAGTTTATTTCAAAATTGATTTCATCACATTAGGAGGTCAGGTTTGACCTCAGCACCCATTTTGATGCAAAGTTTGACTGAACTTTGAATGGGTGCCCACACTAAACCACTAGTCCAAATGACTTAAAATTTGGACTAGGAGCGAGTCATGCCAATGACAACAACATATCCAAAAATGGGAATTTTTGGAGATGATTTTCCTAAAGTTTTTGTAAAATTTAATAATCAATGTATAAATTATTTGGAGGGTCAAATGACCTCCAAACTCCGCCAAATTTTGGTGGGCTGTTCTTAGGGTCATGATAAGCCCCTGGTTAAAATTTCAACCCATTTGAGGTTGATTTGATCAGGTAATTAATTGGCTTAAGTTTTGATCTTTAAGGAAATTATTAGTCTAAAGGGGCTAAGTTGAAATTGAGGGACCAAACCACCTCCAATTGGAGTGGAATTTTGGCCACTGCCCTAACACCACCCAAATCACCTCTATGTGAGTTTTGGGGTCATGGGGAGTTGGATTGCCCTAGGGCATGGAGTTGGAGCCCCTTGGTGTGCATTTAGCCAAGTAGAGATCCATTGACCAAATGGGCCCATAGAGTCTTGAGTCTACTTGGGGAGGTCAGTGGGATCAGTTTGAGACCCCATGAGGAAATTGGTGAGCATTGGAGTTGATTTGCCCAAGGCCATAGGATTGATCCCTATGGTGTGGAATCTGGGGTTTATGAAGGACTTGGGGGTGTTTATCCTTGGAGAGGAGTGTAATAGGCTTCTCTGAGTTCTATGACTGATATAACACCCTCACAAAAAGTTTGGGTGGATTTGGAGAAGTGTGAGCCCAAACCCTAGGGTAAACCCTGAGGGGTGCATTTGGAGGCCAATGAAGGAAGAGGGGTCAAACCTTTAGGGTTTGACCTAAAATTTTGGGGAGATGGTCATGGTGACCAGAGAGTCCTCCTATGAGAAAGTGGTGGGGTTTGGAGTTGCCAACCCTAGGGAATAAATCCTTGGGTAGATTTGTAAATATTTAGGTTTTGGGGATTTAGGAAAGATTAATACCTAGGGATTAACCAACTTCTGTCACCAACTTATTTTTGATGTTATTAATCCCTGGAGATTCTATTAGAACCATTGGAAGACCTTTGGAGGTCCAAATTATAATTATTCATATTGTTGGCAATTTTTGGGATGATTAATTTTAGGGTGTTACTTTTCTGTAATTTCATGAAACTTTGTTGGATGTCATATCATACCATTATGAACCCACAGTAATTTTCTCATAATTTTTGGATTGATATTTTTGGTACTTCTAGTTCAAATTGGAATTAATTGCAAATATAACCTTTGTGGAAATTACAAATGTAACCTCTATGGAATATGGTCAAATTTTGTAGGGCTGAATATTTAGTATGAATCACCTCTGTAAAAATTTGCCTAAGGTTTGGAGTTCATATGAGGGTACCTCCTTTGGAAATAATTGAAAATTAATGGGTTTGGGAATTTTTAATAATTGTAAACCTTTCTGGAAAATCATGAAAATTCATATTTACAGATTACTAGGTACCCTTGATTTATGTAAAAATTTTAGTAGGCATTGGAAGTCAGAAAAGTGCACTTGTAGTTCAAACCTTAGGAGGTTGTATTTTTGGAAAATTGCTTTAAATATTAATAATGTTGGGAAAAATACGATTCTCTGGAATTAATCTTATAATATCATGATAGACCTCCAGTAAATAGCTTGGGTCATTTGGATGAATATTTGGAGTACCTATAGTGTGAGCTTCATATAATTAGTTTGGTCTGCGTAAAGTAAAACTGTGAAATTTGAGTATCAAGTGGATCCTTAGGAGGGATGGGAGGTATGAGGTTTACCTAGTTGAGTTGAGAAGGTATGATGGTCAACAAGAAGGATTATAGATGGTAAAGTGTGCTTGGTGAGTTGAGGGTAAAGTGGTGCTCGGGATTGACGAAGGATCGTCTTGGAAAGTCATAAGTCACCTAGGGTTAATTCAATTGTAATAACAAGGAGGGTGTTCTTATGGGTAGATACCAACAACACTAAGTGTCTTGAGAAAGGGAACTTTGGGGTGTCATCCCATTTCGGTTCCTAGTACCGTAGCGAGCCCCTTACAGGGTAACCCTCGGGAAGTCCAAGATTAACCATAAACGGTAAGAGTAAAATGTTATACAAGAGTAATTTAGTAACATACTCACCCACACCTCGTGGTTCCGGGAGTTTAGCTGGTTTGGTGCTACGAGCAGTAGGCTCGGTGGTTGTAAGAGCGGATTGCTAAGTCAGGTGAGCTTGTGACTCAATAGTGTTTGTAGGTACGGACGGGTTGGTTCGGCGAGCCGATGGCTCGGAAGGTTATTGATGACGGGCAGGTTAGCCCGGGGAGCTTATGACTCGGAGGTAGGTAGTAGAACATGTTGCATGTGCATTGAAGGTGGTGGGTCTTCGGTATTGGACGGCCGTTCACACCGATGTCAATGCGTTGACTCGACGAGTGTGGTATTTACACTTAGCCTTGAAAGTCTGGTGGTCCAGCCAGTAAGAGTACGCAGATGCTCCGCGGTTTTGGGTTGAGGCGTACGATAGGTCTAGGTAGGGTAGTGTGAATACCAACCTAGAGGTGGGCGAGGCCCAACCCACCGCTTCTGTTTGCCACTACGGGAGTATCCTGGGAGTCTAGCTCGCTCCAAAAAGGGGGAATTAAAGGTCTATGCGCATAGAGTCATAGTGAGTGAGTTGCACTTGTATGAACATAGCATAACAACATACCTTTCCTGTCATAGCATAAACATTGCATTTCAACCCCTACCCCTATCGTATAAGTCGGTTATGGGACTTCTTATACGATAGGTCTTGCTAAACGACCCCTTGGTCTATAGGTTTGTATGGGCATTCCTATAAATCAATGGTTACTTTTCTATTACTATTGTCTTTACTTACTGCACTTTACTTACTCTTTGCCAGCTCTTTCTATGCCCCTTTACCCTTCGGATATATATATACACATGTGTAGTGTAGAAACGTTTCCTGTACCACTGTCACCTGCTCTTGTTATACCCCTTGCTGTCCTCCGCTTCATCCTCCCGCACGGTGCCTAGGAGCCACTGGGGTGGGGTGGGGAACGTAAGGCGTAGTCTTTTTGACTAACGGTCGGTGGACCATATCATTTTAGGAAATCGAGGAGACGCAGCAGCACCAGAGGCCGGAGCAGACGGAGGCGGGCCAGTCTAGTACAGGAGCACAGGATTCTGGATCTGTGAGTGATTAGTAGTTAGCTTCCGCGAGTGATCTTGTAGTGAGGATATGATGTACAGGGCATGAGCCCTTTATTATTGTAACTCTTGTTATCTTTTTATTCAGTTATATCATGTGGATATTTCTATATTTTCATGTTGATTCTGTGTACCTGTCTTCTTTAATGTACTTTTCTTCCTGATCGATTTGGCAGGCAGGATCGGCGTTTTGTAGTGGCAACCTTCCCGAGTGAAGGTGTCACCGCAAAGCGGCGGTTCTGGGCCTAAGACCCGGTGTTAGAAAAAAAAAGGGGGTCTTACACCAACAAAGATGTTTTTTTGTATTTGTATATTTATCATTGTTGTGCTAAAAAATATCTGAAATGAGTGTTTAATTTTTTGGGGTGCGGCAAGAAAAAATCGGGTTGCGGTTAACATTTTTAAAATTTTCGGGTTGCGCTTAACATTGGGGTGCGACAAGCCAAAACCGGGTTGCGGTTAACAATCGCCTAAATTTAATAAAAAAATTGAATCTATTTGATGAGGATTCATCAAGAGCACTCATTTATGAGAGAACCGGATGGTGGTTACTCCCATAAACCACCCTCCCCATTACTTTAGTGGGAGAGAGTGGGAGATCAAAGCCGAAACCGCCGCCAACCGCAATGTGCACGGCGACGTCGTCCCCTCCCGCCGGTGAGCGGGCCGCGCCAAACCGCACTCCCCATGGGGAGCGGCCGAACCGCACTCCTAGCGGGGTGCGGCCAAGCCGCACCCCTAGTGGGGTGCGGCCAAGCCGCACCCCTAGTGGGGTGCGGCCAAGCCGTACCCCACATGGGGTGCGGCCAAGCCGCACCCCTAGTGGGGTGCGGCCAAGCCGCACCCCTAGTGGGGTGCGGCCAAGCCGCACCCACGTGGTGCGGCCAAGCCGCACCCACGAGGTGCGGCCACGCCGCAAGGGGTGCGGTCGGCCGGACCGCACCCCCCTTGGGGTGCGGCCAAGCCGCACCCCTCTTTTGCGAGGTGCGGCCGGGCCGCACCCCCCTTAGGGTGCGGCCAAGCCGCGCCTCCCTTGGGGTGCGGCCAAGCCGCGCCTCCCTTGGGGTGCGGCCAAGCCGCTCCCCTCTTTTGCGGGGTCCGGCCAAGCCGCACCCCCCTTTGCGGGGTGCGGCCAAGCCGCACCCCCCTTTGCGGAATGCGGCCGAGCCTCCTCCTTCTTCCACTTTCCTCACCGGGGGGCTTGCAAGGGGCCCTTTCGCATTCGCGCACTCGTCAGAACGCTCCTGAGCGCGCTTAGAACGCCTCCGCGCTCACGCGCGCTCAGAAAGCCTCAAAGCGCGGTCAAAGCGCTTCCATGTTCGTCGCGCGCTCAGAACGCTTCTGAGCGCGCTCGGAGCATTCTCACTTTTCCGACTCGGCTCGCTCACTTTTTGTCTTTCTAGCACGCTCACATTTCCGACTCGCTCACTTTTCCGACTTGGCTCGCTCACTTTTTGTCTTTTCAGTTTCTCACTTTTCAGGAACAGCTTGTCGCCTTTCCTCGAAGGGCAGCATGGTCATTTACGAAAAATGGTGATCCGTGGCCTCTGAACCGGAAAATATGATTCGTCCTCCCAGGTGGTTATGGTGGTTACAACGGCAAAATTACCGGGCTACCCCCGGCCAAAGCTATAAAAGGACCCCCTAGGCTTCATTTAAGGGGATCCGTCGTGAATGCCCAGAGAGAGCTCCTTGAAGACTTCCACGGATTTCTCCTTCGGCGCTTGAAGATCTCCTTCGCGGACTTGAAGTCTTTCGTCTCCACGAAAGCGGACAAGGCTTTCTCACTTTCGTCTCCACGAAAGCGGACAAGGCTTTCTCACTTTCGTCTCCACGAAAGCGGACAAGGCTTTCTCACTTTCGTCTCCACGAAAGCGGACAAGGCATTCTCACTTTCGTTCTCTACCGTTCTCAGAAGGAAAAGACTTAGTTTTTTCCGAGAGGTGGCCTGTCGCCCTCGGAACGTTCTCTCTCTCTCTCTCTCTGATATTGTAATGAGCAGAGGCCTGTCGCGCTTGACTTCTAAATCTCTAATTGTAACCCCCCAGAAGATAGTGGAAGTTTGGTCGGCACAGCTCCGACCACGTGGTTTTTTACCCTTTCCGGGTTTTCCACGCTAAAAAGTCCAGGTGTAATCAACGAATCTCAAATTGACTGTTTGCGCGCTTGGTTCGCTCCCGAGCTAAGGTGGTTCAAGTAAACCGGTCTACCAAGAGCCCTAAGCGACCCGCAACAGTTTGGCACCGTCTGTGGGAATGGATTCCCAACTATCGAACAAAGGATTTCAGAACGCAGTTCCCGCTTCACCGGAGTTCACGGAACCGGCGAGGGTGTACACCTCCCCCGAACTATCTGATGCGTGCAGTTCCTCAATCCCTAAAGGCCCAACGAAAAGAGCGCTCATAGCTGCACCAATCCAGCCCCAGCGGGATGGACCGACTAGCAAACCGGCCCCTCTCACAGAGGGGCAGGATCCGAGCGATATCGCGCACCAGCAAAGGCGATCCCCCATGTCAGAGACAATTTTGGCATACCCAATTCCGTCATGGCTAAAGCTCCCGCACATCAAGGAGTTCCACGGAGCAGGAGACCCGTACGTGCACGTTAATCACTTCTTGATAACGGTGCGGACGTTCGGACTTCCCGACCAAGTCAGCTGCAAAATCTTCACCAAGACACTTCGCGGGAACGCCCTCCGCCGATATCAATCCCTGCCAAACGGAGCGATTCACAACTTCACCGAGTTGTCCCAGCTGTTCGTTGAATGGCACGAAGCGCGCGCGCCAAGGATCCAAGAAGAAGAGGAAGAAAAGCCCGGCACAGACGAACCGCCTCGCCTAAGGGAGGCGGAATGGAGCACGCAGCAACAGAAGATCCGCGTAAATTTTCACCAGGAGCGTCCCTGCGCATGGATGGACTTCGCCTTAGACGCGAGCATAGGCAGTCCACCCTGTGAGCTAAGGAGAGTGTTGGTAACTCACCGCATCTCCTTCAACATTTTATTCCTGGCTGCCGTAGTACGGCTCAAACTCCTAAGCGGGAACCTCAAACTCAGGGCCAGCGACGCGGAGCTCCCAGACGGAACTACGGTACCCACCGTAGGAATCGTCACCCTCCCCGTCCAAGTAAGGATGCACGCAGAACCAATCCAGTACGATGTTCAGTTCGTCGTCGCCGAGGCAGACTCCCCCTACAACGCAATATTTGGGAGTCTCTTGACGCCCTGGACCACGACGTTTCCATGTCCGGACGCATGACCAACAAAGGGAGTACCCTCAGGAATGCGATCCACGGTTTCGACACACCCGCCTCCAAGCTCCCTTGGATCAACAACGACCCATCGCCAAAACCAAAGTCTGAGAAGCAAAGCGCGCGGAAGGATCGCGCAACTCCCACGTTGGCTGAAAAAGCCAAATTTCTGGCATCAGCGAATCCGCCGCAGTTTGATACATGCCGCAAGAGAAAGGGGCAGCAACAGCAGTTCGAGAAGGCTGAACTGCTCACTCAGAACCGAGCAGATCGCTCCCAAGGGCTAGCAAATCAAGGCTCCCAGAGCTTCACCCCGCTGAATACACCCCGCGAGCACATATTGTCTATAATCAGCAATATCAAGATTATCAACTGGCCCAAACAGCTCTCTCTGCACAAGGGAGATCAAGCTCAATTTTGCCACTTCCACAAAGGCCGAGGGCACCGAACGGAGCACTGTGCAAGACTGAAAGAAGAAATTGAACACCTCGTCCAGTTAGGGCATCTGGAGGCTTTCCGTGAAGAGGCACATAGGGATGCCACCAAAGCTCAGTCGTCGGGTCACCGCCGCCCACCATGCTGAACGACCTAAAAAGATCGAGCAAGCGCAACACAACGGGAGCTCGACGTTACCTCCTCTCTCGTAAAATATGTATCAGAAGCTTACTGGCTCAAAAGCCGCAAGATTGCACTTGCGCATGTATCAATGTTTTCTATTTATATTATATCTGTTCTAAACGGTTCTGCTACAGGAACCACTTCAGGGCCCTGCCCGGGGACTTTGCACCACCGTCGATTGAAGGTTCGCCCTTCTCCGCCGCCGTCAAGTCCCGGTGTCGTAGGGGCCTGCCCCCCTTACGTTCACCCCGGGATTGAATACACCAGCTATTCACCGGCCACTTCGGGACCCTGCTGTAAGACCCCCCCCCCCCCTCCCCAGACTGAACCGGGTCCCGGGAGGGGGAATCTTACTGCCCAAAGAGGACCACCCAGCGCTTTTCGGGTGGCGACGTCCCACCCACCCAAGCACTGAGCGGTCCCTTTGTCAGGCACAAGAATCATTACATCACATCAGATCGCACAGCGGAAGCAGATAATATAACGAAAACGAGCACACTGCTTATATTACATAAATAAACAAGGCCGGAGCCTATCGTTTTGCAAAATATTGCCTCGAGGGCTACATAGTCTAAAACAAAAGGAAGCCCTATGCTAGTCCTTATACTCTCGTACTCACGTCTCTGAAGATAGGAGGAGAGGCTGGGGTAATCGAACGGGCCATCTCCAAGGCTCGTAACTCATCCTGCGGGGTGAGGGCTCCTTGCTGTCCCATCTCCTGTGATTGGTTATAAGAAATAATCGTTAGTCACAGAGCTAAGTAGAAAAATACATCCCCTCCCCGGATCCATATCCAGGGGGCGGCTAAAGAACAGAAATGAAATAGCCGAAGCAAGGTAGAGGGTTAGCAGCAGGTAAACATTTATATCTCCGTATATATATAAATATAGGGCTGCCCGCCCTAAAGCTCGTAACCGCGTCGTATAGCAAGTACACAACATCATAACGCGCAACCACGCACACCCAGGTATTCAAACCTGTACGCACACAAAAGACCCTGTGTCGACACAGTTTAGACCGCTTTTGTTCAAGCAGGGGAGCTAACCCCGCGGGCCTCACCGATGTGGCCGTCGGTGACAGTGGCCAGTCTTGCCACTTCTGAATGTAGTCGTACCGTATCATTCAGGCCCTCCTGTACAACTTGGTGTACCAACTGGATGTGAGCGACATCCGGCGAGCCAATTTGAAGGCCGACCAGCGGAGGCAAAACTGCATGTTCAGAGGGTGATAGCCTGCTGCGCATATCTCCCTGTCGCCATGAGTCGTCAACCCACCCGCACCGGTACGAACGGTCTGCGAGCGTGACCAACCCGCCACTTCCAATCAATCTTCACCCGCTTTATATAAAACAAACCGTTAGGCCACGTGGCAATTCTACTCGACCGGTCTCACCACCTTGGACCGGGAGACTTAGCGGTGTGAGGGCTCCTTGCTTGGGGCTAACCTGGGAGGAGAGACTCAACTCCGGGTTTTCCCCAACTAAGGCCTCGCCGAAGGGAGGATAAGCACCGTATTTGTTGCCACGGCAGCTCTGCACTAGCAAGAAAAGTAGGCCGAAGCAGGGGCCATAACACTAATCAGAAATGTAGGCCGAAAGCAGAGGCCATAATGATAAGCAAAAAGTAGGCCGAAAGCAGAGGCCATGTAATAAACAGAAAAGTAGGCCGAAAGCAGAGGCCATGTAATAAACAGAAAAGTAGGCCGAAAGCGGAGGCCATGATGATAGGACCAGTGCAAGACTGGATTTAATTGAAAGTATAGAAAGTAAGTACGGGGGACCAGTGCGAGACTGGATTTAATTGAAAATACAGAAAATAAGTGCGGGGGACCAGTGCAAGACTGGATTTAATTGAAAGTACAGAAAGTAAGTGCGGGGGACCAGTGCGAGACTGGATTTAAATAAAAGTACAGAATGTAAATGCGGGGGACCAGTGCGAGACTGGATTTAAACAAAAGCACAGAATGTAAATGCGGGGGACCAGTGCGAGACTGGATTTAAACAAAAGCACAGAATGTAAATGCGGGGGACCAGTGCGAGACTGGATTTAAACAAAAGCACAGAATGTAAATGCGGGGTCGCGTCGTGATTTCGTTTGGAGTTTTGCGTTGATAATCTTAACTCGGTCGATTCCTTAGATCGACGCGCGTAACATTTATTATGTGTTTGAAAATATACGTCGAGGGGGACGTCGATTTATTTGATGAATTTCGCCCTTTTTCGGGCGTTTATTTTCACTTGTTAAAGCATTTAGAAGACCAGATGAAGAGCTCATCACTTGAGATTTTGATAGTCGGTGTAGAATGCCCTAATTAGAGTCTATGAATTTTCTGTGATTTTTGCGATCTCATTTGGGCGTTTATTTTCTCAAAACAAACTTTATAAAGGGTTTTAAAAATATTAAATCTTTTCCTAAAAATCCCCAAAAATTACCGGGGGTGCCCCTTAGGGTGAGACACATTTTCCCTTCAGAAAACTTTTTCTGAAGATGCCCCGTTTGCCCTTAAAAAAATGAAATAGAGGAGGAGGTGTTTTGGGGTGCGAATAGAAGGGAGGAGAAAACTGGGGGCGCCACATCGGGCGCCCTCCTTGGGTCCCCACAGCGGATCCACAGCGGATCCGCTGTGGGGGCACTCATGTGGAGGTAAGGGGCGGGGCGGGAAACGCTAATACAGGAGCCGCACGATCTCCTGGGGGAGATCGTGCGGCTCCCGCTGCTCGGCCGAAAGGTGGCCGCTGCCGCCGCCGGGCAGCGGCCGGCTGGGGCCGGCGCCGCCCCCGGTCGGTGTGCCGGGGGCCGGCGACCATTCTGGTGGTGGTCCGGCGGCCTGGCGCCGCCGGCCACCGCCGGAATGAGGGCAGGGAGCGTCACGGGGCGGTGGCGGCCTGCATGTATCGTGCAGGCTTGCCGCCACCGCCTCCGCTAGAGGGGGGGGGGGGGGGGGTGCGGGAGTGCCCCCGGTCGGTGCGCCGGGGGCCGGCGACTCCTCCGGGGGTGGTCCGGCGGCCTGGCGCCGCCGGCCACCGCTGGGGGAGGCGATACGGAGGGCGGGAGACGGGGGCGGGGCCTGCATGGGCCATGCAGGCCCGCTGCGCCGCCGTCCTCCTGCCGAGGGGTCACTGGTGCCGCCCCCGGTCGGAGCGCCGGGGGTCGGCGCCTACTCCGGCGATGGCCCGGCGGCCTGGTTGTCACAACCCGCATTTTCTCAGAAATTAAGAATATCAGAGGAAGAGAAAATACGCGTCATGATGCCACGTCATGCAGGAGACAACTGCAGACGCTCAGGCGGGATCCTATTACTTGATAATTGGAAACATGATTGCATGATAATCATTATTTGAAATAATTTATTAGGGTTTAGAGTAAGAACTGTGTCTCTCAGCTCGTGGATTAACTAGTCCACAGAGAAAATTATATATGTAACTGCAGCGGAAAACACTTGATTTAGTTCATTTAAGGTCCTATATGCACGTGAAGGCAGGACATAAAGTGGATGATATGCACTTATCTAGGCGTAGTATAGGTATAGAAAATATCTTTAGGTGACTTTAAATTTAAGGGTTTCAGTTAAAAGAATGTGATATGAAGATGAAGAAAATCATTTTATAACTATAATGCACCTAACATAAATCATTCCCAGAGAGGAAGGTACATCAGATCTAAAAGCAGTGGCATAAACTGGCAAATAATCTATAAAGTATCAAAGAGGCACAATGGGCGTCAACAACCTGACACCAACCCATTGGCTCCAAAAGAAAATAGCATGTCTGAACACTAGAAGGAAACTAACAACAGCTACAACTACCTCGCAGTAGCGGGGTAAACAGCAGCTAGAAACTCTGAACTTCAGGCTACACCACTAGCCGCTACGGCTCTGAACCTGAGACATTCAATAAACAAAGAACGCCTCAGCAAGGGAATTGCAAGTGGCAAGAAACAAGGAAAAACCAATAATTAAGGCATACGGGGTACCAACCCAAGTCTGATTCACTGAAAGAGAAGCTCTGAAACAAGGAGCTAAGCAAAGCACCAAGTGCAATCAAATATCATAAGTAGGATCAAGCATCATTTAATTATCTTGCAATTTTTAATACATGAGACTGATCAGCTCAAAATAAACGGGAGCGGTTACTTACCTCCGCAACCCAAGCCCAAAACGAGTGGGGGTGTCTCTAGGCCCAACCACCCAAACACGGCCCTCGGGACCACAAGCAAAGCCTGCGGTTCACCTTTAAAATGGCCACCGTGCAAGGCTACAATAGAAACCCCACTGTCCCCCAAACACCACTACCGTGTAAGGCTAAAGACAGTGGTCTATATTAATTAAATTTTAATTTAAAACACGGGACGAAGCCCGAGAAACAATCACCAAGAGAGTACCCTAAGAGATAGGGTCCAAGCAAGGTACACACCGATCAGGACGAATCATAAGAGTAAACTTAACGTTATCAGACCACCAGGAGTAAAGGATTCAAGTAAGAGGAATTCAAGATCAGGAGCACCGAAGGGACACTGGCAATTACTCTGGTGCACTAGAGAGGACACAAGATTAAAACATGGAAATCGCAACGAAATCACATCAAACGCGATCTTCCAAGACGAAAACATGGAGGGCAACACCAAGGTTCCTCGAGAAATGAAAAGGGCAAGGAATCGAGGACGTAACTCGAACACTAGGGAACAAAGGGCTGAGGATAAAGTTTTCGAGGACTCCATAGACAGAACAGAACCTCACGAGATATCAAAGAGTGCAGGTATGACATTTCACGAGAAATCCAGAAGAAATCCAAAGGGTAGAGACTGTCATGTCTTGAGACATCAAAGGCAGAGACAGCCATGTCTTGAGACATCAAAGAGGCAAAGATAGCCATGTCTTGAGACATGCAAAGGCAAAGACAGCCATGTCTTGAGACATGCAAAGGCAAAGACAACCATGTCTTGAGACATGCAAAGGCAAAGACAGCCATGTCTTGAGACATGCAAAGGCAAAGACAACCATGTCTTGAGACATCAAAGAGGCAAAGACAGCCATGTCTTGAGACATGCAAAGGCAAAGACAACCATGTCTTGAGACATCAAAGGCAAAGACAGCCATGTCTTGAGACATGCAAAGGCAAAGACAGCCATGTCTCGAGACATGCAAAGGCAAAGACAGCCATGTCTTGAGACATGCAAAGGCAAAGACAGCCATGTCTCGAGACATGCAAAGGCAAAGACAGCCATGTCTTGAGACATGCAAAGGCAAAGACAGCCATGTCTCGAGACATCCAAAGGCAAAGACTAAGGAGGAGAAAATCAAGGGGAGGTTCTAAATCATAAGTTACTACACCAAACACCCAAAACTCTTGCTAATTAGCATGACAAGAGCTCAAAACGAGCAAACCAACCGTCAAAAGAATCAAGAGAGAAAGAGGAAGAAACCACTTGCCTTAACCTTGCAAAACTCGAGATCCTCCGCTCTGAAGGCTAAGGAAACACTCAAGCACGAAATCCTGAAACTTTACGGAGCAAAAGAGGAGTTAGGTCACGACCAAAACTTCAAAACCTCCACGAAGAGGGACAAGCTTACCACTAAGACGAAGATCTCGCCGAGAGCTTTCCAAATCTTCAAACCAAACTCGATTCCGACCACTACAGCTCTAGAAATCGTCGGTTGAAGGCTCCACGAAGCTCCGCTCTCGCCCTAACCTTCGGCGGCTGAATTTGATCGAGGAAGGAGATGAATAGGGAAGGGAAGGATTTTAGGCTCATATATAAACCTAATTTATTATTTAAATAAATAATTAATCCCCCAAATTACTTAAACTGCGAGGGCGACCAAAACACCTCGGATTTCTATGAAATTCGCACCCTAGCTGAAAAACGGCGCTACGAATCCAACGGCGAAGTCAGAATTCCATTCTGACAAGCCAAACTCCGGATAAAGCCTCCTGAAGCTAAAACCTCGATAATTACTCCAAACCTTCACTTTAACTCGAAACGACGCGAAATCTCGCACGCTCGATCTGAATCACGAGCTCCAACTAAGCTAAGGCTCGAAACACTACCAAAAGAGCTGACGTAACGCCCTTACGCCAAAATTACGTCACAACGGGTACGAAAAATAATTGATGAAAATCAGGGGCGTTACAGTCACTCCCCCTAAAAGAAGTTTCGTCCCGAAACTTGAAATCCAAAGATCTAGAAAGATACAGTATCAAATCCAAAGATTAAATGACAGCAGGATTTCCCGAAAACTGCTACTATACGCAAAATCCATTTATCCAAGATGCTTAACACAAGCTCCATCATAAACCACAAAATAACAATCTAATCACATCTTCCAAAATTTGATTCATTTCTTCCGCCTGACCGAGGCATAAACCTAGAATCCTAACCTGACACGAAGCATAAAGGGCACACCAAGCAATCTGACGACTTCTTCCAAATAAATCTCTGCTATTTCTCCATAGAATATCCGATCTTAAATCGCACGAGGGAACACACTTCGCCAAACCGACAACTGGGACCCATACCGAATCATGTCCTCCGGGGAATCTAGGTAACGAAGTCCATTGAAATACTTCCCCACTTCCAGCTGGAACATCCAACGGGGTCAAACTACCTCCAGGCCTAATTGATCTACCTTAACGCGCTAGCAGGTATAACGTTCCAAAAACACAATTGGCCAAATCATTCTCATACCTGACTGCCAACTATCGGCTATCAACCAAAATCACGCGCCTCACTACAGATCTTTGTTCGAATAACCTCAAACGCGGAAATACAACATCTACTCCGGAGACGCTGCGAGTCGGGATCTTCCTTCTGACGCAGATCTACAAGGGCAAACCAAGAAGGCTCTTCAGCCTCTAAGCTCGAAGGCGCGGTACAACTACCGACTGAGATAAACATCAACATAAACTCCTCTACTAGGGACTGCACTGAGAGAATGAAGATATGCGCGGTCTTTCTACTCAGGGCATCGGCCACCACATTGACCTTACCCGGATGGTACAGAATATCCACTTCATAATCCGCCACATACTCCAACCACCTCCGCTGGCGCAGATTCAACTCCTTCTGGGTGAAGACATATTTCAGACTCTTAAGATCCGTATAAATCTTGCATGACGCTCCATAAAGAAGATATCTCCAAAACTTCAAAGCATAGATCACTGCGGCGAACTCTAAGTCATGCATAGAGTAATTCTTTTCATGAACTTTCAATTGTCTAAACCCATCAGCAATTACTTTTCCTTCTTGCACCAAAACACAACTTAATCCAATGTGAGATGCGTCCACATAAACTGCATACTCAACTCCTTCGATCGGTAAGGCCAACACAGGAGCACTACACAAATGCCTCTTTGATTCCCGAAAAGCTCCTTCGCACTAACCGCTCCGAACAAAAGCGACACACTTCTGGGTAAACTTGGTTAAAGGTGTCGTCAGCACTGAAAATTTTTGAACAAAATCTCCTGCAGAGCCCAGTCAAACCGAAGAAATTCCTTATCTCCTTAGGCGATGAAGGCATCTTCCAATTCAATACAACAGAAATCTTAGCAGGGTCTACCGTAATTCCATCCTTGTTCACCACATGACCCAGGAAGGACACCTGAGAAAGCCAGAATTCGCACTTACTCAGCTTCGCATACAACTTGTGCTCTCTAAGAGTAGACAACACTAAGCACAAATGCATAGCATGCTCCTCAGCACTTCTAGAATAAACCAGCACATCATCTATGAATACCACCACAAAATGGTCCAGAAAATCCTTGAACACGCGGTTCATCATGTCCATAAATGCAGAGGGTGCATTTGTCAAACCAAATGACATGACTAGAAACTCAAAATGACCATACCGAGAACGAAAGGCAGTCCGGGGAACGTCCGACTCACGGATCCTCAACTGATGGTAACCCGACCGAAGGTCAATCTTTGAAAACACCGTGCTACCACGCAACTGATCGAACAGATCATCAATCCTTGGCAACGGATACCTGTTCTTGATGGTCACTTTGTTTAATTCTCTATAATCTATGCATAACCTCATAGAACCGTCCTTCTTTTTCACGAACAAAACCGGAGCACCACAGGGGGAAGAACTAGGTCTGATAAAACCACAATGCAACAACTCATCTAACTGAGTTCGCAACTCTTCTAACTCACGCGGGGCCATACGGTACGGTGCCTTAGCAATAGGACGAGTACCAGGCTCAAGATCAATAACGAACTCCACATCTCTAACGGGCGGGAGACCAGGGAGATTAGCAGGGAAGACATCGGGAAACTCTCGCACCACCAGAATATCCTCGATACACGGCGAACCACCAACAGCTTCTACTACAGAAACAAGGTAAGCCAAACAACCGGAAATTAACAGTTTCCGAGCACATACCGCAGAAATTATCGAAGAACTCTGGTACGGAGAACCAAAAATGCTCATGGGTTGACCGTTGTCCATCACGAAGTCCAGACGCTTTTCCTTGCATCGGATGACCGCATCATAACTGGACAACCAGTCCATACCCAATATTACGTCAAAGTCTTCTAAGTCCAACACTTTGAGATCAGCAACAGCCAAGAAATCTCCTAAGAGAACGGGCAACTCCGGACGCACAGGTTCGTGGATACCAAAATACCAAAAGGAAACTAAACGAGGAACGAATCGATGCCCAACTCAGGGGTCATACGGTGACGCTCAACGAAATTCCTTGCTACGAACGAAAGGGGCAGCACCCGAATCGAAAAGATTACACGCTCAACAATTCTTTACCTTAAATCACCCTATAAGCGCGAAAAGAGAAACTAGTCTAATACAGCGAAACTAAGATCAAGTCAAAACTTAACAGCTAACTCGAATATCTAACCTGCGATTACTTGGGTCGAAGACTGCTCTTGCTCCTGGGTCAACGCTCAGCTTTCCTCTCCCTTCATCCTGATGCTGCGGCGGCGGCAAGGTTCGAAGCGGAACAAGCTGCAACGGGGGTTGAATCAGCGGGCATTGGAACTTCATGCCCCTCCTGCTTGCACAACAGGCAACACACCTCTCCCAAGGGAGTACTCTTGATTTCCAACACTCGCTGCTTCTTCCGAGCTCCTTTACCCTTAAAACACTTTTCAAACGGATGGCCAGAGCGGCCACCGAAATTGCAGACATCGCCGCTTCTCTTCTTTGAAGCGGGGTTAGATACCTTGGGGCCTTCCCCCTCTTCGACTTTTCTCTTGCCCTTTCTCATCAAAGCGCCTTCATTCTTGGCGATAACGATGGACTCGGCTTTCAAAGCTGCTTCCACTGCCTCAGCATAGCTCGCCCATTCATGAGCACCGGCTACATGCTGACTATCATTACGAAGTCCTCCCAAAGATTGCTTCACTCTTCCTTCCTCCGAAGCTACTAGACCTAGAGCAAATCCGCTCGGCTTCCTGGGTTCAATCACAAATTCACTAACAGTGAATTGCCTCTGCTCCGGGTGCAGCAAATCATTCACCAAACAGTCTTGCTCAACCGACGGCCGAAACTCCTTTAACAACATCGCCTTGAACGTCTCCCACGAACATCCATCTACGAGGTTCTCCAATTCCCTAAACCACCAGCTCTTAGCAAGACCCTTCAGCTGGAAAGCGGCGACCGTTACCTTTTGGCCCGCAGAGATTCCTGCGTACTTAAAAATATCCTCGATGGCAACCAACCAGTCATCCAAAGTCATGAAATCAGTTCTTCTACCAAACGTAGGGGGTCTTAATCGCTGAAAGTGCGATATAACGTCCATTTCCGGAAGCATCTCTACAGGGGGAAACAGGGAGCAGGAGGAGTAGGTACGGTCTGTCCAACTACTGGGGCCTGCGCTACGAATTGCTGCCTAGCACCGGCAGACAACAACAACTCAACCTGCGATTGCAGCGCAACCACCTGCTTGGACAGAGTCTCAAAACTTTGCTGCAAACTCTCAATCACGGCTTCACTCAAAGCACCGGAAGACTCGCCTTCAAACTGGGGAGTCGACCTAAACGCAACACGCTTCGGCGCCATCGCTACTAAAACGCATAAACCTCTAATCAAAACTCAGCCCTACACTAGAACTACACTGCTTGGTTCAGAACATACATATACAGATACTTTCCATTGCCACCACCTTTCTCTGGGATTTTCATGATGCTATGCTAAATTTGGGGATGATACCATATCATCCCTCTTGACTCATATGCAAGGGTCATGAATGCATGAATGTTCTATTCATTTGAAAATCATGTGTGCACGTATGTCATCATGTAAATCTTTAGCTTGGCACGTGTGCTTATGCAATGCTGCATAAGGTATGTTGTGTTATGCAGTCTAATAAAGGCCTTAATGCATGTTATGAGCGGCGTACACATGAAATATTATGCATCCCATACTACATAATATCGCATGTAACGAAAAAGAAAACGTGCTAATGGGCATCCATGTGATGGTGGTTATGCATCCCATACTACATAACCGTCACATGTTGCCACCTATGGTGGATCCATATACAAACACATATTATGCATCACATACTACATAATATGCCCCGTATACTTCTTATCATGCTATGAGTGTAGTGTTCGTGCTTCGGCCAAGACGTACTGATGACACATCGGTGTGTGTATGCAATGAAACCAAACAACTAAACTATATCAGAATTTGTTGCCCGACCAACTTGTCGAACAACCTCCCTCTGATACCAACTGTCACAACCCGCATTTTCTCAGGAATTAAGAATATCAGAGGAAGAGAAAATACGCGTCATGATGCCACGTCATGCAGGAGACAACTGCAGACGCTCAGGCGGGATCCTATTACTTGATAATTGGAAACATGATTGCATGATAATCATTATTTGAAATCATTTATTAGGGTTTAGAGTAAGAACTGTGTCTCTCAGCTCGTGGATCAACTAGTCCACAGAGAAAATTATATATGTAACTGCAGCGGAAAACACTTGATTTAGTTCATTTAAGGTCCTATATGCACGTGAAGGCAGGACATAAAGTGGATGATATGCACTTATCTAGGCGTAGTATAAGTATAGAAAATATCTTTAGGTGACTTTAAATTTAAGGGTTTCAGTTAAAAGAATGTGATATGAAGATGAAGAAAATCATTTTATAACTATAATGCACCTAACATAAATCATTCCCAGAGAGGAAGGTACATCAGATCTAAAAGCAGTGGCATAAACTGGCAAATAATCTATAAAGTATCAAAGAGGCACAATGGGCGTCAACAACCTGACACCAACCCATTGGCTCCAAAAGAAAATAGCATGTCTGAACACTAGAAGGAAACTAACAACAGCTACAACTACCTCGCAGTAGCGGGGTAAACAGCAGCTAGAAACTCTGAACTTCAGGCTACACCACTAGCCGCTACGGCTCTGAACCTGAGGCATTCAATAAACAAAGAACGCCTCAGCAAGGGAATTGCAAGTGGCAAGAAACAAGGAAAAACCAATAATTAAGGCATACGGGGTACCAACCCAAGCCTGATTCACTGAAAGAGAAGCTCTGAAACAAGGAGCTAAGCAAAGCACCAAGTGCAATCAAATATCATAAGTAGGATCAAGCATCATTTAATTATCTTGCAATTTTTAATACATGAGACTGATCAGCTCAAAATAAACGGGAGCGGTCACTTACCTCCGCAACCCAAGCCCAAAACGAGTGGGGGTGTCTCTAGGCCCAACCACCCAAACACGGCCCTCGGGACCACAAGCAAAGCCTGCGGTTCACCTTTAAAATGGCCACCGTGCAAGGCTACAATAGAAACCCCACTGTCCCCCAAACACCACTACCGTGTAAGGCTAAAGACAGTGGTCTATATTAATTAAATTTTAATTTAAAACACGGGACGAAGCCCGAGAAACAATCACCAAGAGAGTACCCTAAGAGATAGGGTCCAAGCAAGGTACACACCGATCAGGACGAATCATAAGAGTAAACTCAACGTTATCAGACCACCAGGAGTAAAGGATTCAAGTAAGAGGAATTCAAGATCAGGAGCACCGAAGGGACACTGGCAATTACTCTGGTGCACTAGAGAGGACACAAGATTAAAACATAGAAATCGCAACGAAATCACATCAAACGCGATCTTCCAAGACGAAAACATGGAGGGCAACACCAAGGTTCCTCGAGAAATGAAAAGGGCAAGGAATCGAGGACGTAACTCGAACACTAGGGAACAAAGGGCTGAGGATAAAGTTTTCGAGGACTCCATAGACAGAACAGAACCTCACGAGATATCAAAGAGTGCAGGTATGACATTTCACGAGAAATCCAGAAGAAATCCAAAGGGCAGAGACTGTCATGTCTTGAGACATCAAAGGCAGAGACAGCCATGTCTTGAGACATCAAAGAGGCAAAGATAGCCATGTCTTGAGACATGCAAAGGCAAAGACAGCCATGTCTTGAGACATGCAAAGGCAAAGACAACCATGTCTTGAGACATGCAAAGGCAAAGACAGCCATGTCTTGAGACATGCAAAGGCAAAGACAACCATGTCTTGAGACATCAAAGAGGCAAAGACAGCCATGTCTTGAGACATGCAAAGGCAAAGACAGCCATGTCTTGAGACATCAAAGGCAAAGACAGCCATGTCTTGAGACATGCAAAGGCAAAGACAGCCATGTCTCAAGACATGCAATGGCAAAGACAGCCATGTCTTGAGACATGCAAAGGCAAAGACAGCCATGTCTCGAGACATGCAAAGGCAAAGACAGCCATGTCTTGAGACATGCAAAGGCAAAGACAGCCATGTCTCGAGACATCCAAAGGCAAAGACTAAGGAGGAGAAAATCAAGGGGAGGTTCTAAATCATAAGTTACTACACCAAACACCCAAAACTCTTGCTAATTAGCATGACAAGAGCTCAAAACGAGCAAACCAACCGTCAAAAGAATCAAGAGAGAAAGAGGAAGAAACCACTTGCCTTAACCTTGCAAAACTCGAGATCCTCCGCTCTGAAGGCTAAGGAAACACTCAAGCACGAAATCCTGAAACTTTACGGAGCAAAAGAGGAGTTAGGTCACGACCAAAACTTCAAAACCTCCACGAAGAGGGACAAGCTTACCACTAAGACGAAGATCTCGCCGAGAGCTTTCCAAATCTTCAAACCAAACTCGATTCCGACCACTACAGCTCTAGAAATCGTCGGTTGAAGGCTCCACGAAGCTCCGCTCTCGCCCTAACCTTCGGCGGCTGAATTTGATCGAGGAAGGAGATAAATAGGGAAGGGAAGGATTTTAGGCTCATATATAAACCTAATTTATTATTTAAATAAATAATTAATCCCCCAAATTACTTAAACTGCGAGGGCGACCAAAACACCTCGGATTTCTATGAAATTCGCACCCTAGCTGAAAAACGGCGCTACGAATCCAACGGCGAAGTCAGAATTCCATTCTGACAAGCCAAACTCCGGATAAAGCCTCCTGAAGCTAAAACCTCGATAATTACTCCAAACCTTCACTTTAACTCGAAACGACGCGAAATCTCGCACGCTCGATCTGAATCACGAGCTCCAACTAAGCTAAGGCTCGAAACACTACCAAAAGAGCTGACGTAACGCCCTTACGCCAAAATTACGTCACAACGAGTACGAAAAATAATTGACGAAAATCAGGGGCGTTACACTGGTGCCGCCGGCCGCCGCCGGGGGAGGCGTTATTTCCTGTACAGGAAACGAGAGCAGGGGGGGGGGGGGGGGCTGGACCATGGGCGCCGCCGGGGCTGCTTCCTCCGGCGGCCCGGCCGCCTCCTTTCGCCGGCGCAAAGGTCCCCGAGGGAGGGGGACCTACACCCCCCCCCCCCCCCCCAGCGCCACCACCGGTGCTGGGGGGGGGGGGGGGGGGGGTTTGGCTTCCACGGCCAGCCTCCGCCCGAGCCTTACAAGGCTCGGGGTGGTGCTGCCGGCGCTCCGGCGACGGGGAGGGGTCGGCCTGGCACAGGGAGGTAGGAAGGAGGAGGGGGGAGATTCTACCTGAGGCGGAGGTGGTGGGGCTCGAGAAGTTGAGGGGCGGTGGCCGGCCATGGGGGAGGAAGAGGAGGGTGGCGGCTTGGGTTGGCTCTGGCTGGCTCCGGCGAGGGGGGGTTGCTGGGTTAGTCGGCAGGGGAGGGAGTGGAGAGGGAGGGGGAGAGTGGTGTGCTGAAAGGGGGCTTGGCCCTCCTTTTATAGGGAGGGGGGAGCTCTCCCTTCCCCCCTCCTTTTCCTCCACGTGGGGATAAGGGAGGGGGAGATATTTCTCCCCCTCCCCTCCCTCCTCTCTCTCCTGCCCCCTTTGCCCAAATAGGGGGGGGGGGGTTTGACCAAGTCAACTTAGGGCGGGGTCCTCCTTGGCTCCCGGGGCACGATAAGAGTTGTCAGGGCCGTGTGCTTTATATCTCGTGCGTTTCACTGAGGCGATCTGCATAGGACTAAAATGACATACTCTCCATACGACCTTGAATTGAGGCCCAACGAATTCCGTTGCGCTTGTATTGTTCGCACGAGTTTACCAGAACTGACGGAAGTCAATTCGGGGTTCGTACGGTCACTATTCATAATAATGAGGTAGTGGCGCGCTATGATACCCGAAATGGTCGTTTTCTCCAAACGACCTCGGATCGAAGTGCAACGAATTCTGTTGCGCTCGTATTGTTCATACGAGTCCAACGGAACTGACGGAAGTCAATTCGGGGTTCGTACGGTCACTATTCATAATAATGAGGTAGTGGCGTGCTACGATACCCGAAATAGTCGTTTTCTCCAAACGACCTCGGATCGAAGTGCAACGAATTCTGTTGTGCTCGTATTGTCCATACGAGTCCAACGGAACTGACGGAAGTCAATTCAGGGTTCGTACGGCCACTATTCATAATAATGAGGTAGTGGCGCGCTACGATACCCGAAATGGTCGTTTTCTCCAAACGACCTCGGATCGAAGTGCAACGAATTCTGTTGTGCTCGTATTGTCCATACGAGTCCAACGGAACTGACGGAAGTCAATTTGGGGTTCGTACGGCCACTATTCATAATAATGAGGTAGTGGCGCGCTACGATACCCGAAATGGTCGTTTTCTCTAAACGACCTCGGATCGAAGTGCAACGAATTCTGTTGCGCTCGTATTGTCCATACGAGTCCAACGGAACTGACGGAAGTCAATTCAAGGTTCGCACGGCCACTATTCATAATAATGAGGTAGCGGCGCGCTATGCTACCCGAAATGGTCGTTTTCTACTGCTCGGGCCTACTTTTATTGGGCTCACTAGGGTCTAGTGGCCCAATAAAAGTCGGGATGTTACAATCCAATAAAAATAAAGAGATTTTCGTCCCCGAAAATTGGCTAAAGTAGGGGTTTAAAGGATGTACCTGGGGGAAGAGCGTCGGGTATTTCTCTCGTACGAGCGTCTCGGGTTCCCAAGTGAACTCTTCGCATCCACCGTTTGACCATAAGATCTTGACCATTGTGACAGTCTTGTTCCGCAGCTCCTTGATCTTGGAGTCCACTATCTTCACAGGTTCGAGTCGGACAGATCGGTCGGATTGTACTGATGTTGGTGGTGTGAGAAGGTGCTGCTCTGGTTGGCGCAGCACACGTCTTAGCGAGGAGACATGAAATACATCGTGAAGGTTTCCCAGCTCGGCTGGCAAAGCTAACCTATAAGCCACCGGGCCAATTCTTTCGATGACTGGATACGGGCCTAGATAGCGGGGGTCCAGCTTTTTCTGCCTCTTGATTCATGATATCCCATGCATAGGCTTAATCTTCAAGAAAACCATATCTCCCACTTGGAATTCCACTTGTCGATGACGTGCGTCGTAATACTTGGCCTGCCGGCTCTGTGCTTCCCGCGTGCGTTCCCGGATTAGTCTTATTGCGGCGGTGGTATCGTCGATGTAGGTGATTCCCAAGGCTTCGGGGTCCTCATCCTGTGCCCAAGATAGCGGGGTTCGACAGCGTCTTCCGTAGAGGGCTTCGTAAGGTGCCATCTTGATGCTTGCCTGGAAGTTGTTGTTATATGAAAATTCTACCAGAGGTAGTAACTGCTCCCATGGCTCGTTGTGTTCCACTATGCATAATCGGAGAAGATCTTCCATCGTCTGATTCGTTCTTTCCGTCTGCCCATCGGTCTGGGGGTGGAAGGCGGTGCTAAAAGCTAATCTGGTTCCCAGATAAGCTTGCACTCTTCTCCATTCCTTCGATGTAAAGCGCCCGTCGCGGTCCGAGATGATTGATTTGGGTATTCCATGAAATCGGACTACCTGCTCGATAAATAGTCGGGCTAGAATGTCGACACCGTCGCCTTGCCGGTTCGGGATGAATCGGGCTACCTTGGTGAGGCGGTCCACTACTACCCATATGGAGTCGTTACCTGCACGGGATCGGGGTAAGCCATGGACAAAATCCATGGAGATATCCTCGAACTTCCATTCCGGGATGGGCAAGGGTTGTAGTAGGCCTCCTGGGCTTCGACATTCTGCCTTGACCATTTGACAGGTCTGGCAGCGCGCAACATAGTTGGTGACATCCCTCTTCATTCCTGGCCAGTACAAGGTCCTTCGCAGGTCCGTATACATTTTTACTACTCCCGGGTGTATCGAGTACCTCGTCTGGTGTGCTTCACGGAGTATTTCTTCCCGGATCCCCTCTGCAGCGGGAATGAATATGCGGTGTCTGAACTGCAGGATGCCATCGTACAAATTGTAATCCTCCTGCGTACCATGTTGCAGGGCTTGAATGATCGGGGCTGCTTCAACGTCGGTCTTCTGGGCCTCCCTTATCTTATTCCGGATGTCGCACTGTATTTCCATCCAGTAGAGCTTTGCCTGGTATTCCATCGGATTTCTGCGGGCGATGAGGATAATATCCATTTCTGCCAATGATTTGACTATCTCCTCTGGCACCATTTCTAACCAACTCCCGGTCCTCGGAGGCTGCCGGCTCAAGGCGTCTGCAACTTTATTAGCCTTGCCGGGGTGGTACTGGAGGGCGAAGTCATAATCACAGAGAAATTCTAACCACCGGCGTTGCCGGAGGTTTAGCTCCTTCTGGGTGAAGACGTATTTGAGGCTTTTATGATCGGAGAAGATTTCACATCGTACTCCGTAGAGGTAGTGTCTCCATACTTTTAATGCGAAAACTACCGCCCCCAGCTCCAGATCGTGGGTGGCGTAGTTTAGTTCATGCGGCTTGAGCTGACGTGAGGCGTAGGCAATCACCTTGCCATGTTGCATAAGCACGACCCCTAATCCTTTCAGAGAGGCATCAACATAGATTTGGAAACCCTCGGTACCAGAGGGGAGGGTCAGGATTGGGGCCGATACCAGTCGGTTCTTCAGTTCGATGAATGCCGCCTCGCATTCGGGAGACCATTGGAAAGTCACATCCTTCTTGGTGAGAGAGGTAAGTGGTAACGCGATTTTGGAGAATCCTTCGACGAACTTACGGTAGTAGCCAGCGAGGCCAAGGAAACTTCGGATGTCTGCCGCTGTCTTAAGTGGCGGCCAATCTCGTACCGCTTGCACCTTGGCTTGATCCACTGCTACTCCGTTCTTGTTGACGGTGTGTCCCAGAAAGCCGACCTCTTCCATCCAGAACTCGCATTTGCTAAACTTGGCGAAGAGCGAGTGCTCTCTGAGCTTAAGTAGTACCATTTGGAGGTGCCTGGAGTGATCGGTTTTGTTCTTTGAGTAGATGAGAATATCATCTATGAAGACTATTACGAAATGGTCCAGGAAGGGTTTGAATACCGTATTCATCAAAGCCATGAAGGCGGACGGGGCATTGGTTAGACCAAATGGCATTACCATGAATTCGTATAGTCCGTAGCGAGAGCTGAAGGCGGTCTTGGGAATGTCCTCTTCTCGCACTCTAAGTTGATAGTAGCCGGACCTTAAGTCCATCTTGGAAAAGACGGACGCGCCTTGCAGTTGATCGAACAGTTCGTCGATCCGGGGTAGGGGATAGGTATTCCGGACAGTGAGCTTATTCAAACCTCTGTAGTCGATGCAGAGACGCAGCGATCCATCCTTCTTCTTAACGAACAGTACTGGGGCTCCCCAGGGAGAGGTACTAGGACATACGAATCCTGCGTCGACTAACTCTTGTAGCTGAATCTTGAGCTCAGCCAGTTCCCTCGGGGCCATCCGGTACGGTGCTCGGGACACTGGTCGGGCTCCTTGAGTAAGTTCAATTTGGAAGTCCACTTCCCGTTGCGGGGGCAACCCGGGGAGTGACTCTGGGAAGATATCTGGGAAGTCCCTGATCACAGGTACTTTAGCGAGTACTTGCGTTGTGTTCTCCATCTCAAAGTAGATTAGGTACATCTCGTCCTTCCGTCGAACTGCCTTGACGGTTTGTGCAGAGGTTAAGATAATGCGGGTGACGGAGGGTATACCTGCTAGCGTGATAAATTGCCCATTCGAATTCTGGAGGCGGATTTCTCGAGTCGAACAATTGATTTGGGCGTTGTGCTCGGCCAACCAATCCATCCCCAGAATGATGTCGAACCCGGTTATTGCTAAGATGGTGGCGTTGACTTCGAACTCTATGCCTCCTAGCATTGACTGGAAGGAACACTTTTCGGTGGAAGTCATATCTGATCCATCCGGGAGTCGTATTCAGATTGACATCCCGGATGATCGTACCGTGTTCTCCTTGTCAGCGATGAAGTTTTGTGCAACGAAAGAATGTGTGGCGCCGGTATCGAACAGTGTTTTAGCGGGACGACCTTCTACCAGAAGTAAACCTGATAACATGTATGTATATATATATCATAATCATAAGCTTTTCACAGATATACAGGAGTAGGGATGACATATACAAAAGTCCCAATATATAAAGCTATAACATCTCCTAGGGTATCGTACTATCGGAAGTAGATACCTATCACTACGTCAGGAGCAGGACCGTGCTGAAGATCCAACGCGTATGCCTCGAGCGGTGCTGCTCTGCCCTGCCTGGCCGGCTCTCTCCTGCCTGCGGGACGTCCTCTGCGTCCACCTCGTCCTCTCTCCGCCGCTCTCTGTACTGCTCCTATACCGGGTCTCCCGGTAGCCTGTGGGCAGAAGGCTCTTATATGCCCAGGCTGCTGGCATAGGTAGCAGTTCCCTGCGAAGGGAACATCTCGTCGTGCGGCTGGGACGACCTAAGGTGCTGGGGCTGGGGGTGCTGGTCGGGGCTGGGGTGCCTGCCTATAAGGCTGATGACGCTGACGCTGTCTCCCGTCTCGGCCCTGCCTGCGAGGACCTACCCTTCTCTCTCGACCCTGTGTCTGGGGAACACCTACGTGTCCCCTCCGCTGCTGGGCTACCATCCGCTGGTCCATCTCTAGAGCGGTGGCATGTGAGGCGATCGTGTGGAAGCATGCCTGGGAAATCATGATCAGGGCCTGACGGAGGTCGTCTCGTAATCCCCGGTAAAATCTGGCCGCCCTATCCCTATCCGTACCTGCCAAGGTCCCGGCGAAGCGGGCCAGGTGGATAAACTCCCTCTGGTAGTCTGGAACCGTCCTATCTCCCTGCCTGATCTGTAGGAACCGTTCCTGGAGTGCCATCCGGTCTGCATCTGAAATGAAATGCTCTAAGAAGGCCTCAGAGAACTCCCCCCAGAGAATGGTGCTGAGGGGTCGCCCTCTAAAAGTGGAGCGGCTAGCTGCCCTCCACCAGTCCCCGGGCATAGCCCTCCAACATGGTCACCACTAGGGACACTGCGGCTACTGCTGGGCACATCATCCCTACAAGAAGCTCCTCTACCCTCTCCACCCACTCCTCGGCCTGGATGGCTGACTCTGTACCCCGAAGGTGGGGGGCCTTAGCCCTCGGAATGTCGTCAGCAGATCGGTGGGTACGGTGGCCTGCTGGGGTGGCCGAAAGGTGGTTGTCTGGAAGGCGGCCAACAGGGCTACTAGGGTCTGCCCGAGCTCTGTCTCTCCGAACGAAACTGTGGCCGGAGCGGTCTGAGCTGGTGGTGGAGTGGTAGGGTGGTACTGGTCTCGAGAGGAAGACCTCCCGTTACTTGACTCCGGTATATGGAGAAGTAACAAACAGGTGTCAGAACTTGCAAAACTAAGGGAATTTTGCAGGACAGAAAGAAAAGAAAGCGGAAAGCGTGTGAGTGTACTATCGTGCAGTCTCGAGTCCTTAACCTTAAACCTAAAGGGTCCACCAGGCTTCCGCTGCGTGGTTCGTCCCGAACCAAGAAAACGAAACCGGGGAATGGAGGATCGAAAGACTGCCCATGTGGTCGGATCGTGGTAGCTCTGATCCATTTGTAAGACCCCCCCTCCCCAGACTGAACCGGGTCCCGGGAGGGGGAATCTTACTGCCCAAGAGGACCACCCAGCGCTTTTCGGGTGGCGACGTCCCACCCACCCAAGCACTGAGCGGTCTCTTTGTCAGGCACAAGAATCATTACATCACATCAGATCGCACAGCGGAAGCAGATAATATAACGAAAACGAGCACACTGCTTATATTACATAAATAAACAAGGCCGGAGCCTATCGTTTTGCAAAATATTGCCTCGAGGGCTACATAGTCTAAAACAAAAGGAAGCCCTATGCTAGTCCTTATACTCTCGTACTCACGTCTCTGAAGATAGGAGGGGAGGCTGGGGTAATCGAACGGGCCATCTCCAAGGCTCGTAACTCATCCTGCGGGGTGAGGGCTCCTTGCTGTCCCATCTCCTGTGATTGGTTATAAGAAATAACCGTTAGTCACAGAGCTAAGTAGAAAAATACATCCCCTCCCCGGATCCATATCCAGGGGCGGCTAAAGAACAGAAATGAAATAGCCGAAGCAAGGTAGAGGGTTAGCAGCAGGTAAACATTTATATCTCCGTATATATATAAATATAGGGCTGCCCGCCCTAAAGCTCGTAACCGCGCCGTATAGCAAGTACACAACATCATAACGCGCAGACACGCACACCCAGGTATTCAAACATGTACGCACACAAAAGACCCTGTGTCGACACAGTTTAGACCGCTTTTGTTCAAGCAGGGGAGCTAACCCCGCGGGCCTCACCGATGTGGCCGTCGGTGACAGTGGCCAGTCTTGCCACTTCTGAATGCAGTCGTACCGTATCATTCAGGCCCTCCTGTACAACTTGGTGTACCAACTGGATGTGAGCGACATCCGGCGAGCCGATTTGAAGGCCGACCAGCGGAGGCAAAACTGCATGTTCAGAGGGTGATAGCCTGCTGCGCATATCTCCCTATCGCCATGAGTCGTCAACCCACCCGCACCGGTACAAACGGTCTGCGAGCGTGACCAACCCGCCACTTCCAATCAATCTTCACCCGCTTTATATAAAACAAACCGTTAGGCCACGTGGCAATTCTACTCGACCGGTCTCACCACCTTGGACCGGGAGACTTAGCGGTGTGAGGGCTCCTTGCTTGGGGCTAACCTGGGAGGAGAGACTCAACTCCGGGTTTTCCCCAACTAAGGCCTCACCGAAGGGAGGATAAGCACCGCATTTGTTGCCACGGAAGCTCTGCACTAGCAAGAAAAGTAGGCCGAAGCAGGGGCCATAACACTAATCAGAAATGTAGGCCGAAAGCAGAGGCCATAATGATAAGCAAAAAGTAGGCCGAAAGCAGAGGCCATGTAATAAACAGAAAAGTAGGCCGAAAGCAGAGGCCATGTAATAAACAGAAAAGTAGGCCGAAAGCGGAGGCCATGATGATAGGATCAGTGCAAGACTGGATTTAATTGAAAGTACAGAAAGTAAGTACGGGGGACCAGTGCGAGACTGGATTTAATTGAAAATACAGAAAATAAGTGCGGGGGACCAGTGCAAGACTGGATTTAATTGAAAGTACAGAAAATAAGTGCGGGGGACCAGTGCGAGACTGGATTTAATTGAAAGTACAGAAAGTAAGTGCGGGGGACCAGTGCGAGACTGGATTTAAACAAAAGTACAGAATGTAAATGCGGGGGACCAGTGCGAGACTGGATTTAAACAAAAGCACAGAATGTAAATGCGGGGGACCAGTGCGAGACTGGATTTAAACAAAAGCACAGAATGTAAATGTGGGGGACCAGTGCGAGACTGGATTTAAACAAAAGCACAGAATGTAAATGCGGGGTCGCGTCGTGATTTCGTCTGGAGTTTTGCGTTGATAATCTTAACTCGGTCGATTCCTTAGATCGACGCGCGTAACATTTATTATGTGTTTGAAAATATACGTCGAGGGGGACGTCGATTTATTTGATGAATTTCGCCCTTTTTTCGGGCGTTTATTTTCACTTGTTAAAGCATTTAGAAGACCAGATGAAGAGCTCATCACTTGAGATTTTGATAGTCGGTGTAGAATGCCCTAATTAGAGTCTATGAATTTTCTGTGATTTTTGCGAATCTCATTTGGGCGTTTATTTTCTCAAAACAAACTTTATAAAGGGTTTTTAAAAATATTAAATCTTTTCCTAAAAATCCCCAAAAATTACCGGGGGTGCCCCTTAGGGTGAGACACATTTTCCTTCAGAAAACTTTTTCTGAAGATGCCCCGTTTGCCCTTAAAAAATGAAATAGAGGAGGAGGTGTTTTGGGGTGCGAATAGAAGGGAGGAGAAAACTGGGGGCGCCACATCGGGCGCCCACCTTGGGTCCCCACAGCGGATCCACAACGGATCCGCTGTGGGGGCACTCATGTGGAGGTAAGGGGCGGGGCGGGAAACGCTAATACAGGAGCCGCACGATCTCCTGGGGGAGATCGTGCGGCTTCCCGCTGCTCGGCCGAAAGGTGGCCGCTGCCGCCGCCGGGCAGCGGCCGGCTGGGGCCGGCGCCGCCCCCGGTCGGTGTGCCGGGGGCCGGCGACCATTCTGGTGGTGGTCCGGCGGCGGGCAGGGCGCGGCACGGGGCGGTGGCGGCCTGCATGTATCGTGCAGGCTCGCCGCCACCGCCCTCCGCTAGAGGGGGGGGGGGGTGCGGGAGTGCCCCCGGTCGGTGCGCCGGGGGCCGGCGACTCCTCGGGGGTGTGTCGGCGGCCTGGCGCCGCCGGCCACCGCCGGGCGGGGAGGCGATACGGAGGGCGGGAGACGGGGGCGGGCCTGCATGGCCATGCAGGCCCGCTGCGCCGTCGTCCTCCTGCCGAGGGGTCACTGGTGCCGCCCCCGGTCGGAGCGCCGGGGGTCGGCGCCTACTCCGGCGGTGGCCCGACGGCCTGGTGCCGCCGGCCGCCGCCCGGGGGAGGCGTTATTTCCTGTACAGGAAACGAGAGCAGAGGGGGGGGGGGGGGGGGGCTGGACCATGGGCGCCGCCGGGGCTGCTTCCTCCGGCGGCCGGCCGCCTCCTTTCGCCGGCGCCAAAGGTCCCCGAGGGAGGGGGACCACCCCCCCCCCCCCCCCCCCCCCCAGCGCCACCACCAGTGCTGGGGGGGGGGGGGGGTTGGCTTCCACGGCCAGCCTCCGCCCGAGCCTTACAAGGCCTCGGGGTGGTGCTGGCGGCGCTCCGGCGACGGGGAGGGGTCGGCCTGGCACAGGGAGGTAGGAAGGAGGAGGGGGGAGATTCTACCTTGAGGCGGAGGTGGTGGGGCTCGAGAAGTTGAGGGGCGGTGGCCGGCCATGGGGGAGGAAGAGGAGGTTGCGGCTTGGGTTGGCTCTGGCTGGCTCCGGCGAGGGGGGGTTGCTGGGTTAGTCGGCAGGGGAGGGAGTGGAGTAGGGAGGGGCGGAGTGGTGTGCTGTGAAAGGGGGCTTGGCCCTCTTTTATAGGGAGGGGGGAGCTTCTCCCTCTCCCCCCTCCTTTTTCCTCCACGTGGGGATAAGGGAGGGGGAGATATTTCTCCACCCTCTCCCTCCCTCCTCTCTCTCCGGCCCCCTTTGCCCAGGGGGGGGGGGGGGGTTTGACCAAGTCAACTTAGGGCGGGGTCCTCCTTGGCTCCGGGGCCGATAAGAGTTGTCGGGTGCCGTGTGCTTTATATCTCGCTGCGTTTCACTGAGGCGATCTGCATAGGACTAAAATGACATACTCTCCATACGGACCTTGAATTGAGGCCAACGAATTCCGTTGCGCCCTGTATTGTTCGCACGAGTTTACCAGAACTGACGGAAGTCAATTCGGGGTTCGTACGGTCACTATTCATAATAATGAGGTAGTGGCGCGCTACGATACCCGAAATGGTCGTTTTCTCCAAACGACCTCGATCGAAGTGCAACGAATTCTGTTGCGCTCGTATTGTCCATTACGAGTCCAACGGAACTGACGGAAGTCAATTCGGGGTTCGTACGGTCACTATTCATAATAATGAGGTAGTGGCGTGCTACGATACCCGAAATGGTCGTTTTCTCCAAACGACCTCGGATCGAAGTGCAACGAATTCTGTTGTGCTCGTATTGTCCATACGAGTCCAACGAAACTGACGGAAGTCAATTCGGGGTTCGTACTTGCCACTATTCATAATAATGAGGTAGTGGCGCGCTACGATACCCGAAATGGTCGTTTTCTCCAAACGACCTCGGATCGAAGTGCAACGAATTCTGTTGTGCTCTGTATTGTCCATACGAGTCCAACGGAACTGACGGAAGTCAATTCGGGGTTCGTACGGCCACTATTCATAATAATGAGGTAGTGGCGCGCTACGATACCCGAAATGGTCGTTTTCTCCAAACGACCTCGGATCGAAGTGCAACGAATTCTGTTGCGCTCGTATTGTCCATACGAGTCCAACGGAACTGACGGAAGTCAATTCAAGGTTCGCACGGCCACTATTCATAATAATGAGGTAGTGGCGCGCTATGCTACCCGAAATGGTCGTTTTCTACTGCTCGGGCCTACTTTTATTGGGCTCACTAGGGTCTAGTGGCCCAATAAAAGTCGGGATGTTACAATCCAATAAAAATAAAGAGATTTTCGTCCCCGAAAATTGGCTAAAGTAGGGGTTTAAAGGATGTCCCGGTGTCGTAGGGGCTTGACCCCCTTACGTTCACCCCCGGTTTGAATACACCAGCTATTCACCGGCCACTTCGGGGCCCTGCCCCGGGGACTTTGCACCGCCGTCGATTGAAGGTTCGCCCTTCTCCTCCGCCGTCGAGTCCCGGTATCGTAGGGGCCTGCCCCCCTAACGTTCACCCCCCGGTTTGAATACGCCAGCTATTCACCGACCACTTTGGGGCCCTGCCCGGGGATTTTGCACCGCCGTCGATTGAATGTTCGCTCTTCTCCTCCGCCGTCGAGTCCCGGTGTCGTAGGGGTCTGCCCCCTTACGTTCGCCCTCGGTTTGAATACACCCGCTATTCATCGGCCAAGCCGCGAGCCAGACTCATGCGAAAGCCGCAAGCCAGACTCGTGCGAAAGCCGCAAGCACATACTTGCGCAAACTAATTTTTTATGTAAAAACCGCGAGCACAGACTCGTGCAAACTAGTATAAAAGCCACGGGCTTAGACCCGTGCAAACTCATCTGTAATTTTGAAAACAATCAAACTGTGCAGGTGCTAACAACCAGATTGACAAGATCATGCAGGAAAACAAGTACAACGCATGCAATAAAGGAAATACAACCACATCCGACAAACATACAAACAAACAAACAAAAAGCTGAAAGCGAGAAAATGAAAGATAAACAACATCAGTCCTCGGCCACGTCCGAGTAGTCATCCCCAGAAAGATCTCCGGCTCCGAGGCCAGCGGGGCTCTACCTCCTTCGTCATCACCTCGGCGTGAATCTCTTCCACCATCTGGAAACGCTCTTCCGCAAAAGTGAGGGAATCCTTGTACTCGGCTACTCCAGTTGCCTTCGCCTCCTCAAGACTCTGCTCGATCGACGATAGCCGGTCCACCTCGCTCCGTAGGAAGCCCAACTCCCCCTCCAGGCGAAACATCTCCCCTGCGCGTCTGATTGTTGACGAAGAGCATCCTGGGTGAGCGCCTTATCTCCGCCGTACTCCGCTCGCAGCTTCTCGACTTCACCCTCCAACTGCTTGATGTGAGTTGCGTCACGGTCTCTCTTCCAATGCAAAATGGACATGTCACACCTCGCCATGCGTAACTCCTCCTGAAGAGCGAAGTAGTTGTCCTTGAGGCTCACATAATGATCGTTTCATGTGAGCGCAACGCTAGTCAAAGACTCTGCCTGCAAGCAAAAGTCGAACGGTTAGCAAGCGTAAATAAGAACGGAGAGTAAACGCTGAGATCAAGAAAGAAGAGTTTCACTTACCACACAAGCCATCGCTTGAAGTGAGGAAGAAACTCGCTTCGCTGACATGAGGGGAGGTGGTGGCGGCAAATCCTCCGGCGGGACCCGGTCGGTAGTAGGAGACGCCAAAATCTCCACCTCCGGATCGGATGAGACCGGCTCACTCCTAGGACAGCTCGGGCCGGCCTCGCAATCTTGACTCATACGCTTCAGTGGAGCAGGGCGCGGACCGGAAGGGCTGTTCTTAATAACGATCTTCCTCTTTTTCCCACGATCTAAGGGAACAGCAGCCTCCCGCTCGGGATCCCAGGAAAGCCCCACCGAGTGCAGTCGACGTTCATCCACGCAACCAGAAATGGAAAGCAAGGCCTTCGACAGCCCCTCTCGGCCAGGAAAACTGGGGATAGGAAGGAACTCATCTTCCCGACCAGTCTGCCGGCGACAGCGTCCAGGAAGCGATCTCCATAACTCTGGTAGCTCCCATCGACTCCGGACATACCCATAAAGAGTATTCCCATGGCGATAATCAGCCTTCGCTCCAAAGTGAAACCAGCTTTTGTTGCTCCGAACTTTGATACGACCGCCCGGGTCAGTAGAAACCTCGCACAATCTTTGAAAATCTCCAGCGAAAAGCGCGTGCTATGTTCCCGAAAGAATACCACCATCCCCATAATGTTCGTCATCCCCGCCGGTGTGAACTGGGTAATCGGAACACCGCAGAACCGGAATATCTCAATGGCCTCCTCGGCGGAGGAATACGAAACCCGGACTTCAAGCAGCTCTCCGGAAGGGCCATAAAACAGTCGGCGGATTTGGGGCGCGCTCTTCCGCCCCTGGGATCCTCACCTCAACATCAGGGGGCAACCCAAACCGCTTCCGCCATATGTCAATTCGCGCGCCGTCAAGAGTAGAGCGCATGCGCATCGGTCTCGACTGGCCACTTCGTTTCGAAGTCTGTAAATGAAAATTCGCGCACATCAGCGCATATATCCAACAAAATAAATACATTTGAATAAAGATCTCAAAAGACGCGCGTCAAGCGAATTCAACCCGCCAGCGCGCAATTATGCCAACCAAATGAAAGCAATGATTCATGCGAGCAACGCAATTCGCGCGCGACAAACTGCACAAGCGGCAAGACGCGCGCCACCCGGCACCCCGCGTGCCCGGTTAACACCGCACGCGGAGGACCGCGCGCGACAAACAGCCGCGCAGAGGCATGCGGAAAAAACACTGCGCACGCACGCGCGGAGGGACGCGCACGGCCAACCGCCGCGCGCACGCGCGACAAACCGCCGCGCGCACGCACATCCAACCACCGCGCGCGCGCGCGCGGCAAACCACCGCACGCGAGCGTGGGGGCGCGCGCGTGGCCAACCGCCACGCGCGTGGGGGCGCGTGCGCGCCCCCCCGCTGACCGGCAGCGCCGCGCGCGCGGGCCGAGGATGCCGCCGACGCCCCATGTAACATCCCCCAGACAGCTAGACCCCCAGGTGAATCTGTCTTGGCAAGGTCATGACAAGACCTTGGTAGTGTAGAAAGCCCTTTAGCTTAGGCAAGATTATGATTGAAAGTGCCTTGGACTGCAAATAGCAATTTCCAGTGACCAAGCTTAGGGTTGGACATTAGGGACTCAACTTGACCATTTGACCCCACCATTGTATCCCTAACCCATTAGGGGTCCCCTTAGGGCACCAAGAGCCCATTGGGGTCAACCCAAGAGGCCAAATTGACCAAAGTCAACCCTAACCATAAATTGGTCAAAGCAGTCTATTTAGAGTAAATTGATCTTCACCATGCCAAATTAACCACACATATAGGTCTAGAATATCATGAGAGACCTAGTGGACCTAAAAGCCCCATCATGGGACCCCCAGTGGTGCAAATTGACCAAAATGCCCTTTTTAGGTCAAAATGGCAATTCTTCACAAAGTGCCCTAATTGATCATCACCATATTAAATTGACCCTACCCATAGTGTTATAATATCATAGGGGACCCAGTGGACCAAAAAGCCCCATGACTGGGTCAACCCTAGGGCTCAATTTGACCAAAGTCAACTTAGCATGTTTTGGTCAAATCAGCTTAAATTGGGTCAACTAAGGCTCATGTGACCAAATTGACCCCACCAATTGTTTCTAAACCTAATTTGGAATCCAATGGACCCAAAAGCCCCATACTAGGGTCACCCAATTGGTCAATTTGACCAAAAGTCAAATTTGCCCAAATTAGGTCAAATCTCTTTAATCTAGCCCAATCCCTTTGGGCTAAGCACAAATTGATCACTTGACCAGCCTAGTAGACTGATATTTAACCCAGGAGAGAGAGGAAAATCGGCCATGGTGAGTAGGAGAGAGAAAAACCCAATTTTAATGGAGAGAGAAGGTGGTATTCATGGCCATTAAGGTAGTAAACCCCTTGGAATCCCCATTGATGTCTCCTTTCATCTCCCTGATGAATGTGGAGGGAATTCCAGGAGTTTCTGGAGGAATTAAGGCAGGGGGGGATGTAATGTGGCCGGCCATGGAGAGAGGTGAAGAGGCCATTAATGGCCAAAGGAGGTTACACCCATTCATCTTCCCAATTGGCCTACTTCACTCCTTCAGGGTTAAAGAGGAGTGAAACTGTGAAATTTTTCGAATCTTTATGGAGCAAGCAGGAGCTAGTCAACTTAGAGATAAAAGCCAAAACAACCAGAAACAAATGAAGGCAAACAACTGATCTTAATTGATAGCAGTCTTCAAATTACAAGGCAAGGCATGCTTGACGAGACATGATTTCGTCAGCACAAACACAAAGGAAAGATACAAGGTTGAAGATAACTTGAGACCGCTCAGACCGCGCGACCTCCTTGCGATCTCGATAGCTGCCAGACCGCTGCTACTCGACGATCACAGAACACCACCTGCTCCCAGCCGCTTACTTCTCCAGACCGCCTGATTCTCCCGAACTCCAGCACCACAACTCCAAGCCGCAGACCGCCCGAACACTTTCAGAGGAAGAGGTGATCGCTGCTGCCCACACTATCCGCAGAAGCTGCACAATAGAAGTTCAATCAGGAGACCGCCCGGTCACATAAACACAGACCGCAGGAAAGAAGAAAGTTTAGCTTACGCTTGGTGTGTCTGTTTGCTGCTACAGTGGCCTCCTATTTATAGGCGTGGGACCTGATCCAGTCACCACCCTATGAGATAGGATCACCACCCCCCAGACCGCGCGACCTGACGGTCACACCGCGCGATCAACAACATTACTTCTGCTTCATTTTGGTGAACCCGCCAGCTTCAAAGTCGCCATGAGAGATCGCCACTCTCACAGCAGACCGCGACTCCACAAAGAGCTCGCCAGACCGCCCGAAGCTAATCACCACCTGTCTTCGCACGAGACCGCGAACACAGTACGTCTGCCATCAGACCGCGAAATCCTGTCCGCATGCCGATCTCCTCCTGAGACCGCGAACAGCAACCAGCTCGCATACCAGTCTCCTCCTGAGACCGCGAACTGAGACCGCGCGACTAAGACCCTTAGTCCGCGAATACCACCAGAAAGCCCAGTCAGCTATCAGACCGCATTCTGGAGAAAACCTGGATCAAGCTGTGCGATCACATCAGACGCCACAGCCTTGAAGAGGACAGCATGCCACGCGATCAGAGACAGACCGCGCACACACCTGAAGATGAACAGCTCGCCACGCGGTCAGAGACAGACCGCGCGATCTCATCTGCAGCTGCCTTGGACCAGAAACCAGCGGTCAAGCCAGGAGACCACAGCTAGGCTAATACAAGCCAGACCGCAGGGACAGACCGCCAAGTCGTGCGATCACGTCAGACCGCCCGACTTCCTCCCAGACCGCCCAGGTCCAAACGCCTCCAAACTTCCACTTCAACAATTTCAACACTCCCCCTTGAAGTGGGAAGTTGAAACTAGCCCCAGTAGGTTCCTTAGCCGTGTGAACGGCCCCTTTGCCAGCGCCTTTGTGAAGATGTCCGCCACGTTGTCCGCACTCCGCACATGCCCGACCGAAAGAGATCCCTCCAGCACTTCTCCCGTATGAAGTGATGCTCGATCTCGATATGCTTGGTCCTTGCGTGACAAACTGGATTGGTTACCAGTTTGAGAGCACTCTCATTGTCACCGCGTAGCAGAGTGGGCTCCCGAACCTCCTTGTAGACGTCTCCCACCAATCTCCTAAGCCAGATGGCTTCCTGAGCTGCCAAGGCCGAAGCCTTGTATTCCTCTTCTGTGGTGGAGACCGATACAGAATCCTGCTTCTTGCTGCACCTGATATAGCTGTATGGCCCGCCATGAAGACGAATCCAGACGTCGACTTCCAATCATCCGAATCTCCCCCGTAGTCAGCATCCATGTACCCGTGCACCTCGAAATCCGCATCTCTCCTGTATAGGAGACCCATGTCCGAGGGTTGCCTTGACATACTTCAGAATATTCTTGGCCGCTAGCAGATGAGGTACCCGTGGCTCCGCCATATATCGACTCACTATGCCAACTGCATATGCAATATCCGGCCTCGTGATCGTCAGATAAATCAAACTCCCAACTAGAGCTCGGAACACCAACGGATCTTGCATAATCCTCCCTTCATCTTTCCGAAGCTTCATAGCCTTGTCCAGAGGTGTGGAAGTGCACTTCCCTTCCTTCATGCCGAACCGCTCCACGATCCGCTCCGCATATCCGGCTTGGGTCACCAGCACTCCACCTTCCTTCCTCTGCACCTCAAGACCAAGGAAATGGTGAAGCTCACCTAAGTCCTTCATCTCGAACCTGATAGACAGCTCGGCCCGAAGCTGCGCTACCTCCTCCTTCGAGTTCCCCGTCACGATCATATCGTCGACGTATAACAGCACAATGACCTGAAGCTCCCCGCTCTTCTTGACGAACAAGCTTGAGTCTGAGTCTGAAGCAACAAATCCACAGAATATGAGATATTCTGCGATCTTCCGTACCACGCCCTCGGCGCTTGCTTCAACCCATACAGGGCCTTCTTCAGCTTGCAGACATGCTCCGGAAAATCTTCAGACACAAAACCTGGTGGCTGGACCATGAAGATGTCCTTGTCAATCTCGCCGTACAAGAAAGCGTTCTTGACGTCGAGTTGCCAAATCTCCCATCCACTAAACGCCGCCAAGGCAATGATGAACCGAACTGAAGTCATTTTTGCCACCGGACTGAATGTCTCATCGTAATCTTCACCGTATTGCTGCGAGAACCCCCGAGCTACAAGACGAGCCTTGTACCGCTCGATGCTGCCGTCAGCTTTCTTCTTGAGCTTATAGACCCACTTGCATGTCACAGGAGTGGTACCCTTGGGCTTGGGCACAAGAGACCAGGTCTCATTCTTCTCGAGAGCTGCCATCTCTTCTTGCATTGCAACATCCCACTCCTTCACGCCTCTGGCCTTCTCAAAGCTCGACGGCTCCCTCTCATCCAAGGGACCAGCAAAGAAACATGAGACGAAGCTCACTGCATTTCCTCCTGTATAGCGATCAGGGGCGACGATCGCTCGCTTCGATCTCCTAAGCTCCTTCCCCTGAACCGCATTATCTTCAGCTGCTTCTTCCCTAGCTCCTCTTCCAGACGTGCTAGGAGCATCGCTCCCCCTGCTCCCTGAACCAGAAGCCTCCGTCTCAGAACTAGAAGGAGATGGTCCACTGGTGACACAGGTAGCACCACCTGAAGATTTTCCACAGCTTTCTACGGCACTCCACCCTGCTTTCTGGTAGCTCTACATCAGAAGACCCCTTGTAAGATGTCACCTCATCGAACACGACGTCGCGAGATACAACAAACCTCCGCGTCTCTGGGTCCATGCACTTCCAACCTTTCTTCCGCTCATCGTATCCCACGAAGACTAGCTTCCTTGCTTTCGCATCTAGCTTCGTCCGAAGAGCATCTGGAACATGCACGTAGCAGGTGGAACCAAACACTCTAAGGTGTGCCACACTCGGCTTCTCCTTGAACATCATCTCATGTGGGGTCAGCATGTTGATGGGGCTCAAAGGCATCCTGTTGATGACGTAGGCAGCACAAGACATTCCCTCCGCCCAGAAGGACTTTGGGATACTCTTGGCATGCAGCCAACACTTGCAGGTCTCCGTCAGATGACGGATCTTCCGCTCTGCAACTCTGTTCTGTTGTGGAGTATGTGCACAAGTGAGCTCTCTCCGGATGCCCGCTTTCTGCAAAAAGTAGAAAACTCACTGGAGGTGAACTCCCCTCCGTTGTCAGTCCTCAGCTTCTTCACCCGCAGTCCTAGCCGACCTTCCACGAGCTCCTTGAACTCCACAAACTTGGCAAATGCCTCCGCCTCCTCCTTCAGGAAAAATACCTAGACATATCTGGTGTAATCATCGATTAGCACCAGCATATATCTGCTGCCTCCGAGGCTTGGGGTAGCAGTAGGTCCCATCAAGTCACCGTGGATGCACTCCAACGGCACACTACTCCTTGTCTGCGACTTGTCAAACGGTAGTCGATGAGACTTGCCGAACTGACATCCCTCGCACACATGACCTTCTCCGTAGGAGGATAGACTTGGCAGGCCCTTGACCAGACCTCTCACCGCCATTACTTTCAGCTTGTCCATTCCTACGTGCCCCAACTTCTCATGCCATATAACGGCACCATCATTCGTCTTCATCTTGTCGACGTAAGAACTTGTTGATAAAACAAACAAGTCCTTTGCCCGTCTCCTGACATGGACGACCTCCGCCTTTACGACCTCAACATTGCGTAGAAACTTCACTTCTGTTGGGCCGAACAGAACGTGATACCCAGCGTCTACAGCGTTGGTCACGGAGAAGAGGTTTTTCTTCATACCGGGCACGTGATAGACACTCTTCAAGGTAAGTGGCCCTCTATCACTGCCCAAGGAAAAACCCCCACCTTCTCTACTGGATGCACAGTATTATCAGAAGTAATGATTGTATTGTTACCTGTATATGGCTGTGCAGAAGAAAGCTTGGTCCCGTCTCCGGTGAGGTGATGAACACACCCCGAGTCCACGATCCAATCCTCCAGATAGTTGATAGGAGCAGAAGCTCCAACAGAATCCGAGAAGGCTCCTCCCCAACCTCCTTGAATGTTCCTGACCTCAGCTTCCTCCTTCTCCGCAGCATGCCCAGCTTGGGTGACCACCTTACAATCCTTCCTGATGTGGCCAAACTTGCCACACTTGTAGCACTTCGGACCTTCTCCCTTCTTCTTCCCGTCAGCCTTGGGAGCATACCCCCTTTCCTGCTGCCCAGAGGTTGAAGGCCCATAGCCACCTCCAGCGGTCTTCTTCTTCTTGTCCCACTTCTTCTTCTCCCCGAGAAGAGAACTTCGCCATCTCCCCCAGCCACCGACACCCCCGCCATCTGCCTTGCCAAACTTTCTTGCGATGCAAGCAAGTTCTCCAGCTCCAACAGAGACGGCTGATTTGCCCATCCCTGCACCGACGTCACAAAGGCAACATATTCCTTTCGCAAGCCGCGGATGATGTGCCTCTTCAGTTTCGCCTCAGAGATAGGCTCATCCGGATCCAAAGCTGAGATTTCGGCGCACAAGTTCTTCAGCTTTAGAAAGAAAGTGGAGATAGAAAGATCACCCTGAGCCGACCTTGCCACTCATTCTCCAAGAACTGCAGCCTTGCTACATTCTTCTTGTTAAACAGCCCATCCAGGGCTCTCCAGATCTCCGCAGCTGATCCACACCCCAAGATGTGATCAAATAGGTCAGGTGAGATTGCCCTCTTCAGAGTGAACTCTGTCTTCGCATTCGTCCTCCTCCAAGTTCTCACACCTCAGCTCCATTATCCCCTGCCGGACAACTTCTTGCGTCTGATCTCCTCCAACAACTTCCCAGAGATACCCTACAAGATAGCTGCATACACGACTTCCACTTCTTGAAGTTAGTCGATGTAAGCACCTCAATCCCAAGACCCTTTGCAAATCCACCTTGTTCTTCCACTGGTTCCTTCTTCACAAAGGTGATGGCTACTCTAAGTTACTCACTGCTTAACCACTCCAACCTCCCTCTGATACCATGTGAAATTTTCGAATCTTTATGGAGCAAGCAGGAGCTAGTCAACTTAGAGATAAAAGTCAAAACAACCAGAGAAACAAATGAAGGCAAACAACTGATCTTAATTGATAGCAGTCTTCAATTACAAGGCAAGACATGCTTGACGAGACATGATTTCGTCAGCACAAAACACAAAGAAAGAACAGAAGTTGAAGATAACTTGAGACCGCTCGGCTCGCGCGACCTCTGCGATCTCGATAGCTGCCAGACCGCAACCGCTCCCGATCACGAAACACCACCAAACCGCTGCACCAGCCGCTTACTTGCCGACCGCCTGATTCCCGAACTCCAGCACCACAACTCCAAGCCGCAGACCGCCCGAACACTTTCAGAGGAAGAGGTGATCGCTGCTGCCCACACTATCCGCAGAAGCTGCACATAGAAGTTCAATCAGGAGACCGCTCGGTCACATAAACACAGACCGCAGGAACTAGGAAACTTAGCTTACGCTGTGTGTGTCTCATTTGCTGCTACAGTGGCTCCTATTTATAGGCATGGGACCTGATCCAGTCACCACCCTATGAGATAGATCAGCACACCCCAGACCGCGCGACCTGACCGGTCAACCCGCACATCACTGCAACCCTTCTGCTTCATTTTGGTGAGCGCCGCTTCAAAGTCCAGACCGCGGAGACCGCGACTCCCTTGGTCTGAACACGCGAATCCACCGGAGATCGCCAGACCGTGCCTAGAAATCACCCACCACCTGTGATTCGCCTGAGACCGCAAACACAACAGCTCGCCATACCAGTCTCCTCCTGAGACCGCGAACTGAGACCGCACGACTAAGATGACTTAGTCCGCGAACTCCTTCAGAAGCCTCTGGAAAGCTACCAGACTGGATTCAAAGAGCCAAGCTGTGCGATCACATCAGACCGCCACAGCCTTGAAGAGGACAACACGCCACGCGATCAGAGACAGACCGCGCGACCCTGAAGATGATCAGCTCGCCATGCGGTCACAGACAGACCGCACGATCTCCACCTCCAGCAGCCTTGGACCAGACCAGCGGTCAACCCTGGAAGCCGCAGCTGACCAATAGAACAGATCGCCATTGTCAGACCGCCAGACCGTGCGGTCACGCCAGACCGCCGGTCTCCTCCCAGACCGCCCAGGTCCAAAAGCCTCCTCCACTTCCACTTCAATAATTTCAACATAAGATGTCAAGATGAATTAAGTTCACGCAAACTTCATTTCCCGAAAAAACCCTATTCCGTCCGTCATCTTCTCTCGCGACCTCTCCTGCTCGCTCCAAAGGTCCTTCTAGTCGTCTTGCTTCGATGGCCCCCGTCCAAGATCGATGATAGGTGTCGGCAGTGAGCTCATCCGACTAGAGCTACAGTAATTTCTCTGATGAGTTTACGGAATCTTTTCTATCTCATAGACGCGGCCGGTTTATCTTTCATTGGAACATCCTTGCCGCATTCTGTTTAAGGAAGTTGAAGATTTCTTTTCAATGTGAAAGTGGTGAAAGAAGGAAAATGTTGATCTCATTGTGAACAATTTGAAGATAAAGGTTTCGTGCAAATCTCTTACCAAGTATTTGAGACTTCCTGAAATTGAAGCTGAAGATGACCTTGATGATACAGATTGGCTTGAGAACAACAATCTATTGTGGTCTGGATTCAGATTTTTCATCAGTTAGAGAAATAAGATGAATGATGTTGGAAGCTTCTAGTTGACATAATCTCTAAAGTCCTCCTCTGCAAAAATGAAGTCTAGGCTATGTATCGAAGATGTTTTTGCTTGATGATAGCAATAGTCAATGGGAAGAAACATGACTGGGCATCACTTTTTCTTTCAAGAATTAAAGCGAGTCTACTTGCTCCAAATTATGTAAGGATACTCTCTTTATATTTAAATCAGATGAACCCAGCAGTGTTTGATATGTCAAAAGGTGCAGTAATCACCATCTGAAAGAAACTCGATGTCTCCCACAATCCAAAGGTGGGACATCAGGATAAAGAAGCAAGAAAATATAGGTGCAATTCTCAGGGGGAGCCTCAACCTTCTGAAATTGTTGGCATTGAGGTTGTTGACTCCAGCTTCTCCTCCTGACACTTCTATTCCAGATGCTACATCAGTTCCACCTCAACCACAAGTTCAACCACAAGCTCCAGTTCTGCCTCAGCCATCAGTCCTCTAGAGCCAACCAATCTCCAGAATCTGTTCATCCTCAATTCTCAGTTCACCATCAGTTGCTCCTGATATTTCTATTGCTCCATCTGCTCCTCTAAATGATTCAGTTATCCAGATTTTGCTCAGGAAATGTGCAGTCAGATGTTGTTGATGACACCATTGCTGATATTGTTGATGAGATTCAAAAAGAAAATCTTGAAGAGCACAGTCCAGCCAGGCCAAAGGGCAGGGTCTGGTGTTGATTATGGTTTGTTAATGAAGTTGATGACAACTCAGTTCATGGGCAATCTCCCTCTCCAGCTCATTTCGAGGGGGAGAAAGAGTTCTGTGAAGAAGCAAACAGGGATGCTCAGGAAGAGACAGTTTTTGTGAGGAAGAGTGTGGCTCCAAAAGTTGTAAGTTCTCTAGTTATTGAAGAAATTCTTGATAATGTTGTTCCTACTCCTCCTCCTCCTTTATATCAAGAAGATTCACTTTGGGAATGATAGAGTTGATGCTCCAGAAGCAAAGTGACAAGTTTAAGAAGTCATTCAAGGAAGTTCATGCTAGGATTTCAGAAGTTAAAAAAGACACGAGTAAAAGTCTAGCTGAAATTCAAGCCAAGACAGATTCTCTCAAAGATATTGTGATTCAGGGGGAAAAGCAATTGATCACAGATTTAGGGTGTGGCAATAGTTTTAGCTCAAATCTCCAGGTAAAAAAGACTCAAGAATCAATTGAATCCAATGCAGAAAATTACACATTCAAAATTGTTGATGAAGTTGTCAGTTCACAGAGTTTGTCATCCAAACCCTATATGTAGAAGTCAGAAAGGGGAGGATAAGTTGGCAGAGCTATTGGATCAGTCAGTATCTGAAATTCAAAGAACTTGGTGAATCAGTTTGAGCAATTGAATTTTGGTGTTCAGAAGCAGATTGCAGATGTCAATGCTCACACTACAAAACTGCTATGTGATTCACAATGAGTTTTCCAGATTTGCTTTACAACCTCAGTTTTCACCTAGACCTGAGAGAAACCTGCATATGAACCTCCTGCTGACTATTCCAGGCTTGTCCTGCAGAGCAACCAGATTTTCAGTCCAAGGTGCCAGGCTCAAGGAAGAGGAAGTATGGAGAAGGTCCATCTGCTAGTAGGTCTGTTCCTGGGTCAAGCTCTGGAAAAGCTGTTGCTGCTGAAGAAGTTCCAGAGGTGTGGAGTCCAGTTTCTAGAATTATTATTCTTGACTCATTCAAGCTGGTGGATGAAGATGGTATGCAATTTTCAGACTATTTCAACACATCTGAATGGAAAAAGTATGAGACAAGTATGACCAAGAGAAGGATACATTTCAAGTCTTATGTCTATAACAATTCTACAGCTCCACCCCCTCCTCCAAAATACCATCCTAAGCCATATGCTTATTTGCAAGACAAAAACAGAAGAAAAGAGACAATGCCTAAAGAAAAGATTATGAGTTCCATCAAAACCATTTACTCAATCTGATTGTGTGAACATTAATTCTTGACAATCTTAATCATATATAGTTTTTGATTTTGATGCTCTCTGTGTTTTCATATTCTTTCTCCTGTGATGTGTAGTATATGTGTTTTATTTTGTTGCAATTCATCTTGGTAAAGAGGGTTCTGACTTATACAAATAGGGGGAGATTGTTGGGTATTGTATCCACAATAACTTGATTTGTGGGAAGTCATCCTTGAACAAGATTGAATTGCTAGTGCATTTGATGTCTTTCTAGTATTATTCTTGCAAGTACACATTGTTAAGTGTAGACCAATGTCAGGTCACAATGGGTCAATAAGCACAGTTTCATAAAATGTAATTCCTCATTGTGTGGAACTTGGTGTTGACTCATGTGTGATCTCTCTATTGGGATACACTTCATTTTCAAGACTATTGAAGCTCATGGTTTGGAGGTGCGGCTGTTGTCCAAGAGAAGAGAAATAATTTTTCCTGAGTGTTTCGTTCGACGAAATTTGATGAGTTCGTCGAGCTCCGTTCGACGAACTGAAGTGTTTTCGTCGAGCGTCGTTCGATGGCCAGGTTTTCCAAAGTTCTGAGTTCAGCTTTCGTCGAGCTCCGTTCGACGAACTGAAGTATTTTCGTCGACCGTTGTTTTGCTGAAGTTAAAGTAATTTCGCCGATCATCGTTCGTCGACGCCGTTCGATGAAGTGAAGAAGTTTTCGTCGATCTCTGTTTCTGTTGAAATTTGAAGTTGTTTCGTTGATCTCTTTTCGTCGATCGTCGTTCGACGAACTCTTATGATTTCGTCGATGGCTGTTATTCTGAAGTTTGAAGTTGTTTCGTTGATCGTCGTTCGTCGATCGCCGCTCAGCGTTTTGAAGTGATTTCTTCGAGCTCAGTTTGACAAATTTTCCTTGCCGACGATTTGTCTCTGCGCTATTTTGTTTCTCCATTTCATTTCTCGAGAAATCATTTTCTTTCCTTTATTTCTAGCTTCGAAAGGTTTCTCGGGAGCCCATCTATTTCTCGAGAAATCAACTGAGCTCTCCAGAAATTAATTCTCTCTCGGAAAGTTCCTCCTGGTTTGCCAGTTATGTTTTTCCAAGTCTGTTTTCTCGGAAGCCTACCTATTTCTCGAGAAGTCCATTAAGTTCTCGAGAAATCTGTTCCATTCTTAAATCATTTTTAAATCTTTTTTGACGGGACGTTAATTCCTTCTGTCTGTTGGAACGGCTCATTTGATTTCGTTTAAGGGTAATCTTACCTTAATTGATGACGTTAAGCTAAGACTATTTAAGGATCTCTTTTGGGTTATTCCATATTTTTTCAATCATTCATTCTGATCTTAACCCTAATTCTCATTCGTTCCAAGAAGAACGAGAAAGTGCCACCTCCTGTCGCCTATGTTGGAGATCGATCACTGCTCCCGCTCCCTCCTCTGTTATATCCTTTGGATCGATTCGAATTGAAGGAAGTCAGATCTGAGTTTTTATTGATCTTCCTCATCGTCAACTAGTCAAAGTCATTCAAGAAGGAAGAAGATACTTGTGGATTTCAGATCTGGTATTGTGTTGATAAGTTTGTATCAAACCTTAATTACATTGATTGTAGGAGAAGGCATTCTCCGAGTAGTAGGAGTAGTTTTTCTCCGAGTTGTAAGAGAGGTATTCTCTGAGTTGTAAGAGAGGTATTCTCTGAGTTGTAGGAGATTTGTCTCTGAGTTGTATTCTCCCTCTCACAGCCATCTCATTAACCACCAGACTCCTCAATTTTCGGCGGTGAAAACTCCAAAAACAGCGAACTCTACGGTGGGATCCAAGGCCGACTCCTTAGGCGATCGTCAAATGAGATCTGGATCGACGAGATCTGACCAGGACCGGGAACGACGGACAAATGCCGCATACCCGACTATTGGGTAGCATGCATGGACACAAGGTGCATTCTTCCTCGACTTTTACCTCCGCATAGATATTAGGTTTTCAATTGTAGAAACATTCTCGCAAAGGCCTCGTTTCTCTAGTGACCGCGGACACACGAGCGTAGTCATGCTCGGCGTGGCCGCGGTTCATTTTGAGTGGTTCCTTTCTACCCCTCTCCGCGAGTCTCGGGGTGCAACACGACGATAAATAAATATTGTTGCGCACGCGGTCGAAACAACAACGATATCGCGCGACGATAAATAATATTGATGTGCGCGATGTCGAAACAACGACGATCGCGCGGTGGTAAATGATATCGATGCACGCGATCAAAATAACAATGCTCGCACGTCAAAAATTAATATTAAATTGTTCGATGAGATCGACTGTAGATCTCACGATAAACTCGTATTGATCGCGCGATGGAAATCAATGAAGAATCGTGCGACGAAAATCAATAATGGATTCCGCAATGAAGATCAACAATACTTGTGGCAGAGATCGACGGTGGATCATACGACGAACTCAACGGAGAACCATGCAATGGAAATAAATGGTGAATCTTTCAGAGGGGACTGACGTTGAAGATGAAATCAAGTCTGTTGTCACATGATACAGATTTAGGGTAGTAGAATCGTTGAACCAAGGAAGCATTGTCGATTGCAATATTATTTAGCCAAGACATGATACCTTCTAAGGGTATTAGTATAACTGCTGATATTTGATGTCTATGAGCGGATAGTCCAAATCCTGGTTTATAATTGAGGATATTAACCCTTGGAATGCTTAGACGAGTCTGATGACTAGAACATATAATGAACTTAGACTTGAAGAATTAGTAGGTTTAAGCCTATTATGATGATCGAGCATGAAATGATGATCACAGTCTCGATGCTATGAATCTATAAGATGATTTCAGTGGGAGTAGACGAGAGTACGTCACAAACCTAAATGGTGGATGTGATTAATGACCTAGACTAGATCTCATGTGTTGATCAGTCTCTTGATGAGTATAACCTTATATTGGAAATGAATCGTGTTTTTGAATCCTCAATAAGTATGTTTGAAGTCAATAGTGACAATCCTGACCTGATGAGGGTAAGATGAACCGTGTGATTGAATGAGAATATAAATTGAGGAGTGAATAATGTTGTATTACATTATAGATTATTAATCTAAAGTATAAAAGTTGATGAATTGTAACTGTTGGTGACCTTGGATATGATAGAGTGTTCATTTCCCCTAAGTTATGAGGAGTGGTTTGAGACGATCAAGGAGATCTATAGCGTCCACATGTAATGCAAAGAGTGCTAGGGTGGGACGATACACTAGCTGAGTGCCTTTTCCTCATTTGCGATGATTCGTAGGGTGTTCTTTCCCTAAGTGATTGTTTGTATGTTTGCATGTGTATGATGTGGCGGGTCGCTGGCTCTACTGATGGCACACTCTGGAGGGTTAGTACAGTGACTCTAGGATAGCCTCATGGTCAAACAGCAATGTGCGCCCTAGCCTAGTTTGTTGTTTGTGTAGGTGTTAGCCACCTGGAGTTCGACCTGAGCTATGCCTCGGTTCTTTTGTTTGTTCCGCCAGTATGGGCGAAGAATGAGTACGGGATCGGACAGCCGTACGTAAGCCCTAGGGGTGATAGTGCTAAAACACCATAGAAGTGGCCAGGACGTGCCACTGCCACCGTTTGGCCACGATGGCGGTGCTGTGGGCTTAGCTACCCCACGAATAAGTGTCACAGTCGTTAGTTTGTACTTAATTTCATTTGAGTGCTTGCGTATCGACACTGTGTGTTTTGTTAAGTTTATGTCGACGTAGATTTCATGTGCATTTTGTGATGTGATGCTAATCCAGTTTGGTTATTCTTTTATTAGTGCTGCTCTTAGATGATACATGCTTCATACTATTTTAGCTTAGCCATTGTTGGGTGCGTGAGTATGGACACCGCTAGGTTCGAAACAGTAGAACTTATACCTCCATTTTCTTACTATACACTGCTCCTTATATGCTCATATATGTCAGAGTGCTAGTTTTTTCACTGGTATATAATTGTTCATACTTGCTCATATATATAATAGCCTGCTAGTTGTATTAATCTTGATACCATATTTATACTCGTCTACTATACTTGCATATTATACCGCCTGTCACTTTCTGTAGCGTGATATTTCCCTCTCTTGAGCGTTAGGGCTTTGAGGGGAGTGGGAAGAACCACTCAGTCTAGTTTGACTGACGCGTTTCGTGCTTATCATTTTAGGCGGAGGCTCCACCGAAGGCGATGCAACCGAAACCATAAGTGTTTCCAGAGCTATGATGTGGCCTTGATGTGGACATGGCATGGACTCGATGTGGACTCGACGTGGACTTCACGTGAAGATAAAAGGCATGATGATGATCGTTGCTACCCTTAGCAACATCATTAGTCATATAGTTAGCTCATTAGATTTACCTTTTTACATCACTTTATATATTATCTTTCATCCGACTTGGCATGTTACTTGTGAGCCCCCAGATTTTCTATAACATGTTGTACTTGGACTGTGGGGCCATCGTGCCGTTGTTGTGTCTATTTCTTTCTTGTATTTATATACCCATATATTTCTGTGCTCTACTACGTGGATGCTAGTCTTCCGCTTGTACTACTTCCTCTACTGCTTATAGCGTACCCTGGTTGGGGTGTGATGGTTGTTCGCTTAGCACCATCGTCAGTTCATAGCTTGGAAGAGAATGATGAGAGAGGGTTGAGACGTTCATACCTCTACTCTTCCATTATTCCTTCTTTGTTGTGGATTGGTGGTGGTGTGCGATAAGATACCCTGGTCGTGTCTAATTCCGAAGGGGGGGGGGGGGGGGGGGGGTCTTACACTAGGGAAAATCACTAAGCATGAGACACATAAAATACCAAAAGTGCATGAAAACCACGATTTTGGTCATTCCTAAGGTTATTTTGCTTAAATTTAGTCATTTAGGCTCTTGCATTGTATGTGCTCACCACCATTAAAAGGGTTCGTCCCAAAACCCAAAGACAAGCGGATCACGAAACCTAATGTATGATACCAATTGTAACATCCATGTTCTGCAAATAGAATATAATATGGGTCCGGTCGGGACCCCACGACATATAATATCCACAAAGCCTAAAATGTTAATAATTTATAAAGGAAAACATACTATCACATCTCAGAGTAAACAGAAACACAAGCTAATCAAAAGCCCAAAACAGAGGGGCCTGAATGTCCACAGCTAAAAGGAATACAATACTGAAATGACGCGGCCTTAAGGCCTTACATGTCTTTCAAAAAGAGATACAGACAAACAAAAAGGGAGAAGCGAAACTCCAGCTCCTCAGCAGCTCTTGGGCTTCGGCCCACTACACACCGCTACGAGCTACGCCACCTGAAACCAAGAACAAACAGGTGGCAAACAAAGGTCGGTATGGGGCTGACCAACACAACGTAACGACTCCTCCCCCGACCATCCTAGCGGACTCCGAGGAGAGTACATCGCTCTCCTACAAGTATGTACGCAAACCAAAATATACAAATAAGAAACATAAGACAAAGAGCCAGGGGACATGCCAAGCGTCACCTTTTAAACTACCACGCACGTGCCATAAACACCAAAACGCACGATCTAAGCTTCAACGCCAAGTGTTGGGAATCTTGCTCTCATGATTCCTGATTTGGAGAAGTCGCTTATTCAAGAGAACTTCACTATGTATTTGATTATCCTCTTAGCTTTATCATTTCAGTAAAAGATAAGAAGAGATGTCCAGTACTTCAATAACCCGCCTAAGTATAATATCGTCGAAAAAGGCTGGACATATCGTCGACAAGTATAGAAACATCGTTGAAATGATGGGCAAAGCAAAGAAGGATGACTGTGTCTGTGTCGTCGAAAAGGATCAAACATATTGTCGACAACTGCAGGCATATCATCAACAACATGCAGAGCAAGGCAGAATGGTGATATCATTGTGACATCTACACGACGATATCAGAAAGTCGAAGATGAAGAAGAAGACTCAAATATGTGGTCGCAAGAAGCCTTGACGTCGATAAGGCTAAGTCAGAATGAATGTCGTTGAAAAGGCAAAGGGAAGATCAGTGTCGAAGATATCGTTGACAAGAAACTGTATCGTCGATAAGACTGAACAAAATAGGTATTGTCGTGAAGAAGCCTTGTCGCCGAAGAGGCTAAGTAAGATTGATGACAACTACATCGTCGTAAAGAAGGCGTGACGTCGAGAAGACTGAAGAAGGTCAGGTGAAGACAAGTAGTTGCTAAAGTATAGTCTGTCAACATGATATCGCTTATTTCGTCGACAAGATAAAGTTGTTACAGCGACATCGAGCAGACAAGAAGATCGCGACGACATCAGTTAGATGACTTCATGTCGTATTAAGTACAAAAAGCAAAAGTGATGTCCCGTATCGTCGAAATATCACTATCTGATGAGGAATTGAAGAAGTAACCAGCTCAAGACATCGACAAACCCTGTCGTCGAGATATTGTCCATGTCATCATAACAATGGAAATATCGTCAGACAGATTCAAAAGTAGCCGGATGCGCTGTCAGCAATTAATGTCGCCGCCTGATTGACCAATCAGCGCATGCTCTTGAGGGATGGGCGTCTGACAGTAAAGGACATTATAGGAGACCGTTAAGCAGTCACTCTCTCATATAAAAGGGAACAGTGTATGCCCTAAGAACTCACTTTTGAATCTTGGAACTTAAGAAAATCCCGCCAAGTATTTTTATAGAACAGTACCGGCGGCGATAAGCAATACCAAGAACTGAGAACGAATTATTCGCCATCAGAATTTTCAGTCAAGCTTCATCGACTGAGAAGACCGTTCCAGAGAAAAGAAAACTTGAAGAAGATTTGTGCTCTCAAGAGTCAGAATCAGAGGCGTCTTCTTCAAGAAAAGAAGCCAATCCTCACCAGGCAGAAGAACTCATTGTAATACTTTTATTGTAAAGGCTTGCGGGCCGAAAATGGTAGATCTATTCTTAGATCTGTGTGTGTCGAGCTTGAGGGCTTGAGATCTGCGAGGCTTGAGAGCTAGGGCAGAGGGACTTGCGGGTCCATACTTGTCTAGCTTGTGGGCTCGGGGGAAGTGAAGGGGCTTGCTGTCCTAGGCTGCTGGAACTTGAGGGTTCAAGGCACAGGACTTGAGGTTCAGTGTTGTGTAGGGATTGAGGGCCTAAGTGTCGAGCTTGCGGGCTCGGGTGCTGTGAAGGGGTTTGAGGGCCTAAGCTGCAAGGACTTGCGGGTCCGTGTTGTAGGGCTTGAGGGCCTTAGTGTCGAGATTACGGGCTCGGGTGCAGTGAAGGGGCTTGAGGGCCTAGGATGCAAGGACTTGCGGGTCTGTGTTGTAAGGCTTGTGGGCAGAAACTTTGGCGGAGTTTGCCGAGCCTAGCACACTGCTAGGTAGGCGCAGGGGGACAGAGGACTACTCAAGACACCCGGTCTTGAGGTACTTCTATACATCTGTTGTTGTGTGCTGTGTTTTCTTTTGTTCTCTTTGCACTGCGATTTCACTAAAGTAAACTTTCACAAAAGATTTTAAAAGAGTAGAAAAAAGAACAAGAATCACCTAAACCCCCCCCCCCCCCCCCCCCCCACCTTGTGATTGTTCTATAACCAACAAGTGGTATCAGAGCTAGGTTGATCAAGAAAGCGACTTAACCGTTAGATCTAGATCGTAGAACAATCCAATATGGCTGTAGGTGATCAACATCGAGAGATGAGAGCCATGAAACTCCCAATCTGCACTAAGGAGAACTTTCCTATCTGGAAGGAAAGAATAAGGTTGTTCATGGAGGCGGCTGATCCAAGAATCTACATAACTGTTCAAGAGGGCCCCTTTATTCCCTTGATAGCATCTACTATTGATCCAACGAGGATGGTGGCAAAGAAGTATACAGACATGACCAAGGATGAGTTGACCTTGGCAAGTCTGGATAAAAGGGCACAGAATGTAATTGTAAGTGCCATTGATGATTCAACCCTCAAGAATCTCATTCACTACAAGACAGCCAAGGAGATGTGGGATTCTCTGATAGTCTACATGGAGGGTACTGAAGAGGTAAGGGGCGATAGAAAATCCCTCCTTAATCAAGAGTATGAAGCCTTCAAGCAAGGCAAGAGTGATACCATTTCAAGCTGTTATGAGAGGTTTTCAAGATAGTGAATGGACTGAAAAATAATGGTAGAGACTTCACAAACTCTGACCTAAATGATAAATTCCTTAGATCTCTCTCTAAGGAATGGGATATAAAGATCTGTGCCATCAGAGAGATGGGTCAGCTGGGCATCTTAGAGCCCAAGAATCTATATGGGAAGCTGCTATCCCATGAACTTCAGCTCAATACCAAGAAAGCTGAAGAGAAGATCTCTAAAGGGAGGTCTAGAGAGAGATCTATGGCTCTCAAAGCTGGGAATACAAGAAGGTTCAAGAACAAGACTCCTGCTTACCAGAACAAGGAAGAAAGCAGTGAAGGATCTGATGTCAGCACATCAGACTCCAATGACACTGACAAAGAGATGGTCCTTCTCTCTAAATAGTTCAAGAAGCTAATAGCCAGAAGAAGGAGAGACAACTACAGACCCACCTCCTCAAGCTCAAGAAGATCTGATCAACATGATAGGTCCAACTCCTCAAGGGAGGACAGGTATAGGTCAAAACCTAGTAAATTTGATTTGGCTAACACTATCTGCTACTCCTGCAATAAAATAGGTCATATAGCTGTTGACTACTCTTCCAAGAGAAGGGAATCAAGGAACCATGAAGATAGAAGAAGGTCTAAGGACAGGAAGAAACCTGAAAGAGGGTTTGTAGCAAAGAAAGTCAGAACTTTAAGTGATTCTGACTCAAGCTCCTCAGATACTGAAGAAGAAGCACTGATTGGCCTAATGTCCATAAAAGAAGACAACCAGGAGGATACCTCTTCTGGGAAGGTACCCATCAGAGCCCATTTCTCTGCCTCTGATTCTGAATCAGTGACAGACTCTTTGCATGATAGTGAGAGTATGTCTGCAGTCAACAACACTGACTCAAGATCTCAATATGATATTGAGGCTGACCTAATAAAGCAATACAAGGCTTTATGGAAAGCCTTCAAGAACTGCAAGAAACTCCTCAAAGACCAGACCAAGGAGTCAGATTCCTTGAGGACTGTCCAATCTGAACTCAAAGGGACAACTGAAAAGCTGGATGAAATGAGCAAAGAAATGGACAAACTCAAGGAGTCCATAAAGCTTAAAAATGCTGAATTAGGTCAGAAGAACAAGATCATTAAGAATCTTGAAGAAATGCTGCTGGCTGAGAAGAAATTGTCTGCTAGCTTTTCTATGCCCAAGACAGTTAGACCCATTGTTGATACCTTCTCTGGATCATTCAGAGCTGGTGTAGGACTCAATAAGGAGACTGTCAAGGGCAAAGATCCTAAGTCTCAAACTTCTGAAAAGAAGGAGCAAGCATCAAGTTCCTCTGTCCTTGGATCCATAGCAACAACCTCAATAGAAAGGGAATGGTTGCCCCCATAGAGCCAGTTCCCAGGAGTGTGAAAAAATAGGTGATGAGACCTACTCCACCTCACTCTCACACCTGCAAGGTACACCCAAGACTTGTTGAGTCAGTTATCTTCCCTCCTGCTCACCAACACTCCCACTCTTCTCAAATGGTGAAGCAGAAGAGAAGGTACAACATGTATGAATGTTGGTGCTGTGGGAAAGTTGGACACTTTGCCCTGGACGGTTGGTTCAACCCAACATGATCCAATGCAAAGAAAATGTAGAATACTCAATGGAGTAGGAATCCATTTTATCCATCTAACAGGAATCAAGGACCCAATCCGAATTTGGTACCTAAGGGAAATTAATTTTTCTTGCAGGTATGTCCAAATGCCAACCAATCTCCAATTTGGTATTTGGACAGTGGCTGCTCCAGGCACATGACTGGAGTCAGAAAGTATCTAAGAAACTTCATCCCTGTGGAGAATGGACCAACTATGATATTTGGAGGTTCAGAAAAAGGGATGACTAAAGGTTATGGTAATATCTCTAATGGTCTTGTTTCCATCACAAGGGTAGCTTATGTTAAGGGATTGAAACATAATCTCATAAGCATAAGTCAACTTTGTGATCTAGGATTTATAATTACCTTCCACAAGGATAAGTGCTTAATCAAGAAGTCCCTAGAGTCTGAGGTTTTCTTGACTGGTACTAGGAGTGGCAACATTTATTGCCTAAATTTTCTTAATGTAAATTCCTCTTGCAGGTATGTCTTGTAGCTGATGACTGATGAGTCCCAATTATATACACATTTATGGACTCATCTGGGCCGATTTTCTAGTCTTTGCACTTCTCTTTAAACATGTTTTCATTCCTATTTAATACTCCATGCTAAGTGCACTTCTAGGCCCGTTTTGGTGTTATTTCTTGTTCATCTTTGTAACACCCCAAAGATCGTGGTTCAGCGAGGTAGGCGGAGTGAGTGGTAGTGCTGCGCTCGGGATAGGCTAAAAATTCCACATCAGGTCAATGCGCACGACCATTGTCCTCTTCGCGCACGACCAGTGATCGTGCGCCAATGATCGTGCGTAACCCGCAAGGAATCGGAGTTCTGTCTCGGCTTATCGCACGACCATTCTCCTCTTCGCGCACGACCAGTGATCGTGCGCCAATGATCGTGCGTAACCCGCAAGGAATCGGAGTTCTGTCTCGGCTTATCGCACGACCATTCTCCTCTTCGCGCACGACCAGTGATCGTGCGCCTGTGATCATGCGTGCTGTTTATCTGCTCCGCGATTTTGAGCGGAGGAGACGATCCGGCCGTCCAAATCCTTTGGAATTCGATCCAATGGCTAGGATTAGTTGCTGGCGGGTCTTAGGGCTTGTGAGAGGAGATTAACCCTCATTCTTTTGAGGCTTTTCTCTCTCCAAACCTAGAGGAAGAAGAAGGAGGCAAGGGAAGAAGAAGGGAGATTCCTCCATTGACGGAGCTCCGTTCGCGAGCCGTTTCCAGATCTGGAGAATGCAGCCCGGTGCGGTCATTTCCCTCCGTCTAGAATCTCGGATCCATGGCGAAAAAGAACGCTCCTAGGGTAACGATTCCTTCTCCCGTTGTTTGGACTTGTCTTTTGTCCTCTCCTTCATTTCTCTATGCTTGCATGAGGGATCCCTTTCACCAAATGGGTGAAGTGTAGGATTCCCTCAAGTTCTTCGGAACTCCGGGTTGATTGTGTCCGTCCCGGCATATTGCATGTAGAAAATCCGGTAGTCGTGCGGATTTAGGCATTTTGTGTGAAGCCTATTCGTGGCCGTGAGCCCGAATCGGTGATGCTTGGATTGCGACGTTGCATTTAGGTTAAGCCTAGAATGCGTACCGGAGAATGACTCCGTGAAATCGTCTATAGTAGTGCGGGATTTAAGTGTAGGCGTCTTGTGAAGATCCTAACGAAAGCCCCATGCTTTGAGATTGGATGAAGGCAAACCTTCACCGCGAAATTGATGCGGAGCGTGTTATACCTCCCTTATTTGAGTATTTGTGAAGCCTAGATCCTTGTGAAGGGATTAGGTGCGTAGCTTATATTTGTGTAGCACTTGAAGGTGCTAAACCCTTACGGGCCGAGGCGAAGCCGTACCCGCGTCGTGCGATAGATCGCGACGATTAGAGCACGGGCAAAGCTAAACCGAACTCGTTTCCATGCAGATCGGCAAGAGGTCCCTACCTCATGTAAGCCGTGCGATCATGGGAGAGGTCGTGGAAGGTGTTTTACCTAGACCGACCAAAAGCTCTTTTTCCCACCTAAGGCGATGGCCCTTACGGTGGAGTTTTGTGGAATTGATGTTGTTAGCCTCATGCGGTTGTTTAGGCGGTTGTGGGGAACCTTCGGGTGAACCCAACTAACATCTTGTGCATACCTAGGTTCCCTCCTTTTTGATGCTCAACCTAGAAGATTGAATGTGCTTGAAACCTCACCTTGTGTAGTTGCACTTTCTTTATCTTTGTACTTGTGCTAGTATGGCTTGCTGCAGGGTAGAATCTCCGCCACCCCGGGAAAGGGGTGGGGTCGTTATAATTTGGTCAGCTGTGCTGACCGTTACTTTGTTTGCCACCGCTTGGTGGAATGTTCTTATGCAGGTGCAGGTGAGCCTAGCGGGAAATAGCGGGCGGTGGCCCCTTTTGCTGAGTTGGCCCTTGAAGGCCAGCCTCCCTTTTTAGCTTTCTCATGTATTGCCGGCCTGCGCGCCGATGTTTGTTTTGGAGTTTTAGTACATTTGCTAAATGTAAGGCCTTAAGGCCATAACTCTATTTCATGGTTTCATTCCTACGATAGTGGACAATTCTAAATTGAAATGTTAAATCTTTATGCTTCCGCTAGTGTTTAGTATACTCTGTTGTAGTTTCTTTCTGTTTATCACCTTTTAACTCCTAGCTTGTGTGGTTAGTATGGCGTGGGGTCCCGGCCGGACCTACTGTTATATTATTCGTACTGGCAGGGTGTTACAATCTTCGTTACTAGTTTTCATGCAGTGTTAAGTGCCACCTTCAGTGGCTAGACTTGTGTTGTATGCTGGAACAGGAGTCGTGCAGGTGTTCCCGGTACAATTATGTACAGGAACACTGCGCACGATCACTGGCTCTATCGCGCACGACCACTGGTCGTGCGCCACTGATCGTGCGCACTTAACGCCCATTTTATGAGTTCTGTCTTGCTTACCGCACGACCACTTACGATAGTGCACACGACCACTGGTCGTGCGCCACTGGTCGTGCGAACTTGTATTTTATAATTTTCTTACCTTTCAGGCTCCGTCCAGGCAGGCGCACGATCACAGGACGCCAGTGCGCACGACCACTAGTCGTGCGCTAATGACCGTGCGCACTGTTTATTCCAGCGCCTATATATAATCCTGCTCGCGAATTAGGTCGGGATTACCATTGGGAACTCCGTTCAGTCCACCGTTTTTGCCCTTTCCACAGGTTCTCCGCCCCCCTAAGCCTCCTCCATCATCCAAGAGCTTCAAGGAGGAGATTCTACTCATCTTCATCACCAAGCAAGGATTTCTTCGCATCGGACGTGGCCGGACTGTAAAACGCTGGAGAAGACGGGTCCATTGGGAGGTGTGACAGCCCTCCTCTACCCCGGACGCAGTTGGGACTGAGCTAGGACGCGGATTGACAACCCGGTGCTTCCTACCGTGAATCTACAATGAGACTCCGGATTCGGTCGTATCTCTTGCCTCTTTCTTCTACTTGTGTGGATGTATTTGTTTGTAATCTCTATATTTTGATGATGTGCACAATTAATCTTGTTATGTAATGTCTATTTCATTTATTGAGATTATATTCTTCATATGTGTCTATGAGGTGCGCCCCCATCTAATTCCATTCCACCATCGTGTTCGGTGCCGCACTAGCAATTGCTAGTGGCGTGTTTGTCGAAGAGGTGCTTGCGACCCTCATTCCGTTAGCCTACTCGTCCATCCGCCCTTGCGACGCAGCGCGCCCAAGGCCTGCCTAGCCTCCATTCCGCCAAGCGAAGCATTGCATAGCGGCATTGCATAGGCGTAGTTGTAGTTGTTTTCTTGTATTTTCCAAAAGCCAAATCAAATCTCCCGCATTCCATCCGACTCAGGGACTTCGATCTCAAGTCCTTCCTCGAACGTTAACTCCACCTTACTGTGTCCTTGAGAGACCGACACTCGGGGATTTTCCCCATTATTATTACTTGCGCGACCGGTGCACTTGCCGAAATATCGCATCAAGTTTTTGGCGCCGTTGCCGGGGAGCACAGTCGTGTGAGTTTTCTGGAGAGGGAGAACCTGAGAGAGAAGCCCTTCCATTTGTAAATTGCATTTCTTTGTCTTATTTCTTTTTATTCCATTTTCCTGTTTTAATTAGGTTGCTTTAGTAATTTTTGGTTAGGTGTAGTATTTTGCACAATAGCATTTTTATTTTTGAGTCGTATTACCTTCACACTATGTGGGCACATCTTAATTTCCATTGCCGTTGGTGTGGAGCTACCTCCCACTCTAGTGATGAATGCCCTACGGAGAATAGTAGGCATAATTCTTATAGCCCAGCATATGGAGCACCGACTTCGTCTGATACTCCATATGGTGCGCGTAAGTCTTATGGCTACTCTGCTGAGCCTTTACCGTCTTACTTCTTTTCGGCTTCAGCACCGCTGTGCCAAAGAAGCCCGCTAGGCAGTGCCGGTTTTGTCGGAGCACTGATCATGTCTTGAAGGACTGTGCCGAGTATCTTCGCCAATTGACGAGGATGACGAGCCGGATATCCGGATCGTCCCAACTCCTAACTCTGGCGACACACCTTCAACATCCGGTTATGTGTCTTTGTCACCTTCACATCTTGAAGGGAATGGCATGGATACGGTCACTGGATGTGTGGCTGATCTATGCACCGACATTGCTGAGCCTATTCTCCATGTGCATCCACCACCTCTAGTGGATTCGATTCGTTGTGAGGAATCGGTGCTCGACTTTTATCCGAGCACTATTCTTCCCCTGTTGTGCATACTACATTCGTCACTGACGACATTGTCGATGATGCGTCACAGGAGGAGGCGGTTGATCTGAGTATTGTGCCTACTCCTACGGAGGAGGACAACCTTCTAGGTGAAGAGGAGTTTTCTCAGCACCGGTGGAGGAAGTCCAAATCCTAAGCCTGGCCACCTTTGATCCCACCAATTATTGTAGCATTGATGACAATGCAAACATTATTTTACTTTCCCAACCTGAGGGGAGCGACCGGGATCACTCCCCCAATTGATGTTAATTTATGTTCTTCGTCTTCTTTATTTCTTGATCCCCTTCCTTCATCTGAGTCTGTGCAGGTTGAATCTTCACAGGTACTTCAGGAGGACTTGGAGCTTTTTACTCAAGTCAATGATGAGAGCATTCTTTCATGTGAGGAGGATTACCCCCCCTCCGTTGAGGAAGCTCCACTCATTGCCTTCGCCTCCTGCTGTCTCCCTGTTGACGACACCTTGCTAGGCAAGGATGTGTTTGGTGAGTTGAGTGAGGATACCCCCCTCTCTTCTTATCTTCTGTTTCCTCTACCTGCGTTAAGTAGGTATTATCATTTTGTAGAGGAGTAACTGTTCTATCGCCGTATCGGTACCCGCTACCGACACGCGTATTAGAACAGTTACGGTTCATTTTCACTATCATACGCCTATCAGTTAATATACATCTAAAACTCTTAAATAAGTCCGTTGGGGGGGACATGTAGCCCAACAGTTATCTAGGATTAATCTTTTTCTTCGTATTTGCATTGTTCTCCTTTCTACCCTATTTTCTTACTTTAAATTAGTTTTTATTACGGCTGCGTTTGGCCCCTCATGCGCGGTGGACCCTGGAACGCTCATAAGGCGCGGTGGATTCAGTTTTCATGAAGAAGTTGGACCCCAGAAAATTTCCTTCGCGCACGATCGATGGTCGTGCGCATTATTTATCACGCACGATCATTGATCGTGCGATCGGCCCAGTTTCTTATATAAAAACCGGTTCGCCCGAGCCCTGTGTGCGCATCCTAGGTCTTCGCTTCCGTCGTCCTCTCGCTACTGTTCGTGCGCCGTTTCCGCCTGGTGCTCGTCGATCGTGCGTCCTCCCTCCCTCCGGTGAGCCCATTTCGGTTCTTCCTCCTTCCCTTGCCCTAATCCCACCATGAGTTCCAGTGCTCGCCTTTTCGCCAAGTCCTACCACCGCTCTGGCCGTCCCTCTGCCTCTCCAGCTCAGATCCTTGCTCGAATGGCCACCTTCTCCAAGGATTCGCACACACGGCGATACAACTCACTAAAGGAGAAGCCATTTCTGTCCCAACGTTTAGTCGATTGGAACGAGCTTAATTCTATCGGCGACAATGGCGAGTTGGGGAGGCCGTCCGCCTTCGTTATTCATTTGATCACTGGAGCAGGGTGTTTGAGTGTGATGACCTCGGCTACTGGGAGCTCACATTGGAGTTTCTCGCAACGTTCGAGTGGGAGTTGCTGCCCTGCGGCCTACGTCCAGGAAAATGTTCTTTCCGAATGATGGGGAGAGTCTTCACTCTTTCTCTGGCGGAGTTGGCGGTGAGCGCAGGTTTTTATACTGAGGCGGAGGCTGCGGCGATTGATTTTTCGAGTACGAGTATCTCCTTCCCTGACGACGTCACCCCGCGTGCCGCGTGGTGTGCTCTCACAGGTCGTGACGAAGAGTATGTTGCCAGGAAAAGCAAATCCACCTGGATTGTTGCGCCTGCTCTCCGATACCTGCAGCACGTTCTTAGTCATTCTCTTGTCGCCCGAGCTCTCAGTCAGAACGTCGTGGGGTGGCAAGATTTGACCTGCTTATATAGTATGGAATTCCGGCTGCCCTTGCATCTGGGCTACTTGCTCGCTTTCTTCTTCCATCACGAGGCCACCTACGGTCTCACTGGTGCCATTGGTGGTGCATATTATATCACTCGCATTGCAAAGGGATTGGGGGTTGGAGTCAGCTGCCTCCGATGGTGCTGGTAATTGCGCCCTCCTTCATCACCAGGGCCACCATGGTAAGCTTTCATTTACTGCAGGTTGTGGGGAAGAAGAGTAGCAGGCGTTTTGTGGTCGTGATGCCAGGTGATGTGCCTAGGAGAGGCAAGTTGATGAGGAGCACGGAGAGCCGGCTGAGCTGCCGACCACTCACCGAGAGATAGCCCTCCCGCACCCGCGGCGTCAGTCATCCAAGCAGGAGCGGAAACACAAGGAGGAGGGTAGTTCTTCACGAGCATCGGAGGTCCCAAGCTTCAACCAGCGCCTCTCCGACTTGGAAGCGAATCAGTATTGGCTGACGGACTTCGTGTATCAGCAAGCCTTGCGGGGAGGACTGAATATACCCCCACCTCCTGGCCGTGCCGCATCTTCTTCCAGACCTCCGCCGTCCGTCGTTGTTTTAGATAGTGACAGCGACGACGAGTGATTTTTCCACCCCGTGTGCAGGCCAATCTCAGTCTTATCTTGTTCTTGCTGCTGTTTTTTTTTATGTCCCTTCGAGTCGTATGTGCTTACTTTATTTTGTTGTAATAATAACACTTTGATTCTGGATGCTCATCTGGGCATTGTTTTGTGAATTTTGTTTTCATATTTCGTCCCTTCTGTTATGTGTGCATTTGCTTAATCTTATTCGCAGGAACTGGTTCACCTCCATGGGTGACAACCCAGATTTGCTGTTTTGTTTTTCTAACTTGTTTCAGTTCAGTTTTTATATTTGTTTTTGCTATTTTTAGTTTTGTGCTTGCAGGTGTGTTGTGTTCTTTGGTACGGATGCTGCGGACTGCTCTTGATCTTAATCGCCAATCGTCTGGTATGCTCAATTCCGAGCATTGGGTAACACTTCTTCCCCCTTAGCTTCCAATTTCTGTGATGTAATGTTTAGACTAAGTCTGGGGGAGAGTATGTTGTCATCCACTGTGCACGAGTTGCACTGCATATTAGAAGTTTGTTTATTATTTATCTTTATCATCATCATTGTTTTCATGCTTCTTGCACCACTTCACCCACATGAGTGCGCGCTTACCTATTTGTTTTGTTTCCGAATGAACTATTTTGGTTGGAGTGTGAAATAGGACGTTAACTTAGGAATTACTATTAGGAGCGCGATGATGACTCGTGTAGTGTTCTAGTCACTTCGCATGCTATGGTAGAATTTGAGTAGAACTAGATTGTCTCTATACATCTAATTTATGTTTAGTATTTTTGCGTAAATTTAGATTTGTTATACTCAAATGGTGAATGTGAACGAAATTGACGATAACCCGGTGTTGTGTGTGTACGAGCACTAGTCGTGTGTTGCTCGAGTCGGGAGGAAGGTTTACCTTTCTCGTGGGCTAAGAACTTGCCCAAGCGACTCTCGAAGCATGGGCGAGAGCGACTCGTCGAGTTAAACGTGATGTAGGCCACCTTTTGGCTAGTTTGAGCCTTGTCGTTCCATGTCCTTTTCGCTCACCTTTGCAAGCCAAAATTGTGCCTACCACTCTTTTGTTCAGCTCCTCTTCATCCACCAAATCCCGAAGCTTATCCTACGCCCGCAACCAAATTGCTGTTTAACTGCGCTCATAATTCTCAATTTGTTGTGATGTTTGGAACTTGTGCGTTGTGAAGAAAAACATGTTTTATTTTGCTGAATTTGAACCAACCGGAGGATAAGTAAAAGAAGAAAAGTATGTTGTTAAAAGGAAAAAATCTGAAAAAGAAATATGTCGTAAAGAAATCCTTCCGAGCTAAATAGAAAATATGTTGGTAATTGTGAAGTAGGCCGTGTGCACACCTAGTTTTCATGATAAGTCTGGGGGTGTGTCACACGAGCATTGTTTTTGGTTTTGTGTGGTGCAACGTTCCGTTAGCTCACTTGGGTTGCGTAGCCATCGTGTTTAAATTTGAATATCATACCACAACCTAAGCCCCAATATAATCCTAAAAGCCCTATTGATTTGACTTGTGAGTTTGCTAACGCCGTGGAGAGAGTGTGACCGGGCGAGCGTATGGTTCACGACGTTGATGGATTTCAGCGGAGTTATTCCTAAACCCCGACCTTGTGCAACACCCGCCTTAGTGTCTTGTTACTTTCACACCGGGCATGATCGTTCGAATTCTTCATAATTCACCAACTGAGTATAACTGAATCTCTACCTACGCTCTAATACTTTCGTAAATTAGTTAGCATAGTTAGAATCTCTTTTTACTAAATTTCTATTTGCATGCTTTTGTTACTTCGCATTGTACTCCTTCGTGTAATTTTCTTTGTTAACTACCATTTTCACACTCCGCCGAATTCGTTTGCTCGGGACGCGCAAACAGGTAAGTCTGGGGGTGTGATGAGTCCCAATTATATACACATTTATGGACTCATCTGGGCCGATTTTCTAGTCTTTGCACTTCGCTTTAAACATGTTTTCATTCCTATTTAATACTCCATGCTAAGTGCACTTCTAGGCCCGTTATGGTGTTATTTCTTGTTCATCTTCGTTACTAGTTTTCATGTAGTGTTAAGTGCCACCTTCAGTGGCTAGACTTGTGTTGTATGCTGGAACAGGAGTCGTGCAGGTGTTCCTGGTACAATTCTGTACAGGAACACTGCGCACGATCACTGGCTCTATCGCGCACGACCACTGGTCGTGCGCCACTGATCGTGCGCACTTAACGCCCATTTTATGAGTTCTGTCTTGCTTATCGCACGACCACTTACGATAGTGCGCACGACCACTGGTCGTGCGCCACTGGTCGTGCGAACTTGTATTTTATAATTTTCTTACCTTTCAGGCTCCGTCCAGGCAGGCGCACGATCACAGGATGCCAGTGCGCACGACCACTGGTCGTGCGCCAATGACCGTGCGCACTGTTTATTACAGCGCCTATATATAATCCTGCTCGCGAATTAGGTCGGGATTACCATTGGGAACTCCGTTCAGTCTGCCGTTTTTGCCCTTTCCACAGGTTCTCCGCCCCCTAAGCCTCCTCCATCATCCAAGAGCTTCAAGGAGGAGATTCCACTCATCTTCATCACCAAGCAAGGATTTCTTCGCATCGGACGTGGCCGGACTGTAAAACGCTGGAGAAGACGGGTCCATTGGGAGGTGTGACAGCCCTCCTCTACCCCGGACGCAGTTGGGACCGAGCTAGGACGCGGATTGACAACTCGGTGCTTCCTATCGTGAATCTACAATGAGACTCTGGATTCGGTCGTATCTCTTGCCTCTTTCTTCTACTTGTGTGGATGTATTTGTTTGTAATCTCTATATTTTGATGATGTGCACAATGAATCTTGTTATGTAATGTCTATTCCATTTATTTGAGATTATATTCTTCATATGTGTCTATGAGGTGCGCCCCCATCTAATTTCCATTCCACCATCGTGTTCGGTGCCGCACTAGCAATTGCTAGTGGCGTGTTTGTCGAAGAGGTGCTTGCGACCCTCATTCTGTTAGCCTACTCGTCCATCCGCCCTTGCGACGCAGCGCGCCCAAGGCCTGCCTAGCCTCCATTCCGCCAAGCGAAGCATTGCATAGCGGCATTGCATAGGCGTAGTTGTAGTTGTTTTCTTGTATTTTCCAAAAGCCAAATCAAATCTCCCGCATTCCATCCGACTCAAGGACTTCGATCTCAAGTCCTTCCTCGAACGTTAACTCCACCTTACTGTGTTCCTTGAGAGACCGACACTCGGGGATTTTCCCCATTATTATTACTTGCGCGACCGGTGCACTTGCCGAAATATCGCATCAATGACAAGGAAGCTCTATGTGTTCAATGGCACAAGAGACTCGCACACATTAACTATAAGACCATAAGCAAGCTTTTCTCACAAAACATGGTTAGAAATGGACCTAATATTAAATGCATCAAGGAAGGTCCTTGTCAAGCCTGCCAACTTGGGAAGCAGGCAAGGACCAGCCTTAAAAGCATATCTTACAAAGACTCCTTCAGATGCTTATTTCTATTACACATGGATCTGTTTGGTCCAATGTCAATTCTCAGCTTGGGAGGGAAGGCTTACACCCTGGTGATAGTTGATGACTACTCAAGGCTCACTTAGGTATTCTTCCTTAAAAGGAAGTCAGATACCTTAGACATCTTGAAGAACTTTGTCAAGCAAATTCAGAATGAGATGGACTGTACTGTGGTCAGGTTCAGAAGTGACCATGGTATAGAATTTCAGTCAGGAGCTATGACAGAATTCTGCCAAGAACTGGGTATCTCCCAAGAATTTTCCTCTCCTAGAACTCCTCAACAAAATGGGGTTGCAGAAAGGAAAAACAGAACCTTGATAGAGGCAAGTAGGACAATGCTAAGTGATTCCTCCCTTCCAGAATATTTCTGGGCAGAGGCTGTGAACACTGCTTGTCATGTGATAAACAGGGCCTCCGTCACCAAAGATCACCAGAAGACTCCCTATGAGCTAGTGAAAGGCAGAAAACCTACCGTATCCTACTTCAGGATCTTTGGAAGTAAATGTTATGTACTTAATAATGGAAAGGTCAAGCTAACTAAGTTTGCTGAGAAAAGTAGTGAGGGTATTTTTGTTGGCTACAACTCTCATAGCAAGGCCTATAGAGTGTACAACATCAATACTCAAGCAGTGGAAGAATCTGTACATGTGGTATTTGATGAGACTAGCCTTTTACATAAGGGTTGGTCTAGTTCTCTAGTGAATGCAGGTATAGTGGAGAGAATTGAGAAGTTATCCATTGAAGACAATGCTGGTACCTCACTCAGAAATAAGAATCAGTCAGCGATAGTTGAAATCGAGGAAGAAACTGCAGAAAGTCCAGAAACAGCTAAAGAAATCCAACCTGAAGAAATGCAACCTGAAGAAGTTGCTAATGCAGAAGTGCCCAGAATACTACCAATTGCCTTGAGACAAATGAGAGATCATCCCCAAGAGCAGATAATAGGAAATTTCAACCAAGGTGTGTTGACAAGGAGTAGAGCTGCAAATGAAGCATTGTACCTGAGTTTTCTCTCTCAAAATGAACCCAAGAAATTTGAGGAAGCAAATCAGGATCCATTTTAGATTGCAGCAATGCAGGAGGAACTGAACCAATTTAAGAGATGCAAAGTTTGGAAACTGGTTCCAAGACCCCAAGGACAGAACATCATAGAAACTAAATGGGTCTACAGAAACAAATTGGATGAAAATGGAATCATCACCAAGAATAAAGCAAGGCTAGTGGCAAAGGGCTACAGACAAGAGGAAGGGATTGATTCTGATTAGACCTTTGCTCCTGTGGCCAGACTAGAAGCCATCAGACTCTTCTTAGCTTATGCTGCCTATCAAGGATTCAAGGTCTATCAGATGGACGTGAAGTCAGCCTTTCTAAATGGTAATCTCAAAGAAGAATTCTATGTAGATCAGCCTTCAGGTTTTGTTGATTCAACACATCCTGATCATGTATATTTTCTTAAGAAATCTCTATACGACTTAAAATAGGCACCTAGAGCATGGTATGAGACTCTGTCAAGCTTTCTCATTGAGAATAAATTCTCTAGGGGAAAGATTGATAAGACATTGTTCTTAAGGGAAGTTAAGGGAAAGATTTTGCTAGTGCAGATCTATATAGATGACATTATCTTTGGCTCTACAGATAACAATCTCTGCAAAAAGTTTGCTAGCTTGATGCAGGGAAAGTTTGAGATGAGCAGCATGGGTGAGCTCAAATACTTCCTAGGTCTCCAAGTTAAACAATCTGAAGATGACATATTCATCTCTCAGACCAAGTTCACCAGAGAGCTAGTAAAGAAGTTTGGATTGGAGAGTGCTTCCTCTATGAAAACTCCAATGGGAACCAATGTGTCTCTGCACAAGGATGAGAAGGGAATACCCTTTGATGAAACCAAGTACAGATGCATGATTGGATCCTTGCTATACTTGACTGCAAGTAGGCCTAACATAATATTTGTCACATGTGTCTGTGCTAGATATCAGGTGAACCCTAAGGAATCTCATCATGTCTCTGTAAAGAGAATCCTAAGATACCTAAAGGGTACATCAAATATTGGCTTATGGTACCCTAGGAACAATGGGTGTGAACTGACAGGCTACTCAGATACAGATTATGCAGGGTGCAAAGAAGATAGGAAGAGTACCTCAGGAACATGCCAATTCCTTGGAGGAAGACTGATCTCTTGGAGCAGCAAGAAACAAACAAGTGTAGCAATCTCCACAGCAGAATCAGAATACATCTCTGCTGGGAGCTGCTGTGCTCAACTGCTATGGATCCAGCATCAACTTGAAGACTACAATTTAAAGATGACCAAAACACCCATGTTTTGTGACACCTCCAGTGCAATCTCAATTGCTAAAAACCCTGTCTCATATAGCAGGACTAAGCACATTGAGATCAGGTATCACTTCATCAGGGAGCATGTGGAGAATGAAGATATCACCCTTGAGTTTGTTCCCACAGACAAACAAGTGGCTGATATATTCACAAAGCCCCTAGATGAAGCTAAGTTTAACTTCTTCAAATTCCAATTGAGAATGTTAAACTTAGAGTAAACTTTAACTTACTGCTTACTAATCCCCCTGCATATAATAGTAAGAAGAACTTGTTGGACAAAGACTGAGACAATCTGGTCATAAAAGGCCTATAATGAAAAAGTCAGAAAGGGGGAGAAAAGAATAACCTTGGTAGAGAAGACACATCATGTGATGTATCACATCAAGGGGGAGTAAAGATCAAGGGGGAGTAAAGATCAAGGGGGAGTAAAGATCAAGGGGAGTAAAGATCAAGGAGGAATAAAGTAAAGATGTACACATCACATCAATGGGGAGCTACTAGCTCAAGAAGATGCAAAAGCTAGGGAAATGGTAACTATGTTAACATCCAATGCATAAACTCACATCTTATTGGTCAGTGCAAGTAATCTTGAATTGGGATTCTGACTTCTTCAAATAGGGAGAGATTGTTGGGAATCTTGCCCACATGATTCCTGATTTGAGAAGTCACCAATTCAAGAGAACTTCACTATGTATTGTTAGAAATTTTGTAAATAAACATTTATTTATAATGTTTTATTATAGCCTTTTGGTGTTTGGTGTATGGCTATTCATATATGATGAAAAGCTCAAAACCAAAATTGGAGGGAAACCTTTCATGAATGAAAGGATGAACCTTTAGTCCCACCTTGCTTTTTAGCTTTCTTGCCAAAGAGTTTATATATGTTTTCACACCTTCTTATTTGTTCAAAAGAACATAAGGAGAAACTATGAACCACACGCGCGCGCGCGCACGCACCGCACCGGACCAGACCGGACCGGACCGGATCCGGATTTCGGATTTCGGATTTCGGATTTGGGATTTGGGGAATAATTGAATTGAATTGTATTTTTTTGTTCCAAATAGTTTCATAGCATTTTACTCGGAGATGCGTCGATTAGAATTCGGAGCTGCGTCGAATAGATTTCGACATAGCGTCGTTTTGCCCGCTGGAGTTGCGTGGCGTCGTATTGAACTCGACGCATGCGTCGATTGAACTCGACGTAGTATCGATAAGGCTTGCGTCGATAAGTCCTGCGTCGATAGAACTCGACGTAGCGTCGATATGATGTCGACGCAATGTCGATTTCTCTTCACGCTCTGCCGTTTTTTACGCGTTTTCTTAACCGCTCTTTTGCGCGTCTTTCTCGCCAATATTTTCGTTGGAAATGTTCAACGTTTATTTTCCTGATTATGATCCTTCCCTATATAACCGTTCATATTTATTGTGGCTTTATTTATTGCCGTTTTACGAGATCGAATTTCATTGAAGATCTTACGGTCCGAGTTATATATATACTCGTTCTTCTCAGAAAGTTTTACACGCTCTGATTCACTCTTCTGTTCTCTCTATTCTGTGACGATCTTCTACGTGATTTCATTTTCTTTACATTTGCTTCATCAAGTGGGGGTTCGGGTGCTCTGTGCTTCTTCGGTGTCCGCGCACATCGGAGTTTCGGGATCTAGCCGGGTGTTGTACCTTAGAGGAGTGAGCATCGGTTGAAAGCCCTGCCGGAGGGTGGTGCAACTTCTTTAGGGCAGTGACCACACGCCTTACCCAGGCTCGATTCTGAACTATAAATTATTCTCCTTTATTTCTCACCTCCTTCATGAAATATTATTGATATTACTGTTTATATATCTTTATATCTTCTGCTGTTTTCTGTAAAAGTTTTAAAAAACGAAATTATAGTATTTTGTATACTAATATAGGAATATAATAGAAATATTCCAACATGTATTGATTATCCTCTTAGCTTTAACATTTCAGTAAAAGATAAGAAGAGATGTCCAGTACTTTAATAACCTGCCTAAGTACAATATCGTCGAAAAAGGCTGGACATATCGTCGACAAGTATAGCCACATCGTTGAAATGATGGGCAAAGCAAAGAAGGATGACTGTGTCTGTGTCGTCGAAAAGGATCAAACATATTGTCGACAACTGCAGGCATATCATCAACAACACGCAGAGCAAGGCAGAATGGTGATATCGTTGTGACATCTACACGATGATATTAGAAAGTCAAAGATGAAGAGAAGACTCAAAGATGTGGTCGTCAAGAAGCCTTGACGTCGATAAGGCTAAGTCAGAATGAATGTCGTTGAAAAGGAAAAGGGAAGATCAGTGTCGAAGATATCGTTGACAAGAAACTGTATCGTCGATAAGACGGAACAAAATAGGTATCGTCGTGAAGAAGCCTTGTCGCTGAAGAGGCTAAGTAAGATTGATGACAACTACGTCATCGTAAAGAAGGCGTGACGTCGAGAAGACTAAAGAAGGTCAGTTGAAGACAGGCAGTTGTTAAAGTATAGTCTGTCGACATGATATCGTTTATGTCGGCGACAAGATAAAGTTGTTACAGCGACATCGAGCAGACAAGAAGATCGCGACGACATCAGTTAGATGACTTCATGTCGTCTAAAGTACAAAAGCAAAAGTGATGTCTCGTATCGTCGAAATATCATGATGAGCAAAACTATGCTTGCAAATTACAACGTCAAGTGTACCGTGTCAGATGTAGTATAGGCTTATAAAAACTAAGGTCGTATAAAAATCTGGGCCATGTTGATTACTCTTACTCAGACGATCTCTATTGTTCTATCAAAAGTACTTTGATTTGGTAGCAATAAAAAAAGTAACACAACTTGAAGATTATAACTAATGAAAAGAGAGGTGGACAAACTAGAAGAATGGACGAATAAAAACAACAAATTTTATTAATTCAAGAAAAGAGATTACAACTATTGAAAGAGAACTTACAATTGCAAGAAAAAGTAAAGCTGGAATACTTGAAAATACAGAAATAAAGCAAGAAAATGGAGGCTTGGACTCCAATACAAGGTGTCTTCATAATCTGGAGGAGCTGCCTTTTTATAGCTAAACATTCTGGGTTACTCGCCCTCGGTCACGCCCGTGACCAAGGGCGTGTAAAGCGCGTGATCTTCTGGGTGCGGAAAGGACGCCGGCTCTCATTAATGCAGGCGATTCGGGCGCGTCACGCCCTAGGTCACGCCCGTGACCTGGGACGTATAATCTTAAAATCTGGCTTTTGGCTGGAAAATTTGGCGGGAAAGAGCAATGTTGAACATTCGTCGGTCTCCCATTTCGCCGATCTCAGCGTGGTTCGTCGAACGCAGCATTTTCGTCGAACGCAGCAGCCATTTCGTCGAACGCAGCAGCCATTTCGTCGAACGTAGCAGCCATTTCGTCGAACGCAACATTTTCATCGAACGCAGCAGCCAGGCGCAGTTCGTCGATCTCAGCGGGTCGCACCCGTGACATTGGGTCACGCCCTTGGTCACGCCAGTGACCTGGGGCGTGTACTTGGCGAATTCTTCACGGAACGCCCCCGTGGTGGAGGAAACAGGTCTGGAACACCGCACAGGTTACACGCCCCATGGTCACGCCCGTGACCTTGGGCGTGTACTTGAAGTTTTGGTCCAATATGTCCAGAAAAGCCCTGAAATACAAAAAAAAAACTTAAGTTAGTTTATAAAATTGAAAAGATAATAAATTAAATAAGAAAAGCAAAAAGCTATATAATTTCATATTACAAATATATTAAACTTATACTAAAAAATGAGTACAAAAAAGTACTCATCAAACACCCCCATACTTACTCCTTTGCTAGTCCCGAGCAAACAACTTTTCATAGGAGTAGAGAAATTTAAATACTAGAAAAAGAAATTGAACTCAAGGAATAAAATGCGAAGTCTTACACCTACGTGTAGAGATCCTAATTGAAAGACCTATTCAGCATAGCGATTAGCTTATAACTTTCAAAAATGCGATTTAACATATTGCTTTTACTTTTAAGTTGAAAGTTCGGTAAATTCTCGACTGCTATTCAAGGAGCGGGTAGCGCATTTTCTAAGATCAATATTACCTAAAATCGAGTTTCGGGATAGCCTCTAAAGAAATCCATCAATGACGATAGCCATAGGCTTGCCTGGTCGCACTCTCTCCACTACACAATTATAATGTCATAGCTTAAAGATCAAAAGGGCTTTCATTAGGAGGTAAAAACTTGGCATAGGTATATGATTTGGGATTGGAAATCAAAGAGATAAAATATGACGGCTATGGATCACACTAAACCAAGGTGAGAGTACAAATTATCATAATGTAAGTCTCGCATAAGAGTTGTCATGAAGCAAAACATACAAAGACTCTCTTATTTTTCAAATATAAGGCCATGAATAATTTTTCTTTATTTTTCACAATTGGCCAACAAAATAATTTTTCACAGACATTTTTTTTCTTTTTTTATAGCTCCAAATAAGAAGTTGCAACTTCCTTATTTTCACAATAGAACCCATTGCAAAATTTTAATAAATCTCAAATATTTAGTGTGATCATGGGGTGGATGTTTTGGGTTTGGTGAAAATGAAAGGTGGAGGTAGCAAAGGAAATAAGGAAAGACCAAAGTGTTTAAGCAATGAAAAATGTTTAAAGGTGGGCAAACAGACACAAACGATCAAAAGATGACCTAAATCACTTCTAAAAACTATGACAAACCTATGCAAATGCTTCGAGAATTGCTAGAGGCAAGTTCTAGCTATCGAGAAAGAATACTCTTCCGTTCAAAATGTGTAATATTTCTCTAATAAGCTTCTACATACTCACTTGAATTATTCTCAAATTCTACAGGATTCAAGGTAAGAGTAAACAAAAATGTTTTCTCGCAGTTAGAAAATCATAAATCAAATTCTATGCTGAATAGTTAATTTGAACATAGAATTCTACTAACCGCGTGCGCTTAACTAGGAACACTGCATGAGTCAACAATTTTATTCCAAAATTCAAAAATCTAATGAAGTATAAAAAGTTTCCTACGACACTATACAAAAGCAAATCTACTAAGGATTTTGCATATGAGTAGGTATAAGAATTCAAAAAAAAAAATGATTTATTTTATTATTATTTTATTTTTTTTCTTCTTGGACTTCCCAAGGTCAACCCGGTGAAGGGCTCGCAAGGTACTAGAGGCTATGATGAGAATTCAAGCCCAAAGCGTCCTTTCCAAGAAATTTTATTTTATTAAATTAAAAAATATTTATATATTTTTTTTTATTTTATTTTTCAAATAAATAGAAAAATAAAGAAAGCAATGCTACACCCCCATACTTAAAATTAAACATTGTCCTCAATGTTTAAAACTAAGTAAGAAGGTAAAACAAGAATTACACCTTTTATTTATTTTATATTTTTTTTAAAGAAACAAATAGGAAAATTAAATAACAAAAGGAAAGAAAATCAAATAAGTGACTAAAGGGTGAAGATGGCTTCCCTGATCGGTAACGAGGTTGCTGGACAGAAAATAGAACCTGCAAAAGTAAGTTAAACAAAATAAAGAAAACAAAAAAAAACGTTGGGTTGCCTCCCAAAAGCGCTTTGTTTACCGTCGCGTAGCTTGACTAAGTGACGTTCTAAAGGTTGGTGAGGTTAAGTGTTTCAATTTTGTCGGGCGCTGGGGCTGCCGGAATGATATAATTTTAAACGGTGCCTGTTAACTTTCAAAGGGCCATGATCCGGGTGTTCTATTAGCACGGTCCTATATGGTCAAACCTCTTTTACAACAAAAGGGCCGGACCATCGGGATTTTAATTTGCCCGAAAAAAGTTTTAATCTAGAATTATATAGAAGAACTAAGTCTCCCGGTGAAAAAGATTTTGGGAATTTTATTTTTTTATCATGGTAAAACTTAGTGCGCTCCTTGTAAAATTTATTATTTTCATAGGCGTTTGCGCGTCATTCGTCTAATTCATTAATTTGAAACTTTCGTTGATTGGATGCTAAGTTTAAATCTAGATTTAAAAATTTAAGCACCCAAAATGCGCGGTGCTCTAATTCCACTGGTAAATGACATGCTTTTCCATAGACTAATCGGTACAGTGTACATCCGATGGCGGTTTTGTACGTTGTCCGATAAGATCATAGTGCGTCGTCTAATTTTAATGACCAATCCTTCCTATTAACGGACACAGTTTTTTCTAAAAATTCTTTTTAATTCACGATTTACTACCTCTACTTGTCCATTCGCTTGTGGGTGATAGGCAGTAGAAATTTTGTGTGTAACTCCATACTTTGCTAAAATTTTAGCAAGCTGGTTGTTACAAAAGTGTGTGCCCCTATCACTAAATAGTGCTCGGGTGTGCCAAATCGTGGAAATAATTTTTTTTAAAAATGTACGACGACTCTCGCGTCGTTGGTGGGAAAAGCTTGTGCTTCCGCCCACCTTGACACGTAATCGACCGCAACAAGGGTATATTTATTATTGAAGGAGGAAGGTAAAGGACCTACGAAATCTATTCCCCATAAATCAAAATTTCGCATTCTAAAAATATATTTTGGGGCATTTCGTACCGGTTTGAAATATTACATGACCGTTGACAGCTATCGCATTTACTCACAATGGTGTGAGCATCTTTGAATAAGGTGGGCCAGTAGAAGCCCGCCTCTAGCACCTTCCTTGCAGTCTGGTTTGCTTGATAGTGACCACCGGTTGGTCCTTCATGGCAGTGCCGCAAAATTTGGACGCCTTCTTCGCCCGAAATACACCTTCTTACCACTTGGTCCGCTCAGACACGAAATAAAAAGGGGTCCTCCCAAAAATAATTTTCAAGTCCGAAAAGAATTTCTTCTTTTGCTGACTTAAAAAATCTTTTTGTAGGACCCGGGCCACTAAATAGTTGGCCAAATCTGCGTACCAAGGGGTGGCAGAAGTCGTTACCTTTTCGATGGTGAGGAGGCGCTCTTCGGGGAATTTATCATCTATCTCGGCCTCCACTAGTGCTCCTGCTGCTGGGTTCTCCAATCTTGAGAGGTGGTCGGCCGTCAAGTTCTCCGCTCCTTTCTTGTCTCGGATCTCCAAATTGAATTCTTGCAAGAGTAAGATCCATCTCAATAGTCGGGGCTTGGCGTCCCCTTTATCTAGCAAGTACCGGAGTGCGGAGTGATCTGTAAAAACAATAATTTTTGATAGCGTTATGTACGAACGAAATTTATCAATGGCGAAAACAATCGCTAGAAGTTCTTTTTCCGTCGTTGTATAATTAGCTTGGGCGGATGTAAGCGTCTTGCTTGCGTAATAAATTGGGTGAAAGTATTTATTCACCCTTTGGCCCAAGACCGCTCCTACGGCAAAATCGCTTGCATCGCACATGATTTCGAACGGAAGAGACCAATCTGGCGAAATTAAAATAGGCGATTTTATAAGTTCGTTTTTAATTTTTATGAACGCCTTAGAGCATTCTTCATCAAAGATAAACGTGGTTTCTTTTCTAAGAGATGTGTTAACGGTTTTGTAATTTTCGAAAAATCTTTAATGAACCGTCTATAGAAACCCGCATGTACTAAAAAACTGTTAATAGATTTAATATTAGTAGGCGGGGGGGGGGGGGGGGGGGGGGGGGGGAGTTTTTTTATAACTTCGATCTTGGCCCTATCGACCTCGATCCATTTACTAGAAACCTTATGTCCGAGGACTAATCCCTCACGGACCATAAAGTGGCACCTCTCTCAGTTGAGTGCCAGATTCGTGTCTTCGCAGCGTTGAAGAACACGATCAAGATTTTTTAGACCATTTTTAAAGGAATCATCATAGACTGAAAAATCGTCCATGAAAACTTCCATGACGTCCTCAACTAATTCATTAAAAATTGTCAGCATACACCTTTGAAATGTAGCCGGCGCGTTACAAAGACCAAACGACATCCTCTGATAGGCGAAGGTGTCGAAGGGGCAAGTGAAGGTGGTTTTTCTTGGTCTTCGGGTGCGATTGAGATTTGAAAATATCCCGAAAGACCATCAAGAAAACAATAGTGCGAATGACCGGATAAGCGTTCTAAAATTTGGTCAATGAAGGGCAACGGAAAATGATCTTTGCGGGTAGCATCATTTAATTTCCTATAATCGATGCATACCCATCAACCCGTAACAGTACAGGTTGGAATCAACTCGTTATTTTCGTTTTCAACTACTGTAATTCCGCCCTTCTTAGGCACGACTTGCACCGGGCTAACTCAAGTGCTATCAGAAATTGGGTAAATAATCCACGCGTCCAATAATTTTATAATTTCGGCCTTAACGACGTCCTTCATATTGGGGTTAAGGCGTCGTTGAGGCTGAATAGTGCCGCGAGAATTATTTTCTAGATTTATTTTATGCGTGCAGAATGAGTGATTTATGCCCTTTATATCAGAGATTTGCCACGCAATAGTGTGACGGTGGTTATTTAAAATTTTAATTAATTCGGAAATTTCCGAATCATTAAGCGTAGAAGAAATAATCACGGGTAATTTTGAATTTTCTTCTAAGAATACATATTTTAGATGATCCGGCAGTTGTTTTAATTCTAGACTCGGTGGCTCTTCATAAGATGTTTTGATTTTAAAAATATTTAAATTTGTTTGTTCAAAATTTGCCTGCCGGGTTGTTTCTTCAAGACATAATAAAGTTTGTAACTCCGGATTTTCATAAAAAGAGGAAATTATTTCCACAAAAGTTGATAATTTTTCTTCAAAATTTGATTCTAAAATAAAACAAGAATCATCGTTAGTAAGTGCATTTCTCATTGATTAATTAACATTGAAAATAACTTCCTCCTCTCTAACTCGCAAGAGAAGTTTTCCGTTACTTACATCTATTATAGCTCGAGCGGTGGCTAGGAAAGGTCGGCCAAGTATTAGTGGTACTTCGGCGTCTTCTTCAATATCGAGGATGACAAAGTCTACCGGGAAGATAAACTTATCAACCTTCACTAGCACATCTTCAATGACCCCTATTGGGTATTTAACTAACTGATCCACTAGTTGGATGCTTATGTTAGTTGGGCTTGGGTTGCCCAAACCAAGTTTTTAAATAACGTAAAAGACATTAAATTAATGCTAGCTCCTAGATCGGTCAAGGCGTACTTGATTGATAAATTACCAAACATACACGGGATGGAGAATCGTCCCGGGTCGTTTAATTTTTGTGGTAATTTATTTAATAAAGCTGCCGAACACTCTGCGTTTAAAGAAATACGCGAAAAATTTTCAAGTTTCTTTTTATTTGAAAGTAACTCCTTTAGATATTTAGCGTACTTTGGCATTTGAGCAATTGCTTCGCAGAATAGTACATTTATTTGGATTTGTTTTAAAATTTCAATAAATTTTTATATTGCTCTTCATTGCGCTCATTTTTAAATTTCGAAGGATAAAGAATAGAAGAATTTTTAATAATGCGCGGAGCTAAAGTAGCAGATGGTAAAGTAGGTGAAGAAAGAACTTGCGGGGGAGAAGATGAAACGTTTACCTCGGGCTCGACCAAATTTGAAGAAGTTACCTCCTTTCCACTACGGAAGGTGATTGCGTTGGCGCTCTCTCCCGCGAATTGGGCTCAGTGTTGCCCGGAAGTGCTCCTTGCTGGCGTTCGGAGAACATTTTGGCGAGCTGTCCAATTTGATTTTCTAAATTTTTGACCGATCCGGTGAGATTTCGGATATTGGACTCATTGGAGGCAATGCATCTAGTGAAGACCTCTTCAAGCGGAGAGGGCTTGTGTGGTGGTGCGAATCCAGGGGGATTCACTTGTGGTGGTCGTTGAGCGTTATTGGGGTTGCTCCATGAAAAGTTTGGGTGATTCCTTAAACCCGGATTATAACTATTGTTAAATGGAAGATTATTATTCGGGTTATAAGGAGGGCGATAAGAATTCCCCATATAATCAACTTGCTCATGAATGAAATTATTATTTAAATTATTAAAATTATTATTATTATTAGCCCAATTTGTGGCGGAGGAAGCAGACATCTCCGCCACTTGCTTAGTTAATCTTTCTACCTGTAACGCTAAATTAGTGTCTTCCTCGACTTCATAAAGTCCGACCGGCTTGTTAGGGCGCGTCCGTGGCACATTCCACTGATATGCGTTCATGGTCATCTCTTCAAAAAGCTCTTGAGCGGCCTCGGGGGTTTGTTATTAAGAGTTCTCCCTGCTGCCGCATCAATCATTTGTCTTGTTTGGAGATTCAAACCATTGTAGAAAGTTTGAATTTGTTGCCATAAAGGAAGGGAATGATGAGGACATCTCCGCAATAATTCCTTGAAGCGCTCCCATGTGTCGTAGAGAGACTCCGAGTCTATTTGCGTAAATGAGAGAATGTCCGTATGTAGTTTAGCGGACTTTGCCGGAGGAAAATATTTCGTTAAAAATTTCTCCGTCATTTCGGCCCATGTAGTGATGGAACCTCTAGGAAGAGATCCCAACCATTGCTTGGCCTTAGTCCGCAAAGAGAAAGGAAATAAACGCAAACGAATGGCGTCATCGGTGACGCCATTTATTTTGAACGTATTACAAATTTCCAAAAAATTTAATAAATGCAAATTAGGATCTTCATCTGGTAAGCCATCAAATATGACGGTTTGCTGTACCATTTGAATGATGCTCGTTTTAATTTCAAAATTATTATTCTCCACCGCCAGGCGAATAATGCTAGATTGTGTTCCCTCCAAATTTGGCATCGCATAATAGGACATAGTCCGTAGCGGGGCCTCATTATGGTCGAGATTATTCATTAAGCTTTCGTTAGTCTCTCCGATTGACTCTTCCTGAATTATTGGTAGATCACTAAATTGGAGACGACGCCGCAAGGTGCTCTCGATTTCCGGATCAAAATAAAATTCAAGATTGACTGAAGAGTTTCCTCGGGTCATAAACAAAAAGAAAAGAGGAAAAGATGTGGATAAATAAAATAAAATTTCAGATAAATAAATATTTTATTTATTTTTTTTATATATAAATATTTTTTTAATGATTTTTTTTATTTAGGTGAATTAAAATTAGTCCTAGACTTCCCAAGGTCAACCCGGTGAAGGGCTCGCAAGGTACTAGAGGCTGTGATGGGAATTCAAGCCCAAAGCGTCCTTTCCAGGAATTTAGTTGCACCTTGAAGAAATAAAAAAAATAAAAAAAAAATAAGAGAGAAAGGAAACGATAAAATCAATAGATATTCTCTTTCGAAATATCAACTCAGATCCCCGGCAACGGCGCCAAAAACTTGATGAGCAAAACTATGCTTGCAAACGACAACGGCAAGTGTACCGTGTCGGATGTAGTATAGGCTTATAAAAAACCAAGGTCATATAAAAATCCGGGCGTGTTGATTACTCTTACTCAAAGCGATCTCTATTGTTTTATCAAAAGTACTTTGATTTGGTAGCAATAAGAAAAGTAACACAACTTGAAGATTATAACTAATGAAAAGAGAGGTGGACAAACTAGAAGAATGGACGAATAAAAACAACAAATTTTATTAATTCAAGAAAAGAGATTACAACTATTGAAAGAGAACTTATAAGTGCAAGAAAAAGTAAAGCTGGAATACTTGAAAATACGGAAATAAAGCAAGAAAACGGAGGCTTAGACTCCAATACAAGGTGTCTTCATAATCTGGAGGAGCTGCCTTTTTATAGCTAAAAATTCTGGGTTACACGCCCTCGGTCACGCCCGTGACCAAGGGCGTGTAAGGCGCGCGATCTTCTGGGTGCGGAAAGGACGCCGGCTGTCATTAATACTGGCGATTCGGGCGCGTCACGCCCTAGGTCACGCCCGTGACCTAGGGCGTGTAATCTTAAAATCTGGCTTTTGGCGGGAAACTTCGGCGGGAAAGAGCGATGTTGAACATTCGTCGGTCTCAGCCATTTCGTCGATCTCAGCGTGTTCGTCGAACGCAGCATTTTTGTCGAACGCAGCAGCCATTTCGTCGAACGCAGCCGCCATTTTGTCGAACGCAACAGCCATTTCGTCGAACACAGCATTTTCGTCGAACGCAGCAGCCAGGCGCAGTTCGTCGATCTCAGCGGGTCGCGGACGTGACATTGGGTCACGCCCGTGACATTGGGTCACGCCCGTGACCTGGGGCGTGTACTAGGCGAATTCTTCACGGAACACCCCCGTGGTGGCGGAAACAGGTCTGGAACACCGCGCAGGTTACACGCTCATGGTCACGCCCGTGACCTTGGGCGTGTACTTGAAGTTTTGGTCCAATGTGTCCAGAAAAGCCTGAAATACAAAAAAAAAACTTAAGTTATTTTATAAAATTGAAAAGATAATAAATTAAATAAGAAAAGCATAAAAACTATATAATTTCATATTACAAATATATTAAACTTATACTAAAAATGAGTACAAAAAGTACTCATCATATCACTATCTGATGAGGAATTGAAGAAGTAACCAGCTCAAGACATCGACAAACCCTGTCGTTGAGATATTGTCCATGTCGTCGTAACAATGGAAATATCGTCAGACAGATTCAAAAGTAGCCAGACGCACTGTCAGCAATTAATGCCGCCGCCTGATTGTCCAATCAGCGCATGATCTTGAGGGATGTGCGTCTGACAGTAAAGGACATTATAGGAGATCGTTAAGTGGCCACTCTCTCATATAAAAGGGAACAGTGTATGCCCTAAGAACTCACTTTTGAATCTTGGAACTTAAGAAAATCCCGCCAAGTATTTTTTATAGAACAGTACCGACGGCGATAAGCAATACCAAGAACTGAGAACGAATTATTCGCCATCAGAGTTTTCAGTCAAGCTTCATGGACTGAGAAGAACGTTCCAGAGAAAAGAAAACTTGAAGAAGATTTGTGCTCTCAAGAGTCAGAATCAGAGGCATCTTCTTCAAGAAACGAAGTCAATCCTCATTGGGCAGAAGAACTCATTGTAATACTTTTATTGTAAAGGCTTGCGGGCCGAAAACGGTAGATCTATTCTTAGATCTGTGTGTCGAGCTTGAGGGCTTGAGATCTGTGAGGCTTGAGAGCTAGGGCAGAGGGACTTGTGGGTCCATACTTGTCGAGCTTGCGGGCTCGGGGGAAGTGAAGGGGATTGCGGGCCTAGGCTGCTGGAACTTGAGGGTTCAAGGAACAGGACTTGCGGGTCTGTGTTGTGTAGGGATTGAGGGCCTGAGTGTCGATCTTGCGGGCTCGGGTGCAGTGAAGGGGCTTGAGGGCCTAGGATGCAAGGACTTGCGGGTCCGTGTTATAGGGCTTGAGGGCCTGAGTGTCGAGCTTGCGGGATCAGGTGCATTGAAGGGGCTTGAGGGCCTAGGCTGCAAGGACTTGCGGGTCTATGTTGTAAGGCTTGCGGGCCAGAAACTTTGGCGGAGTTTGTTGAGCCTAGCACACTGCTAGGTAGGCGCAGGGGGGGACAGAGGACTACTCAAGACACCCGGTCTTGAGGAACCCCTATACATCTGTTGTTGTGTGCTGTGTTTTCCTTCGTTCTCTTTGCACTGCGATTTCACTAAAGTAAACTTTCACAAAAGATTTTAAAAGAGTAGAAAAAGAACAAGAATCACCTACCCCCCCCCCCCCCCCCCCCCCTTATGGTTGTTCTATAACCAAAACCAAGTAACAGTACGACTGTGACTTAGTCAATCGTAGCGACAAGAGGGAACAAAACCTACAACTGTCCTATAGAATGGACAGAGGACCGGTTTGGGATAAACAACCTATAACTACCCCTTTTTGAGGTAGTAGAGGACTGGCCAGAAGAAACACGACCTACAACTGCCTTTTTAACGTGGCAGAGGGCTGGTCAGAAGACAACCTACAACTGCTCTTTTTAAAGTGACTGAGGACTGGTTCAGAAAGATACGACCTACAACTGCCATTTCGAAGTGGCAGAGGGATGATCAAAGGAAGCGCAATCTCCGTAGGGACGGGGATCCACCCATTCAAAACCCCACAAAACGTCGTTCTATCGGGCCCAACACAGGCCCGCCTAGGAACGAGGAATTCACGAATAAAGCCCACGAATATCTACAATACTACGACAAATAGCACAAGTCATTCCCATTCGCGTACCTAGGGCTAATCGCAATGCACATCCCAAAAACATCATCTATTCGGGCTTACCGCCACGGGTAGGCTTCACACAGCATGTCTAAATCCAGACTCGCACGTCGGATCACTAATACACATTTATGTCGGGGACAGATACAATCGAACTGGGGGTTCACAATGAACCGAGGGAAACACACACCGCATCCAATTGGAGGCGGGTGGCCCTCCTAAGCAAAGTAAAAGCAGAAAACTACACCGAGGTCGCAATCCCACACCCCTGGCGGAGTCCCCGCTCTCCACCGCGTAGCGGGAGAGAGACTCTATGTGCATCTCACACAAACATACGTCGGGATCGCAATCCCATGCCCTAGCCCCATCCTCAACCGAAACGGCGTGAGGGGACTCTCATTTGAAGACATTGGATTTGCACGAACATGACAAAGTTTGGTCGTAGTGGTTGCCCCTACACAGATCTGGCCTCCACTCGAAGGCTTGAGACTCTAAATAACCACAAAATCCCACGACGAAGCTTCTCCTCCTCTCGTTTGGCCGCAATGACGACGACAAAGCCCTAGCCGCTTTACTCTTTGGCTTTTGGTTGGCCTTCAGGTCATGAAAAGGCTTGAAAGGTCCTCACTTTATATAATGACCACCAAAGTAGAGAAGATGAGGAGATAGACAAACCCTAGATCTCGGCCAGGAAGGCTCGACAAGGAGCAACAAGAAATGCAACAAGGAAGAAGGCAACTCCTAAGCCTCTCGAATGAAGACAAATCCCCTTCTCATGCCTCTCGGATCGGCCTCAGGAGGTAGTCAACGAGCTCGCAAATGGGGCGTTCGGTCACAAGCAGTCGGCGACAGGAAATCGGAGCTCCTCGGCTTTGACTGCTCACGCTGGTGGGAGAATCCGGTTGCTTGGAAAGAGGAGAGGCGTGCCAGTCGATCAACGGGAAGAAGAGGAGGTCGATCGAAAGGGGCCCGCCTTCTACACTAGTCGCACGTGAATGAAAAAGAGGGGGGATAGGGAATGAGAGATGGGAGAGATTTAGGTTTAGGTTTTAAGTTAAACCTAATCCCTATCCGCACACCATCATTAAATTCTGGATTGTTAAGTTTTGGGGCGTTACAACTCTGAACTCCTTGGTCCAGATGAACAGAGATTAATTTTAGTGTAATCTACTAGAGACCCCAACTCGTTGTGTATACATCCCTAAATATTGCTTTAACGTTCTTTAAACCTTAACGCTTAAATTTGAGTCTAAGATGAGAGATTTGTGTCGTCTCTCTCGATACTTGCAAGCAATTCTCTTTACTGACGTGCAACATTTTCATAAAACAATGCACATAGCCCTATCGAATTATAAGGCTCACAAATAAGTAAAAATACACATGGTAATACCAACTAAGTACAACTTTTTTACGGAAGTAAATCGTAGAAAATTGAAATAGACAAAGAGGAATTAAGATATAAATGATTAAGATAAGTTTTACAACAATCAAACAACATAGACTTACATGATTACACATACAATAAATATAGAGTTCAGAAATAGAAGAGAGGAGAATAAAAATGTAGAAGAGGCTTACTAAAGAAGCTTCCTTCAATAAGTGTTTGCCTTTGATGCTCTCTTTGAGATCTGACCATCAAGAGAACTTTCCTCCGGTGCTTCGGCATTTGACCATTCATTTTCATCCTTTCTTTTCTTGTAAGGAGTTCGTAGGATGTAATTCTGATAACCACATACTTATAGTAGAAGGGAGATCAAACATCCTTGTTGGTTTTGACTACAGTAGTGACCGCCTCCAGACATAACACCTCTTTGTTGGAGAAACCACTAATCTAAAGTCTCTTCTTCTAGATCCTATTAGATACTAATGACCTCCCTGACGAGGCTGCATAGTATATACCATTCCCTTCGAAGCATCTACTTGCGAGTTATCCTTCTCATCTAGATGATGATCCTTCTTCCCAAACACTTGGCCCTTATTTTGCATGCTAAGCTTGGTTATCCTCGAGCAAAAGTCTCTGGTTTCCTACATGTCGTCAAAAATTCTATTCGGTCACCTACACCAACCAAAAGATTCCTTAACACTTCTGGGGATGGCATTTAGGGGTGTGCGCAGTGTGGTTTGGTGCGGTTTTGGCCCAAACCGCAACCACACCACAAGGGCGTGATTTTGGACCGAGCAAAACCGCACCGCGCCGAAATTACGTATTACAATTACAACCTCCAGATTAGTTAATATAGGCTGTTTTTAGTTGATCTTCTGTTTGTATGCCACTTGGCTCTATATCAGCATTTTGTTTGTTTAGCCTTGTATATAAATAGCCTTGTATTCAGTGTGAATAAGATAAGTTTTTTGTTTTACTTTCTTCCATGAAAGGCTTAATTCTGAATTCTAAGATGGTATCAGAGCGAGAAAGGGGAGGTGTTTTCTTCTGGTAAGGTCGTCTTCCCTCCCTTTTTTCGCTTCTTCTCTCCACCATGGAAAAGACTCGCAAAGGTTTTATCTGATCATCTAACATATCCTTCCAATCAATATTTTCTTCATCCCAATGAAAATCCTGCTATGTTTCTTGTTTCTCCATTACTTGATAGCAAGAACTGTCATATTTGGTCTAGGGCAATGCGTGTTGCCTTGTTATCCAAGAATAAACTAAAATTTGTTGATGGGTCTATTACTCAGCCTGCTTCCACGGATCCTCTGTTTGCTGTCTGGGAAAGGTGTAATACCATGGTTCTCGCCTGGATTTATCATTCCATTTCAGATTCGATAGCCAGATCTATTCTCTGGATTGATAAAGCAGTTGACGTATGGACTGATCTTCATGATCGTTTCTTACATGGTGACGTTTTCCGGATTTCAGATCTGCAAGAAGAAATTTACCAATTACGGCAAGGTGAATTATCCGTTACTGATTATTTCACACAGATGGAGATCTTATGGGATGGATTGGAAAATTTTATGCCGCTTCCAGTTTGCAAATGTGTTACTCCTTGATCTTGTGGGGCTTTTCCATCCATAAAAAAGTATAGAGATCAAACATACACTATTCGGTTTTTGAAGGGGCTGAATGACCAATATGCTCATGTTTGTTCACAAATTATGCTCATTGATCCTCTTCCAACTATTAACAAGGCTTTTTCTCTTGTTACTCAACAAGAAAGACAGCTGTTCTTAGATCCAATCAATTTTTCCAATATTACTGAGTCAAAAAGTTTCAATGCCAATTCAGATCAAGTTAACTTTCGTAAGGGATCTTTTGGAAGTGGAAAGGGTCGTGGAAATTCTGGACGAGGACAAAACTCAAACCGCTTATGCACTCACTGTGGTAAGACAATCATACAATTGAAAATTGTTTCTTCAAACATGGATTTCCTCTAGGTTACAAAAACAAAAATGCTCGCAGCACCAATTTTGTGGACACTTCTGAGATTGCAATGAGTAACAACTCAGTGACACCTTCAACAATGCCTCTTTCAAAGGAGCAATATGACAACATCCTAGCCATTATTCAGCAGTCGCAATAATCCGCTAACGCTGCTTCTGACCATACTTCTAATCTTGTCCACACCTCTGCCTTGCATACTACCAATAATTCCTCTCCAGGTACCACATATGATCAGTGGATTATATATACAAGTGCAACCGATCATATTACTTCTTGTTTTTCTTTATTTCTTGGTTTCCACAAAATCAAACCCATCTCAGTTAGTCTACCTAATGGACATTCTGTTTTAGCAAAATATTCTAGAACAATTTATCTTACCTCCAAAATCACTCTTTCCAATGTCTTGTATGTTCAAATTTTCCATGTCAATCTTGTTTCTGTCACCAAATTAACTCAAGATCTTCATTGTTCTTTGCTTTTCGATGACTCTGTATGTTTTCTTATATAGAAACATACCAAGGAGATGATTGGTTCAACTAGACGGCATGAAGGGCTTTATATCTTAAACACTACAGATGTCACGAACCCTGCCTCTGGCACCTCTTCTTTTCAAATAAAACATGTTTACAAACCTATAAATCAAAGAATTCTGATGCTTTTTTATGGCATTTTCATTTTGGACATATTTCTTCTTCCTGTTTAAAAGCTTTCCCAACATTCATGTTGCACCTTGTGATATTTGTCATTTTGCAAAGCAACGCAAATTACCTCATTTCTCTAGTGATTCTAAATCTACTAAGGCTTTTGAGCTATTACATGTTGATATTTGGGGTCCTTGCTCTACCACTTCTGTTAATGGGCATCGTTTCTTTCTCAATATTGTTGACGATTTTACCCATTTTACTTGGGTTATTTTATGAAAAATAAGAGTGAAACACGACAACATATACAACACTTTTCTGCATATATTGAAACTGAGTTTCAAACCAAATTGCAATCCATACACACTGATAATGGGGGGGGGGGGGGGGAGTTCTTGATGGTTGATTTTTACAAAAGTAAAGGAATCATTCACCGAACAACTTGTGTTGAGACACCTCAACAAATGGTGTTGTTCGTTCACCTCAACAAATGGTGTTGTTGAACGAAAACATCAACACATCTTAAATGTTGCTAGAGCTCTTTTCTTTCAAGCTCGATTGCCAAATTCATATTGGACTTTTGCTATAGCTCAATCAGTGCATATAATCAATAGGCTGCCTACAGCTTTACTTTCAAATAAAACTCCTTATGAAATCCTTTTTCATAAACTTCCAAGTTTTATGCATCTCAAGGTTTTTGGGTGTCTATGTTATGCTAATACCCTTAGCTCTCATCGCACAAAATTCTCCTCCAGAGCTAGAAAAGCTATTTTCCTTGGATATAAGGAAGGTACTAAAGGATATATTCTCCTTGATCAACAATCGAGAAAACTTTTTGTCTCAAGAAATGTTGTGTTTTTTTAAGATCATTTTCCTTTTTCTCAGAATTCTACTCCCATTAAAAGTTCTATACCTGCTTCACAAATCTTTCCCAATACATCATTTCCTGATTCTTATATCAATGATCCTGCTACAATAAACCATGCTCCCTTAATTCCATTTGATACAGAAAATCAAACATCCCATATTTTACAGCCACTTATTACCAATTCAGAATTAAACAATTCAGATACTACCAATTCAGATACTGTTGCAGCATGTCCTGATGTTCCTATTTTATCAAGAAAGAGCAGTAGAATCAAACATCCTCCATCCTACCTTCAGGATTATCATGGTTCTTTCCTAACCAGTACAATTAAAATCTTCAGATCTTCAGTTTCTTATTCTCTATCAAGTGTTCTGAGCTATGATAAATGTTGTTCTGCTTATAAATCTTTTTGTCTTAATGTCACTTCTCAAACTGAGCCATATGCTTATGCTCAAGCAACAAAATTCAGATGTTGGAATGATGCCATGAATGTTGAGTTTAAAGCTCTTAAAGAAAATAACACCTGGACAATTGTTGATCTACCTCCTGGAAAGACCCCCATTGGAAGTAAGTGGGTATATAAGATTAAATATCAAGCTGATGGAACCATAAAACGGTATAAGACAAGACTTGTAGCTAAGGGTTACAATCAAATGGAAGGAATAGTTTACTTTGATACGTTTTCTCCAGTTGTTAGTTCACTACTATGAGAGTCCTTCTTTCCATTGCAACTTGATGTTAATAACGCTTTCCTTCATGGGGATTTACATGAAGAGGTCTACATGTCTCTTCCACCTGGTTTTGAATCCTCCAAACCCAATCAAGTGTGCAAACTACAAAAGTCTTTATATGGGTTAAAGCAAGCAAGTCGGCAATGGTATTCAAAATTATCTCTTGCTCTTAATAATATTGGTTATAACCAATCCACAACAGATCACTCTCTATTTGTCAAGAAAACTACTACTAGTTTTACTGTCCTTCTTATATATGTTGATGCCATCGTTTTATCTGGAGATAACATGCAAGAAATACAAGCTGTTAAGAAATAATTAGATGAGCAGTTTAAAATTAAAGGCCTTGGAGGTCTTCGATTTTTCCTTGGACTTGAAATCTCTAGATCCAAAGAAGGAATTATTCTTAATCAACGCAAATATACTCTCGAATTGTTTGAAGACAGTGGTCTTTTAGCTGCTAAACCCGTGTATTCCCCACTTGATCCCAGCTCCAAGTTACAAAAGGATCAGGGCAATCCTCTTCATGATGCTCTGAGTTATAGAAGATTGGTTGGCCGGTTATTGTACTTAACCACTACATGACCTGATATTTGTTTTGTTGTACAACAATTAAGTCAATTCATTTCTACACCCATGGACTCTCATTATCAAGCAACCATGCATGTTTTGAAATATCTTAAAGGAGCGTCGGGTAAAGGTTTATTTTTCCCTTCCAACGATAATGTGACTTTATGTGGTTTTTCTGATGCTGATTGGGCATCGTGTTTAGACTCCCGTAAATCAGTGACTGGTTTCTGCGTTTTTCTTGGAGATTCTCTTATTTGCTGGAAGTCCAATAAGCAAATTACTGTTTCACGTTCTTCATCTGAAGCAGAATACAGAGCTTTAGCCAGCCTTACCTGTGAACTGCAATGGCTAAAATTCTTGTTTAATGATCTTAATATTACATTACCTCAACCAGTGTCAGTCTACTGTTATAATCATTCAGCGATATATCTTGCACATAATCCATCTTTCCACGAATGCACAAAGCATATAGAGATAGATTTCCATGTGATTCGTGAAAGAATAAAATCTGGTCTGATACATTTGTTGCCTATTTCTTCTGCAAATCAGTTGGCAGACCCTTACACCAAAGCCTTGTATCCATCAGTCTTCCAGACAACAATCAACAAGTTGCCACTATGTGATCCCCATAGTCCAACTTGAGATGGGCTATTACAATTACAACCTCCAGATTAGTTAATATAGGCTGTTTTTAGTTGATCTTCTGTTTGTATGCCACTTGACTCTATATCAGCCTTTTATTTGTTTAGCCTTGTATAGAAATAGCCTTATATTCAGTGTGAATAAGATAAGTTTTTTGGTTTTACTTTCTTCCATGAAAGACCTAATTCTGAATTCTAAGATTACACGGTACGGTTTCGATTTGGCGCGGTTTTTTGCGGCGCGGTTGCGGTTTCGGAGCGGTTTTTAGCATGCGATATACATAAACACCAAAAAGATAATGTGAGGTGAAATATGATGAAAAACATAGTTACATGAATTATATTATCCTGAAAAAAATGCGTAATACATATATATTTAAAATATAAATACTATAAAATCAACCACGAGCTAAAATGGATCTTTAGATACTAGAATTCTCATGATATGACTGCTTTAGTTGCATAGAAAATGACACATCCAATGCAAATATAATAAATCTAAATAATTTTAAGTCCTAGATATGCACAACACTCACATAATTGTAGCTTTATTTATCCTTCAAACATTAAAATATTATGAGAAGGTAATAAATACGCATTTATGGTAGATAAAGTATTATGATACTATTTGGATTTAACAAAAAATTACAAAACGGCAAATTCATCAATGAATTGATAGAGAATAAATAAACTAAAGTAAGAAAGAAAATATATGCACTAATATAATTAGTTAATTACTCTTATTAATTAATAATTTTTAAGTTATAATTTTATTTAGATGTATGCGATGTTACATGTTCATGACAATTGATACTATGTAATTAGTCGGTGTGGTGCGGTTTTTGCGGTTTTCAAGATCTAAAAATCGCACCGCACCAAACCACGCTCGGTTTGTAAATGTTCAAAACCGCACCGCACCGAAACTATGCGGTGCGGTTTAAAAATTGGTGCGGTTTGTGCGGTGCGGCGGTTTTTGCGGTTTGCGGTTTTTTATGTTCACCCCTAATGGCATTTAGCCTGCTTATATAGCATTCACGAGTGGCAAGAGGATTGCTGCGAATGCGGATTTAAGTTCCTTCCATTGAACTTCAAGTCTTGATGATGAGTTGAAACCACAACTCTATAAACATTCAGGAGAGGTCTATCGAAGATGGCATTATAACTATTGGGCGCATCCACCACAACAAAGGAGCATTATTTGGTTGTCACATATAGTGACGGTGAGTTCTACTTCTCCTTCAACCTCCACCCTCTCCCTCAAAAAGTCAAACAAGGGGTCGTCCATTATCCTAAATCGATGGGAATCTACCAACACCGCATCGAAGACCTATTTGAAGATGCCATTAGCCAAACTCTCATTGGCATCCAGCATCCTGGCAATGAAGAAGTTCACGATGACAAACATGATGAAGTTTTAGTGGTTGACGTCTGATGACATCTTCTCGTGAGAATATGACTCTTTCATTTTTGGAAGGGGGATACGAAGTCGAGGCAACCTAATGTCAGTACATCCTCATAATGCTAGCTCAGCGGGAGGCATCCTACCTACCCGTCCATGGATATATCATGTTGATCCCTCCGCGTACTACCACATCCTCACACTCCTCGCATGCAACCCTCTGCCAAGGAAGGGCTGGAATTATTGTTGGTGATGTGGGTTCTACTGGTCATCCAACCACCACTAGCCAAGGATGCACTGCAATAAGATCTACTACCTTCCCTCGCGGAGCAATCACTTCTCCGAGAGATGGAGATATCAACATTTCTTCGCATCGTGTCCCTCCTTATGTCAATTGATGATGTTAATTTATATCTATTTTTATGCATCATCATTACATATTTTACACTACTATGTCAATTTGCTCCCTTTTGTGTTTCTTTTGTATAATTTCAGGTTTATGGATATTTGGAGAAATGGAACAATTTTAGGGCAATTTGGACCACAAAAGGACATTTCCATTGCACATGCCCAAAGCATACGACATGTGTCGTGCCCATGTGGTCCCGGAAGGACTTGATGTGTGGAATATTCAATCTTGCATGCGGATCAAAATATTGTTGTTGTAGAATTTTAGCCAGAACACATACCACGACGCACACGATTTGTGCCATTAGCGTGTGCCATCATAAAGACAACCACCCCCAAATTTAACCCCTGAATCATTTTCCCAAACTTATTTCTTTCATTGGCATATCACGCGCTTAAAGCACACGGTGATGCCTGAGGCATGTGATCTGTAAGTTTTAGATTTTGCTTCCTATAAATACCCAACCATGAGGGCAGGTCAAAAGGATTGCTGGTTAGTCTTAATACCTCCATATACCACTCACTTTAGAAGTCTAAGGAGAGAATATTTTGTAGGCTTCATAGCCAAATGGAGAGCTACATTGGTTGTAAGGTTTATTTTCCATTTTTTTGTCAATCATGTCATACTCTTATTACTTTTGTGCTTTCTTTATCGTGCTGATCTTGATGAACATGTTTGCAATCCTAGACATAGCACGATGAAAATCTTTTAGATTTGGGTCAAACCTAATAGTACAGTTCACCGCATAAGGCAAGCTTATGGGGGTTCAACTAGCCAACACCTATTAATTGATCACCTTAAAGCTAGTGGATGGTATGGAAATCCTCACAGTCGAGATAATCTATTATTAAGCTCATCACTAATTTGATTTACTCTTTTATTTTATACTAAGACATTCTAGATTGTTGCACTATTTTATCATCATTACTCTTTTCTGTGACTAATCTCTTTACTTATTGGTTAATTTCAACTCTCACATCAAAATCAACTTTTATAATTAGATAAATCAATAATTAATTAACTTTGAGTAGAATTACTCGACACCCTTAAAAAATCTGACACTTAATATTTATATCAAGTTATACAACAAACAATAGATATGCTTGCCTTAAAGCATAAGTGTGCGTATATCTGATACCCAAATAAGTGTCAGACTGGAGCGTGACGGTGGACGGCGATGACTTCTCTTTTCTGAGCGGCTTCCCCAGCTTCGATTCCAGCATATTGATCGTGAGGCCAACATAGTTGCTGATTTCTGTGCTCGTTTTGCCCTACGGGGAAACTTTGTATGGCTAGATGTTGATAGCACTCATACTGAGTTTGCCGAGCTTGTTCGTGCAGACTTGAATGACATGCTGTATTTTTGTTTTTCTTTTTGGTTTTAAATTTCATGCTATATGCACTTTATAAAAAAATCAAGTATCAGGCAAGTATATCAGGAATTATATAGAATCACAAACAGAGAGGCGGAAGGGAAAGGGGAAGTGCAGGTTTGAAAGGACACGATTTCAAACAATGAGAACACGAGAACCACAACTTGTTTACGTATCCGTGCCGATTGCAACCACCACTTCAGGCAAGGTGTTAGAGTTGTAAACTAGTGGAGGCAATCAAACTCGATTGTAAATGCCAAGCATAAGTAGCTTGTTAATATTTTTCACACTTATGAAACTTTTTCGAACAAAAAATTTGATTATAACAAAGATTGTTCTTGACCAAGGGAATAGTGACGTCATGATATGTTTTATTTGGGTCATTAGGAAGTCCAGAGAAGAAGGAAAGCCTTAGTATCACTGAGCGGTCTTATTAAAGCTGTCACTTAAAATCAAAAATCGTAAACCGAATCAGATGTGAATCAGAACCGCAAGAACCAGACCGAACCGTTCGCAAATTATTTGGTCCCAGTTTGAATTTTGGAACTGTGAACAATATTGGTCCTGATGTGGTTCTTTCATTTTATTATCCAGACCGGAACCGAAACCGAAACCGGAACCGAAACCGGAACCGCAATGTACAAGTCTCAAGCGGTTTCAAGATTTTTAGAACCGATCCTAACCGGACCGAATAAGAACTGAATCGCAACTCATTTATTATTATCATTATTATTATTATTATTATATTGTTATTTTTTATAATATATCTATAATATATATACTTACTATTATGAGTGAAACTGGTGCGGTTTGAACCCAAACCGCAATCAAACAAAAGGGGTCGGTTTTGGACTGAACAAAATCGCACTGCATCAAAACCGTGTTGTGTGGTTTAACATTGGTGCGGTTTGAAGTCGATTTTTGCGGTATACTTTCGGTTTTTATACAATCATATAATATATTTTCAATTTTACTCACATATTTTTCTGAAATATTTTGTTTTAAAAATATAGAGGATATACAACTACTATTTAATAGTAATCATGAAAGACAAATCTAATTGTAGTTGATAAATTAGTCAAATTGAATTAACTAATATATTTTTCAAACAAAATTTTAATTTTAAAATAAAATTTCAAGAGCAACAATTCAAAGTTTTTTATCCTACGTTGAGTCGTGATCTTCAGCCGCATGAATATTGCATCAACATTACACGATCGTGATCTTTGAATTTTTAAAATCGGCGCAATCTGATGCAATTTTGTGATTTTGCGATTTCAGTTTTTAACTTTCAGCCCGACTTACTATATATTATAGAAAAAATACTCCCCCTTGGTGTAACGTGAAATTCCTGCATCCGAGCATCAGACTTCGAAGTTCCTCTTGCAAAAAAGTGAACGGGTATACTTTTTTCCTCTGATTTTTTTATTTTTAACCTCCCTCATTAATTCTGCCAAGTTTGGTTTTGGTTCTGGTTGGAACCGATTGAAATTTGACCGATCCGCATAGAAACCAGGCCGAACCGTTAGTGACCGGTTTGGTTTTGGTTCTTGTTGAACCGGAACCGGAACCGGAACCGTTAACACGACGGTTCCAAAAATTATGCTGAAACGGGAACCAGAACCAGAACTGGTCAAACCAAGTACGATTTTGATTCTAATTTGAATAACCGTTACCTTAGCGGTTCCGTTCACGATTTTAGTAGAACCGAAACCGTGGCTCTAGGTCTTAGGCCCCAAGGAAAAGAAACTATCATTGGATTAAAAGAGGAAAATTCAAAGGCTAATGACAATTCATATTCTTTTACTCATTCCATGGCTAGGAAGCTACTAACTATATACAACAGTTTCATTTAGAGTTGGGGTTTTAACAAATAGGATTACAAAATAGCTAACACAAGGCTTTCTATTAATACTTTCCCAGCTTAAGAACACGCCAATTTCATCCGTGTGGAGGAAATGGAAAGATTGGGAAATGATACGAAATGGCAAAATTGGAACAATGATACGAAGCATCACTTGCAGCTCTTCTCTTAAGCAAATTTTTTTACTGTAGCCCATCTTCGACTGAGTATTGTTCCCTGCTTTCAAGCGAAATGTTGCTCTTGTTACTTTCTGAAAGAGAAGCACCCGGCCGAACAATATGTAATTGGAAAATAACTGTAAGCACAGAGTAGTGTGAATATCATCAACAGACTATTGTTTGTGGTTCGTCCGTACTTGCAGACGCATCGAGTAGCGTATATTTAGGGCTTGTTTGGGATGGCGGTGGCGGTGGGAATAGTTCTATTCCCACCGCCACCACTTTTTAATAATGGAGTTTTAAGGCTTTTTAAAAAGCCCGGGACTCTTACTTTTCATAAAGAGCTTTTTAAAAAACCTACTTTCTATAAAAGCCGTTTGTTTAGACGATATATTTTTGCTATGCCGCACATTTCTTTTTCGGGCACACATTTTTTTCATGGGCGCATTTTCAAGCGAACGCGCATTTTTCCTCCTGGGCACGCATTTTTCCGCCTGGTCGCGCATTTTTCACTAAGACGCTCCTTTTTTGCTCAGGTGCAAACTTTCCGCTCGGGCGTGATTTTTTCGCCCAACCGCACATTTTTCGTCAGGGGGCACATTTTCCGCCTAGACACACATTTTCGACCGGGGAGAGCATTATTCCACATGGATGCACATTTTTAGCCTGGGCGCGCATTTTTCGCCCAGTGCGCATTTCTTCGCCTGGGCACGCATTTTCCTCCTGGGGGCACATTTTTTCGGCCGGGCGCGCAATTTTCTTCCCACGGGGGAAATTTTCCTCCGGGCACTCATTCTTCGCATGGGCACATTTTTTGCTCGGGAGCGCATTTTTCGTCGGTGCGCGCATTTACTGCCCGGGCGAGCATTTTCCACCCGGACGAGCATTTTTCTCCCAAACACATATTTTTCCGCTCGAGCAAGCATTTTTCGCTCGGGCACGCATTTTTTTCCCAGACACACATTTTTCTGCACAGACGCGCATTTTCAGCTCGAGGGAGCATTTTCCTCCCAAGTGCAAAATTTTCACCGTGGCACGCATTTTTGGCTCAGGCAAGCATTTTCCCGCCCGGGCACGCATTTTTCCACGCAGGTGCACATTTTTCACCCTTGCACGCATTTTTCGCCCTGATGCGCATTTTCACCCTGATGCGTATTTTCTGCCCGGGCGCTTATTTTAAGCCCGGTCGCACATTTTTTGTCCAGACTGACATTTTCCACTTCTGCGCGTATTTTCCCCGAGCATGCATTTTTCACTGGCGCATTTTTTCACGAGCGCGCATTTTTCGCTTTTGCACAAATTTTTGCTCAACACACATTATTAAAAAATTCAAAAAAAAAACTATTATTAAAAAGTCGTTATTTCAAATAGAAAATGTAAAAAATCTTTTTAAAAAAGACTTGCAGAAATTTTTTTCAAACAGTACATAGCTTGTTCAAAACAGCATTTTGGATAACTCTAATGCCTCCACCGCCACCACCGTCCCAAACAGGACCTCAATAAGTGGCAGAAAGGAAAGAAGCTAAACGTCAGCTGGCAGAGGTAGTAATGAGCAAAAATCTATGACACTAGAGGCCAGTCCCAAGCGAGGAATTTTTTGGTGCACACGATGTATGGTTCTCCCGTGCCCAAATAAATAGGTTTCAATAGCTGGGCCCCACATCCAATTTCAATTTTTCCCTCTTCTCCTCCAAAAATTTTTCCGCAGCTTTCCTCTAGGGTTTCAGCACGACGCCGAGCGCCATTATTTCCTTCGCGCTTTCCTCTTCCGAACTCAACCCGCTCGCTGCTTTAGGGTTTCTGCACGCCGCCGGGAACTTTTCCGACCTCCTACCAGATCGCTTGGAGGTTGCCATACGCGAAGCGCCATTATTAGGGTTCCTACTTGATTGAGAAACGAAGTGAAAACGAAGTGGCCCTTACATTTTTCTACATTTCCACCCTTAATAGGGTTTGCTTCTCCAACATTGTCTAAAGAAGCTCCAGTTTTTCCGGCACCATTGTGTAAAACGCTTCGGGCACTCCTTAGCTCCAGTTTTTCCGGCAACACCTAATCTCTGAAGGTATAATCTGCTCCACCATTCCAGTTGTAAGATATAGTTTTCCAGTTTTAATTTCTCTAAATTCCAGTTAGAATGTTTGCATTCCAGTTGTAATTTATAGTGTTCCAGTTGTAATTTATGCTTAATCTAGTTAGCTGGTGAATCTTGGCTGTATAGTTGTTGTATGAATTTTTTTCTCTATAGTTTTTGTATGCATAGTTTATCTGGGCATATTTTAGCTGCTGAATTTCCATGACTTTCCATTCCTGATTGCAGATGCCTGGTTCTAGTTATTTATATAGCAGATGCACATTAAAATCTTTCAAAGAGAATGCTAAACCTCTACTTGATGTTCTCACCGACGACTCCAAAGAGACTCTTCGTGAGATTCAGATTCTAAATTTGTTCACCATGCCCACTATTCAACAAAATATTCCGTTTTTATATTATATCCTTAGGTCCTACTCTCCCAAGAGGAATGGTTTCCTCTTGGGTAATTTCTATGTTAAATTAACCGTCAACCAAGTGGCTTGCATTTTGGGCCTTCCGAACCGGGGAAGAGAATTTCATTTTGAGAGGACTCCTCTATCTAACTTCAAGCATAAGGATTTGGTGCAGGAGCTAGCTGACCTCACTGTTGAGGAGAGCTCACCAACCTTAGAACTAAGGAGAATAAATTCTCTAATTAAATACGTCCTAGCAGTTCTATTCTTCCCCCTCAAAGGACTGAAAGTGCCAACATGCCTTGTGGACTTCCAAGGGTTGGAGGAATTTGGAGATGTGAACTGGCCGAAGGCCATACATAATTTCCTGCACTCTCATTTTGCTCCTATGAGCCAGGCTGAGGAGGGGACAAATCTAGGCTACCTTGAGGGATGTTCCATCGTACTAGTGGTATGGTTTTTTGAACATACCTCTATTGCCATGGCAGCCGCCGAAATGGCCACTCCCCGATTGAACCGATGGTCCTCTAACCTCACCATTAGCGCAACCCAATGTTCAAAAATGAAAGTGAAGCTTTCAAAACCCAAAGTTGTAAGTTTTACAACATTATTTGTTGAATTAATCAATCCGTAAACCTATAACATGAGGTACTTGTTTGCAAGCAGGTTCGGAGAGCGTTTGTTTACATATCTGTTGAGGAGCAAGACTTGTTCGGCGCAGAAGAAGAGGATTCCTCAGACTTTGAGGATGAGGATGAGAAGAGGAAGGTGAAGAAGGAGAAGAGGGAGAAAGATGACAAAGTGGTGGGGAAGAGGCTGAAGGAGGAGAAGGTGAAGATGAAGGTGAAGAAGGAGAAGATGGAGAAAAGGGAGGAGAAGGAGAAGATGGAGGAGAAGGAGAGGAGGGGGTTGAAGAGGGAAGGGAAGGAGAGGAAGGAGAAGAAAATGGAGGAAAGAATTAAAGCCTATGTAGACCTAGTGCACCTGAATGGGGTTGCCCAGCTCAAAACATTTATTCAAGAAAAGTTTGATGCTCTGGCAGCCCTCTTAGTTGACCATCGACCTAGTCCACCTGAATGAACAGCGGGTGAGGAGAAGAAGGAGAAGGAGGATGATGAGAAGAAAGCCATAGTTTCATATATACATGGTTCTAACAAAGGGAAAAAGCGTCAAGTGGTAAAGGCCCAAGATAGTGATATTATTGACTTCGAGTTGAGCCAATACACTGATCAGTATGTCAATTGGTTTTATTTAGTTTATTTTGTAGAGTTTATATAGATATATATATATATATATATATATTTCTTTTATGCAGGAACGCGATTGTGATCGAGAAAGGCAACATTTTTATTTCTAAAGCCAGTATTATCGATATCCTAGGAGTTGGGTGGGTGTGTAGCTCACATCAAGATGCCTACGCTTATGTTTTAAATAGTCGCAAAGAGAAGGATGGAAATAACATGATTAATTTCTTGTTTGTTTCTTCCAATCACGGGGTAATTATAGTATCATCTTATTTTCCGTAGCTTTCATTAAAGTTTACTGATTTGATAATCTTCTTTCTGTTGTTGTATAGTACTTTAAAAGATCTGGCAAGCCAAGCCGCAGGCTGGTTGAGCACATTACCCCCCCCCCCCCCCCCCCCCCCAGTCTTTTGGAGCTGCCGAGGTTATCCTGATGTCGATACATGTTTCCAGTCATTGGGTCCTGCTGGTGGGAAACTTGAAAGGCAGGCACTGGGACTTTTATGATTCACTGCCGAATCCCACGCATAGATCTTCTTTCCGGGATCATGTACATTACATTCACTGCCGAATAACATGCTGTTAACTTGAATTGCTGTTATTTTCAAAAAAAGGATTGTCATCATTTAATCATGCATATTTGTGTGCAGATACGATATCTTCAAGAGGATAGATGTGAGGCGCTTCCATTGCACATAATTGATTGGTCACTACACATAATTGAAGGTCTTCCCACTCAGGAAGGCGGAAATGATTGCGGCATTTTTGTGATGAAATATATGGAGGCCAGCTTGTTGAGGGGAGAGGTTGACTGGAGTCGGCACAAGACCTGGTCTAAGGACATGCCGAAGTTTAGAGCTGAAATTGTTGCTTCATTCTTCAAAACATTTCACTCCTCAATGCTTCAGGACATGGTTTAAATTTAATATGGAGGCCTGCTGAAATTGTTGCTTCTGGACAATGTTTAAATGTAATATGTTAGTTGTAATATGTTAGTTCTGGACAATGTCTAAGGACATGCCTACTCAGTTTAAATTTCCAGTAAACATGCATAATATCAACAGGTTTTGGTTTCAATTATAGTATGTTAATCTGCCTCTTGCTGATAAAATGCAAAGTCAACCGAGATTGAGCTACCGTCTAACCTACCATCCAAATAAAGTTGAGAATAAGGCTCATCCAAATAACCTACCATCTCATGATTGAGCTACTGTTAGTATTAAGTGCATGTGTGCTCATGGCTTGCTGATCTTGTACAAATTCTGCACTTCCACGAAAAAGACAACAAAAAACTTCAAGCCTAAGACAACTGCTGTATTTAATACTCATCATTGATTGATAACAATTCTCATTAATTCTCGTTAACGTTTAAATACATCCGGAATTGCAGAAAAATGAAAACCGATATCATGATCTGCAGTAACTTCATCGTTTAAGTCCGGGCATGATGGAGTCGCTTCAACAGGAGCCGCAAAACACCCAAATGATATATTGTCTGCGAAGTTGTACTCTTTGGATTCTGTCTTGACGTTTTCCACGAAAGTAGCTTTTCCCTTTGAATTGCCTCTGCCACCTGAAAAAATAAAAAGAATATTAATAAATAATAAGACAAACAAATCATATAATTCAAAGAAAATCATAATAATTTTACCTTTCCTCCTCATTGGTTTCTCCCAATGACTCTTAGGTCGGTTGTTCGATAGCCCCTTACGTCGCATTGCCGGTGGATCCCGAACCACATCCTTGTTAGTTTCATCAATTATACCTTTTTTCATCTTCTCATCTTCATCTACCATGTCATCTGACTTCTTAGCAATTTCATTCATGGCACATAGTACATACTCTTTGACAATATTGCAATCTTCTACTCGACGGGTGAGGTCATAGGTAAGACGCATCATATGATTTCTAAAGACTACGTTGGAATCAAAGTCATTCAAACTTGCCTTTTTTAAAAGATACATACCCTTCTTGGCCTTTAGAGTGAATCTACTCAGTATGTATTTAGCAGGAATTTGCCTAACATTTTTATGATTATACACCCTTAATATGTGTTTGCATAGTATTCCCTTAGTTTGAAAACCTCTGCACGAACAATCAGCATCGTAGTTGGTCGAATCAACTGTTACGAACCATTGTTTAGCACCCTCGGATCCGTCGGAATGTTGGGTAGCATACAAAATGTGATTATCACTTACTCTTGATTCCTCTACAATACATATATCAATAGCACCTTCTGAATATGCTTGCTCAAAATTTGAAAAACTCTTTCGAGTGTAGATTTTTGAAATTTGTTTGAGTAGTGGGCAAGTATGAAATTTTAGAGTTATGCTACCATGTTTACACCGAAAATCTTCATCATGTTCGGATCGACGCCAAGTCGACGTCAACTTATCCAACCCAAGAAAACATTCAACAAGTGAACTTGTTGCTTTAGAACAACCATGCAAAACATTATTAGCCGATTCACTTCTTTGCGTGGATAGAATGCCAAGATCTAAACTTGCTTTATTGAAAGCGGTCGACCACTTCATTCTAACCTTATATAAGTCTCGCAACCATCTATTATCGTCCAAATTTCCTCTTATTATCATATCACTCCAACACCTCTGAAATTCAATCTCAGAATCACATTTGCTCATGCAATAGTAGAAAAGAGATCGAATACCATTATCATTGTTGAAAGTAGGTACCTTTGACGGGGCTTTCTTTGAGATGTGCCATTGACACAATCGATGCCGACTATCAGGAAAAGTTCTCTCAATGGCAACGACCATTGCTTGGTCTTGATCTGTAAATATGGTGGTGGGTTGTTTTCCACCAACAAACCTCAAAAAGGTCTCGAACACCCAGCAGAAAGATTCAATGGTCTCCGTTGCTATGAAAGCTCCGCCTACAAAAATATTCTGCAAATGATGGTTAACAGCAATAAAGGGTGCACATGCCAAATTGTATTTGTTTAATCGATATGTTGTATCGAACACGATAACGTCGCCGAAACAATCATAATCAATTTTGCTCTGCCCGTCAATCCAAAAAAAACTAATCAATCTATTAATCTCATCAGTTTGGATATCAAAAGAGAACATATTGTCTTCAGATTGACGTTCCTGCAATATTTTGGACAAGCTGATGGCATCCCCACTGTCTATTAGCGCTCTTCTTTCGCGTTGGACAAAATTATAAGCATCACTCTTACAAAACCCCACATTTTCAACACCGCCCACCTCATCTGCAAGGAAATTATATGCATCGGTTGTTCTTATACCCACACCTGTCATATTTTTTAGAAGACTAGCTTGCACATTCGATATACTACGATGAGACCTCAAAAGATGTTTGTCATTTTCTGACGCGAGTGGGTGATTATGTTCCTCGACGAACTTTGTAACCTCCCAATTCTTTCCTTCTATGTCGACATTAAAGTATATGCAGGCCAAACAATTTGTGCGAGTATCCAATATACGGTATTTTTTATGTTCGTCAAGCTCCAGTTTTGAACGCTTTACACCAGCTTTGGTGCAACAAAACCCTCGGCCCTTAATAATAGTCTTGTGTGTCCAATAAACAACATTTCGCTTCCGCACACTAAATCCAGTTTTATGAGCATAGTCGCAGTACATAGCATATGCTTCCTCCTCACTCTGAACAATCGGGAATGTCATTGCTCCTTTCTGTTATTAGAAAAAAATTCCAGTTGTAAATTAACAATGCCAGTTGTAAAATTCCAGTTGTAAATTGAACAATTCCAGTTGTAAAATAAACAATTCCAGTTCTAAAATGACAGTAAAACTCAAAAGATGAGAAAGATTTAGGACTCACGTTGCCAAAATTATCTACAACTTGTTTCTCATATGCTTGCTGCATTATGTTCAGATCTTCTCACAACTGGGGCAAACACCTGCAGAGTATTTCGGGAGTTAAAGACAGGAGGACAATGGTGGAGCTGAAACCCTCGAAGTTTTATATTAGACAAGCCACAGTCGCTCGAACCAAGAAATGGCAACCTGGAGTAGTGGAGGGGGTTGAAGATCAGGAAATCTCCGAGAGGCTTGACGAGCAGTTAGGGCGTGGAGTCGGTGGCGTGCTGAAACGCGAGATGAGAAAAGCTCCAGTTGCCGGTGTCGTGCTGAAACCCTAGAGAAAAGCTCCAGTTGAGTTCGTTTTGAGCGACGGGGAGGAGAAGGAAGAGGGAAAAGTTGAATTTTGGGGGGAAATAGGATGTGGGGCCCAGTTGTTAAAACCTATTTATTTGGGCACGGGAGAACCATACACTGTGGCTACCAAAAAATTTTGGATCCCAAGCATACTGTTAAAAGGATATTTTGGCAACCCCTCAATCACTCATCACTACAACATTTTTGAAAAACCACCACTGCCTAAAACCTTCCTCACACCATGCTAGTGAGGAAGCTTCCTTTGGATTGATCTAGTTTGATATGCGAACCATGAATCACGAAAACAAATTGGGCAAATTTTATGCATCCTTGCTTTGGCAAGAGTTGATTTCTACGCTTGTGTGGATACTACAAATACATTCATATGAGACGTGATTAGTTTCTATTTAAAATTATAATCACATTTAGAACTACAAAACTAGGCAGCAGCTTCAGTTAAATATATCCATCACTAAAAGGCGGTCAAACAGTAACTACTACACCTCTTGTGTCTACCATCAATTAGAGGGGGGGAATTAGCACCCCCAACATCTCCCAAAAGCAGGTCTTTTAATAACATTATATAATTTACAAAATGGAAAATACTTAATACTTAAATTACTCCCAAAAGCCAGGAAGAGAAATCTCAAAAACAAAGTACAGGCTGCTACTTTCAATGTGAATCTACCTACAATTGTTATGTCCAAAATCAAGGAGTTTAAACCTATGCATAGGATATAAAAATAAGAGAATCTTTGAACTCGAACAAAAAACAGTGTAAGCAGTCATAATATTGCTTCAATCATGCATACCTAGCTCTTCCCTTTCACATTGCCCATGCAAGAAACCTGAATAACCATGGACAAAATTTCAAAGTCTGTAAGAAAAAGATTTATAGCAGAAATCAGAAGACCGTTGTTACTCGGCACTTACTATGTGACATTTCCACTCTACTTTACTCTGCATCTCCTTAGAACTAGAATGAGGCTGGTTACAGCTGCAATGAAATATGTGAACAAGCACGGCAGCATCTAGGGCGGCATATTCCATCTATATTACTTGAAATTTATTTTGGTATCAGGACAGACAAGAATTCAATAAAACTAACACAAGAATGGCGTATCACTTGCATTTCATTGGGTTTGGAAAACAATATTTAGAACTGAAAGAACAATGTAAGGGTGAATCATTTCAAGGATTGAGATGCAGGTTAGTGACCTGATTTTGACTTAAAGGCCGCAGCTCCCAGTTGCTATTCCTTCTAGTTTTATTCAAACCAGCACCCAGTACTTTCTGGTAGATGGCCAAACCTACCCATTATCAGCATAATAATGACAACACATGCCCTTTCTATTGTAGATGATTAGCAGTTTAAATATAGCACTAGAGCTGATAGAATAAACATATTGCAGTAAATCTATTATGAATATACCTCCGCTAACCCCGAAAGACCGCCAACAGTCTGGTTAAACAGTTTCTGAAGGTCAAGAAGCATTTCATAGTATCTAAAACATGTAAGGTCTCCATATGATTGTGAAAGTTGACGAAGATCACATTGCAGGTTATAGCCTAAATTTAGTGATGGAAAGGGGTCACGTCTCGTGCCAAGTTATAGACTATGAGGAAACTGATTAATAGGGCAACTGTAATTTCAATTGTCATACCAAGTTTTAGTATGTTGGGAGAACACAGAATTTTCCGAAAACAGCTGTCTAGCTCAATTGGTACGTCTTCATGTAATTTTATCAAGTCAAATATATATGCTCGGTTCTCCGAAGCAATCTGCATAATGGAAACCTGGTACATGGAGCACAAATGGAATAGCAGCAAAACAAACGCTTGTTAAAAAATAATGCCCGAAATATCAAAGTAGAAACCTCAAGCACCCAACAAAGAAAGTAACAAGAAATTTCACAGCTTCAGGTAACATAATTTTTAAAATTTACTCATGCTTAATTTTGGAATGATGATGTGTGTAATTGTCATCATTGCAGTGTGTAAGGGTACCATCAAATGTTTGACGCTGGGTGGAATATCCAGGTGTTCGGAAATCCAATTTGGGTCTAATCAGAAAATTGAGGTCATACAGAGCTAACGTGTGATCCTTGCTCCAAACTAGTCTTCAAGATGGGTAACTTGCTACTGGTTGTAAATGCAAATTCATTAGATTCCCGTTCATTTGGTCAAAATTGGGGGATAGGAATAGGAATTGGCCATTGAATTTCAACTCCTTTGTTCGGCGCGCCTCATAATTGAATGGAAATGAAATTCCTTCCAATTTTGTGGCAATTACTCAAAGGCGCAATTCCATCCTCCTCAATTATGACCTAAATAAGCCATCTTAGTAACTCCGCCCAGCTCTCACATGATCCCCATCCCGTGCGCATCTATCTCACGCCGCAAGGGTGAAACGTAGGCAAACCTTACCCTGCATTTTTGCAAGAGGTTGCTTCCAGGACTCGTGTGGCCTCAAGGTCACACACACGGCAACACCTTAACCGGTGCGCCAGGGCTCACCTTCATAATTAACTAGCATCAATTGATTAATAAAAAAATATTTGTAACCCCATAATGCTAACCCCTAAATTCGTTGCGAAAAAATCAATCTGTGTAACTGCCCGCAGACCGCCACAATCAACAGTAATATCATAATCAATATTCCATGAAGCATTTAGAACATTTCAACACAATTCATTTTCCACAACGAGTAAACATAAATACACAACAAAAGTACAAATTTTATTCATCTAGAGCATATATTACATACAAGCTAAAGATTTTCCCATATCTCCCAAACCAAAACGATACCCAGTCGACCATATAATATAACACAAGCATACTAACAAATAATATAATTAAGAACCAAAACTCCGGCGTAAAAAAATCTCCGTCGCCAAGAATACGAAAGAAAAATCATAATCAAAATAAACTGAGATTGTCATAACCGACACTGACTGCATAATTTCATCATAAGGGATAATTCATTAATTCATTACTATAATAAAGTTAAATAAATTACGTGAAATACCGCGCGTCACAATTCATCCCTCCTTATGAAATTTTGGTTCTCGAAAATTTAGTCGACGCGCCCATGAAACAGCAGAGGGAAGAGGTTTCTCATAGTATCTTCACGATCCCAGGTAGCTTCATTTCTTGGATGACCCTTCCACCAGACTTTTACAAAATTTACATCTCAATTTCGTAGCTTCTTACTTTGCCAATCAATGATTTGATACGGTTCCGTCGGGCTATATTGGTGCAGCTTGAAATTAAAGACTATGGGGCTTTGGTGCAAAAAGCTCGCTTAATGGAGATAGAAGGCCGTTACAATCAACAGTAATATCATAATCAATATTCCATGAAGCATTCAGCACATTTCAACGCATAATTCAATTTCCATAATGAGTATACATAAATACACAACAAAAGTAGAAATTTTATTCATCTAGAGCATATATTACATACAAGCTACAGATTTCCCCATATCTCCCAAACTAAAACAATACCCAGTCGGCCATATAATATAACACAAGCATACTAACAAATAATATAATCAAGAACCAAAACTCCGTCGTAAAAAAAATTCCGTCGCCAAGAATACGAAAGAAAAATCATAATCAAAATAAACTGAGATGGCCATAACCGACACTGACTGCATAATTTCATCATAGGGGATAATTCATTAATTCATTACTATAATAAAGTTAAATAACTTACGTGAAATACCGCGCGTCACACTATGTCTATATATTAATATTTTGACCTTGTCCACAAGGTTGAGCCCAAAAGGACATTGTTAGATGTCGTGGCATACAGTTGGTGGGGGTGAAGTAGGACAGATGTAACAATAGTATAGGTCGACTATATGAATAAGACAGATGTAACCGACAATAAAGAAATTTATAAACAATATTAAAGTTAACCACAATCAAGTTTGAGCTCCACAAATAGGGAAACACGTAACGGGGTGAATATATGTACATGAGAGCGTGGGAAAATAAATATACAAGAAAATAAATCCTAACAACTCACAATTGACTTGCAAGCAACGATTAAAACTATTAAACCCAAAACATAGAATAATCACCCTATTCGACAAATTCTTATTGTGGATTGACCGTGAATTAGGACGAGTGTGGTGTGGGGGCAGAGGGTTAGGGGAGGCAGACAAGGGGGGTGGATTAGGAGGAGTGTGGTGAGGAAGAAGCTTCAGGCTGGGGAGGGAGTCAGGGAGGATCTGCGGGGGAATAGGGAAATTCCAGCACCTAGAACGCAATTCCAGGAGCAGTTTTAACAAGTTCCCTGAGCAGAACACTTCTACAGGCTTGGCTACGTGCAATCAAGTGATGGGTGGGATCAAGGGGTGGTCAATTAGGGGATACGAGATGGTCCAATGAGTGGTACACCTGGATTATAGGATATGAAGTGGAAATTAGAAGGGATGAGTTGTATGTGGCAGGGAAAATGTGGGCAATGGAAGAGAGGAAATTAATGGAGAGTGGGGGAATAAAGAATGTGAGTAATTTTAGGCGTAGTGGGCTAGATTTTAGGAGGTAGTTATGAATGGGGAGGTGGTCTAGTGGAGAGGTGGCTTGGGAGTTGGGAAGTACTGGAGTGAGGAGGGGGTGGTAGTCAATAGAAAACTGAGATGGAGGGAAATAAGGTTGTGGAGGGGTGGCCTGCCAAGGGTGGCGGTGGTGGTCACGGGAAATGGTGGTGGCGAGTAAGGGTGGTGATGGACGCTGGAAAACTGAAATGGAATGGAGAAGGGTTGTGGAGGGGCAGACAAGGTGGTAGGGAACTATGAGAGGGTCGGCCAAGGGGGATGGGGAAGGGGAGATATTGTCCAAGCGTCACACTCGCACTCCTGCTTCAGCACCGGTGATTAGAAGGAGGAATTTCTTTTCAAACTCTTAATACCTTCTAAATGAGCCTTCTATGCCTATTTATAAACTAAGGGGTCATCATAGGCAGACTCAACGGATCTCCTATGCAGACACTCCACAACCCTCCAGGTTATCTTTCCAGAGGGGTACATGGTCAGGGGGTTCGGTTGGTGGGGCGTATGGAAAATCGTCGTGGGTGTAATGATCATTTAAATAATTACCTGAGGTATCAGCAGTAATGATGATGGAATCGATCCCCAGGCTATCAAGAGCACTGTCACACTCAACAAACTTAAAGATAGTGGATACGTTCCTAGAGAGTCATGGTTTTTCTGGAGGCTCTTTAGGAAGTGTGTAGGAAAATTCATCACGAACGAGACAATCACCCAAATAAATGCCAAGGGTATTAACACTATAAGTCAGTATTTGGATGTTTCCAAGATCTCTAAGTATGGGAAACTCACACGGTGGCACACTAGGTAAGATGTAAGAAACCTCTTCATATGTATGATGATTAATAGGATAGATTCCCGAGAAATCAGGAGTGCGCTCGGCTCCAGAGTGCGAAAGACGGGCCCTACGTTCACAATACTAGACTCCACATCCTCAGGGAAGATTAAGCTCCGAGGTATAACTGGAATAACTTTCAATGATTTTATACTTGGAGATGACTCTCTTATTTTAGTCTCATCTTAAATATGGCTAGGTTTAGGTAGCATATGCTCTATGTAAATGTCTCTCTTAGGAACATTGGTGATATACATTGTTACATTCCTCGGTTTGCACTGTTGGATCAGGGGTAGACCCATTCTCACTATCCAAATGCGGACTCTTTGCAGCACACTAGACTATGAAAGGAGGGGTGCAACCCAACCTTTTAGATAGTATTACATCGAACCTAGCATTTATGTGTTTTATGTAATTTCTAATGTGATCAAATTGAGAGTCTAGTGTGCTGCAATTGATAAAATAAAATCTTGGAACCTAGGTAAAATAAAATTTTGGAAGTCTACAATTGATATTGATGTTAGCAATATTTTTATGATGGTGACCTATATCAAGCTCTTGATAAACATCGGGTCATGTTGGTGACTAGAATCCTACAAATGGGGGATCAAGGATGAGGATGATCATCATAAGGGCACGATGACATCTTAAGAGAAGCTTCATGAGGTTGAACGTAATGAGGCTCTGGATCCACAAATAAGGGGATGAATAATAATGATATCTCTGCACGGGGGCTGAGGGTGATGATGACCATTGTAATAATACGAAGATCTCTCTGGAAGAATTCTATGTGATCGAGCATAAGCGGACTCCGGTTCCTCAAACATAGAAGAAGAGTAGCAACGACTACTATGATATGACATGGATGATTTATAAGCTCTAGTCCTACGTATCCTAAACTAAGCCCGAACATGGGGCTCTGATATCAGACTAACGCGGGACAAATGTAACAAAATGTAGGTCAACTATATGAATGAGACACTTAACCGGTAACTACACTTTGCAATAAAGGAACTTATTAAATTTTCCCCAAAATATGTGATGTCTTCTAAATGAGCCTTCCATCCCAATTTATAGAATAAGGGCTTGCCATGGACGGTCATGATTTCTAATCATAATGGCCCTCAAAATACATTAAAATAAAAAACAGAAAAATAGAAAAATAACTAAAAATCATAAATCGTCGATCCACACAAAATGGATGGCTCTGATCGTCGTGTAGACTCATGTGGGTCGTAATCCCCATCAAGGGGTAGATGCATCGCAAATGAGAAGAAATGTCGGAGCGGATTTGGTGCAAACGGGTTTTGAAATAACAATTAATTGAAGCGGGGAGGCAAAACTTGGGTGAATTGGGTGGTGTCTGAACAAATCATATATAATGTGGGTTTGAGAATGAAAACGAAGTATGTGGGGATGTGTGATAGTGGGGGATGTGTAACGGGTGAGGGGAAGTGGGGTTTATTTGGGTAAAAGTTAGTTTGATTGGTTGTAAGTGCATGTGATGAACAGTAGGTAAGGTGGCGTGGGCGATTGGGCTGGCTTTGCCTGTTGTGTACATTGGGTTGATTGTAATACTAGGATAGCAGGCGTGGGGACCACCAATAGTGATGGTGGTGTGGGAACATGAATTATAGGGTGCGATGGAAGTAAAGAAAGGGTGTTGGGTTTTATGGTAGTAATCAACTTGGACAAGATAACGAGAAACAAGTCGTGGGAGGCAGATAGTGAGGAATGGAGTGTGACACAATCGGATGGGGTGGCTAATGGTCAGGGGAATGGTGCAAGGACATCGTAAGGCATGATCCATACCGAGGACAATGGCAGGGCTATGACAAAGGGGACAGAGTCGAGTTGGGGACGACAACATCTGTAGGGCCCGAGGCTGAAGCACGACCTAGGTGATATTGGATCCACTAGTAGTATTGTGGTTTATTCAGAGTAGAGGAAGATTGAAACAGTACAGAGTAAGTGGTTGACAGAGGTTGTAGATGGTAAGGTTGACCAAAAAAATCATAAGGGCGTGCTTGTTGGCAATGTGGATGGAAAGAAGATGCATGTTTGAAGGGGTGGGGCTACAATCAAACAATGAAGCGGGCTGTTGGGTTTGTTGGAGTGGGGAAGAAGCTGTCATCGAGGTTTTATACACAAACTGAAGAGCGGATGAGGGGGGATGTGGTAGTTGGGACGGATTATAACAGAAAAGGAGGAGCTTAGTGGATTCAGAGGGAGGAGTGAAAATTGTGCATGAATTTGGTCGTCAATACAGTGGGAGGGAACATTGTCTTAGGGGAAGAGGGCAAGGTTGTGCTTGATATGGTGAATGGTAGCCATCAAGTCGTTGAGACGAGCTATTTGGCGATCTCCACTGCTAATGATATTTGCTTGATGAAGGAGGCTCCATTAGACGAAAGCAGGTGGAGGTCAACAAGTCAGACCATTGTTTACGATCGAAAAATTTCTAGGGTTAAAACCTGAGAGGAAAGCTACTCTCAAAAACTAGATTGAATTTAAAAATGGAATACAAATGCGAGACAAACTCCTGCCAAACTCTTGAGGTCTGGTTCCCCAAAAGAGCCCCTCTCCAAAATGAGAGAGCACACAAGACTTTCAAGATCCAACACACTCCTAAGCTTCCTCTTATATAAATGGGGATGTCACGCATAATAAGACTCCAATTAATATAAAATATGTTAATCTCACAATGTGTAACCCTCAAATATTGCGGTGATCCACCCTGTGTTGAGGTGGTGGCTCCATGATCTTCTTCCGTCATTGTGGGGAAATCCATCTAGGTGTGTACGTATCAAAGGCACTTGGCACCTTGTTTTACTGATGGATTTCATTAAGGGCCAAAATCTGATCCCCTGATCAAATACAATCAAGCAATAAACATGAAATGATGGAAACTTAAAAAATAGGATTTCTACAAACAAACTTGTTACCTTGTTGGGTTTACTGCCTTTTACATAATTAGGCTTCCACTCAGAATCAATGCCAACAACCTTACATCCCTCAATGTAATTAGTAGCACTAATTAACCCATGCAATTCATCAACCCATATAATATTGTCTATCATCAATTTCTCAGGATCCAAGTAACAAGCTCCACTTGATGACTTACCAGAAACTGCACAATACAACAAACAGATTATAAGATTATAGATGTGAAACTTTACTTACAAGAAAATGACATGGAACGGAATAAAAAAAACAATCGTGAATTATGGCCATATTATATACATACAAATTATATTTAAAAAAAGATGTGTAGCATTAATAATAAAATAAAAAAGTGTGCATTGCAGTAAAGCGTTTGGACGGCATTGTACCCTTGGAATTAGAAGTAGAAGAATCAATTGCAATTCTATTACTCAGCGACAAAATACAGGAAAGCATTGGAAAACAAACCGAAATCCATGAAATTCAGTTTACAGTAATCTCATTTCGTTCCTAACGACATTAGGATTGGCCAGAAAATTGAACTGATCCAAATTCCAATGCAGCCCAAAAGAACGGAGCCTAAAGGAACATGATGTTACTAATGCATGAAGCACTATCCAATGTACAGCCAAAGGAAAGGTTAATTATACAGCTTAGTCCCTTTATTTGCAAGGAGGATGGTTTTATAGCTCAAACCCCATAACCTACGCATCACGAGGTGATGGGGATTGACGACACAGACTCGCGGTGGAACACGAGTTTTGGGCATGTTGGGGGCAGATTGGACACCTTCCATATTTAGCATCCCCGGATCAACGATCCGACTCGGCGGATGCATCCGATTATTATTTACATGTTTTTTCATACATTACTTTATTATTTTCAGCCATTATTTAATGAGATCGAACATTTGACAGTCTCGGCCAATCATAGTCAATGATGTCGGGTTGCCCTAATGGTGTTTTGTTATTAATAAGAGTAAGGGTGGTAGATTTTGGAGAAGAAGATTTCCGAGAATCCGACGATCCTCTCGCGGTCACGACTCTATGAGGCCCTAGGTGACGACTCCTAGGTTTGTTCTTCTATCCCCTTGCAACCTCCTCCACCACCACCCAATCTCCCCCCCCCCCCCCCCCCCCCCCCCCACCTCCACCGAAAGCCTTCAATTTTCCTCCCAGAAAACCTACGCCACAGCCGCATTAAATTCCTTCAGTTTTCCTGCAGGGATTCCACATCCCTGCCTTCCACCGAAAGCTCCAGCTAGCCCCTCCCGCAACTCACGCCAGCCCTCCACCGAAGCCTTCCTCACGTGGTTTCCTCTTCCCCTCATCAGCAGTCCACTGAAGCCTTCCTCACGTGATTTCCTTCCCCCTGATCAACAGTACACCGAAGCCTCAAAACCTCCTCCAGCAATTTCAAAACAGCCCACCTCCAGTAATTCCAAAGTGGCTTCCTCCAGCAACTTCAAAATAGCTCACCTGATGCCCCGTTTTCTCCCTTAACGAGATCTTCCCTCCAACACCCAAAAGGCCCCACCTAGACCCTCAGATCCCCTAATTCAGACCACACCCGACAGCCACCAAAAAAATAACCCTTGGTTGTCAATTTTTTAAAGAGGGCCAGCGTTCGATTTAATATAGTATTACTTGTTTTGTTCTCTCCGTCACGTCCCATTTGCATGATACATATAAGAGAGCTACTTATCTGCACCTCACTTAGGGTTGATTGTTAGTCGCACACCCACGTATCCTACTCTTCATTAGGCGGTGTTTAGATTCGTTGCATGAATATTCGCATTGCATGCAGGGTTAGGGCATCATCTTCCCGCCACCTGTAGAATCGTCCCGCATCAAATGGTATCAGAGTCATGTTGCTGCCTTCCTCCTCGCAGCTCGTCATCTCCCCAGGCTTCTCATCGACTCCTTGCGCTCGACAACGCTCGTCGATGTCGACGATCGATCTTATCTCCAGTCGTCGACGACTGATCCAGTCTCCATCCGTCGATGTCTCCTCCTGCCACAACAACTCTTCTGATTCCTGATTCCTTGCATCGATTCTGTCCAGTCTCTTGCAAATGCTTATGGTCCAGTTGTTGAGTCGATCATGCTTCAACAACAGTTCCAATCGTTGTTCCTGTCATCATCTTCTGCTTGTTGTCGTTCCTGCTGGAGAAAGGGGGCTTCGTCTTGTGTCCTTTTTTTCTCCAGATGGAGGACAAATTAAAGGGTATTGATGTCCATGAAGGGGCAGATAATCCAGCACATTTCTACGGTGGAGGAAGTTCTAATGTTGATTTCTCTCATGACGTGACTCACTATCAAACTGAACGGGAGGAACTACCTCTTATTGGCTCAAGCTATGCGGATCTCTATTGGAAGCCATCAGATACTTGAGTTTATCATAGGTTCTAAGCCTGCTCTCATCAAGACTGATCCTTTTTATGATGAATGGGAAGGTGAGAACCTCATTGTAATTAAATGACATGTCAACTATATGGAACCCAAGATTGCAATTCAATTCTTATGATGTTAAACTGCTAAGGAAATGTGAAAATTAATTGAACGAAATTATTCTAAAAAGGACTTGGCAATGATCTATCAACTTCAAACTGAACATATACATATGACGGGTATGAACGACTTTGAGGAGTATAATAGTAAACTAACCCATAAGTGGGAAGAAATTAACCAATACTCTGCTATTCAGACCATCGAAGATTACATAACTGAACTTATGTAACGAAGGGTCTTTGAAATGCTTTTGGCCTTCCTTCAGAGCTTGAATTCCAAAGGTTCGGATGTTAGGAAGAGATTTTGTTCATGATCTAGAGACCGTTGCACATTATGAAAGTGCACAGTTGCTCCTCTGAGAATTCTATAGATGGGGGGGGGGGGGGGGGGGGGGATAGAGATTTAAAAAACTTTTAATAAGAAGTGCACATAAATTAATCCTAATTTCTAAGCATCCAGGATTCCAACCAGAATTAAATCAATCAAAGAATAATAAAGTAGACAAGAGATAATCACAGAACATTCACAAGCACAGAAGACACAAAAGCTATAGTGGTTCCCCAAAATATGGGTAGTTCACTCTTCTACCACCTTAGTAGGAATACAATATCTCAGTGCTTGAGTTTTTTTATTAGGAGACTCTTAGAACCACTGAGTCTTTTGATAAGGAGACTCTTAGAACCAGAGACTGAGTCTTTTGATAAGGAGATATTTAGAACCAAACCAGATCTTTTAATAAGGAGATCTTGAACCAAACCAGATCTTTTGATAAGCAGATCTTGAACCAAACCAGAACTTTTGATAAGGAGATCTTGAAACCAAGACTGAATCCTTTGAAGAGGGATTCTTAAAACTATTTACTCAATTTACATAAATGAGAATTAGAGTAAGAAGAAGAAGATGATGAAGTGTAATCTTTTGATTTGAATCCTCTTTCAGCAGTCACTGAGGATTCTAGGTACTAAGTGTTCTGGATCCTTTATCAGAGGATGAATCCTTGCTTAGAAGAAGATACAAGGATTATAAGCACAGATCTAGTCTTTCAGATTGATCTCTGTATCTTTTGTTAGCTCCTTTCAGAGATGAAGAAAGAAAAAGCTTTCTGCAGCTTATGGAAGGAAAACTGCTGTGCATAGATCTGTCGGGTAGAGTCAGAAAGAGAGACAACAGACGCATATTGATCTCATTTGAATTCTTTGTGTATATAATTTTCTGTCGAAATACTTTCCCTTCTGATCGACTCTTCAATTGGAAAGTATATAGTGAGAATTGTAGCTTTCCATCTATGTCTGTTGACAGACAGCCAATATCATTAATATATCTTCCAATTATATTACCTCTGAGTCTCTAATGCATTTCTTTCTTTATAACATATTGCGACCCGTTAGGATTCAAATAATTTTCATATATATATGGTCTGTTATAATCTTCTGAATCAATTCCAAGGAGTATCCATTCTTGGACTGTATTCGACGTTGCGTCGAATGCCTTCTAACTTCATATCGAAGCACCTTCGAATTCCATTAGAGGCTACGTCGAGATCTGCTCCAGAAAACCTCAGCTTTGAATTGAACTCTGTTATCGACGTTGCGTCGATTCTTTATTGACGTTGCGTCGATTCTTTATCGACGTGTCCGTCGAGATAAAGAACGTAGACTTCAAATTCAGACTTCTGCATCGAATATCATTCGATGTTGCGTTGACTTGATGTTGCGTCGACTTCCAATGAAGCGTCGACTACCAGTTTGAGTTATCTTTACTTCTATTCGAAGTTACTTTGACTTTCAATCGAAGCTGCGTCGAATTCCTATCGACACGGATTTAACTCAACTGGTCTTTGATCTCCTTTTGACTAGGCTTTGACGCTCTAAGGTGAAAATGTCATCTTAGGACATCTAAAAACCATATTACCCTCAATATACAACGTGGGTAATAAATCCTAGATAATGAAATCACTTTTACAGAATTTGTAAGGTAAATTCAAAAGAGTGTTTTTCCCAACCCAATATATTTGGGGAGAAGCTAGTCGTATTAACTCTCTTTCGTACTAATGTGCATGTTAGGTTTAAGAAATCAGCCTTTATAGTTGAACAAATAAAGTGGAACTCTAGAAACATAAAACAAGAAAATAAGAGTAAGATGAAGTGCCCCCACTGTGTAAAGAAGGGACATGGGAAGGAAAAGTGTTGGGACTTACATCCCAACTTGGTTCCTTCAGGTTGGAGTCGTGGTACTGATGGAAAATATGTGAGGTCACAAGCTGCAATGTATGGCACATTGGAGAAACTGGGTACTTTATGATGAAAAATTAAAATTTAATTAGAGAGCTAGATGCCCTGAAGGCCAGAGTTGATAGACCACTTGTTACAAACATGTCTGGTACAGTTGGTCGTGTTCAAACCACCTCTTTCTGCAATGAAGTCGCTTACTCCCTGCATTATTGACTCAGGAGCCTCTGATCATATGACAGGATCTTCTAGTGGGATTACTTTTGTCTCTCCTACATTTGGCAGTGTCAAACTTGCTGATGGATCTTTTGCATCGGTGACTGGTAAAGGGATTATTCAAATCTCACATAATATCTCTCTCAAATTTGTTGTAATTATTCCTTCATTTCCTACCAACTTGCTTTCTGTGAGCAGTTTAACCAAACAACTGACTTGCGTTATTGCTTTCTTTTCTTCTCATTGTGGTTTTCAAAATCTGGCGAGTGGGAAGATGATTGGTAGTGGACATGAGTCACGTGGTGTTTATGTTATGGACGCTGGTCTTGCTTTTGGTGCTCAGAAATCATCAAGCACTGATCGATTGATGTTAGTTTGAAGATTTGGGCATGCTAGTTTGAAGACCTTGAAGTCTACTTTCCCTAGCTCTTTTGATATGGCTAAAATTAGAATTGACTGTCAATCTTGTGAATTTTAAAAACATTGCAGAACCAATTATGCTCCTAGCAGTAGTTGGAGTGTTAAATATTTTGATCTGATGCAATCTGATGTTTGGACTGTAACAACTCTAGGTTTTAAAATAAAATAAAACTTTATTTTCTGTCTAACCGCAGCCCATCTCCTCCCCCCCCCCTTATTATTTTAGCCGCAGCCAGCCCCTGTTTAACCCCCCCCCCCCCCCCCCGGTCTAGGTCTCCCGCACGCGCTCCTGTTCCCGTCTCCCATTCGGTGCGCCTCTCGCATGCAGTCTCCCGCTCTTGTCTCCTGCGTGCAACACCGTCGTCGCCGCCGCCTGCTCCGTCTCCAGCCGGCATCTGCGTCTCCACCTTCCCTTCTCCTGGCCGACGGAAGCAGCCCCTTCTCCTCCAAGGATCGGCAGCAGGCTGCCCTAGTTCTTCTTCCCTTCTTCTGGACGCTGGCAGCAGCAAGGAGCCCCTTCTGCGCCTCCTTCTTCCCCTCTTCTGGACGCTGGCAACAGCAAGGAGCTTTTCCTCCTCCTCCAAAGAGGTCGACAACCCCTCTTCCTCTCCGTTCGGCCGGCGGATTTCAAGGGGACTCCTAGGGTTTCGCTCGAAACCCCTCCTCGTGGATTCTTGAGCCCAAATCGGGTCTCCTTGGGTAAGGATCTCTGCCAACTTTCATTTTCAGTTATGCCCTAATTTGTCGTGGTGATTTTCGCTCTCCGATCGACGTAATTTCGTCGGTCCCCATCGTGTTCGTCGTATAATCGTCTAATCCTAAATTTGTTTGTGTTTCTGGTGCCGCTCGTCGGATCTAGTGGTGGAACCTCTCCAAAACCCTCTCCGATTTAGAGTCTCCGTCGCCTAAGCGCTGTCAAATCTCTGATTTGCTCGTGGTAGCCTCTTCTCCCCTCACTTGTAACGACCCAGAAGCCGACGTCCGATCGGGACAACGTCCACCGATCTAGCCTCAACTGGCCTCGCTACCGGGCTGCAGCCCAAGCACCCCAACCCCTCTCCATCCCACTGGCAGGTTGTTGGTGGCCACAGCCTCCCTTTGATGAGGTAAACTCGATAGTCAAGCATGCACCACGGGGACTTCCCAGGAGGTCACCCATCCCAGAATTGCTCCAGCCCGAGCACGCTCAACTATGGAGTTCTTTCACTTCTCATCACCAATTGAGCTGAACTGGCCTCGCTACCGGGCTGCAGCCCAAGCACCCCAACCCCTCTCCATCCCACTGGCAGGTTGTTGGTGTCCACAGCCTCCCTTTGATGAGGTAAACTCGATAGTCAAGCATGCACCACAGGGACTTCCAAGGAGGTCACCCATCCCAGAATTGCTCCAGCCCGAGTACACTTAACTATGGAGTTCTTTCAATTGGTGATGAGAAGTGAAAGAACTCCATAGTTAAGCGTGCTCGGGATGGAGCAATTCTGGGATGGGTGACCTCCTGGGAAGTCCCTGTGGTGCATGTTTGACTATCGAGTTTACCTCATCAAAGGGAGGTTGTGGCCACCAACAACCTGCCAGTGGGATGGAGAGGGGTTGGGGTACTTGGGCTGCAGCCCGGTAGCGAGGCCAGTTTAGGCTAGATCGGTGGACGTTGTCCCGATCGGACGTCGGCTTCTGGGTCATTACAATAAAAAGTGCACTTTTTTATTGTAACGTCCCAAGGCCCTGGACTTACCATCGGGACAACGTCCACCGACAGTCTCGCCTGGCGACCGTTACCGGGCTGCAGCCCAAGCACCCCAACCCCTCTCCAGCCCACAGGCGGGTTGTTGGTGGCCACAGCCTCCCTTCGGTGAGAAGTGATCCAGTTAAGCGCCTCTACGGGGACTTCCCAGCAAGGTCACCCATCCCAGTACTACTCCAGCCCGAGCACGCTTAACTATAGAGTTCTTTCACTTCTCATCACCAATTGAGCTGCATGTAACAACCCTAAAATAATACTAATAATAAAACATTATTTTAGAAGCCTTCGTGTCTAGCTGCACCCCAGCCGCAACCTCTGTTAAATCCCGAGCACCCCCCCCCCCCCCCCCCCGATTCATTGCCACCTCTCGAATGCGACGATCTCCCGCTCGCCCTCTGCTCCCGTCTCCCGCACGCAACCCACCGCCTCCTGCTCCTCCTACCGGCGCCGCCCTGCTTCCTACTCGTGGCCGACGGGAGCTCTTCCTTTGGCCTCCGCCTCCTCCTGCAGAGGTCGACGGGATCTCCCTCCCAAAGTCGGCAGCCTCCAGCTCTTCCTTCTCTAGGGCCGGCAGCAACATTTCCTCCCCCTTCCAGGGCTGGCAACCTCCAGCAGCCCTCTTCAAGGGTCGGCAGTTCTTTTCTCCTCCTCCCAAGGGGCCGACAGCCCCCTTGCAAATAATCAATGCTGGCATCCTCCCCCTCCGACCTCCTCCGAGGGTCGAAAGCCTTGTTCCCCCCTTTCCTCCTCGATTTGACCGGGATTTACGGGAGGGACAACTAGGGTTCCCCTTCCCTCTCCTTCTTGAGCTCGGATTTGGTTCCTATTGGTAAGAAATCCCTCCATCCCCTCCTATTTCAGATTTTTTCCCTCTTATATTCATCTAACCCCGGTTTATTTGTGATTTTAGGTTTTTTGCCCTATTTTAATCGCCTAACCGTGACTTGTTCTCGATTTCCGGTACTGATTGTCGAACCTCTTAGCAGGAGCTCTCCAAAGCCCTCTCCGATTTAGGGTTTCCGCAAGCTAAGCGCCGCCAAGTCTCCGTCTCCGTGTGGAATCTCTTCTCCCCTCACTTTCGAGGGAGGTAATTTCCTAAACCCTCGTTATTTAAAATTCCGCGTCGTAGAAAGCATGTGTTCGCGTAATAATTTATGCTGCATCGTTTTCGTTATGCTTGATCAGGTTCAAATGTGATGTCTGCTTTTGCTTGCGTCGCTTAGCCGCCGCCGTCAGTTTCAGCGTTCTTTAAGGCAAGTAGAGATCTCTCTCTCTTGCAAGCATTGAATTTAATTGTCATGACTGTTCTTATGTTTATATGAATGCACCCTTGAATGCTTGTTTCGTCGAATAAATTTAGACATCGGATCCATAAATAGACTTGTTATTAGTTTGAGGTTCACGCGATTGGAATAACAGCGAGTTGTGAATGTAAATGATGATAATTGGATAACTGGAAGACAAGTTAATGAATGATGGTTACTTGAATATTCATTTAGATGAATTGTGTCTCATTTGTTGGAAGACGAGTTAGTGAACGAAAGTGATTTAAATTGGATTTCCACTTAATTGAATTCCATCTCATTTGATGGATAAATGAAAGACTAATAGATCTTTTCGAGCAGAAACATTAATTGTTATAATGATAAATGTTAAGATCCTGCTAGTAACTAGATGAATTGTGCTTGATATAAAATATTCGGCTCGTACACATGTTTACTTAGAAGATATTCATGTCCTTGAATGACGTAATCTAAGGGAATACTTGATATCCTGAAAAATAGTGTATAGTAATCTTATTACTCGTGAATACTTGAATCCGTAAGTTTCTAAACTCTCTATTGAGTTCTCTGGGTCATCGAATCTTGTTTCTTACGCATGTCTGGTTCTAAGACTCGAGTAAATAATTTTCTATAACTTGATTCCTCCCGTTTCACGTTTGTAAAATATACTCTTGTATATCTGAATCAGTATCTTGGTTACATGTCTTGATATGCTAGAATCCACGAAATTCCGCGCTAAGTCGTTAATACCGTAAGTTAACATTGAAAGCTAGGGTTTAATTGATGAAACTCCTTGACTTGGGTTCCCTCTTGAATCCCTAATGGGAACAAAGGACCGGTCATAGCAAGCTTAAATTTCTGAATCTCTTAGGTCCTGCGTGTCATAAGCAAATCTTGGAAGCTAGGGTTTAGATGGTGCATCGTCTTGATTGCATGGTCACGGTAAGCAAGAAATATTCTTATTCTAGTAAGCCTTACACTTGAACTTGAGTGTGAACCATGCGCACCCACTATAAACACCTACGCATTTCAACAATTACAGCTTATGTCGTTGCAAGAATGTTTATGCTATACTTCGGAGTAGTCTAATAATTCTAGATATTTCTGCTTGTCTCACTTGCTTGCCTGTCTTGTTAGCTCTGTTTCATGAAAAGCGGTACGCAAATATTCTGTTTCTCCTGCTCGTATTTTATTTTGCTTGCTCTTGTGAATTTCGATGTTCTGAGGCTTTTCCTTCTGTTTGGATTTGCATTAGTGTTCGTGCCTGCGCCGCCTGCTCTCTGAGGCCGATCTGCGTCAAGCATCAGGTTTTGTGTTTATGTTTCATTTCTTTTACTATCGGATATTTCTGTTATGTAGTAATTACGATCAGTCATTTTCTCTTGTTTCATGGACAACTGCTAGGCTAAATATTATATGTACTAGAATTTGACATGTTTTGCATGCTTATTCATTTGCGATGTTCACTGCATAAATTTTTGTTCCAGAACTTGTATCATAAGTTTTTCTTTGCAAAAATACATGTGCATCAAATCCTTTTCACTGATAACTTGAAAGCTTCCGCAATAAATTAATCTGTTTTACTCAAAAATTAACTATTTTCAAACTTATATTCAGCTTCTCTGCTTCCGCCTTAGCAGACATGGTTTTATTTTCGCCCATGCTTGTGGCATCACGGCCCGCCCCAAGCGCACTCTGACTCTTGTCGAGACGGGTCGTGACATCACTCTTGAGGGAGGTAAATTTGATAACCCTTCATGTTTAGGCTTGTTAAATGAATTGCTTGTGTTAGTGTATTTTTCCCGCTATGTCAAATATATGATCCCTGAACAGGTTAAATACGGTCCTTGAGTGTTGCTTGCGCTGCTTAGCCGCCATCATTTTGTTAGTCTCGGCTTCACCCTAAGGCAAGTGGAGAATTCTCTCTCGCTTGCAAACTAAGAAATTTAGTTCTTTGTACATGTATCTAAGTTATTAACTGCTTCTGACAACGCAAAAATCATCGCTCGTAAGCATGTCATGTTGTGATAGAAGTCTCCTCAGAAAATCATGAATCACTTAGGTCCTGAGTGTCATAAGCGAATCTTGGAAGTTAGGGTTTAGGTGGTGCATCGTCTTGATTACATGGTCGCGGTAAGCAGGAAATACTCTTATTCTAGTAAGACTTACACTTGAACTTGAGTGTGAACCATGTGCACCCACTATAAACACCTACGCATTTCAACGATTACAGCTTATGTCGTTACAAGAATGTTTATGTTATACTCCGGAGTAGGCTAATATTTCTAGATAGTTCTGCTTGTATCAGTTACTTGCCTGTTTCACTGGCTTGCTTCAGGATTAATTGGTACTTTAGAATTTCTAATTTTTTTCTACACGTACCTAAATTTATAACTTGTTTAATGTCATTTTCTTGTTCTGAGATATTTTCCTTCTGTTTAAATTTGTCTTAGGGTTCGTGACCGCGCCGTCTGCTCCCTGAGTTTTTCTTCGTTCAGCTACTGCTTTGCTTGGAGGTTTTATTTTGATTACTGTATCAGCGGGTTCTATGTATTTGTTTCAGTTACTGTTGGATTTACTTTTCATGTATTAGTTATTGTCAGTAGTCCTGCACAAAAAGACCAGTCCTAACCGGTCCGGTTGGGACCGGACCGGTTAGGACCGGCCAAAGACCGGTCCTGGTAAGGACCGGTCCTCGGGGTCCCGGCGGTCCCCGGATCCATAGGATAGACCGGTCCGGTAAAAGACCGGTCCAGGACCGGTCTTTTACCGGTCCTCGACCAGGACCGGGACCGGGACCGGTCAAAGACCGATCCCGGTCAGCAAATGCCAAACGGCTCTTTAAAGAGCCGTTGTAACAACGGCTCTTTAAAGAGCCGTTAAGTGGTGGCAGCCACTATATTGTTTAATAAGTGGCTGCCACCACCTATAACTTATATTATAAGTTATAATTTATAATATAATAAATTTATATTTTATAATATATATATATTTTTATTTTATTTTAATTATTATTTTTGTTTTAAAAATCTATAAACCCCCCCCCCCCCCTCTCTTATTTTTTTTTTAGTTATCATTTCTCTCTCTCTCTCCATTTCTCTCTCTCTCTCTCTCTCTCTCTCTCTCTCTCTCTCTCTCTATGGCTTCATCTTCGTCCGCGCCGGCGTCGTCCTCCGCGTCTGTCCCCATCGAGATACTAGAGCATCACCACAAAGCTGTAGTATGGGAGAAATTTGATAAGGTGCGGATCGAGGGCGAAATTAAGGCGAAGTGCAAACTTTGCGGGAAGCTTATGGTCGTTGGCAGCAGCAACACAACGCTTGCCCGGCATGTCAAATCTTGCATTTCTAAACAAGCACCTGAGTCCACCCAAGCTCAAATCTCGTCGACCGGGCACATTTGGACGTATGATCAAGGTCGGCAACGAGAACGACAAATGGAGAACGTCATCAAAAAAGGACTTCCATTCAACCACTACGACGATGAAGAAATGACGTCGTACATACACGAAGTACTTCAGCCAAAATATCATCAGGTAAGTCGTACTACAACTAGGCGTGATGCCTTAGTAGCGTATATGCAATCTAAAGAATATTTAAAAAATTATTTTGAAACATTCGACGGTCGCGTTAGTCTAATGAGTGACGTTTGGACTAGCGGCATAAAAGACGGATTTTCGTATATTTGCATTACTTGTCACTGGATCGATCCAGATAGTTGGGAATTAAATAAACGTATAATTTGTTTTGAAGGCTTCGAATTCCCGCACACCGGTAAAGCTATTTATCAGGTTATTATTAAAAGTATTAGAGATTTTAAAATAAAAGAAAAAATTTTAAGTATTTCTTTCGATAACGCTTCAAATAATAGTATGACCGTTAAATATTTAAAATCAGATTTGCAACCAATGTTAGATGGCATATTTTTTCATACACGCTGCGTATGTCATGTTTTAAATTTAATTGTTCAGGATAGTTTAGTTTATATGAACGACTATGTTAGTAAAATACGAACGATGTTGCGAGTTATTTACAGTGCAAAAAGAAGAAAACAAGAATTCAAAAAATTTGTAATATCACAAGGTAAGAAATTTTTAGGTCCATCGTATGATATGCCTATACGATGGAACTCGACTTATAAAATGATAAAACGAGCTTTGTCACAAAAAACACTACTAATAGAATTTTATAATAGTGTAGAATCACATGATTTAGGCGCGGCGGACTGGGCCGTGCTAGAAGATTACGTAAATTTATTAGAAAGTTTTTATCGCGCAACTACTATTTTATCCGGAGTTTACTATCCCACTAGCTCATTAGTTATTGAAAATTTTTTATTAATTACGGAAACGTTTAAAAATTACAAAACGAACGAAATGTGGCGTCCGTTAATATTAGTAATGGAGGAAAAATTTTTAAAATATTACAAAGAAATGCCATCTATGTTTTCTTGCGCCGCTGCTTTAAACCCTTTAATGGGCGTAGATGGGGTAGAAAATTTCTTAGAAGAAATTAATCGCAATTTAAATTTAGACGAATCTTCTAGCCAATCTAGCGTTTCAAAATTTAATTCGGAATTTACTCGCATTTATAATCATTATGATGAAATGTATGGATCGCGACCTCGCGAAGAATCCACTCAACCTAAAACAAAAGATATTTTAAAAAATAAACTTTTAGAACTAGCTTCTAGGAAAAAACAAAGAACTTCGAGTACTTTAAACGAATTAGGTTTATATAGCAAAACACAATTTCAAGATTATATGACCGCAAGCGAAATAGAAAATTTTGATATTTTAAAATGGTGGAAATCTAAAAATAACGTATATCCTATTTTGGCCTTAATGGCCCGTGATTTACTAACTATCCAAGCTAGTACGGTAGCTTCGGAATCTGCGTTTTCTTTGAGTGGCAGGATTCTGAACGAGCGAAGAAGTCGTTTGAACGAAGAATCTTTGGAGATTTGCATTTGCTATAAGGATCATTTGGACGCTCTAAGGAGAAGACAACATGTCTCGTCAATCGAAGATAGCGAGTCTGAAGTTGACGACGAGATGAGCAACTTAACTTTGGGCAGTGCGTCGGCGTCCACTGAATAAGAAATCAAAATGTATTTTATTTCATTTTTAAATTTGAATGTAATTTAATTTTTAAATTTTAATGTAATTTCATTTTATCTCAATTTCATTTTTAAATGTAATTGTCATAATTTCATATTGTAATGTTATTTAATTATTAATAAAATTCAAATTTTATTTCATTTTATTTCATTTTATTTCATTCTATATTTGCTCGGCGTCGTCGGCGGCGGATTCGGCGCTAAAGTTTTATTCCAAATGTCGGATTAAGTTTTATTTGCTCGGCGACGGGCGACGGCGGCGGATTCAAAAAAACAAAAATCAGTCAAAATAAAAAAGACCGGTCTGGGACCGGTTAGGACCGGTCCTCCGGTCCCAGCCGGTCCTCTTGCAGAGGTAGAAAACCGGTCCCGGACCGGGACCGATTTCCCTCGGACCGGTCCGGGACCGGTAGACCAAAAGACCGGTCCCAGGGAGGACCGGTCCCGGACCGGACCGGTGGTCCTTATGTGCAGGGCTGATTGTCAGCCATTTTCTCGTGTATTGTGGACAACTCGTAGGATGTTTGATGTATCAGATCATTTAACTTATGACATTTTACTATTGTGACTTATTGCATGTTCATCGTTTCAGCATAGTGTGTGACATTAGATTTTATTAAAAATGCATGAGCATCAACCTTTCATTGTGGCTTCCGCATACTTATAAAATGTACTAAATTCTTTTCAAAATAATAAATTCAAAACTAGTGTAGTATTTCTGTTTCTACCTTAGCAGACATGGTTTCCTTTCCGCCCATGCCTGTGACATCACGGCCCGCCCGAAGCGCGCTTTGATCCTTGTCGAGACGGGTCGTGACATGGACCTCTCCCATTTCCTCTGTGAATGGATTTCACTATTTTGTTTCTTTCATTGATGATTACTCCTGGTTTATCTAATACAACAACAACAACAGAACCCATATAGTCCCCAATCATTGGGGGTATGGGCGGGGGAAGATTGGAAACAGACCTAACCTTTGGCACTATGCACAAAGTGGCTTCTCTCAGAGGAGAAAGACCTAACCTTTGACAATAAATGCACAAAGTGGCTGCTCACAGAGTACCACTGAAATAGTGGCCCCCTATACCATCGCGTTTGCTGCGGAATCATGCGCTCAAATCAAAGCCAAAGACATCAGAGAGGGCAGACCCAAGAATCCATTTTGATTTATGTGCACATAACCATGCTTCCTTCATTCAGCATCCAGAGCATTGGTGAAGCACAATTTCCTGGTTTATCTAATGAAAAGGAAAAATGAAGTGTATGAAATATTTTGATTATTCTATCACTATGTGCAAACCCAGTTTAATACTCAAATTAAAATTCTTAAGAGTGACAATGGAGGTGATTTACAGGTGGGAAACTTCAGAGGTTCTTGGGAGATTATGGCATTATTTTTCAAACTTCATGTCCTAGGACTCCTCAACAGAATGGAGTGGCAGAAAGGAAAACCGTCATATTATCAAAACTACTTGGTGTTTATTACAAGAGATGCAAGTCCCCAAGGGGTTGTGGGAAGAAGGTGTTCTCACTTTTATCTATCTAATTAATCGGATGACTTCTTATACTTTGGAGGGGAAGTATCCTCTAAAACTCCTCTGTCGAAATTTCCAATTATTTAATCTTCCTCTTAAAGTCTTTGGATGTGTTGTCTTTGTACATATTGTGGGACCAAAGAAGGATAAATTGGGTCTTCAAGCTATTAAATGTGTTTTCGTTAGATATGTTGCTAACCAAAAAGGGTATATGTGTTACTCACCTTTGTTGCATAGAAAAATTATATCTAAGAATATTACCATCTTTGAGCACACTCCATATTATTCAGAAGAAGGAAAAAATATAGCATATCAAGAGAAGTATGAAGATGAGGGTTATATGATATCGCCTCTCCCGATACTTGTGGATGATCTATCTCCCAGTAGCTTGGATGTTTCAGTTGAAAGGGAAGTGCTTACAAATGACCTGTGTTACTACAAAAGAATGAAGAATCTTCAAGTCTACCAAATAAAACAGGTAAGATGAAATAAGCAAGAGATTCATACTCATGTTCCACCACCCACCACGCCTCTGCTAGATCCGAACATTGAGACCACTCAGGGAGATACTCCTCTCCAACTTTTTAGTGGTCGTACCAGATAACCGATTGGTAAATGTGTTGGATATCACTCTCTCTCCATTATTGAAATCTTATCTTACTGTAGTTTCCTCTATTTCTGTCCCTAACAAGAGTCCTACGAATAGTCCGGCAAAGAGTCTAAGTAGGGAGCAACATACTACTATTCATATTGTCTGTGGATGATATCATTATCACCGGAACTGATGATCAACACATTACCCTTGTTTAAAGGGAATTGGCCTCCACCTTTGAAATAAAAGATTTGGGTCTTCGGTATTTTCATGGAATTAAGATTGCTAGATTTGTCGGAAAGATTATGATCTACCAACGCAAATACGTCTTGGATCTTCTCAGTGACCTTGGATATCTGGGAGTGAAACTTGTGGATAGTCCGTAGATGCTAATTATGATATTCACAAGGATGATTCTCATTATCTTGAAAGAAAGAATGACTTTCAACGACTTGTGGGGAAATTAATTTTCCTGGTTATCACTAGACCCGACATCTCATTTGTTGTTGGATTGGTTAGCCGATTTATGCACAATCCTAAAGTTCATCACTAGCATGCTGCTCTTCGGATCTTTACATATTTAAAAGGGGATCTCAGAAAAGGTATTATTTATCAAAATCATGGTCATCTTCAAGGTCATGGATATTGTGATGTTGATTATGTCGGTTCCGCTTCTAATAGAAGGTCTACAAGTGGATATTCTATCTTCGTGGATGGAAATCTTGTTTCCTGGAGGAGTAAGAAGTAGAATTGTTGACCCAGAAATCGGCGATCCTTTCCTAGGAGATTTTTCCTGCCTTTCTCTTATAGGTTACTCGGTTAAGAAGATTCAACCCGCCCGTAGGGGCGGCTTTCGTCAAACCGCACGACTTGGGGGCGGTTTTCCTCAACCCGCCCGTAGGGGCGGCCTTCGTCAAACCGCCCGGCTTGGGGGCGGTTTTCCTCAAACCGCCCGTAGGGGCGGCCTTCGTCAAACCGCCCGGCTTGGGGGAGGTTTTCCTCAACCCGCCCGTAGGGGCGGCCTTCGTCAAACCGCCCGGCTTGGGGGCGGTTTTCCTCAAACCGCCCGTAGGGGCGGCCTTCGTCAAACCGCCCGGCTTGGGGGCGGTTTTCCTTAACCCGCCCGTAGGGGCGGCCTTCGTCAAACCGCCCGGCTTGGGGGCGGTTTTCCTCAAACCGCCCGTTGGGGCGGCCTTCGTCAAACCGCCCGGGGTAGCGGTCTCCTCCTTCAAGTTGCCAAGATGGCGACCTCCATCTTCAGACCGCGCGGGTAGAACTTCAGTCACCGGCTCACCGGCGGTGACAACATCGACCCAGAGCCTATAAATAGGACCCTCGACATGAACAGTGGACAGGCAAGTTGGGGGCAAAACTGACGGCTAGAAACAGCCAGACCGCACCTAGCTACGGGCTGTCTGGGCGACCTCGGCGGACAACCCGGGCGGCCTCGGCGAACAACCCGGGCGGCCTCGGCGGACAACCCGGGCAGCCTCGACGAACAACCCGGGCGGTCTCAGGAAACAGTCCGGGCGGCCTCGGCGACTAGTCCGGACGGCTTCAGCGAACAGCCCGAGCGGCTTACTTTTCTTATTTGCCACTCTCTTGTACTCATTCTGTTTCCATGTACTAAACACAGCAAGCTGTAATGCAGATTATTAAATAAAGGGAAAGCCCGCCGCAGGAGTGGCATTTGCCGCGGTGGGCGAAGTCTGGCCTCGCCGCAAGCTAGCGGCCCTCACTTCTTCTCCCCTCTTCACTCGCGATTCAAGTAACCAGCTGCTCGCGGCCTCCTTTTCCCCCCATTTCCTCGAGTAGATCGTGGAGGTGCCATTTTGGATTCAACAGAAACATGCGACCTTCAGATAACGAGTGGTTGATGAACAACAGTTGCGATGAAGATGCGAGATTTGGCCTAAAATACACTCAATCTTAAAACGGCCATAACTTTTGATCCGGGTGTCGGAATTCAGAAATTCAAAGCCCGACGCGACCGGATCGAACCGAACTATCCAAAAATTGAACCGAGTTCCCCGTTCGGGCACTTTTCAGCCCTCAGATTTCAAAAATTCGGCTCCGTTTGAAAGTTATTTCAGTTTTTCCCGTTCAGCACTTCATGTTTTCATGGATCATCCGTCAGAAGCCCTCGGGCATCCCTCCGATCATCGAGAATTGTGTGTGCAAAACAACGACATCCATCACCTATTAGCGGAGAACATTCCACTCAAAGGACAAGTGGATTCTCAACTTAATACTACGTCAGCTACTAACAACAAGCCCTCTAGCAATCACTTGGAACATTTGCCGCAACTTGAAGCAGAAGAGCTCTCTATTCCTCACCATGAGTTCTATAAGGTGTGTATGAGTAATTCTCCATATCAAGTTGATGGGCTAACTTTTCTTGCAGGATAATACCAAGATCCTTCCCATTATTAAACAAAATTTGTTGAGAGGTACTTCCGAGTTGAACCGAGGCTACCAGTCTATTATGGGATAAGTGATCCAGTTTTTTCATCTACAAGCGTTTGAGGTGGCTACTTCACTAAGAACTTCACTTCAAGATAAAGCAACTATCAGACTAGTGATGGTGAAGACGTCTCTCATACTTGGAGCGGCGACGATCTCAAAACGGTTCTGTCCTTGATGATAATGCTCTCATTTGTTTGCATTTTGATATCGAATGAAGTGGATACAATACTGACACCCTTCCTTGTGACTTGTCTATTCCTTTTTACTTATTATCAAACTCACTGAACCACGGAGACATCGCCAAGTTCTGCTCGAACTCCCTCGGATTGTAGTCATTAGCGTAAAACCACGAAGATCATGTGTAGCAGGGAGTTTTCGCACACGCGTAGTGGTAGCTTGCCAATTCCTGTGCGGTGGTCTTCGGAACCTTGGATCCCGGCTGATATCTGACACGCCCCTGCATCAAGGGAGGTCCGGGTGAATGTTGGCTCTATCATGCCCCGAGAGGGATATAGTTACAGCTTTGATGATCTTTCTGAGGAAAGCAATGTCGGTATAGCCTTCGCGGCATAACCACACCTGCCCAACTGATCATCTTAGTCTGTGACCATCGAATACTCCTAGGTACTCTCAAGCGATGCCTAAGTGGGACCCACAACTGGGTTGATCTCTCTGAGGAAAGCAATGTCGGTATAGCCCCCGCGGCATAACCACACCTGCCCAATTGATCAACTTGGCTTGTAACCCTAGGCAGGAAAGCAGTTGAGTCGCTTACAACCATCATGACCACTTGAGGAAAACAATGGTTGCCGCCTAGGCCCACCTGCCCACTTGGTCATCTGGGTCTGTACTTACTTTTTCTTTATTCCACAGCTCTTATGACCACTTGAGGAAAGCAATGGTTGCCGCCTAGGCCCACCTGCCCACTTGGTCATCTGGGTCTGTACTTACAGGAAAATTATCTCTCTTATGATCCTCGATCATTTGGAGAAAGTAGTATCTAACAGGTACAAATATGGGCCCACTTGGTCATTTAAAAGTTGAAAAACTTTTAGACCGGGCGGTTTTATCGATCAAGCCTGTCGGTTTGAAAGAAGTACTACAAGTTATGAAAAATGGTTGCATAATATGTTAGCCAAGTGGGAACCTATCTGGCTTTAAAGCTGGAAAGTGGGCTATTATAGGAAGCCACATGGCAATATTTCCGACTCGAGATAATCGAGTCAAGGCTTTCACTCTAATAGTCGGGAAATGGACTTATTAATCCTCTGGATTGCATTCTAACTGCACGACTCATTGCTTACAATCAGAGCTTATGAAGATATAATCTCTGGCAGTTTCAGGCCGCGATTCATCTTCACTAAGTCAATCAGGATCTACTTTAGAACTAAAATGATAAACCGTCAATGCAACATTTCATGATAACTGGATAATTATTCTTTTGGAGATATCTTTTCCCTGGAGGTTTTTCAGAAAGGATTTGAAGTTTTATAAGGAATAACGCTGAAAACAGAAGATCGCATATGAATGTCCACAAGTAAGTAAAATAGCAAAGACTAACAGTTATGAATTCATTTATACCTGCTTTGAGTTCTCTTTTGCATAGATTAGCAGGTGTTCGCGAGTTCTCTTCAGGTACTCGCGTCATGTTTTATACCTGCTTTGAGTTCTCTTTTGCAGAGAATAGCATGTGTTCATGAGTTCTCTTCAGGTACTCGCGCTACATTTTATACCTGCTTTGAGTTCTCATTTGCAGAGATTAGCAGGTATTCGCGAGCTCCCTTCAGGTACTCGAGTTATAGATTCTTTTACCTGCTTTGAATTCTCTTTTTGTAGAGATTAGCAGGTGTTCGCGAGGTCTCTTCAGGTACTCGCGTATTAGATTGTTTTATACCTGTTTTAAGTTCTCGTGTGCAGAGATTGACAGGTGTTCGCGAGTTCTCTTCAGGTACTCGCGTTGTAGTTTGTTTTGTACCTGTTTTAAGTTCTCTTGCGCAGAGATTGACAGGTGTTCACGAGTTCTCTTTAGGTACTCGCGTTGTAGTTTGTTTTACACCTGTTTTAAGTTCTCGTGTGCAGAGATTGACAGGTGTTCGCGAGTTCTCTTCAGGTACTCGCGTTGTAGTTTGTTTTACACCTGTTTTAAGTTCTCGTGCACAGAGATTGACAGGTGTTTGCGAGTTCTCTTCAGGTACTCGCGTTGTAGTTTGTTTTACACCTGTTTTAAGTTCTCGTGTACAGAGATTGACATGTGTTCGCGAGTTCTCTTCAGGTACTCGCGTTGTAGTTTGTTTTACACCTATTTTAAGTTCTCTTGCGCAGAGATTGACAGGTGTTCGCGAGTTCTCTTCAGATACTCGCGTTATGTTTTATACCTGCTTTGAGTTCTCTTTTGCAGAGAATAGCAGGTGTTCGCGAGTTCTCTTCAGGCACTCGCGTTATGTTTTATACCTGCTTTGAGTTCTCTTTTGCAGAGAATAGCAGGTGTTCGCGAGTTCTCTTCAGGTACTCGCGTTATGTTCTATACCTGCTTTGAGTTCTCTTTTGCAGAGATTAGCAGGTGCTCGCGAGTTCTCTTCAGGTACTCGCGTTATGTTTTATACCTGCTTTGAGTTCTCTTTTGCAGAGAATGGCAGGTGTTAGCGAGTTCTCTTCAGGTACTCGCGTTATGTTTTATACCTGCTTTGAGTTCTCTTTTGCAGAGAATAGCAGGTGTTCGCGAGTTCTCTTCAGGTACTCGCGTTATGCTCTATACCTGCTTTGAGTTCTCTTTTGCAGAGATTAGCAGGTGTTTGCGAGTTCTCTTCAGGTACTCGCGTTATGTTTTATACCTGTTTTGAGTTCTCTTTTACAGAGAATAGCAGGTGTTCGCGAGTTCTCTTCAGGTACTCGCGTTATGTTTTATACCTGCTTTGAGTTCTCTTTTGCAGAGAATAGCAGGAGTTCGCGAGTTCTTTTCAGGTACTCGCGTTATGTTTTATACCTGCTTTGAGTTCTCTTTTGCAGAGAATAGCAGGTGTTCGCGAGTTCTCTTCAGGTACTCGAGTTATGTTCTATACCTGCTTTGAGTTCTCTTTTGCAGAGAATAGCAGGAGTTCGCGAGTTCTCTTCAGGTACTCGCGTTATGTTTTATATCTGTTTTGAGTTCTCTTTTGCATAGAATAGCAGGTGTTCGCGAGTTCTCTTCAGGTACTCGCGTTATGTTTTATATCTGCTTTGAGTTCTCTTTTGCAGAGAATAACAGGTGTTCGCGAGTTCTTTTCAGGTACTCGCGTTATGTTTTATACCTGCTTTGAGTTCTCTTTTGCAGAGAATAGCAGGTGTTCGCGATTTTTCTTCAGGTACTCGCGTTATGTTCTATACCTGCTTTGAGTTCTCTCTTGCAGAGATTAGCAGGTGCTCGCGAGTTCTCTTCAGGTACTCGCATTATGTTTTATACCTGCTTTGAGTTCTCTTTTGCAGAGAATAGCAGGTGCTCGCGAGTTCTCTTCAGGTACTCGCGTTATGTTCTATACCTGCTTTGAGTTCTCTTTTGCAGAGAATGGCAGGTGTTCGCGAGTTCTCTTCAGGTACTCGCGTTACGTTTTATACCTGCTTTGAGTTCTCTTTTGCAGAGAATAGCAGGTGTTCGCGAGTTCTCTTCAGGTACTCGCGTTATGTTCTATACCTGCTTTGAGTTCTCTTTTCCAGAGAATTGCAGGTGTTCGCGAGTTCTCTTCAGGTACTCGCATTATGTTTTATACCTGCTTTGAGTTCTCTTTTGCAGAGAATAGCAGGTGTTTGCGAGTTTTCTTCAGGTACTCGCGTTATGTTCTATACCTGCTTTGAGTTCTCTTTTGCAGAGATTAGCAGGTGCTCGCGAGTTCTCTTCAGGTACTCGCGTTATGTTTTATACCTTCTTTGAGTTCTCTTTTGCAGAGAATGACAGGTGTTAGCGAGTTCTCTTCAGGTACTCGCGTTATGTTTTATACCTGCTTTGAGTTCTCTTTTGCAGAGAATAGCAGGTGTTCGCGAGTTCTCTTCAGGTACTCGCGTTATGCTCTATACCTGCTTTGAGTTCTCTTTTGCAGAGATTAGCAGGTGTTCGCGAGTTCTCTTCAGGTACTCGCGTTATGTTTTATACCTGTTTTGAGTTCTCTTTTCCAGAGAATAGCAGGTGTTCGCGAGTTCTCTTCAGGTACTCGCGTTATGTTTTATACCTACTTTGAGTTCTCTTTTGCAGAGAATAGCAGGAGTTCGCGAGTTCTTTTCAGGTACTCGTGTTATGTTTTATACCTGCTTTGAGTTCTCTTTTGCAGAGAATAGCAGGTGTTCGCGAGTTCTCTTCAGGTACTCGAGTTATGTTCTATACCTGCTTTGAGTTCTCTTTTGCAGAGAATAGCAGGAGTTCGCGAGTTCTCTTCAGGTACTCGCGTTATGTTTTATATCTGTTTTGAGTTCTCTTTTGCAGAGAATAGCAGATGTTCGCGAGTTTTCTTCAGGTACTCGCGTTATGTTTTATATCTGTTTTCAGTTCTCTTTTGCAGAAAATAGCAGGTGTTCGCGAGTTCTTTTCAGGTACTCGCGTTATGTTTTATACCTGCTTTGAGTTCTCTTTTGCAGAGAATAGCAGGTGTTCGCGAGTTCTTTTCAGGTACTCGCGTTATGTTTTATACCTGCTTTGAGTTCTCTTTTGCAGAGAATAGCAGGTGTTCGCGAGTTCTCTTCAGGTACTCGCGTTATGTTCTATACCTGCTTTGAGTTCTCTTTTGCAGAGAATAGCAGGTATTCGCGAGTTCTCTTCAGGTGCTCGCGTTATGTTTTATATCTGCTTTGAGTTCTCTTTTGCAGAGAATAGCAGGTGTTCGCGAGTTCTCTTCAGGTACTCGCGTTATGTTTTATATCTGCTTTGAGTTCTCTTTTGCAAAGAATAGCAGGTGTTCGCGAGTTCTCTTCAGGTACTCGCGTTATGTTTTATACCTGCTTTGAGTTCTCTTTTGCAGAGAATAGCAGGTGTTCGCGAGTTTTCTTCAGGTACTCGCGTTATGTTTTATACCTGCTTTGAGTTCTCTTTTGCAGAGAATAGCAGGTGTTCGCGAGTTCTCTTCAGGTACTCGCGTTATGTTATATACCTGCTTTGAGTTCTCTTTTGCAGAGAATGACAGGTGCTCGCGAGTTCTCTTCAGGTACTCGCGTTATGTTTTATATCTGCTTTGAGTTCTCTTTTGCAGAGATTAGCAGGTGTTTGCGAGTTCTCTTCAGGTACTCGCGTTATGTTTTATACCTGCTCTGAGTTCTCTTTTGCAGAGAATAGCAGGTGTTCCCGAGTTCTCTTCAGGTACTCGCGTTATGCCTTATACCTGCTTTGAGTTCTCTTTTGCAGAGATTAGCAGGTGTTTGCGAGTTCTCTTCAGGTACTCGCGTTATGTTTTATACCTGCTTTGAGTTCTCTTTTACAGAGAATTGCAGGTGTTCGCGAGTTCTCTTCAGGTACTCGCGTTATGTTTTATACCTGCTTTCAGTTCTCTTTTACAGAAAATAGCAGGTGTTCGCGAGTTCTCTTCAGGTACTCGCGTTATGTTTTATACCTACTTTGAGTTCTCTTTTGCAGAGAATAGCAGGTGTTCGCGAGTTCTCTTCAGGTACTCGCGTTATGTTTTATATCTGCTTTGAGTTCTCTTTTGCAGAGAATAGCAGGTGTTCGCGAGTTCTCTTCAGGTACTCGCGTTATGTTTTATACCTGTTTTCAGTTCTCTTTTGCAGAAAATAGCAGGTGTTCGCGAGTTCTCTTCAGGTACTCGCGTTATGTTTTATACCTGCTTTGAGTTCTCTTTTGCAGAGAATAGCAGGTGTTTGCGAGTTCTCTTCAGGTACTCGCGTTATGTTTTATACCTGCTTTGAGTTCTCTTTTGCAGAGAATAGCAGGTGTTCGCGAGTTCTTTTCAGGTACTCGCGTTATGTTTTATACCTGCTTTGAGTTCTCTTTTGCAGAGAATAGCAGGTGTTCGCGAGTTCTTTTCAGGTACTCGCGTTATGTTTTATACCTGCTTTGAGTTCTCTTTTGCAGAGAATAGCAGGTGTTCGCGAGTTCTCTTCAGGTACTCGCGTTATGTTCTATACCTGCTTTGAGTTCTCTTTTGCAGAGAATAGCAGGTGTTCGCGAGTTCTCTTCAGGTACTCGCGTTATGTTTTATATCTGCTTTGAGTTCTCTTTTGCAGAGAATAGCAGGTGTTCGCGAGTTCTCTTCAGGTACTCGCGTTATGTTTTATATCTGCTTTGAGTTCTCTTTTGCAGAGAATAGCAGGTGTTCGCGAGTTCTCTTCAGGTACTCGCGTTATGTTTTATACCTGCTTTGAGTTCTCTTTTGCAGAGAATAGCAGGTGTTCGCGAGTTTTCTTCAGGTACTCGCGTTATGTTTTATACCTGCTTTGAGTTCTCTTTTGCAGAGAATAGCAGGTGTTCGCGAGTTCTCTTCAGGTACTCGCGTTATGTTCTTTACCTGCTTTGAGTTCTCTTTTGCAGAGAATGACAGGTGCTCGCGAGTTCTCTTCAGGTACTCGCGTTATGTTTTATACCTGCTTTGAGTTCTCTTTTGCAGAGAATAGCAGGTGCTCGCGAGTTCTCATCAGGTACTCGCCTTTTGTTTTATACCTGCTTTGAGTTCTCTTTTGCAGAGAATAGCAGGTGTTCGCGAGTTCTCTTCAGGTACTCGCGTTATGTTCTATACCTGCTTTGAGTTCTCTTTTGCAGAGAATGGCAGGTGTTCGCGAGTTCTCTTCAGGTACTCGCGTTATGTTTTATACCTGCTTTGAGTTCTCTTTTGCAGAGAATAGCAGGTGTTCGCGAGTTCTCTTCAGGTACTCGCGCTATGCCTTATACCTGCTTTGAGTTCTCTTTTGCAGAGATTAGCAGGTGTTTGTGAGTTCTCTTCAGGTACTCGCGTTATGTTTTATACCTGCTTTGAGTTCTCTTTTACAGAGAATTGCAGGTGAACGCGAGTTCTCTTCAGGTACTCGCGTTATGTTTTATACCTGCTTTCAGTTCTCTTTTGCAGAAAATAGCAGGTGTTCGCGAGTTCTCTTCAGGTACTCGCGTTATGTTTTATATCTGCTTTGAGTTCTCTTTTGCAGAGAATAGCAGGTGTTCGCGAGTTCTCTTCAGGTACTCGCATTATGTATTATATCTGCTTTGAGTTCTCTTTTGCAGAGAATAGCAGGTGTTCGCGAGTTCTCTTCAGGTACTTGCGTTGAGTTCTCTTTTGCAGAGGTTAGCAGGTATTCGCGAGTTCTCCTCAGGTACTCATGTTATTGTTTCACTTATACCTGCTTTGAGTTCTCTTTTGAAGAGGTTAGCAGGTATTCGCGAGTTCTCTTCAGGTACTCGCGTTATAGTTTCTCTTATACCTGCTTTGAGTTCTCTTTTGCAGAGGTTAGCAGGTATTCACGAGTTCTCTTCAGGTACTCGCGTTATAGTTTCTCTTATACCTGCTTTGAGTTCTCTTTTGCAGAGGTTAGCAGGTATTCGCGAGTTCTCTTCAGGTACTCGCGCCACGTTCTTTCTTTACTTATCGAGTTCTCCTCAGAGACTAGTAGATGATTACTAGTCTACCTCAGAGGACAAAATGAGCCGATGTTCGCAAGTTCCCTTCAGGTACTTGTGATTTGTATTTTATACTTGCTATGGCTCTTCTCCCTCACAGGAGAAAGAATAAGCATTCGCTAGTTCCTTTGTGGAGAGGCATCAGGTACTAGTTCCCTCTCTCTTCTTTCCCACACTTTTGATAGTTTACCAGTAGCGGATCACGATTTTTGTGGGTCAATACCTACTTTTTCGAAGTTTCTTGGAAATTTGAAAAAGTGCGGGGATTATGTTGACCCAGAAATCGGCGATCCTTTCCTAGGAGATTTTTCCTGCCTTTCTCTTACAGGTTACTCGGTTAAGAAGATTCAACCCGCCCGTAGGGGCGGCTTTCGTCAAACCGCCCGGCTTGGGGGCAGTTTCCCTCAACCCGCCCGTAGGGGCGGCCTTCGTCAAACCGCCCGACTTGGGGGCGGTTTTCCTCAAACCGTCTGTAGGGGCGGCCTTCGTCAAACCGCCCGGCTTGGGGGCGGTTTTCCTCAAACCGCCCGTAGGGGCGGCCTTCGTCAAACCGCCCGGCTTGGGGGCGGTTTTCCTCAAACCTCCCGTTGGGGCGGCCTTCGTCAAACCGCCCGGGGTAGCGGTCTCCACCTTCAAGTTGCCAAGATGGCGACCTCCATCTTCAGACCGCGCGGGTAGAACTTCAGTCACCGGCTCACCGGCGGTGACAACATCGACCCAGAGCCTATAAATAGGACCCTCGGCATGAACAGTGGACAGACAAGTTGGGGGCAAAACTGACGGCTAGAAACAGCCAGACCGCACCTAGCTGCGGGCTGTCTGGGCGACCTCGGCGGACAACCCGGGCGGCCTCGGCGAACAACCCGGGCGGCCTCGGCGGACAACCCGGGCGGCCTCGGCGAACAACCCGGGCGGTCTCAGGAAACAGTCCGGGCGGCCTCGGCGACTAGTCCGGACGGCTTCAGCGAACAGCCCGGGCGGCTTACTTTTCTTATTTGCCACTCTCTTGTACTCGTTCTGTTTCCATGTACTAAACACGGCAAGCTATAATGCAGATTATTAAATAAAGGGAAAGCCCGCCGCAGGAGTGGCATTTGTCGCGGCGGGCGAAGTCTGGCCTCGCCGCAAGCTAGCGGCCCTCTCTTTTTCTCCCCTCTTCACTCGCGATTCAAGTAATCAGCTGCTCGCGGCCTCCTTTTCCCCCCATTTCCTCGAGTAGATCGTGGAGGTGCCATTTTGGATTCAACAAGAATGTTGTTGCCCGATCTTCTGTTGAAGTAGAATATCGAGTCATTGTCATTACCACATATGAGTTGATATGGGTTAAATCTATTTTGGGGGATATGGGATTTCCTGTCCTAGAGGCCATAAACTTGCACTGTGATAATCAAGATGCTATCCAAATTGCCAACACCCTTGTATTTCATGAGAGGACTAAACATATAGAGATCGATTGTCATTTTTTGCGGGAGAAAATTCAAGACCAAACCATCACTACTGTGTTTGTGCCTTCTGGGGACCAACTAGTTGATATGTTCACCAAAGTTATTTCTGGTAAAACTCTTCCCATATACTCTCTCAGGCTTGGAATGATGGATGTTTATGGTGTTAGCTTGAGGGGGGTGTTAAAAGGCAAGCTACCTTAGACTTACCGGAGGGTGACGATAACTCAAGGGGTGGCTAGGTCTTCTTCTATGGTCGGGCGTGGCTGCGGAATGAAGGCCGAGGAGAAAACATTTTGAAACCTGAAGGTGCGTTCTCTCAACAGACTTGTCGAACACGATAGGAGTGATACTAAATATGGATTTCTCTCACCCCAGTGAAGTACTTAGTCCGATGAGTGGTGTGTCATTTAATTATGACTCATTTAATTTGACCCCAACTGAGAGTGAGTATGAGCGACCTAATGATCCTGTGGTGATGTGTTCTTTCCCCACCCCCTGCGTTGACCTCGTTATTGCTCTGACCATGGACTCGTCGTTGTGTGAATGTTCATCTAAGTTTCACCATATTGTCGTGGCGAGTTATGTCCCGAGTAAGGGTCAAGAGCATAGTATCAATTTTGTTGTGGGTGTCCCACTTATTTTCATGGACATTATCGTTAGTGATGGTTTTCTTTCGAAGGATCATCTCGTCATTATTGACCCCCTCAGGAAACCCAACATTGAGTCCATGAGAGACCTATTTAGCGAGTCTCCCTTACCAGGGAGCATTCACCTTATTATGGATGTCTTGTGTCTTGGCATGAGTGGGCTTAACGTTCACAATGACTTTTCTTATATACCTCCTGGGAAGACACCTAACGGGCCTTAGCACTTAAGAGGTACCTGACACACACCTGTGTTACCTTCATTTACAACCTCTATGGAATTCCTTCGGGTGATGGCATCATTCACAACGATTTATCTATCTACCACCGGGTAAGCCTCGCGATGGATTACAACCCTTACAAGGTCTTTGGCATCTCATAGTTTTGCAGCTTAATACTGATGTCTCAAGTAGTCATTTAGGTACTTGTCGCACGCTCGACGACTATTTGTACATTCCACCAAAAGAGCCTTCTGATAGGTCACCCAATCTTGGATACATTCAGCTCATTATCGGGCGTCCCCCTAGAGAGTGTGTCCTACCTGTTGCGCTTCATTTGCATCATTTGTATGTGTTTGTTGTGACGTTTGTTCGTCATTTGCATGGGTCACATAAGTCCATCCGATGGAGGATCAATACTGTAATGAATCTTATAAATCTCATTCAGATAACCACAGGCGGGAGCAAGTATTTCATGAAGGCGAGCAGGTGGTGGTGAGAATCTGCGATGTGAGGCTCCCTCGAGAGGCGAGCTAAAAGTTTGATCGTTAGGAGAATGTGTCTCTACACAATCATGAGAAGGATCAGAGCAAATGCCTACGAACTTGATAACACTAAGGGTCCATTCGGCGTGAAGGAATTGGCTTTTTGGAATTAGCTTTCTGGAGAAACCCAATATCCGCAAGAATTGATATTATGTAGAATTTCAATTCTGTTGTTCGGCTACAGGATGGAATTCAGTCAACAGAATTGGAATTGAGACATAAAAGTTGTTCGGCTGCAGGATGGAATTCATTCACAGGAATTGAAAATTTAAAAATTCATAATTCTTAAAATTGAACCATTTGTTCTGCAGCTCGATATTATCCATCGCAGCAAAACTACGCATGAAATGATTGACTATGGAATCAAAACTTATATTGATACAACAAAAGACAAGATAACTAACTAAGTGTGGATTTTGGTGCATAAGTGTGGATTTTAGTGCATAAGTGCGGATTTTGTGGTTCTTTCTGTTAAGAAATAGAGCTAATTTTTAGCATTGCAGTGCAATATAACGGTGAAGAAATGGATTCACTATATGAAAGTTAGTTCATGCAAAACAAATTTGATATATCCTCATCATTCAACTCTTTCATCAGGATTCACAATTCAGGTAAGAAAGATCCCCTATTGGCACCATTGCGTAAATGAAAAAAAAATCAACATTATCAAAGTATTATGCATCTAGACTCCACTTCAACACAGAAATTGGTTCAAAGCAAACACATTATCAACATAGAAATAATCTTCTTAACGACACATTTTTAGATCAAAACAATGTACAATAATAATGAAAAACAATATCTTCATAACCACACATTTATAGATCTACACTACGTGCAACAATGAAAAAAAATATCTTCATAACTACACATTTCTAGATCTACACTACGTATAACAATGAAAAAAATATCTTCGTAACCACGCATTTCTAAATCCACACCCTAAAATAATCATGAAAAAAATTTAAAATGTACAAAGAAGAAGAGGAAGAGGAGAAAGAAGAAGAGGAAGAGGAAGAAGAATACTGAGAGAGGAGGTAGATCTGGCGAGCGAGTCGAAGTCGATCTGGAGGAAGTCGAGGTCGATTTGGCGAGAGGAACTCGAGCACGATCTGGTGAGAGGACCAGAAGTAGGAAAATCGTGTCGATCTAGCGAGAGGAGAACGAGAATGATCTGGCGAGAGGAGCAAAGAAGGAAAATCGCATGAAATTTGGATTCGCCGTGGGAGAGGAATGTCGGGCTGGAGAAATTCGGCGCAAAACTAGGGTGGGGAGGTAAGAATTCGGATATTGGTTTCTTATGGCAATTCTAAAACCGATGGCTTTGGCGTGAAAATCAATTCCTCCGCAATTTCGTCCCGCCGAATGCAGCAATTGGTTTTACTTTTTCTCAAAGTCAATTCCAAAAAGGCAATTCATGCGCGCCGAACAGACCGTAAGAGTATGAATATCCATCTCGTAACTAATATTGAGGACCTGATCATATACAACTACCCTCATGAGTACGTGGACCTGTGTTGTGGAGACCTCCCGGAGCCTACACCACCACATCGCTAGAACCGCACCCAATCCACTCCTGAGCCGCACATATCTTTGGGTCAGGCTTCTATGGCTTCACAGTTTACACCAACGATCGCACCTAAATAACAAACACATCATTTGAGTTTTGAGAGCATTACTGGTATTGTTGTCCACGAGTGCATAATCACACCCAACGGACAGACACAACCGTGCCATTAGAGAGGATGCTCCGCCATTGACGATACTTGGACGACCTTCGATGGACCACATCCATTTTACCCCATATACACCAAGAGGATTCTGAACTCCATTCATTAAACGATGAATTCTATCAAAATGGGGAGAATGATGGGGATTGCCGACGTGGACCCGAGGTGGAGCACCAGTTTTGGGCCCGTTCGGGGCCGATTGGACAATTGTCATATTTAGCCTCCCTGGATCGACGATCCGACTCTGCAAATGCGTCCGAATTTTTTCTTACAGGTTTTTTGATATATTACTTTATTATTTTCAATCATTATTTAGTGAGATCGGACACTTCATCTTCTCAGCCAATCATAGTTGTTGATGTCAGGGTGTTCTAATGTTGTTTTGCTATAAATAAGAGTAAAGGGTCAAGCATCATCCTGATGGGAGATTTTAGAGAAGATGATTTCACGGAATCTGGCAATCCTCTCGCGGTGACGACTCCGTGAAGCCCCTAGGTGACAACTCCTAGGTTTGTGTTATGGGCCGGGCCGCCGGGGCTCTGGGACTCTGGGCCTAATCCCGCTCCCGCCCCCGGGGTTAAGGGGCCCTAGCCCTCCCGCCACATAACAGGCCCGCGGACCATACACCCCAACCCCTTTTGGCACGTGTTCTCGGCACCACGGGTTGTTGAGGCTGGGGCTCGATACCCAGACCTCCTTGATAGAAGCAGTTGGGTGATAGGAGCTGGCGTTAAGAGCTTCTATCAAGGAGGTCTGGGTATCGAGCCCCAGCCTCAACAACCCGTGGTGCCGAGAACACGTGCCAAAAGGGGTTGGGGTGTATGGTCCGCGGGCCTGTTATGTGGCGGGAGGGCTAGGGCCCCTTAACCCCGGGGGCGGGAGCGGGATTAGGCCCAGAGTCCCAGAGCCCCGGGCCGCTTTTATGTTATGGGTCGGGCCGCCGGGGCTCTGGGACTCTGGGCCTAATCCCGCTCCCGCCCCCGGGGTTAAGGGGCCCTAGCCCTCTCGCCACATAACAGGCCCGCGGACCATACACCCCAACCCCTTTTGGCACGTGTTCTCGGCACCACGGGTTGTTGAGGCTGGGGCTCGATACCCAGACCTCCTTCATAGAAGCTCTTAACGCCAGCTCCTATCACCCAACTGCACCGCGGATCAGTTGGTGATGAGAGCCGTGTTGAAGGCTCCTTATCAAGGAGGTCTGGGGATCGAATCTCAGCCTCAACAACCCGCCTCAATTAAACTGGTTGAGGAGACGGGTTGGGGTGTGGGGGCCGCGGCCCTGTTAGGGTATCCCGATTGGGGGTCACTATGGATCATTGTCGTGGACTGCTTCGCGTGGTGCGGTATTTGAGCAACTGGTATTGCCCACGGGTACGGGTGAAGCCTTACCCCTAACATAAAAGTGCACTTTTATGTTATGGGCCGGGCCGCCGGGGCTCTGGGACTCTGGGGCTAATCCCGCTCCCGCCCCCGGGGTTAAGGGGCCTTAGCCCTCCCGCCACATAACAGGCCCGCGGACCATACACCCCAACCCCTTTTGGCACGTGTTCTCGGCACCACGGGTTGTTGAGGCTGGAGCTCGATACCCAGACCTCCTTGATAGAAGCTCTTAACGCCAGCTCCTATCATCCAACTGCACCGCGGTGCAGTTGGATAATAGGAGCTGGCGTTAAGAGCTTCTATCAAGGAGGTCTGGGTATCGAGCCCCAGCCTCAACAACCCGTCGTGCCGAGAACACGTGCCAAAAGGGGTTGGGGTGTATGGTCCGCGGGCCTGTTATGTGGCGGGAGGGCTAAGGCCCCTTAACTCCGGCGGCGGGAGCAGGATTAGGCCCAGAGTCCCAGAGCCCCGGCGGCCCGGCCCATAACAGTTTGTTCTTGTATCTCCTTTCATCCTCCACCAGCTCCAGGTAGCCCCTCCCGTAACTCACGCCAGCCCTCCACTGAAGTCTTCCTCACGTGCTTTCCTCTTTCTCCCCATCAGCAGTCCATTGAAGCCTTCCTCACGTTATTTCCTTCCCCTGATCAGCAGCCCACCGAAGTCTCAAAACTTCCTTCAGCAATTTCAAAATAGCACACCTCTAGAAATTCCAATGCAGCCCGCCTCCAACATTTTCAAAACAGCCCCCTGATGCATGTTTTCTCCCTTACTGAGATCTGCCCTCAAACACCCAAAAGGACCCACTTTGACCATTAGATCCCCTCATTCAGATCCCACCCGACACCTCCAAAAATGAATAAATTTGGGTTGTCTATATTTTCAAGAGGGCCCTCCCCGAACCCCAACTTCTCGATCCAGTCAAACAGCCCCAAAACCAGTCCTCCGAACCAACAATATCCTTATTCCAGCAACAGTACAACATCCCTTCTTCCGTACAGCCACCAACCACCTGTGAGTCACTGGATCTCCATTGCTCAGCAACCTCCCTTAATCGGTGAGTGTATTTTTGTTGTATTGAACAATTTCTTCAATATTAATATATGATGATGTGATTTCATACTTGCCTGGATCTACAATATCGCAGTTGTTTGCTTTAGAATATTTTGTGATTTGTAGGAACCATTCACCGTGCGCTCTTGCTTTGGCCTTCCACGTGGAAAAAAACTTAAGCTTGTTTTGCCTTAAAGAAATAGAATTGCACCGCTTAAATTATTTGTTTTTGATTTAATATTTTTATTACTTGTTCTTTTCTCTCCGTCGCGTCTCATTTGCATGATACATATAGGAGAGCTACCCATATACACCTCACTTAGGATTGTTTGTTAGTCGCACACCCACATATCCTATCATTCATTAGGCGTTGTTTACGTTCATTGCATTCGTTGCATGAATATTCGTATAGCATGTAGGGTCAGGGCATCATATGTACATCACCGGTAGATTCGTCCTGCATCATGCAACCTAGCATATGCTCAAAACTAGCCACTTCATACTAACAACAATTTAAATCACAAAATTGTACTACATGAGAGTTGCCCCTTTCCAAGTTGTAGATACAGATATCAATATAAAATTAAAGTTAAACTTTAATTTAAAGAAAGACATGATGTGCTTAGGCATTAATGAGACTATGCTTAAAGATAGGGCGCAATGGCGACAGAGGATCCATATAGCCGACCCCACTATGGTGGGATAAAGGCTTGAGTGTTATTGTTGTTGTTGTTGTAATCAATTGAATTTTTTATGGAGAAAGATACAGATTATACAGATGTTCATGGAGGATTTGGGTATGGAGAAAGAAATGAAGAAGGAAAAAACCATTCTAGACTTTGTCATAGCACATGAGCTAATTGTGACAAATACGTTCTACGTGAAGAGAGAAAAACACTTAATTACGATCAAGAGCGGACAAAATAAGTCACAAATTGGTTATTTTTATGACTCGCAAAATGGATAAAAAGATTTGTAAGGATTGCAAAGTCATACCAGGAGAAAGTTTGACAATGCAACATAGGCTAGTTGTGTTGGATGTGCAAATTAAATATAGTAACTTTACGAGAAAGACAAAAATGTTGCCAAAAATTCGGTGGTATAACTTGAAGAAGGAAAACAGGTTGCTTTCAAGGCAGCGGTTGTAGAACTGGTGGATGATCCTTATGTTGATCCTAGTGTCACAGAGGAAGTTATGTCTTCTCATTTAAGGATAAGTGGAAAGAACGTACTTGGAGAGTCAAAAAGTCGTGCACCCCCACAAAAAAATTTTGGTGGTGGACAAGGAAGTTTAAGACAAAGTGAGGCAAAGAGGGTCAGCTACAAAACATTATATGTTTGTAGGAATGATGAAAACTTGACAAAGTATAAAGTCGACAAGAAATAAGCTAATGCAGTAAGTAAAGCAAGAAGTCAAGCTTATGAAGAATTTTACAAACGACTAGATACCAAAGATGGAGAGCGTGATATATATAAAATTGCTCAAGCTAGAGAGAGGAAGACAAGAGATTTAAGCCAAGTTAAATGCATAAAAGAAAAAACAGATACGTTTTGACAGATGACGTGGCTATTAGGGAGAGATGGAAAAGATACTCTTATCAACAATACAATGAAGGAAAAGACAATGAACTGAACTGGGAAGACTTAAGTAAATCGGAGGAGTATAGAAACATAACTTTTTATCGTAAAATTCAAGCATCAGAGATAAATGACGCTCTGAAGAAGATGAAAAATGGAAAGGCGGTTGGACCAGATGATATACCCAATGAAGTATGGATATGCTTAGGGAGGGAAGGAATTTTATGGCTTACAAGTTTCTTCAATAAGATACTGAGGACAAAGAGGATGTCAGACCAATGGAGAGAAAGTATTTTAGTACCTTTGTATAAGAACAAAGGAGATATACAAAATTGTGTCAAATACAGGAGAATTAAATTAATAAGTTATACTATGAAACTATGAGAACGAGTAATAGAGAGAAGAGTTAGATGAGAGACTAGCATCTCAGAGAATCAATTTGGATTCATTTCAGGGAGGTCAACCATGGAAGTTATACATCTCATGAGGAGACTCATTGACAACTATCGGAAAAGACAAAAAGATTTGCATATGTTGTTTATCGATCTGGAAAAGGCTTATGATAGAGTTCCAAGAGAGGTCATGTGGAGAGTCATAGAAAAGAAAGATGTAAATGTATCATACATTGACGTAATATGAGATATGTATACAAATTCAGTGACCAGGGTGAGGACGTCTAGAGGATTAGCACAAGAATTCCCTATCGTTGTTGGCTTACATCAAGGGTCAGCTTTAAGCCCTTATCTATTTACCCTTATCTTAGATGAGCTCACCGGACATATCCAACAAGCAATACATTGGTGTTTATTATTTGCAGATGATATTGTTTTGGTCGATGAGACGCGCGAGGGAGTAAACGTGAAACTTGAATCTTGGCAAGACACTTTAGAAAAGAAGGGTTTTAGGTTGAGCAGGACAAAGACAGAGTATATAGAGCTTAAATTTAGTAGTGGAAGAAGGTCGGATGACTCCGTCATTAAAATGGGTGACCAAGATATTTCCCGCAATGAGTGCTTTAAATATCTGGGATCGAAAATTCAAAAAGATGGAGGTGTAGCTAAAGATGTGATACATAGAATCTAAGCAGGTTGGTTTAAGTGGAGAGGCGCGTCTGGGATCTTATGTGATCGTAAAGTACCATTAAAACTTAAAGGCAAGTTTTAACGTACTGCAATTAGACCAGCAATGCTCTACGGTTCTGAGTGTTGGACAGTGAATGGTGTACATGAGCAAAAAATGGGAGTTGCGGAGATGAGAATGCTTAGGTGAATGTGTGGTCACACGAGACTGGATAAAATTAGGAATGAATGTATCAGAGATAAGACAGGAGTGGCGCCAATTGTAGAGAAGATGCGAGAAGCATGTTTAAGATGGTTCAGACATATACATAGGAGATCATTAGAGGCACCTGTTAGGCGTTGTAAGAGTTTAGTCACTAGACATGTTAAACGGGGGAGGGGTAGACCAAAAAAGACTTGGAATGAAACTATAAGGGAAAACATGATGTACTTAGGCATTAGTGAGACTATGATTAAAGATAGGGTGCAATGGCGACAGAGGATCCATATAACCGACCCCACTATGGTGGGATAAAGGCTTGAGTGCTCTTGTTGTTGTTGTAATCAATTGAATTTTTTAATCTGCATCATCAAATTATCCTTTTTTCATTGAAAATAATTATTTCTCTTATTTTCAGTTATTACCTTTCAAAAAAATCTTAATTGTCACTCTTTTTGGTGATACTTAGTATAGACTAGATCCATTTAAATTTATATGTTAAATATTTATTGCTACAGAAGAATCGAGATTTTGTCGAAGTTCAAAACAAACATAAAAAAATCATACATTTACAAAATAGCATTTCTAGAATATACCATTATATTGTGTACTATAAGTGAATTTAGTAAATTTAAATAAAACTAACCAAACAGTATTCATCCCGTTCTTTGCTAGTAAAGGCATATAGTAGATGAAGTAATTTAGAATTAGTATATACAGTAAAGGAATGTACACAGTCTATAATGCATGCCTACATAATTTTGTGAAAATTGGAACGTGCTTGAGCTGCTTTCTAATCACATAGCTTACTGCCTCTCCATTAACAAATATCAATCGTCCAAAGGCAAAATTAAACAAACCAACAAGAATCAAAACTACACAAAAATGATGCCTAATGGAACAGCCTTCAAAGCTTTAAGAATTTATACTGGAAGTATTTGACATTGGCTATTTTTATCAAACAGACACGCACTATCGGAAGATAAATATGGTTCCTGCAATATGTAAATTTGTGAAGGATTGTCCATCTTGACAGATAGACAAGTTAAACAAAATACTCGAGCGGATTCAAACTGTGTAACTTATTATACCTGTCAATTTGCTAAAACCTTCAAGAGAGTAGCGTTCACACAATTCAAAAACTTTCTCCGCATAACCAGCTTCCATTGCCAGATAAACCTTCATTATTGTAGGAGCAAATTTAACAACTAGTGAGTTAGAATGAAGCAAGTATAAATCACAGATCAACTAGAGTAACAGATGAAATAATGACAACTCATTTTTCCAATTAACTAATATAAACTAGATAAAAAACAATTTCATCAGCTATACCATTTTCATGAGATATGAATCCCCTAATAAAACTAAATTTGATATATATTAATCACCGGAATAAATGATCTACCAAGATAGAGAGAAATTAATACTAAATTATATATAATAGTACGAGTGAGGAAATTTGTGGCTCACTTTCCACAGAAAGGGTTGAAATTAATGTGTCAGTGCAATTAAACTCCCACTTTGGGATCATGTCTCTCTGGAGAAGGAGCATTCCCTGGAAGATATTTTCAAGAGGCAATCAGGATAGAGGCAGCCAAAGATAAGTGTGAAACCGATGTTGTAACAACCCACGTTTTAAACAGAAAAAAATACAATAAGAATGGCAATTTTGTAAATTACCTAAAATTTTCCTCTATACCTAGCCGCAGCCCCCCAACCCGATTATTTCTCATTCTTTTTGGCGCTAGGTTTTCACGCACGCTGTCGATCCCGTCTCCCGCGCCGACACCCACGCGCCGCTATTTTTCGCAAGCCGCATCCGTTTCCGCCTCCTGCCCCTCTTCTCCCGTGGCCGGCAACCTTCTAGCTTCTCCTCAAGGCCGGCGGCTACTCCTGCTCTGGCCGGCCGTTTCTCCTTCTCCCTAAGCCGCAGCAATAGCTTCCCTCTTCCTCCAAAGAGCCGGCAGCGGTTTTCCTCTCCCCAAACCAACAACAGAAAGCCTATTCCCTCCTCTTCAAGGGTCGGCAGCCACCTCTACTCCTATTTCTCTTCGATTTGACCGGTAAATGCGAGAGGGACACCTCTACTAGGATTTTGGGCTCTGATTTTGACTTCCTTGGGTAAGGAACTCCTCATTTCCCCTTAATTTAGATTTTCTTGAAATTATTTGGCAAATTTTTTGAGCTCCAAATTGCGTATTTATGTTGATCCAAGTTTATGCCTCTCTTGTAATCCACTAACCACTTTGTGTTTGTGATTTCCGGCGCCGCTCATCGAATCCGTTGGTGGGATCACTCAAAACCCTTCGGATTTAGGGTTTCCCTAACCTAGGCGCCCCCAAATTTCGATTTCTACGTGATAATCTCCTCTCCCCTCACTTTTGAGGGAGGTAAATTGTTAAACCCTCATATTTAGGTTTTGTGATATTAATTGCATGTGCTAGCGTAGGGTTTTCCGTTAAATTCAAATATCATCCATAATGGTTCTTGGACAGGTTTGAAATAAATTGTTAATTTTGCTTACGCTGCTTAGCCGCTACCGTCAGATCCGGCCTTACTTAAGGCAAGTAGAGAAATCTCTCGCTTGCAAACATTGATCTTAGCTTGCTACACCTTTTCATATGTCATGAATTTTACTTTTGAATACCCGAATCATCAAATTGTTAGCTTGTCTTAATACGCTAGGAATCACTAAACTATAAATCATTTCATTCATTAATATCATAAGCAAGCATTGAAAGGTAGTATCTAATTGATGAAACTCCTTGAATTGGGTTCCCTCTTGAATCCCTATCGGGAACAAAAGACCGGTCATAGCGAGCATGAACTCCCTGGCTCAAGGGTGAGGGTTCGCAAGAGCCACCCCTTAGAGATCACGGGCATAAATTTTGAATCTCTGATAAGTCTTGAATCTGAATTTGAATCCTTCTGAATCATGAATCATGTACATCAAATAAAGACACCCACACATTTCATTTGCTACAGTTTATGTCATTACATGAACGAACATATGCTACACTCTGGAGTAGGTAGTAATAATTCTAGTCGTTTCTGCTTGACTCATTTACTTGCTTGTTTTGCCAGCTTTACTTCATGAAAATTAGTACACGTACATTTCTGAACCCTTACTAGTTGCACTTTACTTACTTTTACCAATGTTCTGAGGTTTTTTCCTTATTTGTTTTGGAATTTTCCTTAGCGTCGTGACTGCGCCGCCTGCTACCTGACCCCGATCTGCGTCAAGTTCCTGTGTTCCTGGAGGTTTATCTTACTTATTGTTGTGTCAGGTTCTATGTTTTATTTCTTGTACTGTCGGAATAATGTTTTCTTTCCTGTAATAATTATGATCAGATATTTTCTCTTGTATCATGGACAACTGCTAGGCTATAAATTATGTACTGGAATTTGATATTATTGCATGTTCATTTTTTTCTTTGGGATTTTTATTGCATGAATTGGTATCAGAAACTCGGTATCATGACTTTTATTAAAATGCATGCGTATTTTACTTTTCTCTGCCATATTCTAAAGCTTCCGCATAAAGATAATGTATTTTTCTTCAAATTATTTATTTTAAATCTAATAATACTAATTCAGCTCCAGCCTAGCAGAAATAGTATTTCTTTCCCGTGTCTGTGGCATCACGACCCGCCCGAAGTGCACTCTAACTTTTGCTTTTAGATGGGTCATGACAGATGTGGCTATTTCAACTGCTCAATCTATAGAACAACTACAGACCTATTTGGGAGAGCGATGTCAGCGACTATGGAAAAATTGGGACCTCCGTGAGAAGTGGAACTTTCACCCTTCGGTGTGAGATGAAGCTCAAAATAGAAATTTTGGCATTCTCACTATACCCTTAGTTATTACAGGCCCAAGGCACACCAAGGCGCAAAAGGGTCTTGGAGCCTAGGCGCAAGGCTCAAAAAGCAGGCGCGCGCCTGACGAGGACAAGGCGCAGACGTGCACTTGATGAGGGCAAAGCACATACACGAGCCGGACAAGGGCAAGACACAACCACATCTATTTTAAATAATCAACATCAAACATCATTCATTACTATCATTTATATCTCTTAAAAATGAATCAATGTGGTCACTTGTATCATATCTAAGTTTCATCACTCGATTATGTTCACAAACACTAAATCATGCAAAAATTATTGAATTCTTACATTATTTTTCTTTATTTTAAAAAAAAATGTTTACAACAAAAATCTCACACAGGTGCGCCTTTTATGATCCAAATGCGCAAAAAAGATGGAAGGCGTAAACCTCCGAGCCTGGTGGTGAGCCTTAAGCCTTAGGCGCGCCTTTAACAACATGGACTATACCGGTGCTCAAAAATGGAGGTTATCAAAAAACATTCATTTTTTTCAATGGGGTAAATCAAAAACGACGTCCGAGCAAAAATGAAGTACCAAATACAGCCTCAATCGGACCAAGCAGCAAGTTGGCCAATTGAAAGTTTATCATTTTTTCTACTTCAAGTAATTAATATCTTGTAACTGTATTTCCTAGAATGGCATATTTGTTATGTGTGCTCTATGCCCAAGGTATATAATCCTTAGGAATTGTATTTGATCTAACTTTTGTTCAATTGAAGATTTGAGAGTGAAACTTTCCCTCTTCCTCTTTGTGGTTAGCATCAGCTGGTATCAAAGCAAGTCTTCCCAACGAATCGCCCCCGGCTTGATCGTGGAACAAATCTCTCATCTGATTGCTAAAAAGATTGATCGTGGAGAAGTATCTATCCTTTCTGGCAATCATTTTCCTATTCGACTCCTTGTTCATCACGGTCATTGTGATATATATATAGTGTAAAATTAATTATATATATAGATAAAATAATAGAATGTGTAAATAACAAACGCATATATATATGTATATATATATATATATATGTATATATATATATATGTATGTATATATATATGTATATATTTATGTATATATATATGTATATATATATGTATATATATATGTATATATATGTGTATATATATATGTGTATGTATATATATGTGTATGTATATATATATGTTTATGTAAATATATATGTTTATGTATATATATATATGTATATATCTATATGTGAGCGGGCGCGCGTGTGTGCATGCGCGCATTTATGCGTGTGAATATATTTAATGTCCGTGCATAAGTATGTTTGTTGGTATATGAGATGTTTTAGGTGTGAAGGGATAATATTATATATATATATGATGAAATGATGGAAGTTTTTACCTCTCTGGTGGCAAGAACTTTGAACTTCACTTGGTATATATTAGTGAATAGAATTTCCTTCAATCCACTCTTTCCAATTTAATATATGGATGCTCTGCTTAAACTGGATTTCTCGGGTTAAAAGGGATCTTCGGACTTCTCTCTTTTATCGATCTTGCATGGTGAGTTTTTCATGTGTTTAATCTTGAGCGTTGGATCCTTCTTCTAGAGATTATTTATGTTAATTTAAGCTTTTATTAAAATAAGTTACTAGACACTTTGGATTTAAATAATCGCATAATATCTGACCATACCACTGTTGCCTTGGTCATTCCAGGATTTATTATGGGAAATTAAATTAAATAGAGGTGGAAAGGACTCACTTGCCTTTAGTATTATGTGAGTTGGTTGTCGTGTAGCTGTATGATTTAATCCTACAGCTATAATCAAGAGTTATTTGGGCATGTTGACCTCTTTCCATCGATCTGTGAGTTGCATAGTGAATACATATCTCTCGGCCACTATTCATCTCCATATTCTATGGACACTTTCTCCCTCTCAATTATGGAATGATGATTAAAAGTTTATATTTCCATCATCCTCTCCACCTTCCCACCTCTTGCATTAGTTACAAAATTTTGGAGTCTTGGGCTACTTGCGTTGATCCTGACTTCTTTGAGGAAGATTAAAGTATCTCTCTCACTCTCTCACGGCTGCAACTTGTGGTAGAATGAAATTTATTTCCTTGACTGTGTGAGTAATTTATGCTGCAGTCCTTTCAGAACCTCGCTCACCGAGCTTTTCAAACTCTGTCCGAAATTTTACGAATGAGACGGCACTTTGAGGGAGATATGGCTACAAACCATGGGAGTTCGAAAGGAAAGGAGAAGGTTAATGCGAGTTCTACTCACTTTAAGCTATGTTCTATTTATCTCAAGTTGATTTCTGATATATTAAAAAAGGAAAAGAAAGAACTTTTGCCATGAAGCATGATATTATTAGAAATTTTCTTGCTTAAAATATTCATGCATAAGTATGATGATTGTTGGGGAGTTTCCTCCGTGCCATGTTTCATTCCTCTTTTTGATGACTTGAGCTGTTGGAAGCTCCCTGTGATGATTTATATATTACTTAATGAATTTTGTCTACCACCCTTATTACTGTTGCAACTCTTTTTTTTTGAATATCTGCATTGTTTATCTTCTGTGGTTACACCGGTGGATCTTTTTTTATATATATTTCTCTTCTTTTACTCATTTTCCCCCGATGGCTCTTTCCTGTTATTGTGATAAAGTTGTGGATTGGATTTTGGCAAGTGGGATTTAACATTTGAGAGTTATGGACATATTGTTATTCTCCGCTATTTTTTTAAGTACAAACTGATATTTTTTCAGAAGTGTTCAAAAGAAAATTGGTGGGGATTGTTGCCCTTCAATTTAGAAACAGTATAGTTATGTAATATATGCCAGGACATGGCGCAAACTAAAAATGTGTTCCAGGGCCTCCACACGGTGCTCCATTGAGTGTCGGGGCTTCGTCATAAGTAGAAGATGGCAGACACGGGAGATTGGAGGGTCGGTGAGGCTGTAACACCCAAATATCGTCACACAACATAAAACAATTTAAAACTTTCATATCAAATCATTTTTGAGGAAAATGAAGGAGAAACATGCATAAAATGTCGCAGCAACGAGTTTTAAATGTTATCATTTTAATATAATTAATTTCCATGACATTACTATTTGTAATACCATTTTCATTTCATGCAAAAATAAGAATAGCTATTCAAATTGGTGTGCTCATATCAGAAATTGGTGTGCTCATATCAGAAATTGGTGTGCTCATATCAGAAATTGGTGTGCTAATATCAGAAATTGGTGTGCTATTAGAGAGAAGTGGTGTGCCAATAAGGAAATTGATATGCAAACTGATTTCAATAAGCTTCATAGGCGGTGGAAGGTGGAAATTGGACCGGCCCTCATTAAATAAACCCTCACAAATGCCATTATCAAAATCTTGAAACCCTTCACGCTATAGCCGCTCTCGCCCAAAAGCTCTAGGAAAGCTGCACACCGATCCTCTTCCTCCTCGCCATTTCTCCCCTCTGAAGCCAAGTTTCCGGTGGAGAGAAAGCCTCTCTCTACTAACCCTAAGCCCTCCTCCTAGTCAGTGCGCTAGTGGTGACCTATCGGCGCCCTAACGGTGAGAGATCGGAGAAAAGAAACCCTAAATTTCTTCATTTCTTGTTTGAATTCTCACGGTAAGTTCTTCTTCCCCTCTTTCCCCTCTCCTTTATGCAAAAAGGAAGTAATTTACGTTCCGTTTTAAAGCTTTAGGAAGAAAATAATTTCTTGGTGGCATGCAAACTTATATGTTATATGGAGGGATGATTTTATGGCATGCAAACCTTAGTTTAATATTCTAAAAGAATTTTTAGGGCTGATTTTATGAAGCTAATTGCTGGAATTTCAGGAAATTACTCAATATGTTCTAAAGCCTTGGAAAGAAGTTCATGTTTACTTTAATAAAATTAGTGTTATAGATTATATGGAAGGGTTGTGCTCAATTGATATGTAAATGAATTAGCATGATAATAATTGATAAGGCTTTGGTGGGAATCATGAGTAAAATTAGGGATTTTTGCATCATATATTGCTAAAATTACTATGAGGCTACTGTTTTTCCCCCTTTGGAGAGTTGTTTACCCTATATAAGGACTAATTTGGCATAAGAACTTGATATATTCCAAATTACACCCTTATGAATCATGACACCTTGTAGATACTAGGAAAAATTGAAGATGTTAAGTTTCATGGGGAGTTCCATGTTTATGTTAGTGGCATGTTGTGAACATGGTTGAATGAATTTTAGAGCTTAAAAGTGTTATATTTGACGAGATATGCGGATTTTGCGAATAAGGAACTCACCTTAGCCTTGTAACCTTAGATAAACCCTATAAAGTCTAAATCAACATATAGCGTCAACGTCATAGTTATTTAAAGGTTCAACTTCAACGTTAAAGAGTGTCTACTTACAGATACTAAGAAGAATGATGCTCCAAGATCGTTGCGATGATACCCCGAAGAAAGCAAAAAAAAAGAGATACTCACGGTGAGGATTACCTTTTTAATTTATGCTTTATTTTTAAGTGTCTTCAATTTAGACACTGTTATTAAATTTTATAGTGAGCTTATTTACTGCATGTGACTGATACTGCATGGGAACTGAATATTATGAAATTATATAGGCTCGCAATTCACTATAACTGATAGATAATATCGTCACTAGTGAAAGGAGGGAATGAATATATAACTGATAACCTCCTTCCTAAGTATATATATAAGACTATAAAGACAGAAATAATGAAAGAAATATGGTTGCATCGATGCATACGGTAAGGGTATCTGCAGATTGATTTAAATCCAGATGGACCTTAATGGGTCTTAAGTGAGTTGTACGCATTGGATTATACTCCCGGGTCAACTCAGTTGGGCCTTAACGGGTCTTAAGCGAGTTGTACGCACTGAATTCGACCCAAGTGGAGTGAGCCCAAGACTGAATACTGAAATAAATGCAGTACCCCTTAACGAATGAAATGAAGACATATTGAAACAAGAATACATAAGTCAAAATGATAAATGAATACAATGAAAAGAAATGAACAATGAGCTTTATGCTATACGAATGAAATACAACAAATGAATACAATAATATATATATATGAATATGAAAATTATTATCATATGTGAATCATATGCAAATGAAACACTTCATAAACAAAGAAATTGATAGTTGTTCATTATTGCCTTTATTATTACTTGGCTACATGTTTTGTGATCCATGCTCGAAAAAGCCTGTTTATTTAATTATGTTGATAGTATTTAATCCAACTGAATGACGGAAATAGGTATGCAAATTGTTACTGATTCGCCTTGTTTGCATGTACAAGCGATTAAAAATGTAAATTTCTCACTTAGTCTTTATTAAAGACTAATCATTTAGTTGTCAAATTTTTTTAGGAAAACAATGATCGACAAAAAAATTCTTGAAGCTTGGCTACACGTGATAATTAGGTATGTCAATTTTAATTAAGAGTGGAATTTTAGACATGTATTACTTTTAATGCAAAGACAAGTTGTGTGATAATGTTATTTGGTACTCAATGTGATTTATGATTTTGTACTGCGCCAAAAGATCAAGTTTAAACACTATGAATACTGATATACTGTGGCGGTCTCCGAGCCGTTGCAGAGGCGGCGGAGGAAGAGGCCGGAAGTCTTGTGGCGGAGAGGTGGGCAGCGCTTCGAGGTGGGCAGAATGCGTCGAGCAGGCTGTTGGTCGATGTGAAGGGCAACCGGAACAGGGGTTGCGTCGGTGTTGGCGAAGGGCTCGGCAGTCGGGCACCCGTTGGCAGCAGAAGGGTGCAGCTCGAGCGTGGAGGAGCGGGAAGTTCTTTCTGCGAGGGCTGGTTATGCCGACGAATGGCTCGATGCCCGTTGAGTCACTGGAAGGCACGCAGGACGTAAACAGGGAGGTGACGCGGATCTGGCGGAGAGCGGGCTTGAAGTGTTGGAATCATTGTCGTGTTGTGAGGGAAAGTAACTTGCGTCGGGGTTGGCGAACTACTCGGTTGTGTCGGTGCTGGAGTCGGATCGACAAGCGGGTGAAATGCGAAGGAGCACTTGCGAGCACAAGTGAGCCGCGTGCGCCCGATCGATTGATTGTGGGTGTTAGAGCGAGCGAAAGCGGCGAGCGCAATTGGAAAATATTCCCGAGAAAGGAGAGAGCCTTGGGGACAGGTGTTAGCCGACGACCGATTGTAAGGGTGGGCAGCAAGGCAGGTCGGGCAATGTTACTAAGATGGAAATTAGCTTGCAATAAAACTCGAGAAATTGGATACACTCACGAGAAATACTCGTGCCTAAACCCAAGTGGCGGGTTCCTCCTTGAAATTCCTCTCACAATGAGAGATCTCAAACCATAAGCCAAAGATAACTAAAACTCTCAAGCCTCCTTTTTATATAGGGAGGGGTGCTCACATACATATTACCATAATGCCCTTACAAATTAAAGATACATACTGATCAAAAATGCAAAATAAGATACAACGTGGAATCGTCGCCGCGCGTGCATAACAAACGACTCTAATTGAAATTGAAGATTGGATTAAGAAGCTCGAGGTGATATTTTCAGCCATGAAGTTCCCAGAGGACCGAAAAGTAGACCTTGCAACCTTCCTCTTGGAAGGTGAATCCCAAAGATGGCGGGATAAAGTTGAATATTCGCCTTTTTATCCACATTTATCTAATACACGTGATATGTCACGTGTATATCTCCTATATATGTATCTTATTTGCCCGGTTTAGGGCATCAGTTCAATACGATCGAGCGCTTTCTACTTGGTATCAGAGCGTAGTGACGGTCCCGTTCCCCTGCCGCTTGCGTCTCGCCGCTCCGGATCCCGCCCGCATCGCTTCTTCTCGTCCTTCCTTCGGCGACCCCTCTCCTGCACGCTCGTCTCCTCCTCACTCAACTCCTCTGCCGCTCGCGTTCGCCCGGACTCGTCGCTCCCGCATCGTCCGCGCCCGACCTAGCCGCTCGCGGATCGCGCGATCCTTCTTTTCTGTCGCACCCGATCGGGCTGCTGGGTTCTTTGGCCTAGCTTGTCGCCGGCGCCCGACCTAGCCGCTTCCAGCCGGCCGTTTTGTCCTCCATGGGGACTGCCGGAGACACCGCCCTCACATCCTCCGGTGTTCTCTTCGGCTTCCAGATCTAAGGGGCACCTGTAGGATGTTTCTTTAACTCTTTTTGATATCTTCGTTCTCTACAATGGATGATCCGTCCGATGTCTCCCCTTCCTCTCAATCCAGTGCTCTTCCCGGTTCCTCCGTTCCCCGATCCGGTGCTTTGCCCGGTTCCTCGGGTGATCCTCCTCGGAGTCATGGCCAGTCTGGCTCGTTGAAGATTACTACGGTTGCCTTAGATGACACAAATTATCTTGAATGGTCACGGGCGGCCCAGCATGCTATTCGCAGCCACCAGTTATATGGACTTATTGATGGTACCACTGCTGAACCACCACGCACCGATCCCTCATGGCGCAAATGGGATGCGGACAATTCGTTGGTCGTCTCGTGGTTACTTCATTCGATGTCTCCTCGGGTGTATCAGAGTTATATGTTGTTGGACTCCGCCTATGATATTTGGACACGGGCCCGTGATACTTACTCTCAGGCGGGTAGTTCGATGCAAGTGTACGAGCTCACTCGCCGTGTTCTGGAACTGAAGCAGGGGACAATGACCATTGCCGCCTATTATTCTGAGTTTGAGCGTCTTTATCAAGAGCTAGATTTCTTCAATACTTTCGCTGCTGCTTGTACGGTTGATGCGGTGGCCCTTCAGAAAGCTAACGATCGATTCCGGGTTCACGTGTTTCTTATGGGGCTCAACATGGAGTTTGACGTTGTTCGACTACATGTCCTCCATCGTGAGCCGCTTCCCTCTCTTCGGGAGGCCTTCAGCATGCTCCTCAGTGATGAGAATCGTCGTCGCACTCTAGGCCCCGCTACTGATCACTCTGCGCTGGCTGGGATGTCGCGCGGACCCCCTCCTGTCTGTAGTCATTGTGGGAAGACTGGCCATATCAAGAACTCTTGTTTCCGCCTGCATCTGCACCTTGCTCCTGGTGGTCGAGGCTCTAGTACTCGTGGTAGAGGTGGGTACCGTGGTAGTGGTGGTCGTCACTCTGGTGATCGCTCTCACTCGTCTGCACATTCTACTGAGATTCTGGAGGACACCTCTGGAGGCCTGTCTGCCTGTGAATTGGAGGCCTTTCGATGCATGTTGCGCTCCCACGCAGATTCTGCTCCTGCTGCTTCTCATGCTGCTGTTGCCACTTCAGGCCTGTCCAGTGCTAATGTCGTGTCTTCCCCTCCTTCCGAGTGGATTATTGACTCAGGTGCAACCGACCACATGACTGGTTCTGCTTCAGGTTTTACCTCCTATACCCCCCTTTCTGGTCGTGATAAGGTTATTGCTGCTAATGGCTCTCTCTCCGCCATCGCTGGAAAAGGGACTATCCCTTGTTCTCCTGACCTATCACTGTCCTCAGTTTTGCATGTTCCCTCTTTTCCCCGTAATTTACTTTCTATTAGTCATTTGACTATCTCTTTACACTGTTCCGTGACATTCTTTCCTGATGTTTGTGTGTTTCAGGATCTGGGTACGAGGCGGACGCTTGGCAGTGGTAGGAATGTTGGCGGACTGTACTTGCTGAACCAGTCTTCACCCAGTGCTCTCTCTTCCTCCAGATCTCCGACTCTTCATGATATCCGACGCTGGCATCAACGCCTTGGCCACCCTTCTCCTTTGTATCTTACTAAGTTGTTTCCTGTTTTTCATCCGTTAATTCAGTAATTCTCTTGTGATGCGTGTGAACAGTCTAAACATGTCCGTCGGAGTACGAGTCATTTATCTGTCCCTAGTTTATGTCCTTTTGATGTTATTCACTCTGATTTTTGGGGCCCGTCCCCAGTGTTATCTTTATATGGCTATAAATGGTTTGTTACGTTTATTGATTGTCACTCCCGCACTACGTGGCTTTATTTGCTTAAAAGGAAAAGTGATGTGCTTTCTTGTTTTCAAATTTTTCATAAGCTGGTGACCCAGCAATTTGGCGGTAAAATACGTGTGTTTCGTAGTGATAATGGTGGGGAATATGACGACCGGGGTGTTTTGGGGGCCTATCTTGCCGACCATGGCATTATACATCAAACTACGTGCGTCCACACTTCCACTCAAAATGGGGTGGCTGAACGGAAGAATAGGCACCTGCTGGAGGTGGCCCGGTGTTTACTCCTTGCTATGCACCTTCCTAAATCCTACTGGGGTGATGCAGTCCTCACTGCTGCTCATCTTATTAACCGTCTTCCGTCTCGTGCTCTCTCGTTTGATACGCCCCTCTCACGTCTTGCCAAAAATCACATTGTCCACACTTCTCATCTTGCCCCTCGGATCTTCGGCTTCGTGTGCTTTGTCCACGTCCATACCCCGCAGCGTGATAAACTCGATGCGCGATCCCTGCGGTGTGTTTTTGTTGGTTACTCTCCTACCACCAAAGGGTATCGATGTTATCACCCTCCGACTCGTCGCTACTATTGCACTGTGGATGTTACATTTCGTGAGGGGGAGTCGTACTTTAGTCCTCGTCAGGGGGAGACGACTGGTAATGGTGACGAGACCATCGATTCTCCTCCTCCTATTGTCTCTCCTCTTCCTATTGTCCATTATCCTCTTCCTGCCATGGCCACTTCTCCTATTCGCTCCACTCCTCCTATTCCTTCCACCTCCGCTCCACCTATACTATACACATACTCCCGTCGTCCTACGACTGTTGAGCAAGTGCAGACTGAGAATGTTCCGCCAGTGCCAGTGACTGTCTCTGCACCAGATTCTGATGAAAACCTCCATGTTCCTCTTGCCCGTCTTATAGGTAAAAGGGGTGGCACCAAACACCCAATTGTCAACTACATTTGCTATGATCACCTCTCTCAGGCCCATAAAGCATTTATCTCTTCTCTCTCATCTATTGTGATTCCTAAGACTTGGCAGGAGGCTGTTCAAACACCTGAGTGGAAAAAGACAATGGAGGAGGAACTGTGTGCCTTGGATAAAAATAAGACATGGCGGCTTGCTTGCCTTCCCCCGGGGAAGCGAACGGTTGGATCCCGCTGGGTCTTCACTGTTAAACAAAATCAAGATGGTGTGGTGGAGCGGTACAAGGCTCGTCTGGTGGCTCAGGGATATACCCAAGCTCAGGCCATTGACTACCAGGAGACATTTGCTCCTGTTGCAAAGATGAACTCAATTTGTGTGCTTCTCTCCTGTGCTGCGAGTCGTAAATGGGAGCTACTGCAACTTGATATCAAGAATGCGTTCTTGAATGGTGATCTGGAAGAGGAAGTTTACATGGATCTCCCCCCGGGCTCTATGATCAAAGGGTCCAAAGGGAAGGTCTGCCACCTTCTTAAATTCATGTACGGCCTGAAGCAGTCTCCAAGAGCGTGGTTCGGACGTTTTTACAAGACCATGCTTCAACTTGGATACACTCAAAGTCAAGCTGATCATACTCTCTTTATCAAGAGGAAGGGTGCTCAGGTTTCTATTCTTATTGTGTATGTGGATGACATCATCACCGGAGACTACTTGGAGGAGATCAATCACTTGAAAAAACAGCTAGGCAAAGAATTTGAAGTCAAGGACTTGGGAAAGCTGAAATACTTCTTGGGAATTGAAGTTGCGAGGTCTCAACGAGGGATCTTCATTTCTCAAAGGAAGTATACTCTTGATCTTCTTGAGGAGACTGGGATGCTTGGGTGTGCCCCCGTGGACACCCCTATTGAGGCTAATCACAAAATTGATGCAGATATTAGTGGGGAGAAAGTGGATGCCTCAAAATACCAACGTCTGGTTGGGCGTCTTATATACTTGTCCCATACTCGTCCTGACATCACATATGCTGTGGGAGTCCTAAGCAGGTATATGCATTCACCCTCCTTACGTCATCAGCAGGCTGCCTTCAGGGTGTTACGTTACCTCAAGAAGGCACCAGGTCGTGGGATTCTGTTCAAAAACAGTCAGTCATTTGAAGTTGAAGTGTTCACAGATGCTGATTGGGCTGGTAGTCAAGACGACAGAAAGTCTACCACTGGGTACTGCACATTTGTAGGAGGGAACCTGGTCTCATGGAAGAGCAAGAAGCAGAATGTGGTAGCTCGCTCAAGTGCGGAAGCTGAATATAGGGCTATGGCCCAAGGCGTTTGTGAGGGACTGTGGTTGAAGACTATCCTTCGTGATATAGGCCTTCAGGGGAACAATCCTATTATGATCTACTGTGACAACAAGACGGCTATAAGTATTGCTCACAATCCTGTACAGCATGACAGAACCAAACATGTGGAAGTCGACCGACACTTCTTCAAGGATCACCTTGACAAGGGGAATATTTGCACTCCGTTTGTGAACTCATTTGATCAGCTTGTTGATGTCTTCAACAAGGGTCTATGCAGCGACAACTTCAAGGACAATACTGACAAGTTGGGAATGATCAATATATATTCTCAACTTGAGGGGGAGAGTTGAATATTCGCCTTTTTTATCCGCATTTATCTAATACACGTGATATGTCATGTGTATATCTCCTATATATGTATCTTATTTGCCCGGTTTAGGGCATCAGTTCAATACGATCGAGCGCTTTCTACTGATAATTTACTGGATGGTGTCATAATTTTGCTTTGCAGGTCTCCCTGCGATGTAAAACAAAATCCAACAAAGTGTTGCCTCTGATAATGTTAAGCAAAGTATTTAAATTGTGTCGATCTAGTGGGTCGTTGCAAATGCAAGCATGTCGTGGTCGTAATACCCCGCCCCGGTAGTTCACAAGGAAATGTAGTCATCATAGGCCTCTAATTAGAGAGGCTATATGCCACACTTAAACTAAAGAAAGAAGAACATCAAAGGAAAACTATGTGAAATCCTAAAACCGGGAAGAGGGAGTCATTAACTTTCTCGATCTTCTTCCCACCATAGAAACCTTGCACAAAAAAGAGGAACACGACTGTGGAAGTAAGCCTTAATCGTTGCCAGAGACAGATCGTTGATCGGCCTCACGGATCTCCGTTGGTGCCCTCTTCTTCCTCCTGAAGCTCCTCTTCCTTCCTCACTTCCTCACCCTAGGGAAGAGAAACACCCATGAAAATGAAGGATCTTCGGCCCTTTCACGACCTAAAACATCCCTGGACGTAATCTGGGTCGTTGGATTTGATCCACGTCTCGGATTAAAACATTAAAATATTATTTCCCATCCACCGCACGATCATACCTCTGATGTGCATGATCTGACATAATAATGTTTGGGCAACATCGGGAAGATGACAATTTTTCCTCTTTGCCACCCCATTTTGTTATCATGTACAAGCACACCATGAAAGTGCACTTGTCCGACGATAGCATCTCAGTTCCGTCAGGAAGACACCCACAGGGATAATCTCGTGAAGTACTTGACATTGTCAATAAAGTCTTGGGTCACAAACGAATGTGTGGCCTGATGTCAAAGAGGGTATATGCTGGTTTCTCATTCACGGAAAGGATAACTGTGAGATTCTAGGGTTATAATTCGAGCTACACATGATACTAGCATGATAAATAATGGGTGCAAGATTAACCAATGTAAAACTTAAATAAGAGATTTACCAGACACGACGTCTTGCAGCTCGTGGCCCTAAGCCAAGTCCAATGCATAAGCTTGTTGTTGTGTCGGTCGGGGGTTCCTCTGATCCTGCTTGCCTAGGTGGTCGCCACCACGACCTCATCCTCTTCCCCAATATGATGCTGGGCAGTGGGCCCTCAGTGGCCAGGCTGATGGCAGTGATAACAATTCCCTCTGAAAGCCCCAATAGTTCCCTCTAGAGCTTGAGGTAGTTGTGGAGGTGCCACTGGTCGTGGTGGCTACTCTTGCCTCTAATTTGGACGTCCTCGTCAAGCATTCCTCTGACGCCCTAGAAATCTTCCCCGACCAGGAGGTTTCCTCATCCTATTTACAACATGTTTCATGATTTGTTGAGGAGCCTCAACGGGTCTCTTTCTTCGCCCTTAGACCGTAAGCGGTTCGCTTCCAAGGTCTTGGTCACTTCCACAATCTGAGCAAAGCTAGAGTGTGTCGCAATGATGAGCGGCTGAAGGAGTCTCGTAATCCTTTGAAGAAATGATTCGCGGGATCACGATCATTAGCGGCATAGTTGCCAACAAAGCGAGCGAAATGACAAAACTCTCTCCGGTACCATAAAATAGAACGGTCTTCATGCTTGAACCAGAGAAATCGCTCGTGTAGCTCCTCCCTATCTGTACCGATATGAAGTACTCAACGAACGTGTCGAAGAACTCATCCTAATCGATCTCGTCGTAAGATCGTCCCATGAAAGTAATGATGGAGACAACTCACCACCATTTGCATAGCATAGCCTTCAAATAATGTGACAGCCAGAGTGACCGCCGTAACCATGGGACACTTCATCCTAATCAAAAGGTCCTTAATCATGTCTAATCACTCCTCTATCTGGATGACAGACTCGGTTCCCTTGACAGTCGATGTGGATAAGCCACGGAAGATGCTCAGCCATTCTGTCCATGGTCTGCGCCGCGCCAAGAACACGTGTGGAGAGGGGTTGGGGTGTGTGGGTCGCGGCTCTGTTATGTGGTGGGACCAAACCCCGGGAGCGGGAGTAAGCCCAGAATCCCAGAGTCCCGGCCCAGAACAAAATCCTACAACAATGGGAGGAGGGTTGTGGTTCCTCTTATCAACATCCTCCAGATCTACAAGAAAAGAGGGGATTATAAACCTATAAGTCACGGGTTGAAAAGTTGTAGTTGGATGAAAATTAGATCAAAATTTTATGGTGTTGCATGTGTTCCGCACAGGGGCTCACTAGCTTCCAATGCACATGTTCATCCATAATATACTGATCGTTCTGCTTAGATGCTCAATTGTAAGACCCCCGCCCCCCTCCTCGGGGGTGTGTGAGTGTGGGGGGTGGGGGGGGGGGGGGGGGGGGGGGGGGGGGGGGGGGGGGGGGAATTAGGAACAACTGAGGTTGTCTTATACCAGAGTAACTACCATGCGATAGTGCCGACAAATGGCCAACCCCTACCACATGACACTTATCCTGTAAGGCAACATAATCACATAGCTTTCAGTTTATATAATGGAAGTATCAAAATAGGAAGTTCAACTAGCAACGAACACATCACATAAAATATAACGATATAGAGTCCACAAAGTGTAAGTAAACAAGCACAAGTACGGGCTAAGACATGGCCTACAACGAGTCTGCAAATTATAACATAAGATAAATCCTCACGTCACTCACATTATCCTCTGGTGTGGTAATCGAAGTAGTAACAAAGGGTGCAGTCGGGTTCGTCGTCTCGAAAACACTGATGTTTTGCAGGAGGTGTTGTTACTGCTCCTTAGGTGGTGAAAACTAAAGAGTTAGTCAGAGACTAAGTGATTCCCTATCTCTCCCCAAATGACTATATGACACCGGGTGGAAGAAAGGACAAAAAGTTGCATGTTAGAATAGGAGAGAGAGCGGGTATATATATGTGTGTGTGTGTAAACACACGAAATACTGCAGTAAATAAAGGCGACATAATAATAATAACTTATTATATAAGAATGCTCAAACAGACTTATATGATAAACGTCCAAGTGCAGTATAATCAAAGGAAACAAGTAACTTATCATATAAGAAAGCTCATACTAGCTTATACGATAAGAGTTACAGTGCATGAAAATAGTGCATGAAGTATACTAAATAAAATATTGAGTAAACAATAATTAACAACACACAACCTCGATGTCGTCATAGATAGACCTGACCATTATTAAGTGGGTAGCGAGCCTCACAGGCTTTATCGTCGTGGCAAGACAATAAAAGTGAGAAAGTCATCCTCACTTCTAGGTAAGTGACACTCTGCAAACCTAGGCCCTATTTGTACAACACTTGTCAGTACTATGATTGAGTAACATCCGCATTGGGGTGGAGTCTACCAAAGAACTAACACTAGAGACCAAGCTTGTCAGGATCGCGAGCCGGATTGTAGGATCGCACGATCCTACGATTCGGGATGTTAAAACCGATCCGGATCGCTCGCTGGATCAGTTTTATAAGGATCGTGCGCAGGATCGCGCTCCTAAGTTGTAGGATTGTAGAATCGCGATCCTACCGATCCCGACTCTGTGCCTATATAAAAAAATCTGGCTTTTTTATTTTTCAATCCCGACTCCGTCGCTCTTGCCCTAATCCCGTCTCCTCGCGACAAATTCCTCTTCCAGCGGCGACGGCGTCTCTCCGCAGCGGCAACTCCTCCACTCTCTCCGCACCGGCATTTCCAGTCGTCCTCCACTGCCTCCACAGCTCCGGCGCTCCGGCATTTCAAGTCGGCATCCACTGCCTCCACAACTCCGTCATTTCAAGTCGGCTCCAGTCGTGCTCCAGTCGGCATCCAGTCGTGCTCCAGTCGGCATCCACTGCCTCCACAGCTCCGGCATTTCCAGTCGGCTCCAGTCATGCTCCACAGGCCACAGCTCCAGTGACCAGTCGTGCTCGACGGTTTGTATGTCTTCTCTTCTAACAACATTTTTGGAGTGTTTTGAGAGATTATTTCACGGCGACCTTTAAGAAGATTGTATGCCTTGCTGTGACTAGGAGCCAAATTATATGCCTGTTGTTGAAGATGTTGAAGATGTTGAAGGCTTGATTCATCAATTTGCTATTTTTTTGTCCTTGAGTTTTCTTTGTAGATGTACTTCTAATCCCCCAGTCATTCAAAATAGTTTCATAGGCACAATTTTTACCATATTGCATGCACATGAAGTTGAGATTAGAAAATATTTAATTGAAGAATCGGGATTTCAAGAATTGTTAGAAGAGAGGGGAAGCTGGTTCAAAGGAGGGGAAAGCTGTTCAAAGAATTGTTTTGAATTCAACTCGATTTTGGTCTCATGTTACATTATGCTTGAAGGCAGCATTTCCGCTCATCAAAATGCTCAGAATGGTTGATTCAGACGGTCCTATGATGGGATTCATATATGAGCAAATGAATAGAGCGAAGGAGAAAATTTAATTAAATTTTGATAACACCAAGAAAAAGTAAGGAGTTCAATAGTTTGTGTTTTCATCAATAATAAATTAATAATATAAGTGTTTCTTATGATTATATATGTGTTGTGTTGTAGATATGAGCCAATATGGGCCATCATTGATGATAGATGGTCAAGCCAACTGCATAGGCCATTGCATGCTGCAGCTTACTATTTGAACCATCATTATCATTACAGCCCCTCCTTTAGAGCAGATGCGAAAGTAAAAATTGGGTTTTATACTACCTCCAGCGAATGATTCCTAATGAAGATGAGAGAACAAAAATAGACATTCAGATGGATGATTTCAAACATGCTAGAGGATTATTTGGGTTAGACTCTGCAAAATCAACTAGAACCAAAAGAGCTTCAGGTTAAACATATTTGTTTAATGCTATTTTCAATTATCAAGCAATAAACATGTTATTAATTATTATCATGTTAAGTTAAACATTTAATGTATTGTTATTTTCAGCTGACTGGTGGGATTCCTACGGAGATAACTGACCGGAATTGAAAAGATTTGCAATCCGAGTTCTTAATTTGACATGTAGCTCTTATGGATGTGAACGCAACTGGAGTGCCTTTGAGATGGTGAGATCTACTAAACGAAAATATCCTAACACTTAACATTGATTATTTGACTGACTTCAATTTCAATGAAGCATGAGTGTTCTTATAATTTATATTTTTTTCAAAATAGGTACATTCGAAAAGAAGAAACCGATTGCATCAAAAGAAAATGAATGATCTAGTCTTTGTGATGTACAATATGAAGTTGATGGAACGGCAAGATAGAAGAGATGTGCATCTAAAGGAGAAGTTTTTAAACTTTGAGGATATCCCTTCGGATGATGAATGGATCACCGAGAAGGAAGATCCTGTTCTTCCCCGTAAGGGCAATTGGTCGGGGATTCTTCAAAGTAGAGATACCCAAGAAACCTATAGTGATGATAGTGCGGGAAGGAATGTTGAAGAATCCGTTGTAGCAGTAGCTGATGAATGTAAGTTTGATATTATTTAACTTGAAAATGCAAAATTATTCAACTATATTATGTATCATAATTAAAACCTTTTTATTTTAGGTGGAGTATATGATCTCACCAAAAGGCGCGGTGAACTTGATGCTGGCGATTATATTAGTGAAGCTGAATGGGATGATGATCATAATGATAGTGGTGATGATGACGATGCAGAGAATGTAGAACTTGATGATGAGGACATGGCTGATGTAGCTGTTAAGGATTTATATTAGTGGTTTTGTATCGGTCCGACGAACATATGTTAAGGATTTATATTAGGACATGGCTGATATGAAGTTGTGAACTTTATGTTATTTTTGGGTTTAGTTGTTCATTACTTTATTTTTTATATAAGTGCTCAAATGTTTATTACTTTTATAGTTTCTTATGCGTTAATTGTGTGTAATTGGATGATAAAAAATTTATTTGCATATTTTACGTCATAATTTATGATTTTTGTAGAATCCTACGATCCTCGATCCGATCCCACGATCCGATCCGATCCAACCGAAAAACGATCCTACCTGGGATCTCGATCCTGACAACCTTGCTAGAGACACTACCTAGTTTAATCTACAAGACTACACACCATATGAGCATGAGAGCCTAACACTCAACTCTCAATCGTGTGCTCTGTTTGGTAGAGTCGGCAAGAGCATTGTTTTAAATGTCCTCCGACATGTCCGAAAAGTCGGCCGACATGTCATTTTTGAGACCAAAATGACATTTTTGTCTTAAAAAATATATTATGTCGTTTTGTATAATATAAACAGACATATCCTATTTTTCTGATATATCGCCCGACATGACTTTTAAAAATATCGTCCATTATTTTATTTTATGTTATGTTTATAAAATAGTCATATGTTTAAATCATTTAAATGTGTTATATTATGTATTGTTTAAATCAATTAGACTTATTGTTTCATTTTTAATGTTTAATTCTTACAATCAATTTATATAATTATTTTACAATATAATTTCATATTGCAAGAAATGTGAAAAAATTCAACACATTTATTTGTGTATTATTTTAAGTTTTTAACATAGATTTATTAAATCAATTAAGGATATTTAACATTAAATCTTCTTTATTTGATATAAAACCTAGTATCATCAAAATAAAATTGTTGTTTAATATTAAACATATTTTACAATAAATCGATTTGTACTTGTTAATAATACTTTATTTTATAAGCTCTTCGCATTTATTTTGGGATATATATATAACTTATTGTTCAGCTACTTGTCATGTTAGTTTTTTTTTACTTTTATATAATATATAAGTATACTTAGTATATATAAAAATATTTTTTTTATTATAAGATATGGAAATCCGATATTTTAAATATCTTCGACATGCCTCCGACATCCGACTTCTAAAACCTCAATCCGACATTTTGTCGGTATCCGATATTTATAACCGTAGGCAAGACCCATCACAACAATCACCTACATACCATTAATCATAATCAATGAATAGTAATACCTCGCAATATCTAAATGATGTAGACATGACACATTATATCAACCTCAACTAAAATCCCAGTTTCTCTCACAGCATACACACTACAAAAGCACTCAGACTAACACCTAGACACTACCTGCAACTTTAGAATTTCCTGTAGGTCAAACCCTAGGTGTAGTAGAGTTAACTGAGTGGAGAGGTGTTGTTGGTGACTCACTGTGATGCTCCATACCTTAGCCCTACCTCGCAGTTCATACCTCCTCCACCTCCAGTCCATACCTCCTACCTCGCAACAAACGCATCACATAAAATATAACGATATATAGTCCACAAAATGTAAGTAAACAAGCACAAGTACGGGCTAAGACATGGCCTACAACGAGTCTGCAAATTATAACATAAGATAAACCTCACGTCACTCACATTATCCTCTAGTGTGGTAATCAGAGTAGTAATAAAGGGTGCAGTCGGGTTCGTCGTCTCGAAAACACTGATGTCATGTAGGAGGTGTTGTTACTGCACCTTAGGTGGTGAAAACTAAAGAGTTGGCAGAGGCTAAGTGGTTCCCTACCTCTCCCCAAATGACTATAAGGCACCGGGTGGAACAAAGTACAAAAAGTTGCATGTTAGATGAGTATATATATATATACACACACACGAAATACTGCAGTAAATAAAGACGACATAATAATAATAACTTATTATATAAGAATGCTCAAAAAGACTTATATGATAAACGTCCAAGTGCAGTATAATCAAAGGAAACAAGTAACTTATCATATAAGAGAGCTCATACTAACTTATATGATAAGAGTCTACAGTACATGAAAATAGTGCATGAAGTATACTAAATAAAATATTGAGTAAACAATACTAAACAATACACAACCTCTATGTCGACATAGATAGACCTGACCATTGTTAAGTGGGTAGCGAGCCTCACGGGCTTTATCGTCGTGGCAAGACAATAAAAGCGAGACAGTCATCCTCACTTCTAGGAAGTGACACTACAAACCTAGGCCCTACTTGTACAGCACTAGTCAGTACTAAGTTTGAGTAACATCCGCACTGTCAGCGAAATTTCTCACAAAAGCTAGCTGAAGGGGTGGAGTCTACCAAGGAACTAACACTAGAGACACTACCTAGTTTAATCTACAAGACTACACACCATATGAACCTGAGAGCCTAACACTCAACTCCCAATCAGTGTGCTCTGTCCGATAGAGTCAGCAAGAGCATTGTTTTAAATGCCCTCTGAAATGTCCGGCAAGTCGGCCGACATGTCATTTTTGAGACCAAAATGACATTTTTTGTCTTAAAAAATAGAGTGCCCTTTTGTAAAATATAGATAGGCATATACTATTTTTCCGATATATCGTCCGAGGCGACTTTTAAAAATATCATCCACTATTTTATTTTATTTTATGTTATGTTTATAAAATAGTCATATGTTTTAATCATTTATGTGTTATATTATGTATTGCTTAAATCAATCAGACTTATTGTTTCATTTTTAATGTTTAATTCTTACAATCAATTTATATAATTATTTTACAACATAATTTCATATTGCAAGAAATGTGAAAAAATTCAACACATTTATTTGTTTATTATTTTAGGTTTTTAACATAAATTTATTAAGGTGGGAAAGTATTATAATCAATTAAGGATATTTAACATTAAATCTTGTTTATTTGATATAAAACTTAGTATTATCAAAATAAAATTATTGTTTAATATTAAACATATTTTACAATAAATTGATTTGTACCTGTTAATAATATTTTATTTTGTATGTTCTTTGCAAGTCGGCCGACATGTCATTTTTGAGACCAAAATGATATTTTTGGTCTTAAAAAATAGAGTGCCCTTTTGTAAAATAAAGATAGACATATCCTATTTTTCCGATATATCGTCCGACGCGACTTTTAAAAATATTGTCCACTATTTTATTTTATTTTATGTTATGTTTATAAAATAGTCATATGTTTAAAACATTTATGTGTTATATTATGTATTGCTTAAATCAATCATACTTATTGTTTCATTTTTAATGTTTAATTCTTACAATCAATTTATATAATTATTTTACAACATAATTTTATATTGCAAGAAATGTGAAAAAATTCGACACATTTATTTGTTTATTATTTTAGGCTTTTAACATAAATTTATTAAGTTGGGAAAGTATTATAATCAATTAAGGATATTTAACATTAAATCTTGCTTATTTGATATAAAACTTAGTATTATCAAAATAAAATTATTGTTTAATATTAAACATATTTTACAATAAATCGATTTGTACTTGTTAATAATATTTTATTTTGTATGCTCTTCACATTTATTTTGGGATATATATATATAACTTATTGTACAGCTACTTGTCATGTTAGTTTTTTTTACTTTTATATAATATATAAGTATACTTAACATACATAAAAATAAATTTTTTATTATAAGATATGGAAATCCAATATTTTAAAATATCTCCGACATCCGACATCTAAAACCTTAATCCGACATTTTGTCGGCATCCGATATTTATAACCGTGGACAAGACCCATCACAACATCACCTACATACCACTAATCATAATCAATGAATAGTAACACCTCGCAATATCTAAATGGTGTAGACATGATTACATGACACATAATATCAACCTCAACTAAAATCCAGTTTCTCTCAAAGCATACACACTACTAAAGCAGTCAGACTAACACCTAGACTCTACCTACAACTTCAGAATTTCCTGTAGGTCAAATCATAGGAGTAGTAGAGTTAACTAAGTGGAGAGGGGCTGGTGGTAACTCACTGTGATGCCCCATACCTTAGCCCTACCTCGCAGTTCATACCTCCTCCACCTCCAGCTCATCCTCTTCAAGGTCAGTATGACAACTACCAAGAGCCGTATACTGGCCTCGTCCTTCCAATGGAGGAGGTGGATCAGATTATCTAGAAGCAGTCTGGCTTCCGGAGGCCTCCCCCTAAAGACTAGATCCAAATCAAGCTAAGTCAAGTTATGATCAAGCCCTAATCTTCACACTAAGCCTCCCATGATCTAAACACTTTAGTATGATGCCAAAACAGCACACCCACACTTTTACTATAGTGCCCAACCCAACTAAGAGGTAGCCACAAAAATAATTCACAACAACTAACCCCGAACACAACAGTAAAAGTAGTGGCAGGCGCTAACAAGATACCAGGTGATTTAAGCCGATGAAATCTTAATTAAGCAACAACGATATGACTATTTACCAATTAGGTCATCTATTAGTGCCAAAGAACATGAAGGTGTAGTATGTTATAATTATATGACAAGTATTAGATTAAAATTTACAATATTAGCCAAAATGAAGAGTTATAAGTCAAATAACTCGACGAGCTTGAGTAACAGATTAAGTGTCTATCGAGCAACTAATTACTTATATAATAACCTTCAAGTACAGAATAAGCCTAAGGTGGAGTGTGACATGTTGGTTAATAAGATAAACATCATACAATGCTCTTAACATGATACTAAAGACTTAAGGTTAGAATTAAGACTTAAGGTGTTCATAAATAATTCTCCAAACGTCAAACTAGTAAATTAAAACTTATAAAACCTTTGTATAAACATGGTGACATGATATTAGTAAGCATTAAGTACAAGATTAAAAGAAAAAAGAAAATTAAAAAAAAAACATTAACCCATGTGACACCATATACTTAACTCAAACAAAAAGGTCAAATGACTTCCAAAAGCCACCGAATTTCTGACACAGTACGATAACTTGATAATAGAAATTCTCCCAAAATTTTGTCGGTTAAAATTAATTAAAACCTTAATTAATTTCAAATTAAGCAACGCTTAAATAATTGGCAAATTAATTATAAAACTATAGGACAAAAATGCTCTAAAAATCGCCATAACTTTTGGGTAAGTAACTGATGTAAGCCGAGAGGGCCAAATTGGATTTTCGGCGCGCGAAATCACTCTCAGCAATTTAATCTTCAATAAAGTCGTTAACTTTTGTTTGAGTATGAACTCTCAAGTATTTTACAAGTCGAACCATCACAAGGTCAATACACCCACAAGAAAACCACATATAAATAATTTATGAATAACGGTAATAAAATAGCGAGAACGTAGAGGCAAGCTTAAAATTATTTAATGAAACCGCATAAAATCTGAGCTGAATAAACAGAGCAATGATACGGTAAAGATACGCAGAGAAGAATTGGTCCAATTCTGAGTTCATCGCGCAGAGGAGGGGGCGGCAGCCATCGGCAGGTTGACGGTTGGTTCGGTCGAAGTCGACGACAACCTGCAAACAGTAAGGATTCGGGATGTGGCGCCGGAATGTGGAGTTAAGGTCGACGGCAGGCGATCAGTAAGCAGTGGATGGAGGCATAACTGGAGCAGCGACAGAGGGTCTAATCGCCGGTAGCTTTCGTCAGCAGATGCCTGGATCTAGGGAGGCGGCATGCGAGAGGCTGAAATGCTCCTCCGAAGTCGTTGACGCGTTGTGCATGGGTAGAAAAAGAGGCGACGTTTCTAGAGCTGAAATGGGAGCGGTGGCCGGCAATTGCAGAGAAGCGAGAAGTCATTTCTCTACGTGTACAGGTTCCTCCTTCATCTTCACGGTGTGTTGGTTAAATAGAGGGCAATTGGCATACAAATTCCTTTTCACATATATCTTTCCAGATACCTCTTTCCAAAAAATAGCAACCCGATTTATTTCTTGAAAAATAATGATCTTTTCAAATACTTCTTGCCATTAAATAATTGTCTGATTTATTTCTTGCCAAATAATGATTCAAAATATGGTCTTTATAGATATCCTTGTATGATGACTAAATTGGGTATCTTTTGAATTTGTCCTAATTAAATTTATGCGTCCTTCAAATAATTTAAGCTTGCATTTTCCGTCCTAACTACCTAAGTACCGGACCTTTTATTTAGGGTCTCAACGAGTGGTTAAACCGATGAGCCGAAAACTACAAATAAAAATTGATGAGCGGGAAAATAAATTCATGACATAAAATAAATAAATAATAAAAGATCTATGACGCATGCGTCTTCAGATACGACGAAGGATGCTTCAGTAATCCTAACCCTAGAGCACACATGGCAACAAGAAATTATGTAAAACAGTTCATAATCACAGAGCTATGCATTTACCAAATTAGTCCTAGGTCAAAATATACATGCATACTAAAATAGGCCTATACACACCTCCCCAAAAAATGTGCAATCCCAATCTGAAAAGAGAAGATAGTGCCCTACAACTTTCATGTGGGTGCTTCCTCTGGAATGACAGGAAGGCCCTCAAAAATCCAATAGAAGAAGATTGTTCATTTTTGTTAAATGCACACCACACCAAATTATTAAAATTTCTAATATTAAATCGACAACGCGCATCGTAGCGCAAATCTATCGGCTGGAAATCAAGCCGCACAGGATTTTTCCTTCCCCCATAGCAGATCTATTAGATCCATTGTGGGAAGGATATCTACGGCCCAGATTCCATCTTCAAGCTTTGATTTGACAGTTGTTGTTACTCGCCAGCAAAACGATAATCTGAAACTTGCAGACGCTCTCCACGCCACTTAGGAAAGGGGAGCTACTAGGATTGGGTTTGAACTAGTGACAGCATCAAAAGTGATGTGGTGGACCCTAACTAGTCTAGATCAGTTCAATTAGGGCCCAAAGGATATAATTAAGGCTCTGTTTGGCTGAGCGTTTTTGCGTCGGTGTACCGCTGTTTTTTCCACTGCCCTGCCAAACAGATAAGAGCAGTGTGAAAATCCACCGCACTCGGCCCGTCATTTTATCGCGTTTTCGAGTCGTGAATTTTTTTCACGACTCGTAAAATGCACAGTAGCCTCGAGCGAAATTTCTTCTCCCTTTCGAAACGAGCAGAGCTTGCAACGGTGTTCTTCTCGACAACCACCAGTGCTCTAATACTTCCTGGTCATCCTTTGCTTCAAAGTGCCTGAAGCGTGTTTTTCTCTCCCTCCTTGGAGTTTGCCCGTGAGGAGAAAGACTCGAAGCTATTCTTTGAACCTGAATACCTCCTACACCCGCCGGAGTTGCCATTCTCTGTCGCAGTTTTGCTGGAAGAGCTCCTGCTGAGGCGTCTACATTAAATGAGGATGGCCTCGAACTCCTCCTTGGAGCAACTTGAAGTTCTCGTCGGCAGAGCGGCATTTGTCGTCGTCAAGTTTGAGATTTTTCTTCCACAAAAGTATCGTTCTTCTCTTTCTCTTCGGTCGTGGAGAAAGCATTTTGTATCACGAGCTCTTCTGCAATCATTCAGATACTTTTTATGATAAATTCTTGCTTATTTCAATTTTGTTGTTTGCAAACATGAGGTAATCGTAGTTCTTTATTCGTTTGTTTGACCAGGAGAAATATGATGTCACCATAAGAGATTCACATGGGTTCTTTATTCGTTTGTTTGCAAACATGAGGTAATCGTAATTCTTTATTCGTTTGTTTTAGCAGGAGAAATATGATGTCACCATAAGAGATTCACATGGGTTCTTTATTCGTTTGTTTTCCCAATTTATAATCAATGAAACAACACACCAAATGTTATTCTTCCAAACAGTTTCATTGATTTTTCCATCACTTTGCAAAACAGTAGATTTTCCCACTAGTGTTTCCCACCACTGCTTCTCCAATCGCTGCAGCTGAGCCAAATAGATCCTATGTCATCTACATCCCTTAGGGCAGCTTGGGGTCACACCAAGGTCAAAGGCGCACAGGAGTCTCTGAGGGTTTACTCATGGTCTTATAAGTGCACTAAGTCCTCCTAGGGCTTATTAGGTCACATCACTAAACTTCGAGGGTCACCTTAGAAAGATGGGATGTCACACCTGTCTCGGTCGCCTCTTCCGGCCCCAACATTGGAACGTATTATTGCATTAGGACAATACATAGCTTCCCTCTTGACAGTCCCATGGCTTATCATGATGTAAATTGGCCAGTTACCCCATGGCTTCTTTGCATGCCAAAACTATAAAGCTGCGGAAGCGGCATGGTATACACCACATGCTGCCCACTCCCAGGCCCCAGCTCAACCTTCACAATCACAATCATGGAATCAATTATCGCACGCATGTCGGAACATAACAAATCATAGCAAGCAAACGGCAGGTCCTGCCAATAGGCCATTTCCCCATACTGAACTGCATATTGCGGGTACGGCAGGTTATATATATATATATAAATAATTACCCAAAACTCCCCTGTAAGTCAGCATAATTACTGAGAGCACCCCTCTTGTTTTTGAAATTACAAAAAACTCCGCTTAAGTTTTCATTTCATTACAAAAACCACCCCTGGACTTTTCATTTCTCAACATCCATGAACAAAAATACCCCCTGGGAACTGTACAATGAGGGGGGTATTTTTGTGCATAGATGTTATGAAATGAAAACTTTAGGGGAGGTTTTTGTAATGAAATGATAACTTTAGGGGAAGTTTTTGTAATTTTGAAAATAAGAGGGGTGCTGTCAGTAATTTAGCAAAGTTAGAGGGGAGGTCCTGGTAAATGGCCCTATATATATCAATAGGCCCTTCAACCAGGGCCCGCTTCAACGATCACATAAGGTCCTAGATGACCCACTAGGCATTTAGCCTTCAATCTCACAACATGAATCTTCACGCTCATCTCGACGTATCAAGGGTAGCATCATCAATCGGATCCCCAAATCACACCGCATCCATACCCCATCCCACATCGGGATTAATCCCCTTGATCCCAAGTTCATGTACTCTATTCTAATATTAACATTGCACTATGGAGGAGTTATCTTATTATATGGATAATACTTATTATTACAACTCCAAGTTCATTATTCACCAAGTAACACTCCACTACACGAAGTCCATCAATACTTGGAATTAATAATCATGATTAACGATCCATAACCTCTACTATTATGACATCACATATCTTTACTACGGATCAATTGAATAACAGTTATCATTCATAATCATCAAAACATATTCGCTAACGATGGGATTGCATACCACTACGGGAAATCCTTCTACAAGTCAAATTCATCTCTCGCAATCACCTGAAGCATCCGATATCACCAAGATATCCAGTCCACTACAAAAACCCATCATAATTCAGATTTATCATTTATAACTACGAATCGCATCAACTAACTGTAGCATTAACATTACAATTATAATTCTATCACATAATGATGTCATTAACGATGGCATAATTTATATCCACCAAATTCATTGTATTCGCGTTCCTCTACAGGGACTTATCTCAAATAGGTAAAATACCTCAAAGCCTTAAATCCTACAGTGGATTTTCACGACTAAGAGTGTTTACCCGATTCCATTTCCCAAGCAAACACAATGACGAAAAGACGGATAATTATTCGTTAGCGCATCTAAACTTCTCCTAAATGAACGTCACAAGCAATCATCATCAGATCTGTCAAAAAGGCTTCCTCGGCTTCACCATAATGCCCTAACGCTTGAAATCGAACATCAAGCATATGCAAATTAAACATTACGAAGACGCAATCCCACGCCTCGTTGCTCCGAAGAGCTTGGCTCTCTTCATTCCACTAATTAGTGAGAATGAAATACCAAAAATCACAACACATAAACATTAAGTAAAACAAGTCTTAAACCCCGAGGAGAAAAGAATCATTATCTTCGTCCCTTCCTTTCCGATCATGGAAGCCTCAAGAAAATGGGTGGAGAAGAAGCGCGAAGAGATTTCCAACGCGTTGGCAACGATGGATCGACGATTAAAGCTCTCTAGCTCTGGCGACACCACCTTCTTCCTCCTCCAAGCTTTATCTCCTCCTTTCTCTACAACTCCTACCAAATGACTCAAAATGAGCCTTATATCAGCCATAAACCGACCTAAAAGGATCAGAAAATGACCCTAGGCCGTTGGATTAGAAATCCTCAAGATCCACGGCCAAAATTGAGTCAAAATTTGTCTTTACAATCTCGTACATGCCCTGGGACAAGGACGTGCATAGGTCGAGTTCCGCCTTGCAGCTCCGGATCTTCCTAGGGTCCCATCCCAGAGTCGGGCACGGCCTTGGCCAGACCGTGTTCAGAGATGTGTCCCCCAACACGTCCAGTTACATGGCCTCCCCAAAGCGTGTAGGGCTCTGTATGGGGGTTGTTTAATAGTGAAGCTCCAAGTCGGGTTCACGGTCGGGTACACGGTCGGGTTCACGGTCGGGTACATGACCATGTATTAGGGCGTGTAGGCTGGGAAACCCCTCTAAATTGCTCTGCAACTCGCCACAACTGTACATTAACCCCTCTTAGCCATCAAACATACATCTAACACATCACAAGAGGGATAATGGGGCATTAAAATTCTCCCATCAAGGAAATTGTCACGAATTTTACACTCATTTCGAACCCCAGATCAATCATAGCATTAGGTTTTGATCCTACAACCTCTCCGTTATGGGACAACAAGCTTTCATTACGCCACTATGATCCCATAACGATGGAAAATCTCACTCGATCATGCAAGCCGTAAATACGTAAGGTAGGAAGTCATGGGTAGCACTGACAATTCCTTCACGACAATAAGAATGTCATAAATAGGGATGCACAACCGACGACAGATCTAACCATGCATTTTAACGGTGATGCCCTTTAGTACGACTGGATATTGACTTGTCTATCAAAATCACCATGTAAAGGGCCATCAGGCCTTCACCTACAACAACATATATTTTCTCTGTTGACTTATCATATCGTATTTCTCCGCAATGAAAAGTTTTGGGCTTCTCAAACAATCAAATGCCACTGTCCATCACTTCAAAACGAGCTCACCCACCATTCGATCACCTAAACCTACAATAAATATTTTATCTAAACAGCAACAGACAGTGAACATGTCATGACCTCATTTTCATTTGTTGTCGATGAGTAATAACGCATTCGTTAACCATCAACACGATTTGCGCTATCCATAAGATCACCAAATATTCTTCCTCTGCATGGAACCACCCTCTTACTAATGCACATTTGCTTTAGCCATAAATACGCAATCCGCAATATTTTTCCTAATCTTATCACAATTTTAAATAAATTAGAAGGTACGTCCAGAATCATGCATCCAACCAATGTTTTGCTTTAGCCTCGATATTTCGATTCAAATAAGATTTTGAACTAACAACTCGAGCGTAATCACATCCTCAACGGATTCGTATTTTGGAAATTAAATTTCTCATATATTACACCCACATTATCAATTTCAAAATAACTTAGGATAACAAGTATAAGCACATCCCAAAAAAAACGACTTTCTCTAACATTTTATATTTGGCTAATTAAATCATCCCATCAACATTTCTTTTGGTGGTCCCTAAAAACTACTGGTGAAAGGTCGACAGTTGCAGGGTTTACTGCTCCTCCACCAATGGTAACCTCCCGAGATTGTGAAGAACCATTATAGCATAGGAAAAGACGATCATCTAAATGTCGGTCCTCGAACAATCATAGCAAACAAAGTATAAGCAAGCAGCACATCAAAGGAGGCTCGGGTCAGGCATACATCACATCCTACATGGACATCTCTTCCTAGAAAAACGTTCATATTTCCCTATAACTCTTCAAAACCTTTCTAGGATTCTCGAAAACCCTTAAGGTTCCCGAAACTCCCTCTAGGATTATCGTAACCTATCTCTGATAACAAATTGTAATACCTCACATGTATTTGTCATATAGTATGGGTTCGGTCGGTCCCTACAGCATACGACTTCAACAAGAGAAGTATTAAAAGATGGAAGCCATAAGTAAATTTGAAACATCAAAGAATATACACAAACACAAAAGCTAAAAACTTTGATAAGAGAATGTCCATGACAGTTATGACAACATTAACATCATCTCCATTACATTACACAAATGTCCATATCATTTATGCATACAAGAGTACATTTTACAAAGGTTAGACGCGCAAGCCCGATACAACAAGAGTAAGTACATATACATTATACATATACAGGTTTTAGCTTTTCTTTTTATTTGGTGGCATAACAAAAGCAAACCCCAATGCAAAGTCCTGCAACCAAAATCAAGCGAAAAACATGGGTCAGCCTAAGCTGACCAAAAACTGCGTAATGATTCCCCTCCCTGGGCATCTTAGCGGATCCCAGGGAGTAGCAACCCTTGCAGATCAGCACATCGTAATATATAATATGAAGCAATAAACAAGCAACAAGGGTGATGTGTCATAACCAACATACACATCTTTATGTTGAGCATTAAAATAAATGGGATCTACTACGCAAACATGAGCTAGAGGATAAAAATCATATTCATGCACTCTACTCCTAATAGCGGACTATCATGTCCTAAGTTATAACACAATAGCAACCAATTGTCTTATGGCAATCATCATGAACATGTCTCATATAGTGCTCTCAAGACACGCAAGTATTAGGGTGTGCAAACCGCCTAATACAATGTGAGTAATTGTGTCTGCCCTGACTATGAACACTCAGATCTGTCTCGGTCGCCTCTTCTGGCACCGCATCGTGATGCTTCTTCGCAAAGGGCGATGCAGCCATAGATAACGGACAGCCCCAAGACCGAAACACATTCCTGCGTTGGGACAATACATATCTTTTCTCATGCCAGTTTCATGGCCTATCATGATGCAAATTGGCCAGTTACCTCATGGGTTCTTTGCATGCCAAAATTACAAAGTTGCGGAAGTGGTATGGTATACATCACATGTTGCCCACCCCCGGCTCAACAATCACAAACACAATCAAGCAATCAATTATCGCACGCACGGTGAAACTGTAACAACCTGTATTTTCCTTTATTTTTTGCTATCCGCACCCCGCCAGCCTCCCTGATTAAATCCGGAGCCAGCCTCCTGTTAAATCCCGTAAAACCGCAAGCCTCCCCCCTGTTTAATCCCGCTCGCGCTAGGGTTCCCGCAGACAGCGATTCCGTCCCGTCTCGGGCGCGCAGCGCAGCCGCCGCCTGGTGCTCCTCCTCTCGTCGGCGCCGCCTCCAGCTCCCCCTCCTGCCGGCGCCGCCTCCTCCTCGCCTCCTTCTTCCTAGAGGCCGACAACTTCCTCCAGCCGACGGCAGTCCTCCTTCCCCTCTGCTTCTTCTTCCTCCAAGGAGCCAGCAACCCCTCTCCTCCCTCCGGCAGCAAGGCTTCTCCTACAAAGGAGCCGCCTCCAGCAGTGTCTGCTCCCCTCCGGCAGCCAGCAGCTGCTCCCCCTCGTCGTTTGGCCGTTGATTTCGGGAGGGAAAATCTAGGGTTTCCTTCCCTCTCCTCCTCGAGCCCGGATCTGAGTTCCTTGGGGTAAAACTCCTCTTTTTCTTCCTTATTTCAGAAATTGTCTTAATTATTTGGGACTTTTGCGTTCCAATTTTGCATTCAGATTTTTTGCTCGTCCTAATCGCCAAATCCTTAGGTTTTCGTGCTCCCCGACGTCGTTCGTCGCCCTAATTGGCGGGATCTCTTGATGACCCTTCCGATTTAGGGTTTCCGTCGCCTAAGCGCCGCCAAATCTCCGGTTCCCGCGTTGTAATTGCTTCTCCCCTCACTTTTGAGGGAGGTAATTTCTGTTAACCCTCTTTGTTTAAATTTCGCGTCGTAAAATGCTTATTTTAGCGTAGTAAATTATGCTATATTGCTTTCGTCATTCTTGAGCAGGTTCGAACAGGGTTCTGTTTTTGCTTGCGTCGCTTCGCCGCCGCCGTCAGTTTCAGGCTAATTTAAGGCAAGTAGAGATCCCTCTCTCTTGCAAGCATTGAATTTTGTTTAGCATGACCTGTTCTTATGATTTTATGTTTCACTCTTGAATACACGTGTCATCAAATAAGTTTAGTTTTGATTGCTTGATTTGACTTGATAGTAGTTTGAGGTTTCACGCATTTGAAATAGCACGAGTTGTGAAATGTGAAATGATGATGTTAATTGAAGGAATTAGTAGTTCTTTTTGAGCATGAACATTAATTGGTATATTGGCAAATGTTAAGATTCCTTGCTAGCAATTAGACGAAATGTGTTCGATATGAAATGTTTGGGTCGTACACGTGTCTACTTAGAAGATATTCGTGTTTTGGAATGAATTAAATCTAAAGGAATACTTGGTATCCTAGATATTGATCTATAGTAATTTTATTACTCGCGAATTCTTAAACCCGCAAGTTTCAAAACTCTCTATCAAGTTGTCTGAGTCATCGAATCTTATTCCTTATGCCTGTTTGGTTGAAAGACTTGGATAAAATCAGCGTTTATTTCTCTTGACCTGATGTTTTCTTCAGCGTGAGTCTGCTCCAATTAGAATCACTAATCTACGAATCTGTTAAATTATCTAATGTCATGCACCTCTGTGCACGTTTGTAAAATCTGCTCTTGTATATCTGAATCAGTATTTGGTTACATATCTTGATATGATAAAATCCACGAAATCCTGTACTAAGTCATTAATAACGTAAGTTAACATTGAAAGGTAAGTTTTAATTGATGCAACTCCTTGACTTGGGTTCCCTCTTGAATCCCTAATGGGAACAAAGGACCGATCATAGCGAGCTTAAATTTCTGAATCTCCAGAATCTGTACTTGAATCTACCTGAATCATGAATCCTGCGCATCAAACAAAAACACTTACACATTCACTTGTTACAACTTATGTTATTACATGATCATCTTTACCTGCTTTACTTCGGACTAGTTTAATAAATTATAGATATTTCTGCTTGTCTCACTTGTTTGCATGTCTTGTTAGCTTTGCTTCATGAAAAGCGGTACACAAATATGTTGTTTCTCTTGCTCGTATTTTTATTTAGCTTTACTCCTGTTTATTTCGATGTTCTGAGGTTTTTCCTTCTTGTTTCAGAATTTGCCTTAATGTTCATGCCTGCGCCGCCTGCTCTCTGAGGTCGATCTGCGTCAAGCTTCAGGTTTTGTGTTTATGTTTCATTTCTTTTACTGTCGGATATTTCTGTTATGTAGTAATTACGATCAGCCATTTTCTCTTGTTTCAAGGACAACTGCTAGGCTAAATATTATATGTACTAGAATTTGACATGTTTTGCATGCTCATTCATTTGCGATGTTCACTGCATAAAAATTTGTTCCAAAACATGTATCTTGAGCTTTTACTAAAATACATGTGCACCTGTTTTAAGTTATCATATTTTAAAGCTTCCGCAATAAATCAACCTGTTTTACTCAAAAGTATCTATGTTGTAATATTTCTGTCTCCGTCTTAGCAGACATGGATTTCTTTTCGCCCATGCCTGTGGCATCACGGCCCGCCCTGAAGCGCACTCTGACTCTTGTCGAGACGGGTCGTGACAGTTGGTATCAGAGCTAGGTTTGTTTCTAAAGATAAAGTATTTTACAATTATCAAATATTTTGAATCTTATTTTATAAATATTTATGTATGCATCATTTCTTCACGCACCTTGTCATTATGTGTTGTTCGCGGCTGAAACACGCACACACTCACTCATAAGCATGAGTAGTATGCACACGAATGCTAAGGGAGTATGGGCAAACCTAACATTTTTGTGCATATGAATTCCACTAGGATATACACCGCTTGCGAATATTAAATGGTTATGGGCAGTTTAATATTTTCAAGTGCGTTGGCATTAGAGTCTTAATATGTATGACATGTTAAATGATATGGGCACTTAACATGGCATGTGTATCCATTCATTGCATTCATATCATTAATCATTGCGCAAGTGTGAAGCTAAGAACAACAATAATGATTGTACACGCATGAATTTACTACTTGCTTGACATCGCACATGATTTCAATTTTGCACTTGCACGATCATTAACTAGAGTTGTCCAATGAAAATGCTGTAATTATTACATAATTTATGCACCTGACAATAGGAAATGTTTTGGAATCTCTAGTTCAAATCTCTGATATTCGTATTCAGTCTTTCCGTTCTGCTCGACTATCGATCTCATCTGATTCTCCAGTATCCTCTTCTAGTTAGCTCGTAAGCGCCAACATCGCAAGTAAGTTACCCCTTCGTGCAAAGATTTTTCGCTCCCGAATTCTTGAGTCTTATCTCTCAATTCCGAGCTAAGTGAAGCAATTCCTATGTTCCCTGAATCCAATCCTTCGTATCTGGTCATACCCGCTAAGATCGTAGAGTATCTAGTACGCAAGCTTCGAAACAAAAATCATCCTTATGATAATGGTGTTTTGAATGCATGAAAAGTCTGAATAATTCTCTTGAGAATTTGAATCTGATATGCGAAGCAAGTATTCTGCAAATTTTCTCTTGATCTTGGTAAGTCTCCGCGCTTGTCTCGCTTTCTGTTTCAGCATGCTCATAGTTAGCTTCCATGTCCTCATCTGCAAATCTTGTTTGGATTAAATGACATCTGAATCTTCGCCATAAGAGGCCCCATTCAGAGAATTCTCAGAAAGTTTCGGGACGAAACTTCCTTAGTAGGGGAGAATTTAACAACCCGTATTTTCCTTTATTTTTTGCTATCCGCACCCCGCCAGCCTCCCTGATTAAATCCCGAGCCAGCCTCCTGTTAAATCCCGTAAAACCGCAAGCCTCCCCCCGGTTTAATCACGCTCGCGCTAGGGTTCCCGCAGGCAGCGATTTTGTCCCGTCTCCCGTCTTGCGCGCGCAGCGCAGCCGCCGCCTGGTGCTCCTCCTCTCGCCGGCGCCGCCTCCAGCTCCCCCTCCTGTCGGCGCCGCCTCCTCCTCGCCTCCTTCTTCTTCCTGGAGGCCGACAACTTCCTCCAGCCGACGGCAGTCCTCCCCTTCCCCTCTGCTTCTTCTTCCTCCAAAGAGCCAGCAACCCCTCTCCTCCCTCCGGCAGCAAGGCTTCTCCTACAAAGGAGCCGCCTCCAGCAGTGTCTGCTCCCCTCCGGCAGCCGGCAGCTGCTCCCCCTCGTCGTTTGGCCGTTGATTTCGGGAGGGAAAATCTAGGGTTTCCTTCCCTCTCCTCCTCGAGCCCGGATCTGATTTCCTTGGGGTAAAACTCCTCTTTTTCTTCCTTATTTCAGAAATTGTCTTGATTATTTGGGACTTTTGCGTTCCAATTTTTGCATTCAGATTTTGTGCTCTTCCTAATTGCCAAATCCTTAGGTTTTCGTGCTCCCCGGCGCCGTTCGTCGCTCTAATTGGCGGGATCTCTTGATGACCCTTCCGATTTAGGGTTTCCGTCGCCAAAGCACCGCCAAATCTCCGATTCCCGCTTTGTAAATGCTTCTCCCCTCACTTTTGAGGGAGGTAATTTCTGCTAAACCCTCTTTGTTTAAACTTCGCGTCGTAAAATGCTTGTTTTAGCGTAGTAAATTATGTTATATTGCTTTCGTCATTCTTGAGCAGGTTTGAACAGGGTTCTGTTTTTGCTTGCGTCGCCTCGCCGCCGCCGTCAGTTTCAGCCTCATTTAAGGCAAGTAGAGATCTCTCTCTCTTGCAAGCATTGAATTTTGTTTAGCATAACCTGTTCTTATGATTTTATGTTTCATTCTTGAATACACGTGTCATCAAATAAGTTTAGTTTTGATTGCTTGACCTGATGTTTTCTTCAGCGTGAGTCTGCTCCAATTAGAATCACTAATCTACGAATTTGTTAAATTATCTAATGTCATGCACCTCTGTGCACGTTTGTAAAATCTGGTCTTGTATATCTGAATCAGTATTTGGTTACATGTCTTGATATGATAAAATCCACGAAATCTTGTACTAAGTCATTAATAACGTAAGTTAACATTGAAAGGTAAGGTTTAATTAATGCAACTCCTTGACTTGGGTTCCCTCTTGAATCCCTAATGGGAACAAAGGACCGGTCATAACGAGCTTAAATTTCTGAATCTCCTGAATCTGTACTTGAATCTACCTGAATCATGAATCATGTGCATCAAACAAAAACACCTACACATTCACTTGTTACAACTTATGTTATTACATGATCATCTTTACCTGCTTTACTTCGGACTAGTTTAATAAATTCTAGATATTTCTGCTTGTCTCACTTGTTTGCATGTCTTGTTAGCTTTGTTTCATGAAAAGCGGTACACAAATATGTTGTTTCTCCTGCTCGTATTTTTATTTAGCTTTACTCCTGTTTATTTCGATGTTCTGAGGCTTTTCCTTCTTGTTTCGGAATTTGCCTTAGTGTTCATGCCTGCGCCTCCTGCTCTCTGTGGTCGATCTGCGTCAAGCTTCAGGTTTTGTGTTTATGTTTCATTTATTTTACTGTCGGATATTTCTGTTATGTAGTAATTACGATCGGCCATTTTCTCTTGTTTCAAGGACAACTGCTAGGCTAAATATTATATGTACTAGAATTTGACATGTTTTGCATGCTCATTCATTTGCGATGTTCACTGCATAAAAATTTGTTCCAAAACTTGTATCTTGAGCTTTTATTAAAATGCATGTGCACCTGTTTCAAGTTATCATATTTTAAAGCTTCCGCAATAAATCAACCTGTTTTACTCAAAAGTATCTATTTTGTAGAATTTCTGTCTCCGCCTTAGCAGACATGGATTTCTTTTCGCCCATGCCTGTGGCATCACGGCCCGCCCCGAAGCGCACTCTGACTCTTGTCGAGACGGGTCGCAAAAGTATCTATTTTGTAGTATTTCTGTCTCCGCTTTAGTAGACATGGATTTCTTTTCGCCCATGCCTGTGGCATCACGGCCCGCCCCGAAGCGCACTCTGACTCTTGTCGAGACGGGTCGTGATAGAAACATAGAGCATCATACTCATAGCAAAACATAGCATGCAAACGGCAGGTCCTGCCAATAGGCCCTTTACCATGTCGAACTACATATTGCAGGTGTGGCAGGTTATACTTATATCTCTTAGGTCCTTCAACCAATGCCCGCTCCAACGATCACATAAATTCCTACATAACTCAGTAGGCATCTAGCCTTCAATCTCATAACATGAATCTTCACGCTCGTCATGGCGTATCAAGGGTAGCATCATCAATTGGATCCCCAAATCACACGACATTCAAGTTCAATATATGTGTTTAAGTTTTAATTGTTTCGCACACTTTTACACGTGATACGTCACGTGTAGTTTTCCCTATATATGTATTCCAACCCTTGTATTAGAGCATCTGAATAATAAAAATCATATTCTCCACTTGGTATCAGAGCCTAACCATCTCGATCCCGCCTGCTCGTTCCGCCGCTCGCTCGACGCTTCACTCTCGTTCGACGTTCACCGCTCCCGCACCCGCTCGATCAACGTTCACTGCTCCGCTCCTGTCACGACCCGTCTCGACAAGAGTCAGAGCGCGCTTCGGGCGGGCCGTGATGCCACAGGCATGGGCGGAAAGAAAACCATGTCTGCTAAGGCGCAAGCAGAGATACAAAATAATAGTTTAAAAATAGTTACTTTTGAGTAAAAACAGGTTGTTTGTTGCGGAAGCTTTAAATTATGCTAGTTTAAAAACAGGTGCACATGTATTTTAGCAGAAAAACTTATGATACAAGTTTTGAAACCGATTTTTTATGCAGTGATCATCTCAGTTGAATGAACATGGAAACATGTCAAGATCTAGTACATATAATATTTAGCCTAGCAGTTGTCCATGAAACAAGAGAAAATGGTTGATCGTAATTACTACATAAAAGAATATCTGACTGTAAAGAAATGAAACAAAAACACAAAACCTGAAACTTGACGCAGAACGGCCTCGGAGAGCAGGCAGCGCAGGCACGAACACTAAGGCAAATCCAAAACAAGAAGAAAAAAGCCTCAGAACATTGATAACATTAGCAAGGTAAAAATACAAACTAGCAAGGGAAACAACAATGTATAAGTACCAGTTTTATCAGAAGCAAGGCTAGCAAGGCAACAGTAAGCAAGACAAGTAGAAATAATTAGAATTATTAGACTACTCTGAAGCATAACATAGATTCAGTCACGAAATGTCAATAGTTGTAATCATTGAAAGGTGCAAGTGTTTTTATCTGATGCACGAGATTCTAGCAGGAGTCTAATAGCAAGGCTTATCAAAGTAATTGGGCTTGCTATAACATTATTGGTTCCCCTTACGAGGTAAGCGGAAACTCGATTCAAGGCGTCACATCAATTTAACACTACCTTTCAATGATTGCTTATCACATTAATGAACTGAAGGATTCATGATTCAAAAGGGTATCATGTAATAACATAAGTTGTAACAAGTGAAAGTGTGGGTATTTTTGTTTGACGCGCAGGATTCATGATTCAGACAGATTCAAGTACAGATTCAGAAGATTCAGAAATTTAATGCTCGCTATGACCGGTCCTTTGTTCCCATTAGGGATTCAAGAGGGAACCCAAGTCAAGGAGATGCGTCAGTTAAACCCTACCTTTCAAGGTTTACTTGTGTTATTAATGAGATTACAAGATTCATAGATTGGTGATTCTAATTGGAATAGACTCACGCTGAAGAAGAACATCAAATCAAGAAATAGACTTTATCCAAGTCTTTCAACCAAACAGGTATAAGAAACAGGATTCGATGACTCAGAGAACTCGAAAGAGAGTTTAGAAACTTGCGGATCCAAGAATTCACGAGTAATACGATTATTATACATCATTTTCTAGGATACCAAGCAATTCATTTAGGTTGATCGATTTCAAGACACGATTATTTTCTAAGTAAACATGTGTACGATCCGAACATGATAGAAAAACGCCGATCATATAATTGCTAACCAGATATCATTACTATTATTATCATGACGCTTGTTACACATACTCAAAAATCTAGTATTCCTTGAATTATCCATCAAATAAGGAATTCATTCATCTAGGCGACTAATCAAAATAACATAATTCATGTTCACATTTCAAATTCGTGTTATCCCAGACGCGTGAAACCTCAAACTATTACCAATTTCATTCAAGCACTCAAAAACTAAACTTATTTGATGAAGCGTGTATTCAAGGGTGAAACATAAAATCATAAGAGCAGGTCATGCTAAATAAAATTCAATGTTTGCAAGAGAGAGGGATCTCTACTTGCCTTAATTAAGCTGAAGCTGGCGGAGGCGGCCAAATAGCGCGAGCAATAATCAGAAATCATATTTTCAAACCTGTTTAAGAACGATGAAATTGACATTGAACAACTCGCTACGCAAACACAAGCATTTCTACGACGCGAAAATTAAACAACGAGGGATCAACAAATTTTACCTCCCTCAAAGATGAGGGGAGAAGAGATACCACGAAGATTCGGGAACTTGGCGGCGTTTAGGTTGCGGAAACCCTAATTCGGAGAGGGTTTTGCGTGTTCCCGTCAATTGGAGCGACGAACGACACCGGGAGCACAAAAACCTAGAAATTAGACGGTTATAAATCAAGCAAAAATCCGAAATAGGAGGGGAAGGAGGAATTTCTTACCAAAATTCACCAAATCCGAGCCCGAGGAGGAGAGGGAAGAAAACCCTAGACATTCCTCATGCAAAATCTTGGCCCAAACGGAGAGGGAGGGGTTGCCGGAGGGAGAGGAGGTGGCTGTCGGCATTAAGGAAGAGAAGAAGGGCTGTTGGAGGGCTGCTAGAGAAGGAGACGGCCAGGAGGAGGCGGCCATGGCAGGAGGAGGAGGACCTGGGGGCGGCGGCCTTAGCAGGGGAGGCAGAAGGGCTTCCTGGAGGAGAGGAGGAAGCTGGACGGAGGAGCTGAGGTTGTCGACTGCTGGAGGAAGCTGGGTCGACGGCCAGAGGAAGAGGAGGAGAAGGAATCGGCCATGACAGGAGGGGGAGACGCCGGCTAGGGCGCAGAGCAGGCGACGGGGAAGCAATAGGAGGCGGCGCTGGCTTGCGGGAGTCGGCACAGGAGCGGCTACGGGAGACGGAAGAGGAATCGGGAGACGACTTGTCTGCGGGAGCCCTAGACCGAGCGGGAGCGGGATTTAATAGAGGGGGCTGCTCGGGATTAATCAGGAGGGGGCTGCGGATAGCAATTAGGTCTTATTTTATTAATCTTATTATAAACCTTTAAATTAGGGTTGTTATAATCTCCCCTACTTAGGAAGTAGCGTCCCGAAACTTTCTGGAAATTCTCCGAATGGACCTCTCATGGCGAAGATTCAGATGTCATTTAATCCAAACAAGATTCGCAGGCCAAGACAAGGAAGCTAACTATGAGCATGCTGAACAGAAAAGAAAACAAGCGCGGAGACTTATCAAGGTCAAGAGAAAGTTTGCGGATATTTGCTTCACATATCAGATTCAAGTTCTCGAGAGAATTATTCAAACTTTCATGCATTCAAAACACAATTATCATAAGGATGATTTTTCTTTCGAAGCTTGCGTACTATATACTCTACAATCTTAGCGGGTATGGCCAGATACTAAGGATTAGATTCAGGGAATACGGGAATTGCTTCACATAGCTCGGAACTGAGAGATAAGACTCAAGAATTCGGGAGCGAAAAATCTTTGCACGAAGGGGATAGCTTACTTGCAATGTTGACGCTTAAGAGCTAACCAGAAGGAGATACTAGAGAATCAGATGAGATCGATAAACAAGCAGAACAGGAAGCACTGGTTATGAATATCAGAGATTTGAATCTAGAGATTCCAACACATTTCCTACTGTCAGGTACATAAATTATGTAATAATTACAGCATTTCCATTGGACAACTCTAGGTAATGATCATGCAAGTGCAAAATTGAAATCATGTGCCATGTCAAGCAAGTAGTAAAACCATGCGTGTACAATCATTATTGTTGTTCTTAGCTGGACACTTGTGCAATGCTTATGATATGAATGCAAATGAATGGATACACATGTCATGTTAAGCGCCCATATCACTTAACATGTCATGCATATTAAGACTCTAATGCCAACGCACTTGAAAATATTAAACTGCCCATAACCATTTAATATTCGCAAGCGGTGTATATCCTAGTGGAATTCATATGCACAAAAATGTTAAGTTTGCCCATAACCCCTTAACATTCGTGTGCATACTACTCATGCTTATGAGTGAGTGTGTGCGTGTTTCAGCCGCGAACAACACATAATGACAAGGTGCGTGAAGTAATGATGCATGCATAAATATTTCTAAAATAAGATTCAGAATATTTGATAATTGCAAAATACTTTATCTTTAGAAACAAACCTGGCTCTGATACCAACTGTCACGACCCGTCTGGACAAGAGTCAGAGCGCACTTCGGGCGGGCCGTGATGCCACAGGCATGGGCGGAAAGAAAATCATGTCTGCTAAGGCGCAAGCAGAGATACAAAATAATAGTTTAAAAATAGTTATTTTTGAGTAAAAACAGGTTGTTTGTTGCGGAAGCTTTAAATTATGCTAGTTTAAAAACAGGTGCACATGTATTTTAGCAGAAAAACTTATGACACAAGTTTTGAAACCGATTTTTTATGCAGCGATCATCTCAGTTGAATGAACATGCAAACATGTCAAGATCTAGTACATATAATATTTAGCCTAGCAGTTGTCCATGAAACAAGAGAAAATGGCTGATCGTAATTACTACATAAAAGAATATCTGACTGTAAAGAAATGAAACAAAAACACAAAACCTGAAGCATGACGCATAACGGCCTCGGAGAGCAGGCAGCGCAGGCACGAACACTAAGGCAAATCCAAAACAAGAAGAAAAAAGCCTCAGAACATTGATAACATTAGCAAGGTAAAAATACAAACTAGCAAGGGAAACAACAATGTATAAGTACCAGTTTTATCAGAAGCAAGGCTAGCAAGGCAACAGTAAGCAAGACAAGTAGAAATAATTAGAATTATTAGACTACTCCGAAGCATAACATAGATTCAGTCACGAAATGTCAATAGTTGTAATCATTGAAAGGTGCAAGTGTTTTTATCTGATGCACGAGATTCTAGCAGGAGTCTAATAGCAAGGCTTATCAAAGTAATTGGGTTTGCTATAACATTATTGGTTCCCGTTACGAGGTAAGCGGAAACTCGATTCAAGGCGTCAAATCAATTTAACACTACCTTTCAATGATTGCTTATCACATTAATGAACTGAAGGATTCATGATTCAAAAGGGTTCAAATTCAGATTCAAGACTTGTCAGAGATTCAGGAGTAAGGCATACAAAGATGATCATGCAATAACATAAGTTGTAACAAGTGAAAGTGTGGGTATTTTTGTTTGACGCGCAGGATTCATGATTCAGACAGATTCAAGTACAGATTCAGAAGATTCAGAAATTTAATGCTCGCTATGACCGGTCCTTTGTTCCCATTAGGGATTCAAGAGGGAACCCAAGTCAAGGAGATGCGTCAGTTAAACCCTACCTTTCAAGGTTTACTTGTGTTATTAATGAGATTACAAGATTCATAGATTGGTGATTCTAATTGGAACAGACTCACGCTGAAGAAGAACATCAAATCAAGAAATAGACTTTATCCAAGTCTTTCAACCAAACAGGTATAAGAAACAGGATTCGATGACTCAGAGAACTCGAAAGAGAGTTTAGAAACTTGCGGATCCAAGAATTCACGAGTAATACGATTATTATACATCATTTTCTAGGATACCAAGCAATTCATTTAGGTTGATCGATTTCAAGACACGATTATTTTCTAAGTAAACATGTGTACGATCCGAACATGATAGAAAAACGCCGATCATATAATTGATAACCAGATATCATTACTATTATTATCATGACGCTTGTTACACATACTCAAAAATCTAGTATTCCTTGAATTATCCATCAAATAAGGAATTCATTCATCTAGGCGACTAATCAAAATAACATCATTCATGTTCACATTTCAAATTCGTGTTATCCCAGACGCGTGAAACCTCAAACTATTACCAATTTCATTCAAGCACTCAAAAACTAAACTTATTTGATGAAGCGTGTATTCAAGGGTGAAACATAAAATCATAAGAGCAGGTCATGCTAAATAAAATTCAATGTTTGCAAGAGAGAGGGATCTCTACTTGCCTTAATTAAGCTGAAGCTGGCGGAGGCGGCCAAATAGCGTGAGCAATAATCAGAAATCATATTTTCAAACCTGTTTAAGAACGATGAAATTGACATTGAACAACTCGCTACGCAAACACAAGCATTTCTACGACGCGAAAATTAAACAACGAGGGATCAACAAATTTTACCTCCCTCAAAGATGAGGGGAGAAGAGATACCACGAAGATTCGGGAACTTGGCAGCGTTTAGGTTGCGGAAACCCTAATTCGGAGAGGGTTTTGCGTGTTCCCGTCAATTGGAGCGACGAACGGCACCGGGAGCACAAAAACCTAGAAATTAGACGGTTATAAATCAAGCAAAAATCCGAAATAGGAGGGGAAGGAGGAATTTCTTACCAAAATTCACCAAATCCGAGCCCGAGGAGGAGAGGGAAGAAAACCCTAGACATTCCTCATGCAAAATCTTGGCCCAAACGGAGAGGGAGGGGTTGCCGGAGGGAGAGGAGGTGGCTGTCGGCATTAAGGAAGAGAGGAAGGGCTGCTGGAGGGCTGCTGGAGAAGGAGCCGGCCAGGAGGAGGCGGCCATGGCAGGAGGAGGAGGACCTGGGGGCGGCAGCCTTAGCAGGGGAGGCAGAAGGGCTTCCTGGAGGAGAGGAGGAAGCTGGACGGAGGAGCTGAGGTTGTCGACTGCTGGAGGAAGCTGGGTCGACGGCCAGAGGAAGAGGAGGAGAAGGAATCGGCCATGACAGGAGGGGGAGACGCCGGCTAGGGCGCAGAGCAGGCGACGGGGAAGCAATAGGAGGCGGCGCTGGCTTGCGGGAGTCGGCACAGGAGCGGCTACGGGAGACGGAAGAGGAATCGGGAGACGACTTGTCTGCGGGAGCCCTAGACCGAGCGGGAGCGGGATTTAATAGAGGGGGCTGCTCGGGATTAATCAGGAGGGGGCTGCGGATAGCAATTAGGTCTTATTTTATTAATCTTATTATAAACCTTTAAATTAGGGTTGTTATAATCTCCCCTACTTAGGAAGTAGCGTCCCGAAACTTTCTGGAAATTCTCCGAATGGACCTCTCATGGCGAAGATTCAGATGTCATTTAATCCAAACAAGATTCGCAGGCCAAGACAAGGAAGCTAACTATGAGCATGCTGAACAGAAAAGAAAACAAGCGCGGAGACTTATCAAGGTCAAGAGAAAGTTTGCGGATATTTGCTTCACATATCAGATTCAAGTTCTCGAGAGAATTATTCAAACTTTCATGCATTCAAAACACAATTATCATAAGGATGATTTTTCTTTCGAAGCTTGCGTACTATATACTCTACAATCTTAGCGGGTATGGCCAGATACTAAGGATTAGATTCAGGGAATACGGGAATTGCTTCACATAGCTCGGAACTGAGAGATAAGACTCAAGAATTCGGGAGCGAAAAATCTTTGCACGAAGGGGATAGCTTACTTGCAATGTTGACGCTTAAGAGCTAACCAGAAGGAGATACTAGAGAATCAGATGAGATCGATAAACAAGCAGAACAGGAAGCACTGGTTATGAATATCAGAGATTTGAATCTAGAGATTCCAACACATTTCCTACTGTCAGGTACATAAATTATGTAATAATTACAGCATTTCCATTGGACAACTCTAGGTAATGATCATGCAAGTGCAAAATTGAAATCATGTGCCATGTCAAGCAAGTAGTAAAACCATGCGTGTACAATCATTATTGTTGTTCTTAGCTGGACACTTGTGCAATGCTTATGATATGAATGCAAATGAATGGATACACATGTCATGTTAAGCGCCCATATCACTTAACATGTCATGCATATTAAGACTCTAATGCCAACGCACTTGAAAATATTAAACTGCCCATAACCATTTAATATTCGCAAGCGGTGTATATCCTAGTGGAATTCATATGCACAAAAATGTTAAGTTTGCCCATAACCCCTTAACATTCGTGTGCATACTACTCATGCTTATGAGTGAGTGTGTGCGTGTTTCAGCCGCGAACAACACATAATGACAAGGTGCGTGAAGTAATGATGCATGCATAAATATTTCTAAAATAAGATTCAGAATATTTGATAATTGCAAAATACTTTATCTTTAGAAACAAACCTGGCTCTGATACCAACTGTCACGACCCGTCTGGACAAGAGTCAGAGCGCACTTCGGGCGGGCCGTGATGCCACAGGCATGGGCGGAAAGAAAATCATGTCTGCTAAGGCGCAAGCAGAGATACAAAATAATAGTTTAAAAATAGTTATTTTTGAGTAAAAACAGGTTGTTTGTTGCGGAAGCTTTAAATTATGCTAGTTTAAAAACAGGTGCACATGTATTTTAGCAGAAAAACTTATGACACAAGTTTTGAAACCGATTTTTTATGCAGCGATCATCTCAGTTGAATGAACATGCAAACATGTCAAGATCTAGTACATATAATATTTAGCCTAGCAGTTGTCCATGAAACAAGAGAAAATGGCTGATCGTAATTACTACATAAAAGAATATCTGACTGTAAAGAAATGAAACAAAAACACAAAACCTGAAGCATGACGCATAACGGCCTCGGAGAGCAGGCAGCGCAGGCACGAACACTAAGGCAAATCCAAAACAAGAAGAAAAAAGCCTCAGAACATTGATAACATTAGCAAGGTAAAAATACAAACTAGCAAGGGAAACAACAATGTATAAGTACCAGTTTTATCAGAAGCAAGGCTAGCAAGGCAACAGTAAGCAAGACAAGTAGAAATAATTAGAATTATTAGACTACTCCGAAGCATAACATAGATTCAGTCACGAAATGTCAATAGTTGTAATCATTGAAAGGTGCAAGTGTTTTTATCTGATGCACGAGATTCTAGCAGGAGTCTAATAGCAAGGCTTATCAAAGTAATTGGGTTTGCTATAACATTATTGGTTCCCGTTACGAGGTAAGCGGAAACTCGATTCAAGGCGTCAAATCAATTTAACACTACCTTTCAATGATTGCTTATCACATTAATGAACTGAAGGATTCATGATTCAAAAGGGTTCAAATTCAGATTCAAGACTTGTCAGAGATTCAGGAGTAAGGCATACAAAGATGATCATGCAATAACATAAGTTGTAACAAGTGAAAGTGTGGGTATTTTTGTTTGACGCGCAGGATTCATGATTCAGACAGATTCAAGTACAGATTCAGAAGATTCAGAAATTTAATGCTCGCTATGACCGGTCCTTTGTTCCCATTAGGGATTCAAGAGGGAACCCAAGTCAAGGAGATGCGTCAGTTAAACCCTACCTTTCAAGGTTTACTTGTGTTATTAATGAGATTACAAGATTCATAGATTGGTGATTCTAATTGGAACAGACTCACGCTGAAGAAGAACATCAAATCAAGAAATAGACTTTATCCAAGTCTTTCAACCAAACAGGTATAAGAAACAGGATTCGATGACTCAGAGAACTCGAAAGAGAGTTTAGAAACTTGCGGATCCAAGAATTCACGAGTAATACGATTATTATACATCATTTTCTAGGATACCAAGCAATTCATTTAGGTTGATCGATTTCAAGACACGATTATTTTCTAAGTAAACATGTGTACGATCCGAACATGATAGAAAAACGCCGATCATATAATTGATAACCAGATATCATTACTATTATTATCATGACGCTTGTTACACATACTCAAAAATCTAGTATTCCTTGAATTATCCATCAAATAAGGAATTCATTCATCTAGGCGACTAATCAAAATAACATCATTCATGTTCACATTTCAAATTCGTGTTATCCCAGACGCGTGAAACCTCAAACTATTACCAATTTCATTCAAGCACTCAAAAACTAAACTTATTTGATGAAGCGTGTATTCAAGGGTGAAACATAAAATCATAAGAGCAGGTCATGCTAAATAAAATTCAATGTTTGCAAGAGAGAGGGATCTCTACTTGCCTTAATTAAGCTGAAGCTGGCGGAGGCGGCCAAATAGCGTGAGCAATAATCAGAAATCATATTTTCAAACCTGTTTAAGAACGATGAAATTGACATTGAACAACTCGCTACGCAAACACAAGCATTTCTACGACGCGAAAATTAAACAACGAGGGATCAACAAATTTTACCTCCCTCAAAGATGAGGGGAGAAGAGATACCACGAAGATTCGGGAACTTGGCAGCGTTTAGGTTGCGGAAACCCTAATTCGGAGAGGGTTTTGCGTGTTCCCGTCAATTGGAGCGACGAACGGCACCGGGAGCACAAAAACCTAGAAATTAGACGGTTATAAATCAAGCAAAAATCCGAAATAGGAGGGGAAGGAGGAATTTCTTACCAAAATTCACCAAATCCGAGCCCGAGGAGGAGAGGGAAGAAAACCCTAGACATTCCTCATGCAAAATCTTGGCCCAAACGGAGAGGGAGGGGTTGCCGGAGGGAGAGGAGGTGGCTGTCGGCATTAAGGAAGAGAGGAAGGGCTGCTGGAGGGCTGCTGGAGAAGGAGCCGGCCAGGAGGAGGCGGCCATGGCAGGAGGAGGAGGACCTGGGGGCGGCGGCCTTAGCAGGGGAGGCAGAAGGGCTTCCTGGAGGAGAGGAGGAAGCTGGACGGAGGAGCTGAGGTTGTCGACTGCTGGAGGAAGCTGGGTCGACGGCCAGAGGAAGAGGAGGAGAAGGAATCGGCCATGACAGGAAGGGGAGACGCCGGCTAGGGCGCAGAGCAGGCGACGGGGAAGCAATAGGAGGCGGCGCTGGCTTGCGGGAGTCGGCACAGGAGCGGCTACGGGAGACGGAAGAGGAATCGGGAGACGACTTGTCTGCGGGAGCCCTAGACCGAGCGGGAGCGGGATTTAATAGAGGGGGCTGCTCGGGATTAATCAGGAGGGGGCTGCGGATAGCAATTAGGTCTTATTTTATTAATCTTATTATAAACCTTTAAATTAGGTTTGTTACAATCTCCCCTACTTAGGAAGTTTCGTCCCGAAACTTTCTGGAAATTCTCCGAATGGACCTCTCATGGCGAAGATTCAGATGTCATTTAATCCAAACAAGATTCGCAGGCCAAGACAAGGAAGCTAACTATGAGCATGCTGAACAGAAAAGAAAACAAGCGCGGAGACTTATCAAGGTCAAGAGAAAGTTTGCGGATATTTGTTTCGCATATCAGATTCAAGTTCTCGAGAGAATTATTCAAACTTTCATGCATTCAAAACACAATTATCATAAGGATGATTTTTCTTTCGAAGCTTGCGTACTATATACTCTACAATCTTAGCGGGTATGGCCAGATACGAAGGATTAGATTCAGGGAACACGGGAATTGCTTCACATAGCTCGGAACTGAGAGATAAGACTCAAGAATTCGGGAGCGAAAAATCTTTGCACGAAGGGGATAGCTTACTTGCAATGTTGACGCTTAAGAGCTAACCAGAAGGAGATACTAGAGAATCAGATGAGATCGATAAACAAGCAGAACATGAAGCACTGGTTATGAATATCAGAGATTTGAATCTAGAGATTCCAACACATTTCCTACTGTCAGGTACATAAATTATGTAATAATTACAGCATTTCCATTGGACAACTCTAGGTAATGATCATGCAAGTGCAAAATTGAAATCATGTGCCATGTCAAGCAAGTAGTAAAACCATGCGTGTACAATCATTATTGTTGTTCTTAGCTGGACACTTGTGCAATGCTTATGATATGAATGCAAATGAATGGATACACATGTCATGTTAAGCGCCCATATCACTTAACATGTCATGCATATTAAGACTCTAATGCCAACGCACTTAAAAATATTAAACTGCCCATAACCATTTAATATTCGCAAGCGGTGTATATCCTAGTGGAATTCATATGCACAAAAATGTTAAGTTTGCCCATAACCCCTTAACATTCGTGTGCATACTACTCATGCTTATGAGTGAGTGTGTGCGTGTTTCAGCCGCGAACAACACATAATGACAAGGTGCGTGAAGTAATGATGCATGCATAAATATTTCTAAAATAAGATTCAAAATATTTGATAATTGCAAAATACTTTATCTTAAGAAACAAACCTGGCTCTGATACCAACTGTCACGACCCGTCTGGACAAGAGTCAGAGCGCGCTTCGGGCGGGCCGTGATGCCACAGGCATGGGCGGAAAGAAAACCATGTCTGCTAAGGCGCAAGCAGAGATACAAAATAATAGTTTAAAAATAGTTACTTTTGAGTAAAAACAGGTTGTTTGTTGCGGAAGCTTTAAATTATGCTAGTTTAAAAACAGGTGCACATGTATTTTAGCAGAAAAACTTATGACACAAGTTTTGAAACCGATTTTTATGCAGTGATCATCTCAGTTGAATGAACATGCAAACATGTCAAGATCTAGTACATATAATATTTAGCCTAGCAGTTGTCCATGAAACAAGAGAAAATGGCTGATCGTAATTACTACATAAAAGAATATCTGACTGTAAAGAAATGAAACAAAAACACAAAACCTGAAGCTTGACGCAGAACGGCCTCGGAGAGCAGGCAGCGCAGGCACGAACACTAAGGCAAATCCAAAATAAGAAGAAAAAAGCCTCAGAACATTGATAACATTAGCAAGGTAAAAATACAAACTAGCAAGGGAAACAACAATGTATAAGTACCAGTTTTATCAGAAGCAAGGCTAGCAAGGCAACAGTAAGCAAGACAAGTAGAAATAATTAGAATTATTAGACTACTCCGAAGCATAACATAGATTCAGTCACGAAATGTCAATAGTTGTAATCATTGAAAGGTGCAAGTGTTTTTATCTGATGCACGAGATTCTACCAGGAGTCTAATAGCAAGGCTTATCAAAGTAATTGGGCTTGCTATAACATTATTGGTTCCCGTTACGAGGTAAGCGGAAACTCGATTCAAGGCGTCAAATCAATTTAACACTACCTTTCAATGATTGCTTATCACATTAATGAACTGAAGGATTCATGATTCAAAAGGGTTCAAATTCAGATTCAAGACTTGTCAGAGATTCAGGAGTAAGGCATACAAAGATGATCATGTAATAACATAAGTTGTAACAAGTGAAAGTGTGGGTATTTTTGTTTGACACGCAGGATTCATGATTCAGACAGATTCAAGTACAGATTCAGAAGATTCAGAAATTTAATGCTCGCTATGACCGGTCCTTTGTTCCCATTAGGGATTCAAGAGGGAACCCAAGTCAAGGAGATGTGTCAGTTAAACCCTACCTTTCAAGGTTTACTTGTGTTATTAATGAGATTACAAGATTCATAGATTGGTGATTCTAATTGGAACAGACTCACGCTGAAGAAGAACATCAAATCAAGAAATAGACTTTATCCAAGTCTTTCAACCAAACAGGTATAAGAAACAGGATTCGATGACTCAGAGAACTCGAAAGAGAGTTTAGAAACTTGCGGATCCAAGAATTCACGAGTAATACGATTATTATACATCATTTTCTAGGTTACCAAGCAATTCATTTAGGTTGATCGATTTCAAGACACGATTATTTTCTAAGTAAACATGTGTACGATCCGAACATGATAGAAAAACGCCGATCATATAATTGCTAACCAGATATCATTACTATTATTATCATGACGCTTGTTACACATACTCAAAAATCTAGTATTCCTTGAATTATCCATCAAATAAGGAATTCATTCATCTAGGCGACTAATCAAAATAACATAATTCATGTTCACATTTCAAATTCGTGTTATCCCAGACGCGTGAAACCTCAAACTATTACCAATTTCATTCAAGCACTCAAAAACTAAACTTATTTGATGAAGCGTGTATTCAAGGGTGAAACATAAAATCATAAGAGCAGGTCATGCTAAATAAAATTCAATGTTTGCAAGAGAGAGGGATCTCTACTTGCCTTAATTAAGCTGAAGCTGGCGGAGGCGGCCAAATAGCGCGAGCAATAATCAGAAATCATATTTTCAAACCTGTTTAAGAACGATGAAATTGACATTGAACAACTCGCTACGCAAACACAAGCATTTCTACGACGCGAAAATTAAACAACGAGGGATCAACAAATTTTACCTCCCTCAAAGATGAGGGGAGAAGAGATACCACGAAGATTCGGGAACTTGGCGGCGTTTAGGTTGCGGAAACCCTAATTCGGAGAGGGTTTTGCGTGTTCCCGTCAATTGGAGCGACGAACGGCACCGGGAGCACAAAAACCTAGAAATTAGACGGTTATAAATCAAGCAAAAATCCGAAATAGGAGGGGAAAGAGGAATTTCTTACCAAAATTCACCAAATCCGAGCCCGAGGAGGAGAGGGAAGAAAACCCTAGACATTCCTCATGCAAAATCTTGGCCCAAACGGAGAGGGAGGGGTTGCCGGAGGGAGAGGAGGTGGCTGTCGGCATTAAGGAAGAGAAGAAGGGCTGCTGGAGGGCTGCTGGAGAAGGAGCCGGCCAGGAGGAGGCGGCCATGGCAGGAGGAGGAGGACCTGGGGGCGGCGGCCTTAGCAGGGGAGGCAGAAGGGCTTCCTGGAGGAGAGGAGGAAGCTGGACGGAGGAGCTGAGGTTGTCGACTGCTGGAGGAAGCTGGGTCGACGGCCAGAGGAAGAGGAGGAGAAGGAATCGGCCATGACAGGAGGGGGAGACGCCGGCTAGGGCGCAGAGCAGGCGACGGGGAAGCAATGGGAGGCGGCGCTGGCTTGCGGGAGTCGGCACAGGAGCGGTTACGGGAGACGGAAGAGGAATCGGGAGACGACTTGTCTGCGGGAGCACTAGACCGAGCGGGAGCGGGATTTAATAGAGGGGGCTGCTCGGGATTAATCAGGAGGGGGCTGCGGATAGCAATTAGGTCTTATTTTATTAATCTTATTATAAACCTTTAAATTAGGGTTGTTACAGCTCCCGCTTGATTGACGCTCACCGCACTCCTGTTAGCCGCTCGCCGGCTCTGCCACTCGGCCTCCGGCGATCTAGGGCCAGCTCTGGCTCGTTTTCCCGCTACCGCCTAAGGCGCCCTCCAGAGCGGTCGCTCCTCTAAGCACTGCCTCTCCTCTAGCGCAGCAACCTCCTTCGAGCCGCCTCTCCTCTGTCTGTCCACAGCTTCCAGCGGCTCTCTCCGCCCGTTCTGCGAGCGGTCCTCTGTCTCCGGCCATTTTGTCCTACATGGCTGCTACCGGAGACATCGTGGTTACATCCTATGGTGTCCTCTCCGGTGGCGTGATCTAAGGGAGGCTCGTAGGATGTGGTTTTTACCTTCTTGATTTCTTCATCATGTTTATTTTTTTCGGAAGGACTTCGATGGGCGATTCCTCCGACATCTCATCCTCTCCTCGGACTGTTCCATCTAGTGATCCTCCTCGGAGCCACAGTCAATCTGGCTCAATAAAGATCATTATCGTCGCCTTGGATGACACGAATTATCTTGAATGGTCCAGGGCAGCGCAGCATGCTATACGGAGTCACCAGCTATATGGGCATATTGATGGAACCGTTGTTGAGCCACCGCGTGCCGATCCCTCATGGAGAAAATGGGATGCGGACAATTCCTTGGTGGTCTCTTGGTTACTTCACTTTGTCCCCACAGGTGTACCGCAGCTATATGCTTATGGATTTAGCTCATGAAATTTGGACTCAGGCTCATGAAACTTACTCTCAGGCCGGGAGTTCGGCACAGATCTATGAGCTCACTCGCCGTCTTGGAGCTGAAGCAAGGAACCCAGTCTGTATCTGTTTACTATTTCGAGTTTGAACGCCTTTATAAGGAACTGGATTATTTCAACACCTTTACTCCTCGTACACAGTAGATGCACTGACTCTTTAGACAGACAAAGACCGCCTTCGTGTTCACGTCTTTCTTATGGGGCTCAATATGGAGTTTGATGTTGTTCGTCTGCATGTCCTCCACCGTGAGCCTCTTCCCTCTCTTCGGGAGGCCTTCAACATGATCCTCAGTGATGAGAATCGTCGTCGCTCTCTTGTTCCTTCTACGGATCACTCTGCTCTTGTTGGGCTGGGACGTGGTCCTCCTACTTACTCTTCTCATGTGTGCGGCCACTATGGGAATAAAGGACATACTAAAGAAACTTGTTATCGTCTACATCCTCATCTTGCCCCACCTGGTCGGGGAACTGGTGCCCGTGGGAGAGGTGGCCATCGTGGTGGTGGTCGTATGTCCAGTGCTCTCTCACAGTATTCTGCCCATTCCACTGAAGTTTACGAGGACAACCCCCTACCGGGGGTCTTTCTACTGAGGAGCTGGATGCCTTCCGCCGCTTGCTACGTTCCCATTCCGGATCTACATCGACTGATTCCGCTATCGCTTTTGCTATGTCGGGTATCTCGAGTGCCCATGCTGTGTCTTCCTCCCACTCTGAATGGATCATTGACTCAGGTGTCACTGATCACATGACTTTATCTGCCTCAGGTTTTTCTTCCTATACTCCTCTCTCTGGCAGTGATAAGATTATTGATGTCAATGGTTCCCTTTTCACTATTGCTGGCAAAGGAACCATCTCTTGTTCTCCTACCCTTTCTCTTTCTTCGGTTTTGCATGTCCCTTCATTTCCTCGCAATCTTCTTTCTATAAGTCATTTGACTAATTCTTTGAATTGCTCGGTGACATTTTTTGCTGATGTTTGTGTGTTTCAGGATCTGGCTACGAAGCGGACGCTTGGCAGTGGTATGAATGTTGGCGGACTATACTTGTTGAACCGACGATTGTCTCTCAGTGCTCTCTCCACCACCCGTGCACTCCTACTCTCCATGACATCCGGCGATGATATATTCGATTTGGCCACCCATCTGTTTTATATCTTACCAAACTATTTTCTGGTTTCAGTTCTTTAATTAAGTTGTTTACTTGTGACACTTGTGAACTGTAAAAACATGTTCGTCATAATCTCAGACATGTTTCTTTTCCTAGTTCTTACCTGTTTGATGTGATTCACTCTGATGTTTGGGGTCCCTCCCCTGTGTTATATTTATCTGGCTATAAATGATTTTTGACTTTTATTGATTGTTATTCCCAACAACAAAAAATGGGAGTTGCGGAGATGAGAATGCTTAGGTGGATGTGTGGTCACACGAGACTGGATAAAATTAGGAATGAATGTATCAGGGATAAGACAGGAGTGGCGCCAATTGTAGAGAAGATGTGAGAAGCTCGTTTAAGATGGTTCGGACATGTACATAGGAGACCATTAGAGGCACCTGTTAGGCGTTGTGAGAGTTTAGTCACTAGACATGTTAAACTGGGGAGGGGTAGACCAAAAAAGACTTGGAAAGTAACTATAAGGAAAGATATGATGTACTTAGGTATTAGTGAGGCTATGATTAAAGATAGGGCGCAATGGCGACAAAGGATCCATATAGCCGACCCCACTATTGTGAGATAAAGGCTTGAGTGTTGTTGTTGTTGTTGTACTGATTGTTATTCCCGTACTACGTGAATCTATTTACTAAAACGGAAGAGTGAAGTGTTTACTTGCTTTTGTTCTTTTCATAAAATGGTTAGGACAGTTTAATGGAATAATCTGTGTGCTACGCAGTGATAATGGTGGAGAGTATGATAATCGGGGGGAGTTTGATGCCTATCTTGCCGAACATGGCATTCTCCACCAGACCACTTGTGTCCACACTTCCACTCAAAACGGGGTGGTGGAACGGAAAAATAAACACTTACTTGAGGTCGCTCGGTGTTTGTTGATTGACATGCACCTTCGTAAGTCCGATTGGGGTAATGTTGTTTTGACTGCAACTCATCTCATTAATCGTCTTCCCTCTCGCTCCCTTCACTACGATATGTCTATTTTCTGTTTATCCCAAAAACATATTGTCCACACTTCACACATCTCTCCTCGCATATTCGGTTCTGTCTGCTTTGTTCATGTGCATATTCCTCATCGAGACAAATTAGATGCTCGTTCTCTTAAATGTGTTTTTGTGGGGTATTCTCCTACCACCAAAAGTTATCGGTGTTATCACCCTCCTACACGTCGCTTCTACTGCACTGTTGATTTTACTTTTCGTGAGGGGGAGTCATATTTTGGTCCTCATCAGGGGGAGAGTAGTAATATTGACGAGACCTCTGACTCTCCTCTTCCGATAGTTTCTTCCCCCCACATTCATCTTAGTCTGGCTCCTATTCCTCCCAATACTGCGTCAATTCCTCCCAGTACTGCTCCTCCTATCATTCCTGCACCTATAATATATACCTACTCTCGCAGGTCTCATGTCGCTGAGCAAGTACCGTCCCTGGATGTTCAACCAGTGTCAGTGCCCGCTTCTACTCCAGATTCAGATGATGACCTCCATGTTCCTCTCGCTCTTCTTAAAGGTAACATTGGTGACACCAAGCATCCCATTGCCAATTACATTTCTTACCATCACCTCTCTCATGCACACAGAGCTTTTATCTCATCCATTTCCTCTATTATGATTCCCAAGACCTGGCAGGAGGCTATTCAGATACCTGAGTGGAAACAGGCGATGGAAGAAGAAATGTGTGCTTTAGAGAAAAATGAGACATGGCAACTTGCGTGTTTTCCCCCTGGGAAGCGAGCTGTTGGCTCACGCTGGGTTTTCTCTGTTAAGCAGAATCAAGATGGGTGGTGGAGCAATATAAAGCGTGGTTGGTCGCTCAAGGGTACACCCAAACTTAAGGCATTGACTACCAAGAAACTTTTGCCTCTGTTGCAAAGATGAATTTTATTTGTGTGATCCTTTCATGTGTTGTTTGTCTTGGGTGGGAGTTACAACAGCTTGATGCCAAAAATGTCTTCTTGCATGGTGAACTGGTAGAAGAAGTCTACATGACTATTCCCCCTGGCTTTACCAAAGCAGGGTCCAATGGAAAGGTCTATCATCTGTAGAAGTTCCTATATGGTCTGAAACAATCTCCTAGAGCCTGGTTTAGACGATTTCACAAACTAGCTTACAACTAAGTTACACTCAAGGACATGTCGATCATACTCTCTTTATCAAGAGGAGAGGAACTTAAATATCGATACTCATTGTATACATGGATGGCATCATCATTACAGGAAATGACCTGGAGGAAATCACGCACTTGAAAGAACAGTTGGGCAAATAATTTGAAGTTAAGGATCTGGGAAAGCTGAAATACTTCCTGGGAATTGAAGTGATAAGGTCTCGTCGGGAGATCTTCATCTCTCAGCGAAAGTATACTCTTGATCTTCTGGAGGAAACTGGCATGCTTTGGTGTGCTCCCGTGGATACACCCATTGAGGCTAATCACAAGATTGATGCGGATATTAAAGGGGAGAAAGTTGACATCTCAAGGTACCAGAGATTGGTTGGGAGACTCATATATTTATCTCACACTCGCCCTGATATTATGTATGTCGTGGGTGTCCTAAGCAGATTCATGCACTCTCCTACTATTCTCCATCAACAGACTGCATATCGTGTGTTAAGGTACGTCAAGAAATCTCCAGGACATGGGATTTTGTTCTCTGCTAATCAATCTTTAAGGATTGAAGTATTTACTGATGCTGATTGGGTTGGTAGCCAAGATGATAGAAAATTGAGTACTAGATATTCCTCATTTGTGGGTGAAAATCTCATCTCTTGGAAGAGCAAGAAACAAAGTGTTATTGCTCGTTCAAGTGACGAAGAAGAATACAGGGCTATGACATAAGGAGTGTGTGAGGGATCATGGTTGAAAACAGTTCTCCAGGATGTGGGGCTCCTGATGAGCAAACCTGTTACAATCTATTGCGACAACAAAGTTGTCATCAGTATCGCTCACAATCCTGTTCAACATGATAGGACGAAGCATGTTGAGGTTGACAGACATTTTATCAAAGATCACATAGACAAGCGCAATATATGTACACCTTTTGTGAATTCTCAAGATCAACTGACCGACGTCTTCACCAAAGGACTAAGCCATGACAACTTTATGGACAATACTGCCAAATTGGGAATGATTGATATAGTTGAATATGTGTTTAAATTTAATTGTTCCGCACTGTTTTACACGTGATACTGCACGTGTAGTTTTCCCTATATATGTATTCCAACCCTTGTATTAGGGCATCTGAATAATAAATTCCTATTCTCCACTATTCATACCCTTACATTGATGCATCCCCCAACGGGGTTATTCCCTTGATCCCAAATTCATGTACTTTATCATAATATTAACATTTCATTATGGAGGAGCTATCCCATTATATAGATAATACCCAATATTACAACTCCAAGATCATTATTCATGAAGTAACACTCCACTACAGGGAGTCCATCAATACTTGGAATTAATAATCATGATTAACGATCCATAGCATCTACTATGATTGCTTCACATATCTCTACCACGGATCAATTCCACAATGGAGTTATCCTTCATAGTCATCAAATCATATTCACTAACGATGGGATCACATACCACTACGGGTAATCCTTCTACAAGTCGGATTCATCTCTCACAATCACCAAAAGAATTTGTTATCACCACGATACCAGTCCACTATAAGAACCCATCATAATTCGAATTATCATTTATAACTATCAATCCACATTAATTAACCATAGTATTAACATTTCTCAATTATAGTTCTATCACACAATGAAGTCATTAATGATGGCATAATTTATATCCACCAATTTTATCGTATTCGCATTCTACTATGGGGACTTATCTCAAATCGGTAAAATTCCTCAAAGCCCTAAATTCTACGGTGGATTCTCACAACTACGAGCGTTTACCTGATTCCATTCCCCAAGAAAACACAACGATGACAAGACAGATAATTATCCATAGGCACATCTAAACTTCTCTTAAAAGAACGCCGCAAGTAATCATCACCGGATCTACCAAAAAGACTTCCTCGGCTTCACCATGATGCCCTAACGCTTGAAATCAAACATAAAGCGTCTGCAAACTAATCATGATGAGGACGGAATCCCACACCTCGTTGCTCCGAAGAGCTTGGTCCTCTTCATTCCACTAAATAGTGAGAATGAGGTACCAAAAATCATAACACATAAACATAAAGCAAAACGAGTCCTAAACCCAGGGAGAAGAGAACGGTTACCTTCGTCTCTTCCTTTTTGTCCATAGAAGCCTCAAGAAAATGGGTGGAGAAGAAGCGTAGAGAGATTCGCTATGTGTTGCAGCGACGGATCGATGATCCGAGCTCTAGCTTCTGGCATCACCACCTTCTTCCTCCTCTAAGCTTTATCTCCTTCTTCTCTCTCCAACTCCTACCAAATGACTCAAAATAAGCACTCTATAAGCCATAAACTGACCTAAAAGGATTAGGAAATGATCATATAGACCATTGGATTAGAAATACCCAAGATCCACTACCAAAATTGAGTCAAAATTCGTCTTTATGATCCCGTACACGCCCTGTGACACGACCGTGTACAGGAAGTGTCTGTTTCCAGCTCTAGATCTTCTCAGGTTCCCATCCCAGATTCGGACGCGTCCTGTGACACGACCTTGGCTAGAACGTGTTCGGAGTTATGTCCCCTGACACGGACAGGTAGACGGCCTCCCCAGGCCATGTAGGGCTCTGGATGGGGGATGTTCAATAGTGGAGCTCTAGGTCTGGGTGCACGGTCATGTGCAACTCGCCACAAGCATGCACTAACCCCTCCTAGCCATCAAACAAGTATCTAACACGTCACGAAAGGGAAAATGGGGAGTTATATTGAAGCATATTCTTCATTATAGTTTTATATAGTTTTTATTTTTTAGTTTAAATTATTGTCATGGCCGAGTGAAAATCCTAGATCCGCCTCTGGTCTCTACCCTAGTTATTGATGAGAGGGAGAAAGAGAGAGAAGAAGAGAGGAGAGAGAGAAATAGAAAATTATGCCAAAACTTCCCTTGCCTTTCATTTCATGTTTATTAATAGTCGTATTCTACTAGAACCATAGTATAAAATGCTGAATTAAAAAGTTAACTAAAAATAAACAATAATTAATTTGAAATTAGAATAGCACTAATTTCAAATTTCAAAAATATCCTCCTCCACAGCATCAGATGGAGTTTCAAAGACCATTAGGTTTCGAAAATCTAGATTCAGAATGCTTAAATAAACAAAAGTAAATGTTTTCCAATTTGTAACTAGCATTGAAGAGTTGTTCCTTAAATATATTCCCATTTACATGGCTGTGTTAACAATCTTTAGATGCCAGACGAGAAACATGCTTGTGCTTGGAATGATAATGAATAGAAGTAAAGTCATCCATCCAAAATGATTTAATGCAGACTGCAACATGACTTTATAGAGAAAGTAGATGAAGAGTCCCTCTAGAAGACTGAGAAAAACAGTATGAATTTAACCACTAGAACAAATCTAGGGTACTTTCAACATGGAAGCAAGGACCCATAGAGCAACAAAAATCAAATAAATTCTCAAAACCCCTTACGATTATGTTACTGCTCATACCACAAATTCCAGGAGTTGTCTGTCTTCCATTGACCTAAGCTCTGCAACATCCCACAAACCTTTTTCAGCCAGCTTTTTGAGTGAACTACAGTTTCACAAAATGTTAGTTGTATGAACAAGCAATAAATGAATGATGCAAATTTACTTTTCTTGAAGGAATGAAACCATACCTTTCCTTGTATAACCGTTGTACATCTGGAAATTCCTCCTTAAGATTTTTGCTTTTTATTACATCATATGCATTCTTAAACATTTTCATTTCGACATACTTCTGAACCAGCAAACAGATCATTGGCTTTCCCATGAACATAGCCCATCTCTCTGCAGCTTTAAATTGTTTTTTATCCATCATTTTCAGCAGAAAGGACTGACCTAAGTAGATTGAGAAGTGTTCCACTAGTACTGTGGCAGTCATATATGACTGTGACTCTATGAAATCAAATATATAGCGCTCAATAAATGCCTTTGTTTTCTCCACGTCATCTTTTTTTGTCACAGAATCAAGCCTAGCCTCCTCAATATCTTTCAGCCCAATTTCGAAAAGCTCCAATACTTTTATTAGAATGCGCTCCTCATGGATAACAGAAGAAGCAAGGATATCAAGAAATAACCGAGAAGCAAGATGTTTAGCTTCAGATAAAAGTTCAATGGGTTTTTGATTTTTAAGACGTTTAAGGGAACACATAAGCAGATGGCTAAACCCTTCAGCATATTGGAGCCCCAATAGCGGCAAGATATAAAGGCAATGAAGTATAAATGTATATGGATCAGGTTGAGGTGCATTACAGAGCGCTTTAAAAACATGCTGTTGAAGGACATTGAACTTATGAGTTGCTTTACGTGTGCCTATCAATGTCAGTATTAAATTAGTAAGCCAGGGATTCAAGAATTGATTAAAAAGAAAATAGCACATTTAGAAACATGTTTGTATGAAGAGATAATCACAAAAGGATCAAAAATAGTCTACCAGACTAATTATGTGACCTACAAAAACACAAGGAAAAATCCAGAAAATTGAGAATTCAGCTTCATGTGTGGGGCAATAACAAGAGGATTACGAAGTTGGACTAGCTGCAACATTTTATCTGGTAAAGCATGCAAAGCCTACACTTGTATTAAAAGTCATAACTTGGGCAGCAATTAAATGCGAACAAAGCCAATCTTAAAAGTTAGAGACCAATAAGTAGCATTGACTAATTAAAATGACGCCAATAACCATGAAGGTTCTAAAACTTCGAATCTGAAACCTATTGGCAACATACTCACTTCAGTCAGCTTCTTTATATATTTATATTTACCAGCACCAGTGACACAGTATCTGATAGTGGTAGTTTTCTTGTGCATTGTCAGACTTGATAGTACGAACATTGGTCTCAGTACTCTGGTTGTCGAACAATGATCCGTGTACACAGCCTGGAGGTGGCAGCTTCCTTTAGTCTTTCCATGGTCTCGTCCTACGTGAAAATATTTTGTTTAATTTTTTTTTATTTCTATTTCTTTTTAAATGTTTTAATTTTATTTATGTTATTTTATTATTACTTTTAATTTCTTTTTTTGTGTAGGAGAGATTAAATGATATTAATTTGGATGGAGGGGTAAAATGGGAAACCCAAAGGAATGAAACCAACAAGGATTTCCTTTTATAATGGTATTGCTTATATACAAACATATATATAGAGAGAGAACTATAGGAGAGGTTGAACTTTTTTTCAGTTTTGCACATTCAATTCATAATTACTTACTTTAAGATTATTACAAAGCGTCGATGCTAAGAGTCAGCACATCCATATAATACAATCCAGTCAGAACTCAAAAGAAGGGAAAATGATAGTACGCAGACTCCCCTTCTCCATCAAAAAGTATTGGAAAGAACATGCATTTTTTTTCATTATTTTATACACCAACACCTAGCCCGTTATCATAACAATTCCCTAACCACTAAAAGAAACCTTATATCGCCCCAATGAGAGAAAATGTTGCAATAGAGTCAATCCCCCACTCATGTATTATGTGCTCCATCCAAAATGGCTTTGGATATAAAACAAAAAGAGAAGATATGATCCCTCATCTATATCCTTTGTCACCTTACATAGCACATAATGAGGATTCTCAATGCATAATCCCACCTACTCAGCTTATTACTGGGAAACAATCTATTAAGAATAGCCCTCATCAGACAGTATGAAAATGTGTGTACCCCTTTTTGCCCAAGCTATTTCACCTCATGGAACCCGTCTATGTTAACTAGCACAATCCAATGCTAACCACATAGAATAGAACTTGTGTGGTGAGCATTACCATATCCAATAATATGATGAAGTTGATGTATCAATATGTAGATTAAAAATTTCCTCAAACTTCTGCCAATCTACGTTGGTGAAAGTTCCCCATCTTCCGTGAATTAAATGGTCGCCATCTTTATATCACCAACTAAAAGAGTAGCCTTGCTCAATTCATTCCCCTTTATCGGTCTTTGTAGGGTCCAAAAATAGCCTAGTGGAAAGGTCATGAAGAATCTGTTATGGGCCTACTCGGATGTTGTCGAAGGAGTGGCCGAAGGTGGAGATGGCGGTGGTGGAGATACTACGGAGTCTTGGCCGCGGCTGCCTAAGCGGCGCGTGCTCGAGAGAGAGAGAGAACTTCCAATATCTCATTCAAAGATGGGAAATAGACTATTGCATTGCTTACTCATACAAGACCCATAATGTCCTTTAAATTGGACTTACAACAGACTTTTAATGGAAATAAATGATAGACTTGGACATGTGACTAAAAAGGACACGACATAAATAATGACGTCAATAAGGACACGACTCTAAGACAAAATAAATGCGTATTAAGAAATAAATAATGCCATAATAAGACTCGTAACATCTCTCCCGCCTTACAAAAAGAGTTTGCCCTTAAGCTCCAGGGAGATCAATAGTGTGTGTGTTATCCGACGCCATCATCATCAGAGTCCTCGACGTGTAGATAGAAAATCTGTTTGCACATGTGGCCGTGAGTGTACTGCTCGTCGCAGTTGTAACACAAACCCTGCGTGTGCTGTTCCATCATCTCGGCCCGAGATAGTTTACGGACTGGTGGAGCTGGATGACCCACGGGACGGCCATGCTAAATGCCTGTGTCAGTGGGTAAATAAACCTCCTACGCTAGTTGGAGGCGACGGTCACATAGCCTGGCCAGACTCATATCAGTCACTAAGTCTGGAGGATCCTCAAATTCGACATCAAGTCGCAGGAGATCGCGAAGTCCGGCGGTGAAGATCGCAACCTGCATCTCTGGGGAAAGCGTGACGTGCACCAGAAGAAGTTGAAACTGGTCCAGATAATCGTCTACGGAGCCAGTCTGACGTAGTGTCGTGAGGGCACTGAGAGGGTTGTCGCGGATGGGAGGGATGAAACGCAAGTTGCAAAATCACTTGAAGTCGTCTCACGTCAGACCCGACTGATCAGCGAGGAGACGAGTGACCCAAAGCAAAGTCGAGTCGAGAAGGTAGAAGGAGGCCAGAGAAAGTTATTCAGCTGCCAGAGTGTAACAATCCTAAAATAAATAATAATAATAATAAATCTTTCCCTATTTGTCAAACCGCACCCCCTCTCCCGATAAAAAATTCGGTCCAGGGCTTCGATCTCGAAAGCCGCAAATCCCGATCGCGCCTATCGCTCCCGCTCCCGTCTCCCGCACGCAGCGCTGACGCCGCCCCCTGCTCCTCCTGCCGGCGCCGCCGCCTGCTTCTCCTTCTGTCGTGGCCTCTTCCGCCTCCTCTAGGGCCTTCGCCTCCTTCTTCTTCTCCAAGCCGTAGCAGCCAAGCCTCTCCTCATCAGGGGCAGCAACTCTCCAGCCGCCAGCAGCCGCCGCTTCTCCTCCTCCTAGGGCCGGCAGCTCTTCCTCTTCCCCTTCCAAGGTCAGCAACAGCCTCTTCAAGGTCGGCAGCAATTTCTGCTCCCCTCCGGCAGCCGGCAACTGCTCTCCCTCGTCGTTTTGGCCGTTGATTTCGGGAGGAAAAATCTAGGGTTTTCTTCCCTCTCCTCCTCGAGCCCAGATCTGAGTTCCTTGGGTAAAATTCCTCTCTTTCTCCTTTATTTCAGAATTTGTCTTGATTATTTGGTATTTTTGCGCTCCAATTTGCATTTCAGATTTTGTGCAATTCCTAATCGCCAAATCCTTAGGTATTCGTGCTCCCTGGCGCCGTTAGTCGCTCCAATTGGCGGGATCTCTTGAAGACCCTTCCGAATTAGGGTTTCCCTAGCCTAAAGCGCCTCCAAATCCCTGGTTCCCGCGTTGTAATTCCTTCTCCCCTCACCTTTGAGGGAGGTAAACCTGGTAACCCTCTCGTGTTAAAAAAATAGAAATGTTTGTGTTAGCGTAGTGAATTGTACAATAACAATTTCATCGTTCTTAAACAGGTTCGAATCTGTTTTTGCTTGCGGCGCTTCGCCGCCGCCGTCAGTTTTAGTCTCACCTTAAGGCAAGTAGAGATCCCTCTCTCTTGCAATCATTGAATTTATTTAGCCTGTCTGTTCTTATGATTTTCTGACTTCGCTTTGAATACGTGTTTCTTCAAATACGCTCAGTTCTTGAATGCCTGAATTGACTTGTAAATAAATTGAGGTATTACGCGTTGGAATAGCACGAATAGTGAATGAGAATGGTGGTTACTTGAATATTCACTGAGATGAAGTTCGTCTCAGTTGATGAATAAATGGAAGACTAGTAGTTCTTTTTTATTACGAGCATTAATTATTATAATGATAGATGCTAATATTCTTGCTGGCAACTAGGTAAATTGTGTTTAATATAAAATATTTTGCTCGATCACATGCTTACTTGGAAGATAATCGTTTAGGCGAATGGATCAAACTAAATGAATACTTGGTATCCTAGAAAATGATGCATAGTAATCTTATTACTCGTGAATACTTGAATCTGCAAGTTTGAAAACTCTCTTTCGAGTTCTTTGAGTCATCGAATCTTGTTTCTTATGCCTGTTTGGTTGAAAGACTTGGATAAAGTTTATTTCTTGATTTGATATTTTTCTTTAGCGTGAGTCTGTTCCAATCAGAATCATCAATCTATGAATCTTTTAAATTATCTAATGTCATGCACTTCTGTTCACGTTGGTAAAATTTTACTATTGTATATCTGAATCAGTTTTTTGTTACATGTCTTGATATGCTAGAATCACTCACTCATGAATTATTTCATTAATAACACAAGTAAACAATTGAACGGTAGAGTTTTAATTGACGTAACTCCTTGACTTGGGTTCCCTCTTGAATCCCTAATGGGAACAAAGGACCGCTCATAGCGAGCATAAATTTCTGAATCTCCTGAATCCATACTTGAATCTATATGAATCATGAATCCTGCGCGTCAAACAAAAACATCTACACTTTCACTTGTTACAACTTATGTTAGTACATGATCATCTTTATATGTTTTACTTCGGACTTGTATCATAACTTTTTTTTTGGTAAAAATGCATGTGCACCTATTTCAAACTATCATATTTTAACATTTCCGCAATAAAACAAACTGTTTTCTTTCAAATTAATTACCTTAAAACTTATTATCATCATCTTTATTTCTGTCTTAGCAGGCATGGTTTTCCTTCCGCCCATGCCTGTGGCATCACGGCCCGCACCGTAGCGCACTCTGACTTTTGTCGAGACGGGTCGTGACAGTTGGTATCAGAGGGAGGTTTGTTTCTAAAGATAAAGTATTTTATAACTATTACATATTTTGAATCTTGTTATATAAATATATATATGCATGCATCATTACTTCACGCACTTTATCATTATCTGTTGTTCGCGGCTGAAACACGCACACACTACACTCATAAGCATGAGTAGTATGCACCCAAATATTAAGGGGTTATGGGCAAATTTAACATTTTCGCGCATATGAATTTCCACTAGGATATACACCGCTTGCGAATATGAAATGGTTATGGGCAGTTTAATATTTTCAAGTGTGTTGGCATTAGAATCATAATATGCATGACATGTTAAGTGATATTGGTGCACAAGTGTCCAGCTAAGAACAACAATAATGATTGTACACGCATGGTTTTACTATTTGCTTGACGTCGCACACGATCTTATGGTTGCACTTGCATGATCATACCTAGAGTTGTCCAATAATGATTCTAACAGTAGAAAATGTGTTAGAATCCCTAGTTTCAAATCTCCGATATTCGTATTCAGTCTTCATGTTCTGCTCGACTATCGATCTCATCTGATTCTCCAGTATCCCCTTCTAGTTAGCTCTTAAACGTCAACATCGCAAGTAAGTTACCCCTTTGTGCAAAGATTTTTCGCTCCCGAAATCTCGAGTCTTATTTCTCAATTCTGAGCTAAGTGAAGCAATTACTGTGTTCCCTGAATCCAATCCTTCATATCTGGCCATACCCGCTAAGATCGTAGAGTATCAAGTACGCAAGCTTCGAAAGAAAATCATCTTTATGATAATTGTGTTTTGAATGCATGAAAAGTTTGAATAATTCTCTCGACAACTTGAATCTGATATGTGAAGCAAGTATCTGCAAATTTTCTCTTGATCTTGGTAAGTCTCCGCGCTTGTTTTCCTTTCTGTTCCAGCATATTCATAGTTAGCTTCCATAACTTGATCTGCAAACCTTGTTGGAATGAATGACATCTGAATCTTCGTCATAAGAGGCTCATTCAGGGGATCCTCAGGAAGTTTCGTCCACGAAACTTCCTAAGTATGGGAGAATATAACAATCCTAAAATAAATAATAACAATAAATCCTTCCATATTTGTCTAGCCGCACCCCCCTCTCCGGATAAAAAAAATTCGGTCCTGGGTTTCGATCCCGCAAGCCGCAAATCTCGATCGCGCCTCTCGCTCCCGCTCCCGTCTCCCGCGCGCAGCGCCGATGCCGCCCCCTGCTCCTCCTCCTGTCGGCGCCGCCGCCTGCGTCTCCTCCTGTCGTGGCCTCTTCCGCCTCCTCTAGGGCCTGCGCCTCCTCCTTCTTCTCCAAGCTGCAGCAGCCAAGTCTCTCCTCCTCGTGGACAGCAACCCTCCAGCCGCCACCAGCCGCCGCTTCTCCTCCTAGGGCCGGCAGCTCTTCCTCTTCCCCTTCCAAGGTCGGCAGCAGTTTCTGCTCACCTTCGGCAGCCGACAACTGCTCTCCCTCGTCGTTTTGGCCGTTGATTTCGGGAGGAAAAATCTAGGGTTTTCTTCCCTCTCCTCCTCGAGCCCGGATCTGAGTTCCTTGGGTAAAATTCCTCTCTTTCTCCCTTATTTTAGAATTTTGTCTTGATTATTTGGGATTTTTGCGCTCCAATTTGCATTTCAGATTTTTTGCACTTCCAAATCGCCAAATCATTAGGTATTCGTGCTCCCCGACGCCGTTAGTCGCTCCAATTGGCGGGATCTCTTGAAGCCTTTTCCAAACTAGGGTTTCCCTAGCCTAAAGCGCCACCAAATCTCTGGTTCCCGTGTTGTAATTCCTTCTCCCCTCACCTTTGAGGGAGGTAAACCTGCTAACCCTCGTGTTAAAAAAATAGAAATGTTTGTGTTAGCGTAGTGAATTGTACAATATCAATTTCATCGTTCTTAAACAGGTTCGAAATATGATTTCTGTTTTTGCTTGCGCCGCTTCGCCGTCGCCGTCAGTTTCAGCCTCATCTTAAGGCAAGTAAAGATCCCCCTCTCTTGCAATCATTGAATTTATTTAGCTTGTCTGTTCTTATGATTTTCTGACTTCACTTTGAATACGTGTTTCTTCAAATACGCTCAGTTCTTGAATGCTTTAATTGACTTGTAAATAAATTGAGGTATTACGCGTTGGAATAGCACGAATTGTGAATGAGAATGGTGGTTACTTGAATATTCACTGAGATGAATTTCGTCTCAGTTGATGAATAAATGGAAGACTAGTAGTTCTTTTTTATTACGAACATTAATTATTATAATGATAAATGCTAATATTTTTGCTGGCAACTAGGTGAATTGTGTTTGATATAAAATATTCGGCTCGACCACATGTTTACTTGGAAAATAATCGTTTGTTGGAATGGATCAAACTAAATGAATACTTGGTATCCTAGAAAATGATGCATAGTAATCTTATTACTCGTGAATACTTGAATCTGTAAGTTTGAAAACTCTCTTTCGAGTTCTTTGAGTCATCGAATCTTGTTTCTTATGCCTATTTGGTTGTTTACTTGGATAAAGTTTATTTCTTGATTTGATGTTTTTCTTTAGCGTGAGTCTGTTCCAATTAGAATCACCAATCTATAAATCTTTTAAATTATCTAATGTCATGCACCTCTGTTCACGTTGGTAAAATTCTACTATTGCATATCTGAATCAGTTTTTGGTTACATGTCTTGATATGCTAGAATCACTCACTCATGAATTATTTCATTAATAACACAAGTAAACAATTGAACGGTAGAGTTTTAATTGACGCAACTCCTTGACTTGGGTTCCCTCTTGAATCCCTAATGAGAACAAAGGATCGGTCATAGCGAGCATAAATTTCTGAATCTCCTGAATCCATACTTGAATCTGTCTGAATCATGAATCATGCACGTCAAACAAAAACACCTACACTTTCACTTGTTACAACTTATGTTATTACATGATCATCTTTATATGCTTTACTTCGGACTAGTATAATAATTATTGATATTTCTGCTTGTCTCACGTGCTTGTCTGTCCTGTTAGCTTTGCTTCATGAAAAACGGTACATATATATTCTGTTTCCCCTGCTCGTATTTTATTTTGGTTTGCTCCTGTTTATTTCAATGTTTTGAGGTTTTTCCTTCTGATTTTTTGGAATTTGCCTTAGCGTTCGTGTCTGCGCCGCCTGCTTCCTGTGTCGATTTGCGTCAAGTTTCAGGTTCTATATTTATGTTTTATTTCTTTTACTGAAGGATTTTTCTTTTATGTAATAATTAAGATCAGTCATTTTCTCCTGTTTCATGGACAACTGCTAGGCTAAATAATTATATGTACTAGAATTTGACATATTTGCATGCTCATTCATATGCTCATACTAGAATTTGACACTTGAGTGCGCGGTGGTCGAGTTTAGTAGGACGGGGTGTGATGAATATGAACAAAGCATATACAGTCAAACGCCCAAGGAGAAAGTTGTGTAGGGGACACATGGAGAGTATCAAGCAGGGTGTTGTTCACAAGAACACGAGAAGGGATACAATTGATAAGATAGGCAGGGGTAAGAACCGCATCACCCAGGTAGTATTTGGGAAGGTGCATAGTTAATAATAGACATCTAGCTACTACCAAAGATGATAATTTTTATGCTTAGCAACTTCATTCTGCGCGGGAGAGTAAACACGGGTGGTTTGGTGAATAATGTCATGATCTCCAAGGTATTTCTCAAACTGGGAATCTATAAACTCACGATCATTGTCACTACACAAGATCTTAATATTGGTATTAAATTGAGTTGAATTCATTTCATGGAATTTTTGAAAAGTAGAGAAAACATCTTTTTTTCAGCAAATAATAGTCAAGTAATCGAGAAATAATCAATAAAGGTAACAAACCAAGCACAATCAGAAATAGAAGACACGAGACAAGGTTCCATACATCAGTATGAATAACAACAAAATGAGTAGTACTAGACATACAAACATGATTAAAAGTAGCACGTTGATGTTTGTTAAGAGTAAATAGATCGCACACAAAGGAATTAAAAATAGTTTAAGACAGCAGGAAATAACAGTTTCATAATAAGGATTGATTGGTGTCTTCGGAGATGGTGTCAGGAATACAAAAGGTGAGGGGAACTGGAATGATAGGGAACACATAAAGGTCATTAACCATACTATCAAAGCCAATCACTTCCCTGTCTTCAGGTACTAAAAAATACAAGAAGGGAAGAATGGTGTAGAGCAGTTTGTTGGGTTTTCTCTAGACATGAGTGGAACAGCACATCACATGTGCGTAACGGAATAAATAAACAAGAACAACCCTAAACAGTTCCGGATCTTGCGATTTCATGAATCAAGAAATAAATAAAGCAACGCATTGCAATATACCTGAGAGGGATTGAGTTAATACTCAACCAAGGTGCTCCAAAAATCTGATCCAGAAATAGGCACAAAATAGGCGGCTGAGTTCCAAGCACAGAAAGTAGATTTGCGCCTCTACAGCAGTCCACGCGAGTGAAGGAGAACCCCAAGCTTCTTGTCCAACAAGATCTGGGTCGAAGGAGTGCGCTCAGCATCTCCCATGGATTGCTAGATCCGTCCAAGGGAGAGGCGGCGACGGCGACGACAGTCGGACGGGGTCTCGCGGAAGTCTTGCGAAACGGTTTTGTCTCAATCTCAGAAAAAAGCACACGGAAAACCTAATCGCTTCCCTATTTATACCCAGGGGAATAAAATTAGATATCTGCAGACCCGAGTCTTTAATAGGAGTATATAGTAAGTATCATCGTGATCACTAAAACATCGTCGAGACGATCTCGACGATATCGTCGTGAAGATTTATATCGTCGAGACGATCTCGACGATATCATTGTGAAGATCTATATCGTCGAGACGATCTCGATGATATCGCTGTGAAGATCTATATCGTCGAGACGATCTCGACGATATCGTCGTGAAGACTAAAATATCGTCGAGACGATCTCGACAATATCGTCGTGAAGACTAAAATATCGTCATGACAATCACGACGATATTGCACAGCACTACAATGATACATCAAAGGTTAACAGTCGGCCATATCGTCGTGACCACTCGACGATATTCACAATATCATTGTGATGATCTCGACGATACATGCAATGTCGTCTTGAACACATGTCAACATGCTCCATACAATATTCATCATATCTGTGGAACATTTAGCCGACTCGACCTAACTCCAACGTGGCATAGGATTGGTCCTTCACTCATATCCAATATGAGTAAGGCCCACACAATCCTTCCTCCAACTTCTCCAAACGCTCTTATACGCGACCTTATAGGCTCATATCGCGTTGGCAGTGAGACTAACTGCTTAATTGCTTTGAGATCACCTTGGAAATACCAACACAGTTCATAGAATTTGTCAAGTGGTTAAGAGAAAGTAGATTGCAACTAAAATTAGGAGCATGAAAAACCAAGGATAAGGTGAGAGAGAAGCAGAAAACGGAAACATTTCCAGCAATGGGAGAATGATAACCAACTGCAATGCTCATCTTATCTCAACCAGACAATGGAGTATATGAAATAAAGCCTGAGGCGGAGCCAGTCATATGATCAGTGGCTCCATAGTCATATCCACTGGATGGAGGAACGAGGTATGGAAAAATGAGCACCAAGTGTCCCTGTGTGAGCATAAGAGGACAATGATAAGGCGGTAGACTCAATAGAGAGATCATGCATCATGCGTCATAGAGCCTACATTTATTCGGCGAAGAATGCAACAGGGAAGCAAGAGGAGTCGGATCTGGTATTGGTAGGGTGTGTCATCAGCGGCATCTCTAAAATGAGCCGAACAAAGAAGGGCTTGATGGCCCTGAGGTCTCCCATATCCACGACTGCCTTGTAGTGCAGTACCTCCTTACTGTGGTGCAAATCCATGTAGTATGAAGCAGGTGTCCATGGGGTTGCGGCCCTTTCCACAATAATCACAAATCAAGTGATCATTTTCAAACCCCTTCATCTTAGCACCACGTGTCTGTCGAACACCTGGAATATTCCTAGTACCAAGGTCAGTCGGCGATCAAACTCTTGATGCAATATTCCTAGTACAATTATGTAAACACCAATTAATAAACTGAAGGAGAAAGGTCACCTTGGCGCCAATTAATAAACTGAAGGAGAAAGGTCGCCTTGGCGAAGTAAGGATATCTTTCGTCTTAACTGGAAGATTTGAGCGGCATTGCCCCTACGAGAGTAAGTAGACTTTGCTCTCTTCCAAATTTTGGTAGCAGTGTCTAGAAACAAATAATTGTGAGCAATGGACTCTTACATGGAATTTGTAAGCCAGGACAGGACTACAGAGATTTATAACTCCCTTTGCATCCAATCCAATGAGTCCTTCGTCAGTTCCCAGTTGATGTCAATCACATAACCAAATAGGTGATGGCTCTTTAGTGCCAGGTGATGGCTCTTTAGTGCCAGGTGATGGAGCAAGGCCAGGAAAAGTAGTTGGAATCATTCAAACGAATTATAGTAATTTGGGGAGTATTATGATCATGACTCGCTTTGAGCGATCCCACTGGAATAACAACTGCTGATGAAGGGACCGGAGAATCAACAATGCCTGACACAGTGACTCAAGGATAGAAAACAGAAGATCACCAAAAACAAGACTAGGAATTTTCCATAACCGATACAAAATCCCTAAATTATCTAAGAACCATAATCTACGGATCACAAAAAGATCCCACAAATATTGAAGAGGAGAAGAAGATAAATCATCTCCTTGCAAGTGGCGGAAAAAATGGCATTAGAAAAAGGATTAACTCACCACATAGGGTAACCAACGTCGAACAAGCACAAAAAAAAGAACCAAGCGGGAAGAGAGCTCGGAACTTTTGTGTGGAAGGGCTGGAGAAACCAAGCGTGTGAGATTGGTGGTTGTGCTGGAGTCGACTGGAAGGAGTCGACTGGAAGGAGTCGACTGGAAGGAGTCGACTGGAAGGAGTCGACTGGAAGGAGTCGACTGGAAGGAGTCGACTGGAAGGAGTCGACTGGAAGGAGTCGACTGGAAGGAGTCGACTGGAAGGAGTCGACTGGAAGGAGTCGACTGGAAGGAGTCGACTGGAAGGAGTCGACTGGAAGGAGTCGACTGGAAGGAGTCGACTGGAAGGAGTCGACTGGAAGGAGTACTGGAAGGACTCAACAAAAGGAGTCGACTGGAAGGACTCAACAAAAGGAGTCTCCTAGCTATGCAGGAGACACACGATGGGAGAAGCGACTAGAGACTACGATCGGAAGGAGGGCCGCTCGCTTGGAGTGTGGGATGCAGGTGTGAGAAGCGACAGAAGGTGGGGACGTGTTGTAACATGCCACTCTTTTAGGGGACCCTACAAGTTTTAAGGTCACACCATGATGACCTAGTAGGCCCTAGGAGGACTCAGCCCACCCATAGGACCTAGGTGAGCTCTAGGAGACCCCAAGGTATCTAGGACTAAGAGTGGACCTTGGTGTGACCTTAAACCTACCCTAGGATATATTGGTTACCTAGAAGCACCGACTAAGCTCACTTTGAGCTTGGCTTCGGTAGGGCAAGGTCCACCTCACTCTATTAGGACTTGATCAAAGCTCTGACTGAACCCTAGAGGGCTCCCATTACCCTAGAAAGTAGACTAACCCTAGTGAACCAAAGTTGGACTCAAGCTAACCCTAGGGAGTCCACCCCACCTAGATAATTGGGCAAGTCAACCTAAGGAGTTGACTTGGTCAACCCTAGCTCACCTTAGGGTGTAGGTGCGCCCCAAATCCCATATGACTGAACCTAGGGTTATTGGACCAGGAGAAGTGCCCAACATGAAAGTTGTTGGGCATTGACTCCTCTTTCCAGATTGGTGTTACCTATTTTCTAGGGATGCCTGTGTAACGGCCCCTTTAGCGGCTACCGCTACAATTATACTAACTTACCTACATCAGAGAGCAAGGCCAAATATCCAGAGCGAAGCAATATATGAAAGAGTACAAAAAGAAGAATGTAATACAAAATAAAACCATTTCATTCCATTTCATTAGTATCTGATCACAAGTACAATAGTACAACTGGTAGCCCTATACACATCAAAAGGGGCTTACCAAAAGTGCTACAAAACTAAGCAAACTGTTTGTACATAATTACATTAGATACTATACTACAGACTCTATTTGAAATAAAACTGAAAGTCATCATGGGGACACTCCAAATTCTTGCACCTCTCCCTGTGCGCATCCAGAACTTCAAATACTGATGTAGACACCTCCACCCAAAGGCTATACCTCTTAGCTTGACGAGAAGTACTAACTCTAATGGGAGGAGAGACCTCTTCCTTGACCTATTTAGTATTATATTTCATTAGTCATAAGACTACGTGAATTCTTAATTTTCACCATATCTTGGGTTTATTTCTTTTACTCAGAACTCTTTCATTATATGATATCTTTATCTTAATTACTTATGGGTATTATGAAGGGTAAATTCATATTCATATATATTTTACGTGCCCTTGACTCGCACGTTAAACTGGCAACGCGTACCCTTGACTCGTACACGTATTTGCCAATTATTATTTCGTACCCTTGACTCGTACGAATCTTTAATATATATGTGAAAAGGTTATTCTCCCCGCCTTTTCGTTCGTGTTAACCCTTAATTATACTCAATGCACATTTTCATTTCTTTTGCTTTACTTTTCTTTTCTTATCATTTTTCGTTCTACCATCATTATTACTGAACAAGATTATACAAATAATATGAAAAGTAATGACATGGAAAGAAATAAACTAAGAACTCACGTCAACTTTGCCTTTGCCTTTATCCTTGTTGGGTTCATTTCCTCTTCCTCTACCTTGAGACGCCATGTCCTAAACATTCACATTATTAGATGAGCATATTACACCATTTCCCACTCTACTAGTGCTGCCCTAGCATTTTTAAAGTGGATATATACTCATATAACCTTAGCAAGCACGCTCTATAAATCAACTGTTGGCTGCCCTAATTAACCCAGCTTTATATACCACTAATTCCCTTCCCTACAAGGTAATTGGAAGGCTAATGAAGTTAGGGTTTGCTGCCCTAACTTCAAACATATGGCATCTACCCTAATTAGGTAAGGGAATTTCATAATAAACCCTAAAGTACTCAATTTCAGAGATTTGGCGTCAAATCCCTATTGTTGGTGGCTGCCCTAATTTTGAGACAAGGGGATTTTTCCTTAATTTCATAGGATAGCAATAGGGGAACTCAAATAAAGCGTTAGAAACACTAGAGACTTGAATTTAAAAGTGTAACCATCCTCTACCCAACTAGGGTTTCGGGTTCCTTGCATATTACTCAAACAAAAACCCTAAACATGCTAAAACACCCTTCTGAAACTCAAGAGGAGTTGAGATATCAAACTTAGAACTCTTAGGGACATTTTAGGGTTTTCGGCTAAGCAAAAACGGGGTAACCAATCCAAGTAAAACTCAAGAGGAGTTGAGAGGGAAGGATTACCTTTCTAATGGAAGAAAAATCGAGAAGAGCGGAGGAGGATTGAGGCTGCTGGAGGGTGCGGCGTCGTGCGCTTCTTTCCGCCTGCGTCGGCTTTCTTGCTTGAACTGGGAGGAAAAATGGGTCCATCGGCTTCTTAAAAGTAAGCCGCACCGCCTTTTACAAGCCTCCCACGTAACCCATGACTCTTCCGCCCCCCCCCCCCCCCCCCCCCCCCCCCCCCTTGGACCGGCTAATTGCATTGGTTATTCTCCTAAACCGGTTAAGGCTTTGGTTTGCCAATAGACACACAATTAAGCTCTCAATATCTTTACACTCTCATGATATAACTTAAATTAAATTAAATTAAATTCGTTGTACCCACATTAATGAAATTCTTTGTACAAATATAAATAGTACCTATAATAATTTTAGTGGCGTCACAGCCTGTAACACCAGGTAGAGCTAGTTTAATGAGGTGTTACATTTTAACTATGGAAATTTAAATAAATGAAATATCTCTGTTAATATAAAATATTTTCCTGAATTTTTTGGTGTATGATGTGCTCTGGTACAAGGGCTCCTTACAAAAACGTTATGAGGATTTTTAGGATACTTATGTCATATAGTTTTGATCTTTATTTACCAATTATTTAACCTATGATTTACCTAAAATTAAATGGGGTTTTGAAATGATTTAAAAGACAATTTTTTGGAGAATGGCCTTGTCATATTACTACATTGTGGCAAAAATTGAGGGGTTTTGGAAGTCATTTAGGCTATGGTTTAGATCAAAAGGTGTTCTATGTCTTGCTTAATCAATTAGAGTTATTGTTAATTATTGTAGGAATGTTTCATATAGTTTAAGGCATTTGTTTACATCATGATTTCAGTAAAGTTTGGTGGTTTCTAATGTTAAACTTGTTGTTTAATGCTTGATGAACCATATAAGAATACCTTAAGCCTTAACATCCATGTTTAGGTATGATCATGACTTATTGAGTAGTATAATTATGTCACCAGTCACCAAAGCTAGAAACTTGTTAATAATGCTTACTTTAAGTGTTAGGTTGCTGGATTAGACATCACATGAGGGAGCTTAGTGGATTATTAGGCTATGTTAACCTACTACTGGTCAACACTATAGTACTAGAAGTACTGTTTACCTTGAGATTTCATCATATCGTACTTTCATGGTCTTGGACACCGGTAGTTGAACTACTTGGTCCGTAATGAACTTGGAATGTCATACCCAAAGTTCTATAGGCCATATAAGTAGTCTCCTTGTAGAGTTGCACCACCTTCGGTGGTGAGATAGCATCACACTGGATGAACTACCTTGGGGACCACCACATGGAAGTGTTTAGCACTAAATCATGTGAGGAGTACTGATTAGTCCTAAGATAGTTTAATGAGACCAAGAGTGGTTTGGATTGGAGGTTTGGCCTTAGTTGCCTTTGCTTGCTTAGGCCAGCTCTGTAGTGTGACCACATCACATTGTCAATTACTTAGTGATAAAGTCGGAACATCCTTGTGAGTCACATATGGCACTTTCTCACTTGGTTAGCCCCACTACACCTAGGGTTAGCCCTCAGGTAGTTTTGATGTTGCCAATAGAGTCTAGAAGTTAGTGAGGGTGTCCAAGTGGAAGTCAGATTCGTTTGTCCCAGTTCATCGTCATGGGGAGCTCTTGTTCTCTTCGTCAAGAAGAAGGATAGGTCTCTCAGTCTCTGCATTGATTATTGGGAGCTCAACCGATTGACGGTGGCATATAACACCTATCCGCTTCCTTGCAACGCAAGCTCTTTGATCAGCTGGTTTTGCAGAGGTTAAGAGAACACCAAATGTTCGCTAAGTTCAGCAAGTGTGACTTTTGGCTCAAAGAGGTTAACTTCCTGTGGCATATAATTAGTGGGGTAGGAGTGGTCGTGGATCCCGCCAAGGTGCAGGCAATTAAGGACTGACCCTCATTGAAGACAACAGCAGACATTAGGAGTTTCCTCGGGCTTGCCGGCTACTACCGTAAGTTTGTGGAAGGATTCTCAAAGATTGCGTTGTGGGGGAGGACATTTCTGGTATGGCTAATCCTGGTGCAGTTGGATTGCGCCAAGATTACTGCAGCTGTCAGATTAGTTCATTTTAATTAGGAATATATAACTTATAGTATGGAGTGTCAATAGCAATTTTAGGCAGCAAACTTCTTTTGAATATGAGGGCCTTACAGTCATTTTCAGGGGAAGTGAATAACATGAAAGTTGTTGGGCATTGTCCCCTCTTTCCATATTGGGGTTGCCCATTTTCTAGGGATACATGTAGCACCATGTAGACCTAGTTTAATGAGGTATTACATTTTAACTATGGCATTTTAAATAAATGAAATAATTCTACCAATATAAAGCATTTTCCTGAATTTTTTTGGTGCATGATGTGCTCTGGTATAAAAGCTCCTTACAAAAAAATTATAAGAAATTTTAGAAGACTTTTTTCTTATAGTTTTGGTCTTTATTTACCAATTATTTAACTTATGATTTACCTAAATTTAAATGGTGAAATGATTTAAATGGCAAAATTTTGGAGAATGACTTTAATGTCATATTACGTTGTGACAAAATTTGAGGGCTTTTTGAAGCCATTTACGCTATGGTTTGGATTTAATCAAAAGGTGTTCTGATGTTTGCTTAATCAATTAGAATTATTGTTGATTATTATACGAATGTTTCATATAGTTTAAGGCATTCGTTTATATCATGATTTCAGTAAAGTTTTGTGGTCTCTAATGTTAAACTTGCTTTTAATGTTTGATGAATCATATAAGAACACCTTAAGCCCTAACATCCATGTTTAGGTATAATCATGACTTATAAAGTTATATATTTATGTCACCCGTCAAAAAAGCTTGAAACTTGTTAATAAGACTTATTTTAAGTGTTATGTTGTTGGTTTAGACATCACAGGAGGGATTTGAGCTAGTGGATTATTTAAGTTATGTTAACCAACTACTGACCAACACTATAATACTAGGAGTACCTGTTAACTTAGATTTCATCATATGGTACTTTCATGGTCTTGGACAGTAGTTGGACTACTTGGTGTGTAATAAACTTGGAGTGTCATACCCAGAGTTCTATAGGCTTGATAAGTAGTCTCCTTGTAGAGTTGCACCAATTTTGGTGGTGAGATAGTGTCACACTGGGTGAACTATCTTGGGGACCACCCCATGGAAGTGTTTAGCACTAGATTATGTGAGGGGTACTGATTAGTCCTAAGATGGTTTAATGACACCAAGAGTGGTTTGGATTGGAGTCTAGGGTTTGGCCTTAGCTTGTCTTAGCTTGCTTAGGCCAGCTCTTTAGTATTACCATATCACATTGTCAATTACTTAGTTATAAAGTCGGGACATCCCTGTGAGTTGCATATGACACTTTCTCATTTCGTTAGCCCCACTACACCTATGGTTGGCCCTCAGGTAGTTTTGATGTTGCCAATAGAGTCTAGAAGTTAGTGAGGGTGTCCAAGTGGGGTGTTCTATGTACGTAAGGCTAAGTCTCTGGTGAAGGGTGAGACCGACTACAGAACCAGTAACTCACCTCCTCTTAAGGTTTATTTAAGATGACTCTACCCACTGGTTATGCAGTGGTGTGTAGGTGATTGTTGTAGCGAGTTTACCGGCTCTTCCGAATAGAGCTCATTGACGGAGAGTTGAGTGCTAGACTCATAGGCTCTAAGGGTGTGTAGCCTTGAAGGTTAACCTAGGTTGAGTCCCTTGTAATATTCTTCGGTAAGCTACACCATTCAACTAGCTTTAGTGAGAAACTTCGCTGACAATGCGGACGTACTCAATCATAGTACTGGCAAGTGATGTACATAAAGGCATAGGTTTGTAGTTAGTCACAATCCTAGGAGTGGAGGTGACTGATCTGTTGTTATCGCTTTGTCACGACGATGAGGTTTGTGAGGTTCTCTACCCACTTAACAATGGTCACGACGATGAGGTTTGTTGGGAACACTACCCACAGTGCTCCTAATTTGAAGAAGTCCTCAAGTCAAAGATAAAGACACTTTGTATTTGACATGTTTGTTCAAGATTATTGTTTTCAGGTACTAGACAGTGCAAGTCTAACATAGGGCTAGACTTAGTGTCATCAGACATAATTTTGCCAATGTAATCCTTCATGGTGCAAAACACCAAGTCGATCTATGATCTAGACTATATTGGACTTGTCACTAACTCATAATCATCAAATATAAAGATCTATCAAATGAGCTGAAGCAAAGGATTTGAGTTGAGAAGATCAGAATTTCACTAAGGCAAATATCGTCTTGGTAAACTTAAATATCGCCGAGTGAAGGTCTCGATATCGTCTTGAAGACCTTAAGCTCCAAGACGATATCATCTTGTAAACTCACAGCAACCTTCATATCGTCTTGGAAGTATACTACATATATCTTGAAGCATTTATATGAAGGAAGAAATTGATTAAGGCAATTATCGTCGAGATCACTTGAAGTGTCGTCGAGGAACCAAGACGACAGAAACAATTCAAATTTGAAGAGAACAGAAACCAGCGCAGAGTAAAAGCGTCGTGTTAATAAAACAACACACGACGCTAGAACAAAGAATGGCCAAGTTATAAAGCGCCGTGACGCTAGACAGAAGAATGACCAAGTTATAAAGCGTCATGATATCAAGCTAGCGCATGAAGAAAGAAGATAAGTCAAATAGTGTCGTGTTAATGTACAACACACGACGCTAACACAGTAATACGCATCAACAAAACTGAAGGTGGCGCTGAGTAAAAGAAGAACAAGAAAAAGTCGTGTCGACGACAGCACACGACGCTAGCTTAAGTGTCAAGCTTACAATAAAGCAGAAAGAATGGGTCAAGTCAAGATGCGTCATGTTGACAGATAGCACACGACGCTAGCGTAGTGTTAAGTCTATACTGAACAGAAAAGTTGGCTAAAGCAGATGGGTCGTGTTGACAGTTAGCACACGAAGCTAGCGGCGTGTTGAACCTAAATCTACAGCAAATATTCTCTAAGTCCAGAATAGGCGTGTATTTCAAAATGACGGGATTTTAAATTGTCATAAGCGCCGAGAGTTAAAGTCAAATCAATCATAGCTGGAAAGGGCTCTGACAAGACTATTCTAATGTCTCGACTGTTGGAAAAGAATGGCTATATACAAAGTGAAGAGAGGGGTTCACAAACCCTAACAAAAGATCGTTGAGGGCTCTACAAACCAATAGAACAGTAAAATACACAGTAAGCGCCGCCGGCAGAGAACACAAGTAGAAGAAGATGTCTTCTTCAAGAAGGAGAGCAAATATTCAAGCAAATGTACAAGGCTCTCAAGGTAGCTCAAGCTTTAACTCTATATATCTTTCTTTGAACAAGAAGTGTTCAACACATTCAAGTTCAGCACAGACATATTCTACAAGATCTAAAGATAAAGGTCTGTTGTTGTTCTAAGAAGAAGGCTTTTATCTAAAAGGCCTAAGAAGACTCAGAGGGTGCTCTAGTCAGTCAAGTACAACACATATCCTATTTTACAAGGTTCATCAGTCTAGATTTGTTGCTGCATAGAAGAAGGCTGCTATCAACAAAGCCTAAGAAGACTCAACGATCCAAAGAGTGATCATTTCTGAGTCAAAGATTGTTGTATCAAACTTATATACCTTCTTGATGTAAGATCTCGTGTAGATTTGAGAGTAGGGCTTGCCACAGCCTGAGCTACAGGGAACTGTTCCTGAGTGTAGGGTTCCTAAAAAGGACCTGAGGTAGGATTCCTCAGGGAATCTGAGGTAGGGCTTATTCAAGCCTGAGTTGTAGGATCCTGTGGCTGGATCTGAGGTAGGGTTCAACTGTGAACCTGAAGTAAGGTGGCACTTGTGTACCTGAGGTAGGGAACTGCTTGAAGTTCCTGAGTTGTAGGAGTATTGGACACTGAGTTGTAAGATACTTTGGATTTGAGATTGGAGAAGTTGGTCGGGTCTAGCACACTGCTAGATAGGTGAAGGGGGAAAGTGGACTACCCAAATTGGGAAACCACTATAGCTTTATGTATTACGCTGTGATTGTGTGTGTGTCTTTCTACTCTCATTATTTTGCACTAGAAGTTTATAAAAAGACCACAACACCTATTCACCTCCCCCTTTAGGTGAAGATTAGACTATCCCATAGACTATCACAGGTCTATATCGACATAGAGTTAGTGTAGATATGAGCATTACAGTAAATTAACATGCATAGCACATTATCATATATTGCATTGCATTTGCAGATCCTTATCATATAAATATGTATGAGCATTCTTATATGATAAGTTACTTGTACTTTATTATATTACAACTGGATCTCTAACATATAAGTCTGTATATGCATTCTTATATGTTAGGTTACTTTCATGTCTTAAATATTACCTGCAGTAATTCATGTATTTACTTATACATATAGATCTCCCTCTTTATTGTGCTAACTTGCAGCTTATATCCTTCCTTCCAATCGGTGCCCTATGATGCATTGGGGAGAGGGAGGGTAATACTTTTAACTCACGTTTTAGTTAACACCATCCCAGGAGCACCAGCAGACCCTCCTGTAGGACAGTAGTGATTTAGAGACAAGGACACCGCCGCCACCCTTCGTTACTACACCTACCATTACTCCAAAGGATGTGAGAGATGTGAGGACCTTTACTATGCAGAAGGAAAATAGCAGAACTAAGCGATAGATCAGTGGAAGCAGGAAAGTGATCGAGTTTTGGAGACACAGCATGGGGGCTCACCGGAGTGATCGGCAGCAACGACGCCGGCAGGAGGAAGGGGTGAGGAGGAATCGGACCCCTCTTACGATCGATCGTTGGGCACACCAAAGTTGTTTCCGCTTTCCTCAACGTCCTAACTCCGCATCAGCTCCTGCACGACGGGAAACAATATTAGAAGAAAATGGATAAATTGATGAAGGAACAAGGAGAAGGATGGGGGATGGAAGTGTGGGAGGATTATCGTTGAAAAGCAGAAAGAAGATGGGTCCAAGTGGTCGGGCGAGGACAATGATGGTTTCGCGAAACAGGTATCGAACGTGAGTTGGGGGCACGGTCTGCATATATTTGGTTTAAGAATGTTAAAAATGAATTAAAAGGATCAAAAAATTAGAAATTCAATCGTCCAGATGACAATCATGTGACTGACAATGAGAATGGACCCTGAGTGTGTCCTGATGCGCATGCTTTGAATGGTGATTTTGATCCCTATCAGATGGCATGGCTAAAAATGGGTTAAAAAGATGGGACAAAATGAAATTAACATCTAATAAAATACTCAACATAAAAGACCGATGAAGAAAGAAAAAAGGCATTTTTAAATATTTGGGACAAGGCCAATAATGATGATAGGAGCATAATCTTATAGATCAAAAATGGAGCATATACTTGGGCACAAGTTACATAACATACTCAACATAAATGATCGGAAAGTTAAAGTTGAAATCTGAAAAAAGGCTCTATAAAATATTTCAATGTAAAACAAGCCACAAGTTAAACTCACCACAAAGATAGCATTCCTTCAAAAGATAAATGAATATAGGTGGCGAAATGTGAGATAAATCAGAGAAAGCATGTATACATATGTATTTCTGATGATCAATGTGCTTATCAATTTGGGTACAACAACTTTCTTCCACATGCATATTCAAAAGCATTGCACCTGAAAAAGTGAGAGATATGAATGCATAGAAATTGGAATAAATAAAAGCACAAATGGTCATAAAATGAAGCACCGCATATTGAAAAATATTCATCCAAAAAAGAAATATAATATGTTTATTCATGTTGGTTTGACATAATGATTACGGCTGGAAAAGCCCCAAACCCTTGCTTCAGTAAATTCATGTTCTATATGGCTAAAAAGCTTGAATACACAATAAAAAGTATTCAAACTAAAAAAACCGAATTATTATTCAAACTACAAAAACGGATTAATTATTGGAACTACAATAACTGAATACATATTTGTCAATAGAGTTGAGATTAATCAAACTTCAATCATTCCAACTTTAGCTTAATTTCAACATGACTTACTAATTAAATAGCCGCTAGGCATCAATTGAAGATCACTCAGTAAGCCAGATAATCAATACAAACATTAACTACAACATAAAAACAAATACAAGCCATCTCACTTAAGTCACTTATATTCAAGATGCGCTCTGAATTAAGTACATGCTCATGCACTTGCTCACTAATAATTTTATCTACTTTGAAGCCAGCTCGATTTAAACAATCACAGCTTGATCCACTACTCGTTCATTTGTATTGCAAAAGCTTAGACAATATGATGCTCTGACCCTTATTCAAGTGTCTTGATCTGATTTCAAATTACCATGATTTGAGACTCTTATATTTTTTCTATTTGAGTTCAAACTATAGCAGCCTCTTGCAAAAATGCAGGGTAAGGTTTGCCTGCCCTTGTGGTGGGACCCTTCCCCGGACCCTCGCTGCGTGGGGATGCTTTGGGCACCAGGCTGCCCTATTTTTTAGTTCAAGCTATCTCATTTTTATCCATGTACAACATGATTCGTTAAATTTCCATCTAATTTGAAGCTACCACGATTAAAATCATCCATAGCTCCTAAAGTCGTCAAACTGAACCTAAGTTTCCCCACTTCTAAAACTCAACCTAAGTTTTAACAGAATTTCTTGAAAAAATAGCGAAAATACCAAATTGTGTTATATCCAGAAATAATGGACATGAATTTTCTTTTTCCCTTACTTTTTTGGTTTATATGAATAGTTGGCATGACAAATGATGATAATGATGGTCTGATGGCAATATATAAGGTGTATCATAGTGATTATTGCAAAACCAACAATCCTTAGTTAAAACTTATTAGACTAGTTTTCACCGGTGTGTGCAGTATTATGGCAATCCAACTTCTTTTTAGCCACAGTGTTAAAGTTACTGAATTTATTGAATACAACAACAACACTCGAGCCTTTATCCCACCATAGTGGGGTCGGCAATATGGATCATTTGTCACCATTGCACCCTATCTTTAGTCATAATCTCACTAATGCCTAAGTACATCATGTCTTTCCTTATAGTTTCATTCCAAGTCTTTTTTGGTCTACCCCTCCCCCGTTCAACATGCATAATGACTAAACTCTCACAACGCCTAATAGGTGCCTCTCATGGTCTCATTTGTGCGTGTCTGAACCATCTTAATCAAGATTCTCGCATCTTCTCTACAATTTGTGTCCCTCTCGTCTTATCCCTGATACATTCATTCCTAATTTTATCCAGTCTCGTCTGTCCACACATCCACTTAAGCATTCTCATCTCCGCAACTCCCATTTTTTGCTCATGTACACAATTTACTATCCAACACTCAGAACCGTAGAGCATCGTTGGTCTAATTGCAGTACGGTAAAACATGTCTTTAAGTTTTAATGGTACTTTACGATCACATAAGATCCCATACGCATCTCTCCATTTCAACCAACCTGCTTGGATTCTATGTATCACATCTTTATCTACACCTCCATCTTTTTGAACTATCGATCTCAGATATTTAAAGCACTCACTGCGAGAAATATCTTGGTCACCCAACTTAATGACGGGGTCATTCGCCCTTCTTGCACTACTAAATTTAAGCTCAATATACTCTGTCTTTGTCCTGCTCAACCTAAAACCCTTCTTTTTAAAAGTGTCTCGCTAATATTCAAGTTTCGCGTTTACACCCTCGCGTCTCATCGACCAAAACAATATGTTACGAAGGCGATAACACTTGCACTAAACGGAATAACTGGATACAATCACGAGGTATGCTCGTGCCCAATTTCAAGAGGTTGGTTCCTCCTAGAAGCTCCTCTCCAAATGAGAGATCTCAAACCTAATGATCCAAAAGATGAACCTAACTCCCAAGCCACCTCCTTATATAGGGGGGCTCACATGTCAAAACCCTAACGCAAACATTTTAAAATATGAAATACAATAATAATAATGCGCGCATGCGTAACAATCCATCCAGCCAGAAAATCGACTTTGACCCCAAGGTCGAAGTGTCGCCCACCATCTAGTAGTAATATGCATGCGGGTGGGCTGTCGCAGAGGTGCCCGGAGCTCCGTCTGGTGGTACATCTGTGAGCATAAGGGCGTCCAAGTCTGTCGTGTCGATCTCGTCCAAATCATCCCCGATGAGGGCCCGGAACTCCTTGGCGGGACAATTATGATTAGGCGAGTAGGGTTGCTTGCAGCGGTAGCACAGACCCATGCTCCGCAAGTCATTGTACTCTTGGTTGGAAAGGCGGTGAGTGAGGATATGATGGTTGTTGTGTGGGCCCATAATGGTTGGTCGAGGAGGATGAGGTGACAGTGGTGGAGGTTTAGACGAGGGAGGAAAATATGGTTGGTAGGGAGGGTTGGAAGGGGGCGACGGGAAAGGAGGGTCCCCGGAAGTCGCCATGAAATCGGCTTCCACTAGTGGGGAGAGGTCCATGGCTTGGTTGACAGTTAACGGTTGCAGGGTGCGGAGGCGGGCTCGGATGTGGGGTTGTAAGTCGTGCATGAAGTAAGCCAAGTAATGGTCGGGTGGAAGACCAGGAACATGGGTGACCAACTCTATGAATGCATCAATGTACGAATCAATGGGGCCGGTCTGACGAAGTCCGCAAAGGCGCTCGATCATGGAGTCGGGGTAGCGGTGATCATACCGCTGAATGAGGGCCTCTGTGAGAGTTGTCCAGGTGAGGCTAGGAGAGGATTGGCGGAGCCAGCGGACCCAGTGGAGGGCGGAGCTCTCCATGCCGATCAAGACCGTGTTGACCTTTTGTGGCTCCGAGATCTGTTGTATCTCGAAAAACTGTTCGGCCCGAGCAATCCATCCCATGGGATCGGTGTCGTTGAAAGAGGGGACATCAAAGGAGCGAGGGCCCAGTGAGGACACCCCGGGCAGGGGGCTGTTACATGGAAGAGTTCCGGGGGAGCCCCGAGGAGGGGCGGGGGAGCCCCGAGGAGGGGCGGCGGATCCGCCGCCGACGTCGCGAATGTGGTAAGGCGGCTGGCCAGGAGGGAGTCGATCTTAGCATCCATGAGTAGCATGAGGGCCTGCAGTGACGCAATTGAACTGTCGTGGTCATCTAAGCGACGAAGAATGGCGGGATCGGTGGTTGGGGGCTGCAACGATGCGTCGAAGGTGACCATCGATCGCAGTCTAGGGGGGCATACACTCGGTCGGGTGGAGGAAGACGGAGACAAGCCGCTGGAAGCCTTCGGCGGGAAGGTCGAACCCACTGGAGAAGCGCCTTGGGCAGCCGAGGTCGTCGGGTTGCAGATTTGTTGGGTGCAGCGTCGTCCAGTGTCGGCGAGTCTGTTGGCTGTTGCGATGCGTCGGGTGAGATCTGGAGGGGATCTGGACGCCGGAAGCAGCAGGCGGAGACGGGAAGCTCGTTGGAGTGTCGTCCAGTGTCGTCCAGTGCCGGCACGAAGGAGCAAGATCGGCGGAGCGGGTACACGACGGAAGAGCGAAAGGGCACGATGTACGACTGCTTAGGCGCGGTTACTTCTTCAGGCGGCGGAGATCACGGCCGGAAGGCGGCAGGTCGGACCAAATGTTACGAAGGAGAAAACACTTGCACTAAACAGAATAACTGGATACAATCACAAGGTATGCTCGTGTCCAACTTCAGGAGGTTGGTTCCTCATAGAAGCTCCTCTCCAAATGAGAGATCTTAAACCTAATGATCCAAAAGATGAACCTAACTCCCAAGCCACCTCCTTATATAGGGAAGGGGGCTCACATGTCAAAATCCTAACGCAAACACTTTAAAATATGAAATACAATAATAATACGCGCATGCGTAACACAATATCATCTACAAACAATAAACACAAAGGTATTGCTTATTGGATATGTCCGGTGAGCTCATCTAAGACAAGGGTAAAAAGATAAGGGCTTAAAGCTGACTCTTGATGTAAGCCAGCAGTGATAGGGACTTCCTGTGTTAATCCTCCAAATGTTCTCACCCTCGTCACTGAATTTGTATACATGTCTTTGATTACGTCAATGTATGATATATTTACACCTTTCTTTTTTAAGACTCTCCATAAGACCTCTCTTGAAACCCCTATCATAAGTCTTCTCAATATCGATAAACAACATATACAAATCTAAATTTTTTTCCTGATAGTTGTCAATGAGTCTCCTTAAGAGGTGTATAGCTTCCATGGTAGACCGTCCTGTCATGAATCCAAATTGATTCTCTGATATGCTAGTCTCTCGTCTTACTCTTCTCTTTATTACTCGTTCTCATAATTTCATGGAATGACTCATTAATTTAATTCCTCTGTAATTCTTATACAAAATCTATCAAGATAATTTCTCTTCATTGGTTCAGCATCCTCTTTGTCCTCGGTATCTTATTGAAGAAACATGTAAGCCACAAAATCTCTTCCTTCCCTAGGGATTTCCATACTTCGATAAGTATATCGTCTGGCTCAGCCGGCTTTCCATTTTTCATCTTCAAATCATCATTTATCTCTGATACGATAAAAAATAACGTTCTTATACTCCTCTGATTTACTTAACTTTTTCAAGCTCGGTTCATTATTTTTTTCTTCACTGTAAAGTTGATAAAAGTATCTTTATCATCGCTCTTTAATAGTCGCATCATTCGTCAAAACTGTATTTGTTTCATGCTTCATGCATTTAACTTTGCTTAAATCCATTATCTTCCTCTCTCTAGCTCGAACAATTTTATATATATCATGCTCTTCATATTTGGTATCTAGTCGCTTGTATAATTCTTCATAAGTTTGACTTCTTGCCTTACTTACTGCTTTTTTAGCTTCTTTCTTGACGACTTTATGCATTGTCAATTTTCATCGTTCCTACAAGCGTAGAGTGTTTTATAGCTAGCCCTATTTACCCTCATTTTGTCTTGCACTTCCTCTTTCCACCACCAAGATTCTTTATGTAGGGGAGCACGACCTTTTGACTCTTCAAGTACATTCTTTTCACTTATCCTTAAATGTGATGACATAACTTCTCATGTGACAATAGGATCAACATAAGGGTCATCAACAAATTGTTCCATAACAATGTCCTTGAAAGCAACTTGTTTTTCCGTCTTCAAGTTCCACCAACGAATTCTTGGCAACACTTTTATCCTTTTTTGAATTTACTATATTTAATTTGCACATCCAACATCACTAGTTTGTGTTGTGTTGTCAAACTTTTTTCTGATATGACTTTGCAATCCATACAAATCTTTCTATCCATTTTACGAGTCATGAAATAGTTAATTTGTGACTTATTTGATCCGTTCTTAAACATAATTAAATGTTCTTCCCTCTTCATGAAGAACGTATTTGTCACGATTAGCTCATGTGTTATGGCAAAGTCTAAAATAGTTCTTCCATTTTCATTTCTTTCTCTATACTCAAATCCTCCATGAACGTCTGTATAACATGTATCTTCCTTCCTTATATAAGTCTCCTCCCATGAAAATCATCTCGCTCTGTGGGACTTCTCTTACCAAATCATATAAGTCTTCCCAAAATTACACTTAGCTTCACTTAATCCCACTTGTGGAGCATAAGCAATAATTACATTAATAATTTTTTTCCCTACGACCAATTTAGGAGTTAAGATTTTATCTCTTTTTCTACTTACCTCTACAGTTTCATCCATCTGAGTAGTATCCACAATAATACCTACTTAATTGTTTGTTTTATTTTTTTCTATATACGATATACCATAATTTAAAATCTGAATTGTCTAGAAGTTTAGTTTTCTCACTCACCCATTTAATCTCTTGCAGACATAAAATATTTATCATTCTCATAATCATCGTATTCACTACTTCCATCATTTTTCCTGTTAGTGTATCTATATTCCAACTTTCAAATCCAAGTCGATCACAAATCCTGCGATCTACTTTCCTAAGACACCTACTATGTGAGGGCTCTTGCATATTTAACGCTACACTCAAGTCCTCTTGGAGGTACACAGTCATTACCAAGACGCCGCATTCGGATCATACGACGAGCACTTTTGCATATTTAACACAACACCCAAGTCCTAGAGATGTAGCGATCCTTGTTAAAACGTCGCATTCAGACCATACAATACGTTTCTTACAGGAACCAACCTAGCTTTTGCACAATTTCTCAAATAATCCATATTTATAAGAGTGACAATTTTTACGTTGGTCGTCTACCTAACACAACCCTCAGCATTTCTCATTCAGGCTTGGGACCGGCTTGGGACTAAATTTATTGAATAAAGGATAAAAAAATTCATAATATCCAATCTTATTTCTCATGAAAATCAACTCTCATATTTATACATGAAGACAAGTCTATCTCAATTCCAATAAACTCCCACTCATTAAGAGATAACTTACAAGGGACCAAACAAAGGGAAAGACATTTACATTACAAGGGAACAAACAAAAGGAAAGACATTTACATTACAGGGGAACAAACAAAAGGAAAGACATTTACATTACAAGGGAAGAAACAAAAGGAAAGCCATTTACATGTGAATAAGATGATAGCTCATTCGAGAATTACAAATAAGCAATGAAAAGAATCAAAACGTTAATAGAAAGTTCCATAATAGCATTCTGGCCTTTTCTAGGTCTTCCTCTCAAGTTAATAAATTTCTTCTAACCCCAACTTATATGAGAGATTTGGAATGTGGTTGTAGATAACCCTTTTGTAAATGCAAGCTGGCCGTTTCAAATAGGATATACATGCATTGTCAAATTTCTCCTTCATAAAATATTTATCGTAATATGCTTAGTTTAGGGATGTTGAATCTTTCTTGGCCTCTCAACTAAACATGATTGCTCGCCTCTCCTCGTAATACCTTCTTAATGTTGATCCCAATTCCCCAACCCACACTCACCACCACCTCCGCTTCCACATTTTTCGCATCATCCCTAAAAAATTTGAAGTGCTTATGCAGCTGAGCCCAAAAAACCCACCTACAGCCTGCAAGTGAACTGAACATAATCACCTTCATGTCCCTTCACTCACCCTACTGGTAAACCATCCAACCCACTTCATCCACTACCCACTCCGGCAACTCAACTATGATACCTTTCGAACAAGGCAACAACCACCGACAAATCATAAAAACCCTTTCCACCGATACTCACAAGCTTCAGATTGCCATTTTAGCTTCACCACCAATTTATCCTCATCTCAACCTCCAGAAGTATTACATCTTGACAACCCATGTTACTTGCCGCACCTCTTGAAATCTTCTTCCCACAAAATCCCGCTTATGTTACTCTTTAGAAATATTTCCTCCACATTTATCATTCAATGGTATTGATACACGCATAATGGAATCAGAATCGTAGCAATGTTCTTCTTCATTGGCAATAAGAGCTCCCGCATAGTACAATGGATGAGTGAACTTCGTTTCATTGTGTACAACGGAATGACTTCCTTAAATCAATCTAAGGAATTTCTCCTGCAAAAATCCCTTCTCGGATTTGGGAACTAGCTCTTAAATTCTCTAAGAAATTCTGCCAACGTAAAATCTTATGTAGACCAAAGTAGAAAATATTTTGAAATAAATCAAAAAACACAACTAACTATATTAAGCCGCGCTAGGGTTCGAGAGAGGGAACCTCAGTAGTAAAATCTAGTTCTTAAACCATTTAATTAGACAGTTAGCATGAGAATAAAGTCGGGTTAGCACGCCGCAAGAGTTTCGCACTTTCAGATTTATGGAGGTTGCGGCTCGGGAAAGATCTGCGGGTCGGCAGCGACTCGGGTAAGCAGTGGGAGTACCGGCGGGGAACGACGGGAGAACTGGGGCAAGGTCGACTGTAGGTTTCGGAAGGGAGAAGGAGTCGAGCAGGCTTGGAGTGACGTCAGTTCGGCGGCACGGTTCCGTCAAAATCGCCGGAGGAGGGCCGGGAAGAAGTCGCCGGAGGTCGACCGGCCCTCAGGGATGTGCGGTGGCCTGGGGCGGAACTTCTGAAGCAAGAGTTGGGAGCTCGACAGTCCCCGAACAGGGGGAGAGGATGGCGAAATTTTTCAATCCTTCGGGAGCGCGAGATTTCGGTCTGGAATTACACGATTGTAACACATGTGACACAATAAAAAAACAATTGATATTAGCAGTCCAATTCTCGCTACCAAAAATTATAAAAATCCAAATTATATCTGCAGTCCAATTCTTGCTAATCGCACCTCATCAAATAACCTCCTCTCCATCTCACTCTCGTTGCCTAAACCCTAGTTGTAGTTCTATCGGTCGCGTCGTTTTACCCCCTCTTAGATTCACCTTCAAAAAAGAAGAAAATTATCCAGCGAAAATCTCAAAAAATTAGTCAGTTTTCTGGTTAGAGGAAAGTTTGCATGTCATTTAACTTGGTTTAGAGTTAATTCATCTATGCATGTCATTTAACTTGTTTTCCTGCTAGGTTTTTAAATTGTTTTTGTCTTTCAAATATTTTTCTAAGCTTTTAGTACTTAAAAATCAGCAAAATGTTTCGCTTATTTGAGTTGGGAGTGGGGTGCAAATATAATTTTGGACTACAAATAAAATTTATATACTACGAATAGCGATGGACTGCGAATAGCCAATTCCGGACAGCTAATATTAACTCTCTAAAAAATTTTGAATAATTTCACGTGAAATTGACGGTTTGCTGTTATGCTGCTTAAGAGAAAAATCTCCAAAGTTTATGATGCTACATTTGTCTGGACTTATTTCGCACAGTGTAGACGATCACTAAAGTTACGTGAAGTAGCGTCGGCGATCACCGGATTGGACATTTTGAACAACATAATTGGAGCATTCTAACATACATGTGAAGGGGATCGCCATGTGAAGAACTCGCCATTCATTTGCGGGTAAGTTACTTTTGTCACAACGAAATTTTTTTCTTGGGTTTGACTAAAAACATTCTTCGATGAAGCTTTGTGAAGTACTTAATTAGTTATCAACCCTTTTATTGTTCTCCTTGATTTCTAAACTGATCTCTATACTCGATAAATTTCTAAACTGATTTCTAAATCCTAAACCCTAAACCCTAAATCTCTATACTCGATCGTTGTGAAGCTCGAAATCAACCTTTATAGAGATCGAATTCGATCTCTGCATTACTTGATCACCATGGAGTTCGAACTCGATCTCTATGGAGATCAAATTTGATCTCTGTAGAGATCGAAATCAGTCTCCATAGAGATCGAAACATAATATCATGTAGAACAATCATAATATCATGTAGATCAAAACATATTTCTAGCATACTATAATGTATGTTGTTTAACGGCTTTGTTATAGAGTCATGGGGAAGAAGAAGTATGTCTCTAAACAGCACATTCTTAGTTCAAGATGTTACTTGTCAAATGTTTGTGCACAAACATGTAATGTAATGTAAGAACCCCCCCCCCCCCCCCCCCCCCCCTCCCCTTTTAAACAAGGGGATCCTTATGCCCAGGGCGAGCGCTCCCCCAAAAGATTCGCGTGTCTGAAGAGGTTCACCCTCTTACCTGACCCACGACCCAATTGGCGGAACATTCGCCCTGTAAGGCTATTGCATCATTACAGAAAACATTCACAGAGTATAAAAATTTTTGCGCGAAAGCAAAACATCACAGAAATACTCAGCATGATATATAATAAAACATAGATGAAAACCTACAAAGGGGTATATAAAGTCTCGCAGCGACAACCATCATAGTCATAAGACGACAAAATTTCAAATCAAAAGAGATCTCTCATCCTCTCCTCAGAGTAGTACCCTCACATCCTCATGGATCGTCCGAACTGGCTCAGGGAACTCCTCATCATCACGGGTACGTCTACGCTCGTCCATCCGCTCCTGCTCCATCGGTAGGCGCATCGGTTCCTAAAATGATAACGTACAAGAGTACATTATCCACGACGGACCAAGTAAATCTCACGCTCCTCCCCAGCCCCCTAATGGGTACCAGGAAGAACACCTGCAAGGAAAGTTAGCACAATAGCCGAAGCAAATGTATATATGCCAGAGTTATATAAACGAAGAAGTAATCCTTCCACAATTCATAAAGAGGGAAACACTAAAATAGTAAATTCACCCGCCATCGTATAACCATGCCTGGCGGTGGTTATACGATGTCGGACCATGGTGAGGGCATAAGTAATGATATGATGAGCATGTATGTTTGTCCTCCCTATCACTCGAATGATGTGTCTCAATCACTTTCCCCTATGTCGACATAGTGACCTGTTTAGAGAAGGAGCTCACTTCCCAGGCCTCAGCGCCGTGGCCAGACGGTGACAGTGGGTCGGTCGCTCCCACTTCTAGGTTATGGATACACCCCAACTTCCTAGGCCTTCGTACCTCTATGAAGAATAAGTACTCTCGGTGGGAACACATCCTCACCTTGTGCGGAGATCCTCTCGACACATAACCAAATAGGTGTGAGACGGACCTGTGTGGAAAGGGTAGCTAGCCCCCGGTCCTCTTCACTAATAGAAACAAAAGAGTTCGTCGTCACAACTTCTCTCATAGTGTATATTATGGGGAAGCCGACGAACCCGCCACATCGGTAACCATGCACCCTCCCATAATTCCGTGTGTGGGTAATGAATGAAACGACTACATAAAAATACTCATAACATTTTCAAGTGTTTACGGATCGATTCATAATTTGATATTCATCGGGTGATCAAGCTAGCAATAACAACTTACAAAAATGAGAATCATGTTATCATGTATACAACACTTTTGAATCAATTAGACCAATTCGTGACAAGTTTAAAATTACTTAAAATGCTCTAAATCAGAAATGTTACAATATGAAAGTTGTAGAGAAAACGTTCATCTAAAACAGTGTATCTAACATGCATGTTCTGATTTGGCTCCAAAGACCTCCAAAACAGAGGCTGAAGTTTATTTGTAATAACAAAACAGAAATATAAATTTAAGTTGCCTTGTCGCGAGCTAAATTTAACTTATCTAGGTGCTTCAAGTCTGAAGCATCAGAACATAAATGTTTCAGAGAAAACATCTACCAATAAATATGTGTCTCACAAGCATTCGCTAAATCATAACCTAAGGTCTCCAAAACAGAGGTTGAAGTTCACTAAAATTAACTGTTTGCAGGTCAAAACAGAAAACTAGAACTATTTTGATATGTTTTAAGCTAGATTTAATTTATCTGGAAACTCCAAATCAGATAAATCAAAACATGAAAGTTGTTTATAAAACATCCATGAATAATATAGTGTCTCACATGCATTCGCTAAATCATAATCTAAGGTCTCCAAAACAGAGGTTGAAGTTCACTAAAAACAACTGTTTACAAGTCAAAACAGAAAACTAAATATCTAGGATGGTTAACATTCATTTTAAGAACGCTAAAATTTCCCCCAAAAAAATGACATGATTGCTTGTCTAAGGGGAATAAAAGACCCGCGCACGATTCTTGGCGCAGATCGGTGGGTGCATGCGACTTTTTCCAAGGTGGTCGGGGGTCCTTTACTCCGGCCACCACCCCAATTGGGGGGGGGGGGGGGGGGGGGGGGGGGGGGGGGGGGGGAGCTCCGATGGTGCATCTTCCGGCGGCCGGCCGCCGCCGGCAGTGGCCGGTAAAACAATAAGATATTACAATAATTATATATATACATATATATATTGCTGATTGGAAGGAGGAGGCCGCCAGAGCGGATTAAGGTAGCTCCCTCCGCCTCAAGGGCCTTGAGGAAGAGTCGTGGGGACCCTACCTCCCCTTCACACGCCCCATGCGAGGCCGAAACCCGCAACGGCGGCGGAGGTTGGTGGGGGTGGTCTGAGGCTTCCAAGGCCGGGATTACCGTCTCCCGTGGTCGGAGACGGCAGAGGTCGACGAGAAAAGATCTAAGGGCAGGGAGGAGTCGGAGGAACTTACATTCGTGCCGTTTAGGCGAGGGGATCGTCGCGCGGCCATTGATAGTGGTGAAGCTCGCCGGAGTCCGTGGGGGAGGCTCGTCGAAAGGTCACCGGAGCTCGTCTTCTGGCTGGTTAGGAGGGAAGAAGGTAGGAAAAATGCAATCCTAACTAGGATGGGGTTTATATAGGAGGGGGTGGTCTTTTGGGGTGTCGGGAGGGGTTTTAATGAGGAGTAAACACTCCCCCTTGATCATGAATCCGCCCCTTTCCAGCTTCTATCTGTCGTTCAGACTTCCCAAGGCATTGTGAGTGGAAGGAATTTAACTCCTTAAGCCGGTTATGACATTGGGGAGTGGTGCTACCATTAATGGGGTTTATGCTTATTATTTTAATGCTTGAAAAGAGACGTTTATTTTATTAATTATAAAATATTTCTATCTGAAATATTTGTCATAGCCTCCTGGGAGCCCAATTAAATTTCAAATTTTAACTTATAATCTTTGGGTATTGTTTCATAATTTATTTTATTTATTTATAGTTAAATCAAAATAAATGGGTTTTATATTAAATATTAGATAACTCTTTTATATATTTATAGGTCCTATGATAAATTTTTTGGAGAAAAACAATATCATTAACTATTTTTCTCAAACCTCCTCATTATTTAAATGATTAATTACTCAACAAAACATATTTCATAAATTATTTAAATGTATCTGGTAACATTTTAAATTGTACATTCTATTTAAAATATTATTGGAAGGTTATGATAAAAATTCTAAAAAAAAATTATCAATTATTTATTAATTAAACAAAATTCCGAAGTAAAAATTTAAAGTTTCTGTGATCGACGAACTTCGATCTGCGTTCGACGAATTATTTCAGTTCGACGAACTTAACATTCAGTTCGTCGAACCCAGCCTTCAGTTCGATTCCGTTTGACGAATTAATTCAGTTCGACGAACTTAACCTTCAGTTCGTCGAACCCAGTTTTCAGTTCGACGAACTCGGGCTTGAGTTCGTCGAACTCAGTTTTCAGTTCAATTATGTTCGACGAATTATTTCAGTTCGACGAACTTAGCATTTAGTTCGTCGAACCCAGCCTTCAGTTCGATTCCGTTCGACGAACTAATTCAGTTCGACGAATTTAACCTTCAGTTCGTCGAACCCAGTTTTCAGTTCGAGAAACTCGGGCTTGAGTTCGCTGAACTCAGTTTTCAGTTCAATTCCGTTCGACGAATTATTTTAGTTCGACGAACTTAACACTTAGTTCGTCAAACCCAGCCTTCGTTTCGATTCCGTTCGACGAACTTATCCTTTAGTTCGTCGAACTCAGCTTTGAGTTCGACGAACTCAGTTTTTTTGTTCAATTTAGTTAATTCAGTTCGACGGACTTTAATCTGCGTTCGACGAACCCGTTCTGCCCAAGTTTCTCGCCGTCTCAGCGGTTCGTTCGCTCGTATCAGCGGTTTGGGCCGTCTATACTAGTTAGGGTAATTTGAATTTTTGTGTGATTCATGCTGATCGAATTGACAAGTTTGTCATAATGGGTCAATTTGTTTCGTTTAGAGTATTTGTGCACTTTTAGGTATTATTTGGCCTTACTAAGACCTAACAGGTCAATTCGTACACCTAGGAGGGTCTATTGTGTGCATAAGTCACAAATTTTCCATGTAGCCCGGTGGGTGGATTGAGTGACTTATTGGGTCAACAACACCCAATAGGGTGTCAACCCACCATTTGGGTGTCAATGAAGTCCACAAGACCCTATCGGTTCAATTAATCACGAAGGGGCCTAGAAATTTAAAATTGGGATGTTACAAATCCAAAAAGTCAAACAAAATTTTCGTCCTCGAAAATTCGATTGGGTCATAGTATTTTCAAAATTGAGCAAAATTAATATGCTTAAATAAGAGGTCCAAAAGATTTGGGTGTTACCTGGCGTAAAGAGGCCGGGGTAAAGTTCTCGCATCTGGTCCTCAGGTTCCCAAGTAGATTCCTCGGTCCCGCAGTTGTCCCGTAGAACTCGAACAAGGGGAACTCTCTTCCGCCGCAGGACCTTAGTCTCGGATCCATGATCCGCACCGGCTTGAGGGATATAGATCGGTCGGGTTCTACTGGTTCGGGGGTCTCCTGGATGACATGCGCCGGGCGTAGTAGTGCGCGTCTTAATGAAGAGATGTGGAATACATCATGCAACCCCTGAAGCTCCGGGGGTAGCTCCAGCCTGTACGCAACTTCACCGATACGCTCTGTGATGGTATATGGCCCCATGTATCTTGGGCTAAACTTTCGCTGTCGGCGGAGTCGAGATACACCGTGGCGAGGGAGGATCTTCAAGTAAACCTTGTCGCCCACGGCGAATTCAACGTGTCGATGACGGGCGTCGTAGTACTTGGCTTGGAGGCTCTGAGTTTCACGCATCCGTTCCTGTATTAGCTGAACGATTTCCGTCATATTCTCCATGAAAACGGGCCTCAGGGCCCTCGGATCCGCATCTTGGGCCCAAGAAAGTGGAGTACGATATTTCTGGCCGTATAAAACTTCGTATGGGGGCATGCCAATGCTTGCCTGATAAGAGTTGTTGTAGGAGAATTCGACTAAAGATAGGAGCCGCTCCCATGGCTCCTTCTTATCCACCAAGCATAACCGGAGAAGATCCTCCAAAGTCCGGTTTGTGCGTTCTGTTTGCCCGTCTGTTTGGGGGTCAAATGATGTGCTGAATGCTAATTTGGTCCTCAAATATGCTTGAACGCTCCTCCATTCATTTGAGGTGAATCGACCATCTCGATCAGAGACTATGGTTTTTGGCACACTGTGGTACCGAACCACATTCTCAATGAAAAGACGCACCAATTTTCCAAAATCATCGTCTTGGCGGTTGGGACTGAATCTCGCAACCTTCGTCAAACGGTCGACCACCACCCAGATAGAATCGTTCCCGGTCCGAGAGCGGGGAAGGCCATGGATGAAATCCATGGATATTTCTTCCAATTTCCACTCGGGGATGGGAAGCGGCTGTAGTAACCCGGCAGGGTTCCTGCACTCTGCCTTAACAAGCTGGCACGTCGGGCAATGTGTCACAAAAGAGATGACGTCTCGCTTCATCCGAGGCCACCAGAATGTTTTCTTCATATCCGCATGCATCTTTGTGATGCCCGGAAGGATCGAGTAGCGAGTGTGATGGCTCTCATACAAAATCTCATGCAGAAATTGTCCACCTAAAGGAACGAACATCCTATCACGGAAGTAAAGGATTCCGTCCCTTATCTTAAAATCTGGGTGCTCTTTTCCGTCCTTCAAACGGGTAATCCCATCCTCGAACAATGGGTCATCTTGTTGGGCATCTCTAATCCTGTCCCGAAGATCGCACTTAATCTCCGTCCAATACAACTGATGTGCTGCCGTGATCGAATCTCCCTGAGGTATCACTGTGATCCCCATCTCCTCGAGTCCTTGTACTATATCTCTCGGAGTGTCGATCATCCAGTTAGCTGAGGCTATAGGGCTTCTACTCAGGGCGTCCGCAATAGTGTTTGCCTTGCCCGGGTGATACTGGAGGTCGAAGTCATAATTGCACAAGAACTCCAACCATCGCCTTTGTCGTAGGTTCAGCTCCCTCTGCGTGAAGACATACTTGAGGCTCCTGTGGTCCGAAAATACTTCACATCGGACGCCGTACAAATAGTGCCTCCATATCTTTAGAGCAAAGACTACCGCACCCAACTCCAAGTGTGTGGCGTAGTTTTTCTCATGCACTTTCAGCTGCCTCGAGGCGTAGGCAACCACCTTCCCATGTTGCATCAAGACCGCTCCTAAGCCCTGCTGACAAGCATCTGTGTACACTTGGAAAACCTTCCTGGCCTGATGGTATGTGTTGAAACCGATTTCTCGGTCTCTGTGGAGTTCGGGGCCCCCAACAAGTTGAGGGGTGGCCAACTCTTACTCCCCCCAAGGGAGAGCTCTAGGTTGAAGGTGTTGGAACTATGAACAGGACCACGGGCTCGACGAGGAGGTCCCACCACATACCCGAAAGATCTTTAGAGCGCTTCCCCTCCCAAGCCAATGCCGGGCTTGGGCACTGATGGCGCAAATCTTAGCACACCGCTATAGGCGGTAGTAAGACTGCGGCACGAAACGGCAGTGTACCGATCGTTCAAGTAATATAAAATGGGAATGAATCTCCAAGTATCGATCTCAAAGGAACACAGTAAGGTGGAGTTTAATATCGAGGAAGGACTTGAGATTGAAGTCCTTTCGAGCGGATGGATGCGGAAATGGGGGATTTGGTTTGTGGAAAATAAAAGAAAACAACTTAAACTACTCCTATGCAATGCCGCTATGCAATGCTTCGCTTGGCGGGATGGAGACTAGGCAGGCCTTGAGCGCGCTGCGTCGCAAGGGCGGATGGACGAGTAGGCAAGCGGAGTCGAACTGTGCAGGCCTTGAGCGCACTGCTTCGTAGGGCGAATGGATTACACGGGCCGCTATGCCACGCTTCGCTAGGCGGATGGAAGAGTAGGCATACGAATGGAATGGAGAGAACGACGGAATGAGGGTCGCAAGCACCTCTTCGCAAAGCACGCCACTAGCAATTGCTAGTGCGGCACACGAACGTGACGACGTGATGGAGGATGGAATGGGGCGCACCTCAAGCAACTCAAACAGTAAAATATTTTACATAGACATGAAATGTATAGAAATGCAAATAAAGTTAAGTGCTACTTCATCATAATGTTAGCTCTAGCTACATATACATCAATAAGAGAAGAACAAGGCAAGAAATCGACCGAATCCGAAGTCTCGTTGTAGATTCACGGTTGGAATCGCCGGGTTGTCAATCCGCGTCCAAGCTAGGTCCGCAACTACGTCCGGGGTAGAGAGAGCTGTCACTACTCTCCAATGAGGCCGTCTTCTTCGTGTCACGATCCGGTAGAGGTTGCAAACTTCCTCTTGCTTGATGGCGATGGCGGCTAAACCTTCCTTGAAGCTCTAGGATGAAGGAGGAGGCTGAGAGGAAGCTCCGGCTCAAGAATGGCGTGAAGAACAAGCCCGGAGCACCTCCCGATGGTGGGCGACGATGGAGGGGCGAAATCGGGCGCTCTGGAGCAGGAAACGGCGGACTGGCGGAAGAAAATGCGGAGATCCCGACCTAAATCGCGAGCAGGAATATTTATAGGCGCTGGAATAAACAGTGCGCACGGTCATTGGCGCACGACCAGTGGTCGTGCGCGCTGGAATCCTGTGATCGTGCGCCTGCCTGGGCGGAGCCTGCAATGTAAGAAATTTATAAAATAAAATGTTCGCACGACCAGTGGCGCACGACCGGTGGTCGTGCGCACTATCGTAGGTGGTCGTGCGCATTGGTCGAAACAGAACTCATAAAATTGATGTTAAGTGCGCACGAACAGCGGCGCACGACCGGTGGTCGTGCGCACTATCGTAGGTGTTCGTGCGCACTGTCCGAGTCAGAACTAAAAAAAAGGGTTAAGTGCACACGATCAGCGGCGCACGACCAGTGGTCGTGCGCAATAGAAACAGTGATCGTGCGCAGTGTTCCTGTACATAATTGTACCGGGAACACCCGCACGACTCCTGTTCCAGCACAACCACGAATCCAGCCACTGAAAGTGGCACTTAACAATCCATGAAAACTACTAAAAATGAAGAACATGAAATAACACCAAAAATGGGCCTAGAGGTGCACTTAGCATGGAGTGTCAAGTATGAGTGAAAACATGTCTAAAGTGAAGTGCATAGACTAGAAAATCGGCCCAGATGAGTCCATAAATGTGTATATATTTGGGACTCATCACACCCCCAGACTTAACTGTTTGCGCGTCCCGAGCAAACCATCTCTCGCGGACAGGAAAAACATAAGCTGGCGAAGAAATTATCAAGCGGAGTACCAAGCGAAGTCGCATGCTCATGTGCGTAGAAATATAGTAGACAAAATTTCTAATTATACATATTAGTTTATACTTTCTTAGGGGCGTATTTATATATTACATTTACTCAAAAAGTGAAACACGGTGAATCATAAGGTAGTACATAGGAAGAAAGTAAACTGAACGTTGAGGCGAGCATTGCCAAAGATCGGGGCTAGGGACAACTCCATTGAAATCCATCAATGTCGGTGACCATAAGCTTGCCCGTTCGCACTCTCTCCACGACACTGGTTTGACTCAAATGCGTGAATCAATAGGACTTAAGGTTTTAGATGAGGCTTGGGTTTAGGTGAGGTAAACAAATATAAACATGAAGGCTTAGAACACAAAAACCCAAATGAGCAAATGCATAACACTATCCAAGTAGCCAAAAAACACGCGGATGCACCACACCCCCAGACTTAGACTTAACAACATGGGTGTGTGCACCGCCTACTCCCAAACATATATTTTTACACAGATTTTTCATTAAAGCTCATATCTTTTTCTTTTCTTTTCACTTCTTTTCTTTCTCTCATTTTCTTCTTTTCTTTTCTTATCATTTTCAGCAGCTAAACAATAAAACACATCCACATCTTCACAAACATATCACCAAATCAACAACCCAACTCATGAAAATAATAAACAGCTAAAGCTCAGATTTGGGTGTGCGACTAGGATTGGCATTTAGGCTTTGGTGAGACAACAGTGGGGCTGAATCAAAGAAAGGGTAGGCACAACTGGGCTGACAAGGATAAAGCGATAGGAGTGGGCACAAAGGCTCAACCGGGCCAAAATGATGGCCTATATCACATTCACGCAATTGACTAACCGTATACCCATGCTTCAAGAATCGCTTGGGGCAAGTTCTTAGCCACCGAGAAAGATAATCCTTTCTCCGGACTCGGGCAATACGAGGCTAACGAATGTCTACACACATCCCTATGCTACCGTTTGATTCACACCGGATTCACCAATTTTTGAGTGTAGTAAACAATATTTACGCTAATAGAAAAATATAAACTAAAAGCATAAGACGAAATTGAATCTACACTAATTTCTATGTGAGACATGAGCACACGACTAGGAGCACTATCGAAGTCAACATTTTACTCCTACTCACAATCCTAACCCAGCACAATGATTTTCCAAATCACACAAAAAGAAATGAGTTCAGCTCAAGACGTGCCAACAGCTAAGTGCACGCTCGAGTGGGTGTAGTGGTGTGCAATGCAATTGAACATAACTAAATATCTGAAATTAAAATACTTCTAGAATGCAAATGAGATGTGCACGTGCAGTGGGTAACATGTAGCGGCTCTCCCCCAGACTAAATCTAAGCAATAGACATAAATGATGTAACCATGAAAATTGAAAATGAAGTCTAGGGAAAGAGATTACCCAATGCTCAGAAGTGAGCATACCAGAAGACGCGTGTAAGCTAAAATGAGCCGCAGCATCCGCCATCCAGAAAAGATACCTGCAGGGGTCAGCTCCGCAGAAACAGAAGAAAATAGAAAACTAAAAAAGATACTACTAACTAAACATGATTAGATGAAATAAAAATGCAGAAAATAAAGATAACTACTGGGGTTATTGTCAGCCTAGCACGACTTATTCAAAAACTAAAGGTTCTAGCTAATGGGCGTATGGAAGGAGAAGTGGACAGGTAACTGGCCTAATATCCGTGTCGGTAGCGGGTACCGATACGGTGATAGAACAGTCACTCCCCTACCTAAATAAAAATACCTGCTCTTCACAGGTAGAGGGAAAAGAAAGTAAGAAGAGGAGGAGGCCTGGTCCTCACTCATCTCACCAAAAACATCCTTGCCTAGCAAGGTGTCGTCAACAGGGAGGTGGCGGGAGGAAAAGGCAATGAGTGGAGCTTCCTCTACGGAGGGGGAATCAACCTCCTCACATAAGAGGATGCTCTCATCATTGACTTGGGCAATATGCACCAAATCCTCCTGGGGTACCTGTGAAGACTCAACCTGCACACGCTCGGATGAAGAGGGGGGATCGAGAAATAAACAAGACGAAGAACATAAATAATCAAAAATCGAGGGAGTGGTCCCGGTCTCACTCCCATCAGGTTGGAGAAGTAAAATAATGTTTGCATTGTCATCAATGCTACAAGATTCGGCGGGATCAACAGTGGCCAAGCTAGAGATTTGGACTTCCTCCACTGGTGCTCGGATCAGCCACACATCTGGTGACTGTGTCAACGCCATACCCTTCAAGATGTGAAGGTGGCAAAGACACAAAACCGAATGTTGAAGGTGTGCCGCCAGAGTTAGGATTCGGGACGATCTGGATATCCGGCTCGTCATCCTCATCCAATTGGCGACAAAAAGCAGCACAATCCTTCAGGGCATGATCTGTGCTCCGACAAAACTGGCACTGCCTAGCGGGCTTCTTTGGCACAGCGGGTGCTGAAGCCGAAAAGAAGTAAGATGGTAAAGGCTCAGCAGAGTAGCCATAAGACTTACGCACACCATATGGAGTATCAGACGAAGTCGATGCTCTATATGCTGGGCGAGAGAATTATGCCCACCATTCTCCGTAGGGCATTCATCACTAGAGTGGGGGGTAGCTCCACACCAACGACAACGGATATTAAGATGTGCCCACATAGTGCGAAGATAAAACGATTCAAATAGAAAAACACTATTGTGCGAAATACCACACATAACAAAAATTACTAAAGCAACCTAATTAAAACACGAAAACGGAATAAAAAGAAATAAAACAAAGAAATGCAATTACAAATGGAAGGGCTTCTCTCTCAGGTTTTCCCTCTCCAGAAAACTCACACGACTGTGTTCCCCGGCAACGACGCCAAAAACTTGATGGCGCAAATCTTAGCACACCGCTATAGGCGGTAGTAAGACTGCGGCACGAAACGGCAGTGTACTGATCGTTCAAGTAATATAAAATGGGAATGAATCCCCAAGTATCGATCTCAAAGGAACACAGTAAGGTGGAGTTTAATATCGAGGAAGGACTTGAGATTGAAGTCCTTTCGAGCGGATGGATGCGGAAATGGGGGATTTGGTTTGTGGAAAATAAAAGAAAACAACTTAAACTACTCCTATGCAATGCCTCTATGCAATGCTTCGCTTGGCGGGATGGAGACTAGGCAGGCCTTGAGCGCGCTGCGTCGCAAGGGCGGATGGACGAGTAGGCAAGCGGAGTCGAACTGTGCAGGCCTTGAGCGCACTGCTTCGTAGGGCGAATGGATTACACGGGCCGCTATGCTACGCTTCGCTAGGCGGATAGAAGAGTAGGCATACAAATAGAATGGAGAGAATGGCGGAATGAGGTTCGCAAGCACCTCTTCGCAAAGCACGCCACTAGCACTTGCTAGTGCGGCACACGAACGTGACGGCAGGATGGAGGATGGAATGGGGCGCACCTCAAGCAACTCAAACAGTAAAATATTTCACATAGACATGAAATGTATAGAAATGCAAATAAAGTTAAGTGCTACTTCATCATAATGTTAGCTCTAGCTACATATACATCAATAAGAGAAGAACAAGGCAAGAAATCGACCGAATCTGAAGTCTCGTTGTAGATTCACGGTTGGAATCGTCGGGTTGTCAATCCGCGTACAAGCTCGGTCCGCAACTACGTCCGGGGTAGAGAGAGCTGTCACTACTCTCCAATGAGCCCGTCTTCTTCGTGTCACGATCCGGTAGAGGTTGCAAACTTCCTCTTGCTTGATGGCGATGGCGGCTAAACCTTCCTTGAAGCTCTAGGATGAAGGAGGAGGCCGAGAGGAAGCTCCGGCTCAAGAATGGCGTGAAGAACAAGCCCGGAGCACCTCCCGATGGTGGGCGGCGATGGAGGGGCAAAATCGGGCGCTCTGGAGCAGGAAACGGCAGACTGGCGGAAGAAAATGCGGAGATCCCGACCTAAATCGCGAGCAGGAATATTTATAGGCGCTGGAATAAACAGTGCGCACGGTCATTGGCGCACGACCAGTGGTCGTGCGCGCTGGAATCCTGTGATCGTGCGCCTGCCTGGGCGGAGCCTGCAATGTAAGAAATTTATAAAATAAAATGTTCGCACGACCAGTGGCGCACGACCGGTGGTCGTGCGCACTATCGTAGGTGGTCGTGCGCATTGGTCGAAACAGAACTCATAAAATTGATGTTAAGTGCGCATGAACAGCGGTGCACGACCGGTGGTCGTGCGCACTATCGTAGGTGGTCGTGCGCACTGTCCAAGACAGAACTAAAAAAAGGGTTAAGTGCACACGATCAGCGGCGCACGACCAGTGGTCGTGCGCAATAGAAACAGTGATCGTGCGCAGTGTTCCTGTACAGAATTGTACCGGGAACACCCGCACGACTCCTGTTCCAGCACAACCACGAATCCAGCCACTGAAAGTGGCACTTAACAATCCATGAAAACTACTAAAAATGAAGAACATGAAATAACACCAAAAACGGGCCTAGAGGTGCACTTAGCATGGAGTGTCAAATATGAGTGAAAACATGTCTAAAGTGAAGTGCATAGACTAGAAAATCGGCCCAGATGAGTCCATAAATGTGTATATATTTGGGACTCATCAGGCACCACTGGAGGCTCTCCTCACCCCACTAGAGAGAGACCTGGGGAGGGAGAGGGAGAGAGAGCTAGCCTAGGATAAGCTTGCCTCCAAATGGTGCCCCCTTGGTCCTATTTATAGGGTTTCTTGATTTGGGCTGCAAATAGCCAAAAACTGGCCCGCTGAATTACCAAAATACCCTCGGATTGGGCTGCAGATAGCCAAATCCCGCTGTTCTGGAACGCTAAACGCAGACCGACCCCTCCCCCCGGAACTGGGCGAGAGGGGGTACCTCGCGGGTCTCGGCGAGCACCCTGCTGGTCTCGGCGAGCCCCCTAACTGGGGTACCTCGCGGGTCTCGGCGAGCACCCTGCTGGTCTCGGCGAGCCCCCTAACTGGGGTACCTCGCGGGTCTCGGCGAGCACCCTGCTGGTCTCGGCGAGCCCCCTAACTGGGGTACCTCGCGGGTCTCGGTGAGCACCCTGCTGGTCTCGGCGAGCCCCCTAACTGGGGTACCTCGCGGGTCTCGGCGAGCACCCTGCTGGTCTCGGCGAGCACCCTGCTGGTCTCGGCGAGCCCCCTAACTAGGGTACCTCGAGGGTCTCGGCGAGCACCCTGCTGGTCTCGGCGAGCCCCCTAACTGGGGTACCTCGCGGGTCTCGGCGAGCACCCTGCTGGTCTAGGCGAGCCCCCTAACTGGGGTACCTCGCGGGTCTCGGCGAGCACCCTGCTGGTCTCGGCGAGCCCCCTAACTGGGGTACCTCGCGGGTCTCGGCGAGCACCCTGCTGGTCTCGGCGAGCACCCTAACTGGGGTACCTCGCGGAGAAATGATACTCTGAAATGCCTCTTGGCTCAAGAACCTACTCGGCGAATACAGGGTTGTACACAATCCCCGCTCTTTTCGAGCGAGGTACACGCTCGGAAAGAAACGTCCAACCCTGCTTATTCGACGAGTGTCGCTGGGAATCCGGGCTCTCACCAGACGGCAGGACAGGTTGACCTCCCAGGGAGGAAAGTGTTGTAAGCCCCCCAGGGAGGAAAGTCAGTATAGGAGCTGAGGTAAGCCTCCCATTCAACTCCTGGAAGGCCTCTTCACACTGTGATGCCCATATGAATTTCGCATCCTTCTTTGTTAACGATGTCAGCGGTAGCGCGATCTTAGATAATCCCTCTACAAACTTGCGGTAATATCCCGCAAGCCCGAGAAAACTCCTTACATCTGTTGTGGAGCGAAGCTGCGGCCAATCCCTGACGGCCCTAATCTTAGCTGGGTCCACTGCTATGCCGTTGGCGCTGACGATGTGACCCAAGAAGCCAACCTCCTTAAGCCAAAATTCACACTTTGAAAACTTTGCGTATAGCTGGTGTCCTCGCAGCTTTTGAAGCACTTTCTCCAAGTGTGTGACATGTAGCTCTTCCGAAGCAGGATACACCAGAATGTCGTCGATGAATACGATGACAAAATGGTCGAGGAAGGGTTCGAACACCCGATTCATTAAAGACATGAATGCTGCCGGTGCATTAGTGAGGCCAAACGACATCACTGTGAATTCGTATTGCCCGTAACGAGAGCAAAACGCGCTCTTCTCAATGTCCTTATCATCAATCCTGAGTTGGTAGTATCCCGACCGAAGATCGAGTTTGGAGAAACACCGAGCACCCTGCAATTGATCAAACAATTATTCTATCCTTGGGAGAGGATATGTATTCTTTACGGTCAACCGGTTCAACTCTCGGTAGTCGATGCAGGGTCGGAGGGATCCATCCGTCTTCTTCACGAAGAGTACAGGTGCTCCCCAAGGATAAGAGCTGGGTCGGACGAATCCCGAGTCTACTAATTCTTGAAGCTGCACTCTAAATTCTGCTAGCTCCTTTGGCGCCATCCTGTAAGGGGATCTCGAGACCGGACGAGCCCCAGGAAGGAGGTGGATTTTGAAGTCCTCTTCCGGGTGTGGAGGCAGGCCTGGAAGCTTCTCCGGGAAGACGTCCAGAAATTCCTTTACCACCTTTACTTCGGCCAACTCTACAGTCTGCCCCATCATTTCGAAGTAGACGACGAACACCTTATCACCTCTCATGGTGGCCTTCGTCGCCTGTATGGAATTAAGCACGAGACGAGAAATAAACGGTATACCTTGATATGTGATTGTTCCTCCCATTGGTACTTGGAGGGTCACCTTCCTGCTCTGACAGTCTATCTGTGTTGCATGATCCGCGATCCAGTCCATTCCTAGTATCAGGTCAAATCCTGACAGCTGGAGTACTGCTGCTTCAACCTCCATTTCCCGATCATCTATTTTTACTTTAAATCTGCATAAGTCGGAGGAGATCATCTTTGATCCATCAGGGAGCCATACTCGTAGTGGGTTCTCTGTGAGGTAAGCCACTCCTGGCTCCTGACGTATGAAATCATGAGACACAAAAGAGCGAGTGGCTCCCGTGTCGAAGAGCACTCGAGCGGCCCGATCATTGATCCAGAGGATCCCCGAGGTTTCAATTTAATCGATTGATAGTAATATATATATAAGCACGTAATAAAAGGTATCACAAGTAATGTGCACAATATGCATATGTACATAAAGCTTTCCCGTACCGTTCACCACGTCCACGGTGGCTCGATCCCTCTCTAAGTCCAAAGCATAAGCCTGCTGGGAGGTCGCTATTGTCCTCTACCAGGCTGGCCTCGTCCACGACCTCCGCCCCGATGAAATTCTTGATGTCCTTCCCTGGGTGCCAGTAGGGGGCATTCGGGTCGTAGTTGCCCTAGCTCATTGCAGTGGAAACAACGCCTCTCAAAAGGTCGTTGCTCTACCGCATATGCTGGTGCGGGAAGGGCTAGCTGCTGTGCTGGGGGAGGTGGAGGTGTCCTCCTCCGATGATAGTCACGAGGTGGCTGGTGGCGATCTCCTCGATCATAGCCTCTATGAACTCCCCGGTCGTTCCCGCGTCCGCGCTGATGCCTGGTCCCTTGACCCCTCTGATCCTGTCCTTGGGGTGTCTCTGCTAATCTCTTCAACCTATTCTTTTCCCGGGTGGTTTTTAAGTCAGCCTCCATCATTTTTGCAAGATGGACAATAACGTCAAAGGGAGCGTGAGCTGCTGTCATCAGTGGTTGACGGATGGAGTCATTGAGGCCCTAAAAGAACCTCTTGACCCGGTTCTCATCCTCTATGGCCATGACACCCGCATACCAGGCAAGGTGGGAGAACTCCCGCTGGTAATCTATAACTGTCATAGTACCTTGCCGAAGATAAAGGAAGCGTTCCTGGAGCTCTGTCCGATCGGAGCTATAAATGAAGTGCTCCATCATCAAGGTAGAAAAATTTCTCCAGGAAATCTCAGTCAGTCGGCGGTCCCTATAGTTGGTCTATAGGACGGACCTCCACCACTGCCTAGCATACCCCTCCAGAAGGATGGTGTCTAGGGAGACCACATAGTAAGAAGGGCAGTGCATTCCCCTGAGTAGCTCCTCAATCCTCTCTAGCCAATCCTCTGTCTGGATGGCCGATTCTGTCCCTTTGAAGACCGGGGGACGAAAGCTCCTGAACATCACCAATCTCTCTGCATCTGTCGGGCCTTGTGCCTGTGGTGGCAACTGCTACTGTAGTGAGGCCCGGAAAGTATCCAGTAGTGCCGTGAGAGTCTGCCCTAACTCCGTTTAGTGAAACGTGGTTGGCTGGGCCGGCATTGCCTGGCCAGTGGGTACAACAGGAGGTGGAGGGGCCCACTCGTCAAATGGGGTGCCGGGGCGATATATGTGCTCTTCTGTGTCGTCGGCGTTCTCGTTCCTTATCCCGAGGCTAGGTTCCCGAAATTCCTGTTTCAATTTATTGAAATATGTGTGTCAGAATTGTCTAATCAAGCTAAGAGGTAGGTATTTGGTCGAAGAATTAGTTCAGTTGGATTTTATTAGCGAAACTTTGCCATTGTGTTTTATTATGAATCTTTTGCGGTCCACCACGCTTTCACTGCGTAGTTCGTCCTCGAACTAAGTATCGTGTCATGGTGGACCATCTGTGATGATTTTATAAATCTGGATTGTTTTTAGCCTCTGATACCCTTGTAAGAACCCCCCCCCCCTTTTTAAACTAGGGGATACTTATGCCCAGGGCGAGCGCTCCCCCAAAAGATTCGCGTGTCTGAAGAGGTTCACCCTCTTACCTGACCCACGACCTAATTGGCGGAACATTCGCCCTGTAAGACTATTGCATCATTACAGAAAACATTCACAGAGTATAAAATTTTTTGCGTGGAAGCAAAACATCACAGAAATACCCAGCATGATATATAATAAAACATAGATGAAAACTCACGAATGGGTATATAAAGTCTCGCAGCGACAACCATCATAGTCATAAGACGAAAAAATTTCAAATCAAAAGAGATCTTTCATCCTCTCCTCAGAGTAGTACCCTCACATCCTCATGGATCGTCCGAACTGGCTCAGGGAACTCCTCATCATCACGGGTACGTCTACGCTCGTCCATCCGCTCCTGCTCCATCGGTAGGCGCATCGGTTCCTAAAATGATAACGTACACGTTAGCCACGATGGACCAAGTAAATCCCACGCTCTTCCCCAGCACCCTAATGGGTACCAGGAAGAACACCTGCAAGGAAAGTTAGCACAATAGCCGAAGCAAATGTATATATGCCAGAGTTATATAAACGAAGCAGTAATCCTTCCACAATTCATAAAGAGGGAAACACGAAAGTAGTAAATTCACCCGCCATCGTATAACCTTGCCTGACGGTGGTTATACGATGTCGGACCAAGGTGAGGGCATAAGTAATGATATGATGAGCATGTATGTTTGTCCTCCCTATCACTCGAATGATGTGTCTCACTCACTTTCCCCTATGTCGATATAGTGACCTGTTAAGAGAATGAGCTCACTTCCCAGGCCTCAACGTCGTGGCCAGACGATGACAGTGGGTCGGTCGCTCCCACTTCTAGGTTATGGATACACCCCAACTTCCTAGGCCTTCCTACCTCTATGAAGAATAGGTACTCTCGGTGGGAACACATCCTCACCTTATGTGGAGATCCTCTCAGCACATAACCAAATTGGTGTGAGACGGACCTGTGTGGAAGGGGTAGCTAGCCCCCGGTCCTCTTCACTACCAGAAACAAAAGAGTTCGTCGTCACAACTTTTCCCATAGTGTATATTATGGGGAAGCCGACGAACCCGCCACATCGGTAACCATGCACCCTCCCATAATTCCGTGCGTGGGTAATGAATGAAACGACTACAAGAAAATACTCATAACATTTTCAAGTGTTTACAGATTGATTCATAATTTGATATTCATCGGGGGATCAAGCTAGCAATAACAACTTACAAATATGAGAATCATGTTATCATGTATACAACACTTTTGAATAAATTAGACCAATTCGTGACAAGTTTAAAATTACTTAAAATGCTCTAAATCAGAAAAGTTACAATATGAAAGTTGCAGAGAAAACGTTCATCTAAAATAGTGTATCTAACATGCATGTTCTGATTTGGCTCCAAAGACCTCCAAAACAGGGGCTGAAGTTTATTTGTAATAACAAAACATAAATATAAATTTAAGTTGCCTTGTCGCGAGCTAAATTTAAATTATCTAGGTGCTTCAAGTCTGAAGCATCAGAACATAAATGTTTCAGAGAAAACATCTACCAATAAATATGTGTCTCACAAGAATTCGCTAAATCATAACCTAAGGTCTCCAAAACAGAGGTTGAAGTTCACTAAAATTAACTGTTTGCAGGTCAAAACAGAAAACTAGAACTATTTTGATATGTTTTAGGCTAGATTTAATTTATCTGCAGACTCCAAATCAGAGAAATCAAAACATGAAAGTTGTTTATAAAACGTCCATGAATAATATAGTGTCTCACATGCATTCGCTAAATCATAACCTAAGGTCTCCAAAACAGAGGTTGAGCTTCACTAAAAATAACTGTTTACAAGTCAAAAAAGAAAACTAAATATCTAGGATGGTTAATATATCTTTCGGGTGTAAAAATAAATTTGTTAAGTACACTAAAACAGAAGATATATAACATGAAAGTTGCAGCATAATTAAGTATCTACAATATTGTGTCTCACAGCTATTTTCCAAATCAACTTCCACGATAATTAAAAATTTATTTTAAGAACGCTAAAATTTCCCCCCCAAAAAATGACATGATTGCTTGTTTAAGGGGAATAAATGATCCGGGCACGATTCTTGGCGCATATCAATGGCTGCATGCGAGACTTTTTCCAAGGTGGTCGGGGGTCCTTTACTCCGGCCACCACCCCAAGTGGGGCGCCCCGGGAGGGGGGAGCTCCGATGGGGCATCTTCCGGCGGCCGGCCGCCGCCGGCGGTGGCCGGTAAAACAATAAGATATTACAATAATTATATATATACATATATATATTTGCTGATTGGAAGGAGGAGGCCGCCAGAGCAGATTCCGGCAGCTCCCTCCGCCTCAAGGGCCTTGAGGAAGGGTCGTGGGGACCCTCCCTCCCCTTCACACGCCCCATGCGAGGCCGAAACCCGCAACGGCGACGGAGGTTGGTGGGGGTGGTCTGAGGCATCCAAGGCCGGGATTACCTTCTCCGGTGGTCGGAGACGGCAGTGGTCAGCGAGAAAAGATCTAAGGGTAGGTAGGAGTCAGAGGAACTTACGTTCGTGCCGTTTAGGCGAGGGGGTCGTCGCGCGACCATTGATAGTGGTGAAGCTCGCCGGAGTCCGTGGAGGAGGCTCGTCGGAAGGTCACCGGAGCTCGTCTTCTGGCTGGTTAGGAGGGAAGAAGGTAGGAACAATGCAAACCTAACTAGGATGGGGTTTATATAGGAGGGGGTGGTCTTTTGGGGTGTTGGGAGGGGTTTTAATGAGTAAACACTCCCCCTTGATGAATCCGCCCCTTTCCAGCTTCTATCTGCCGTTCAGCCTTCCCAAGGCATTGGGAGTGGAAGGAATTTAACTCCTTAAGCCGGTTATGACATTGGGGAGTGGTGCTACCATTAATGGGGTTTATGCTTATTAGTTTAATGCTTGAAAAGAGACGTTTATTTTATTAATTATAAAATATTTCTATCTGAAATATTTGTCATAGCCTCCTGGGAGCCTAATTAAATTTCAAAATTTAACTTATAATCTTTGGGTATTGTTTCCTAATTTATTTTATTTATTTATAGTTAAATCAAAATAAATGGGTTTTATATTAAATATTAGATAACTCTTTTATATATTTATAAGCCCTATGATAAATTTTTTGGAGAAAAACAATATCATTAACTATTTTTCTCAAACCTCCTCATTATTTAAATGATTAATTACTCAACAAAACATATTTCATAAATTATTTAAATGTATCTGGTAACATTTTAAATTGTCCATTCTATTTAAAATATTATTTGAAGGTTATGATAAAAATTCTAAATTTTTTTTATCAATTATTTATTAATTAAACAAAATTCCGAAGTAAACATTTAAAGTTTCTGTGATCGACGAACTTCGAACTACGTTCGACGAATTATTTCAGTTCGACGAACTTAACATTCAGTTCGTCGAACCCAGCCTTCAGTTCGATTCCGTTCGACGAATTAATTCAGTTCGACGAACTTAACCTTCAGTTCGTCGAACCCAGTTTTCAGTTCAACGAACTCGGCCTTGAGTTCGTCGAACTCAGTTTTCATTTCAATTCCGTTCGACGAATTATTTCAGTTCGACGAACTTATCATTTAGTTCGTCGAACCCAACCTTCAGTTCGATTCCGTTCGACAAACTAATTCAGTTCGACGAACTTAACCTTCAGTTCGTCGAACCCAGTTTTGAGTTCGACAAACTCGGGCTTGAGTTCGTTGAACTCAGTTTTCAGTTCAATTCCGTTCGACGAATTATTTCAGTTCGACGAACTTAACATTTAGTTCGTTGAACCCAGCCTTCGTTTCGATTCTGTTCGACGAACTTATCCTTTAGTTCGACGAACTTATCTGCGTTCGACGAACCCGTTCTGCCCAAGTTTCTCGCCGTCTCAGCGGTTCGTTTGCTCGTATCAGCGGTTTGGGCCGTCTATACTAGTTAGGGTAATTTGAATTTTTGTGTGATTCATGTTGATCAAATTGACAAGTTTGTCATAATGGGTCAATTTGTTTCGTTTAGAGTATTTGTGCACTTTTAGGTATTATTTGGCCTTACTAAGACCTAACAGGTCAATTCGTACACCTAGGAGGGTCTATTGTGTGCATAAGTCACAAATTTTCCATGTAGCCCGGTGGGTGGATTGAGTGACTTATTGGGTCAACAACACCCAATAGGGTGTCAACCCACCATTTGGGTGTCAATGAAGTCCACAAGACCCTAGCGGTTCAATTAATCACGAAGGGGCCTAGAAATTTAAAATTGGGATTTTACATGTAATATGCATTAACAAAAGACGATGATATTACATGAAATCAGAGCTTTAGAAATCTTTGAAGCCCCCCGACTTTCGCAAAACATACCTCTAATATATGTTCTGATGTCATGTTATAATGCTTCAAGGAATGTTTTTTTCTTTTGGCTACAAAAAGTTATCTTTTTTTATCAATGAAGTAGCATTGATAGTTGGTACGCCCAATTCGGGTGAAGATGTCAGGTTCACAGCAAAACCATATGCAAAACTCACTAAAACCGAGTTAAAGAGTAAATCGGATCGTATGGCTAGCAAAACAGTGGATATGGATGTGAATGCTTTGATTTTACATCTCTTATTAAAAGTTGTGACCCACTTTTGCCTAATATTGTAGGTCGTTCAACCACATATTATCTTGTAGGTTGCTTCAAACAATCATCGAACTTCAGTATACTTCAAATTCTTCAAATGTATCACATTTGCTCAAACATTGTTAAAAAAGGATCGTATGTCATGGTCCACATTGAATGAATGAATCTTAGAAGGAGATTTTTTAGCTATATGTCATTGACACAATCAATGTCGGCTCTTACACAACACTCTCTCAATAGCTATTGTCATTGCTTGATCTTGATCAGTAAAGATTGTTAATGGTTGCTTCCCGGATACAAATTTTAAATAAGTTTGAAAGAGGCGTGTAAATGATTCTATGGTTTCTTCATCTATAAAAGTAATAGAAATTATGACATTCTGCCAATGGTGATTAACTGCAACAAAGGGTGCACACACAAGATTATATTTGTTCATTCTATATGTCGTGTCGAATATTAACACATCACCAAAACACTCATAATCTATTTTGCTAAGGTCATTTATCCATACAAAATTTGTCAACCTATTCAGATCATTAACTTTAACATCGAAAGAAAACATGTTATCATATACTTGTCATTCCTTAAGAAGTTCTAATAGATTAGCGGTGTCGCCTCCATCGATTTTTAATTTTCTGTGCTTATCAATAAAATTATATGCGTCTGATTTAGTAAATCCCAGATTCTGGGAACCGCCAACTTCATCAGCTAGGTAATAATAAGCATTAGAGGTTTTGATACCTGCTTCCGACATTGACTTTAAAATATCACCACTCTCCACCGCAACGGTCCTATGTGATCGGAGCAGGTGTTGCTCATTTTTAGATGCAAGAGGATGGTTATATTCCTCCACAAATTTGTCAACTGTCAAATGTCTGCCTTCTCTATCGGGATTGAAAGCAATTGAAAGTGCATAGTGACTCCTCTAAGTATTCTTTAGAGGGGGAGTGAATAGAGATTTAAAAAATTTCAATAATATATGCACAGAAAAATAGTCATAATTACTAAGCATCCAGAATTCCAACCAGAATAAAATAATCACAGAATAATAAAACTAAATAAGAGACAAGCACAAAAAATTCCACAGCACAGAAGAGACGAGCTATAGTGGTTCCCCAAAATCTGGGTGCTCCACTCTTCTACCACCTTGGTAGGAATACATTACCACATTGCCCGAGTCTTTTGATAAGGGGACTCTTAGAATCAGGAACTGAGTCTTTTGTTAAGGAGACTCTCAAAGCCAAACTAGATTTTTTGATAAGAAGATCTTGAACAAAACCAAATCTTTTGATAAGAAGATCTTGAACCAGATTAAATCCTTTAAAGAGATTCTTAGGACTCTTTACTCAATTTACAGAAAATAGGAAATGGAGTAAGAAGAAGATGAAGATGAAGATTATTCTCCTGAAATGAATCCTCTTTCAGTAGTCACTAAGGATTGTAGGCACTAAGTGTTTTCTGGATCCTTCTTCAGAAAATGAATCTTTGCTTAGAAGAAGATGCAAAGATTATGATAGCCCTGATCCAGTTATGATCTCTATATTCTTTGTATGCTTCTTTCAGAGATAGATGGATGAAGAAGAAGCCTTCTGTAACTTATGAAAGAATCTGTACAGAGATATATCGTGTGTGTACTGTAAAAGAGAGAGCTAAAGAAGAATATTATTATTACCTCCTTTTTCGAATTCTGTATGTATATTCTTCTGTTAATTGGAGATGAATGACTTTTCTTTTCTGATTCTTCTCTAGTTGGAATGTCCAAGAAGGATTATTACTCTCTTTCTATTTATGTTGACAGTCCGTCAAAATCCTTTTGTATAACTTCCAAATTCATCACTTTGAATTTCTGGAATTAGCCTTTCGCTTCTTGTACATGTGCGACCCATTATAATTCAAATATCTTCCATATATATCTTTTGAATAAGCATCAGAATTTATTCCATGAAGTTTTCCAAATCTGTGACTGTATTTGACGTTGCATCGAATAACTTCTAACTTCTTATCGATGCACCTTTCTACTAGAATCAGCTTCAAAATCTTCCCCAGCTTTGAATTGAACTCTGATATCGACGTTGCGTCGATTTATTATCGACGTATCCGTCGAGATGAAGAACATAGACTTCAAACTCTGACTTCTGCGTCGAGTATAATTCGTTGTTGCGCAGACTTCCAATGATGCGTTGACTGCCAGTTTAAGTTATCTTTACTTCTATTCGAAGTCACTTCGACTTTCAATCAAAGTTGTGTCGACTTCTTTTCAACGCAGAATTAACTCAGCTGAGTTTTGCTCTCCTTTTGACTAGACTTTGACACTCTAATGTGAGTATGTCATCCTAGGACATCTAAATACCATATTACCCTGAATATATAACATATGCAATAAATCTTAGAGAATGAAATCACTTTTACATAATTTGTAAGATAAATCAAGAGACACTACTAGAAAAATGATTTTTAGCGTGGCAAATAGTCCATTTTAACGGTTGTTTAGAATCTTTTGTCAGGGTAGAAAACCGTGGCAAAAGGTAAAGGTATTAGCCACGGTATTATTTATTTGTGTCTAATATTTTTGTCACGGCCAATCCATGGCTATAAACTTTTCTTCACGCGAGCTTTAGCCACTAATTTTTTCCCGTGGATAGACCGTGGCAAAAGCTCTTTCGCCACGGTTTTGGACTTTTTGTCAGGGCAATTTGCCCTGGCTAAAAGTCTATTATCTTATAGTGAGTATGTTTTTCCCAACAATCTCCCCATATATATTTATCTTAACAAATTTTACAGACTTTTTAAGTGATTTCAACATATTGAAAAATAAAAGAATGTACATAAAAGCATATGTTAACATAATGACAACATAAACTGAGAATCTTCTGAAATAAAATTTTGATAAACTTTTGAATAAGGAAATGATTGTCCACCATAATTGTATCTCAGATATGTGCATTAGAGAATTATAATAGTAGTTTTACATTTTCTTCTCACTTGATTGTTACTGATCTTTGGAAGAAGCTTTTCTTTTTCTGAAAAGACATGTGTTGTAAGACCCCCTCCCCCCAAATCAGCGGTCCGACCGGGGGATCTTATCGCACACCACCCTTTTAGCACGACGCCGAAGCGATCCCGAAGGGTGACGGTACTAGCTTCTCCAACTCCCTTCCATGAACACTTCGTTGTCACGCCTAGGGGTGGTGTTAAGCGAAAGTCACTACACACCAACAGAGTAGGGAAGCAGTATTCTAGCGGAAGATATCATCAAAGAGTGCACTTTACAGCACTTAGTGAAAGACGTAGTATTATAGCGGAACACTAATTATCACAGAAACCTCAAACTCAAAACCTGTATAAATAATTTCCATATCTCCGCCGCATTAAATCCTATCTATCAAGGATTCATTGCCAATATATAGATACTGTGAGGTAGGGCACAACAAAAGGGGATGCGGCTTAACAACTTGTACCTGACGTAGCCTGCTCCGTTGCATCATCCACACATGGGTGTTGTCTCTCATCCGCACCTATCACCTGTGTTAAAGATAAGTTATTAGAACCACGAACAGAATCCAGCCTCTACTAATATCAGAAATAATATATCATTTATAGGGGAGGGGATATCTGGACTTTTATTGGGCCGAGGTAGTCTTCTCACGACCACCGCCTACGTACTCCATATCATCCTGCATACGGTCTCAGACCCACGTAGTTCAATGAGTTTCGCACGGGTTGCCCTCCCAGATCGTCCGTCGTGCGGGTTGCCTTAAAGTAAAACTCATCGGCCATCCGACATTCTCCCAAGGCACATTTTCTGAAGGCACATTTATATTCCCGTAGGAATGTTTCTCGAAGGCACAATATATTCCTGTATGAATATTTCTTGAAGGCACAATATATTCCCGTAGGAATTTTTCTCGAAGGCACAATATATTCCCGTAGGAATTTTTCTCGAAGGCACAATATATTCCCGTAGGAATATTTCTTGAAGGCACAATATATTCTCGTATGAATATATCTCGAACCATATATTCTCATAGGAATATTTCTTGAAGGCACAATATATTCCCGTAGGAATATTTATTAGCGTCAATACAAAAATAAAACTTCAAAACATTGATTCGTCGCGCTGCTCTACAAGCGGCGACCAGTTCGACACTATTTATGGTTGACTCTGAATGGATGACTTATCTTCACGTCAACTCTAAACTAAAGTCAATAAAGAAGGAAATGCCAAAACATTGATCTGTCTGCTCTGCTCTACAAGTGGCGGGCAGTTCGACACTACTTAGGGTTGACTCTGAAGGAATACCCCATCTTCATGTCAACTCTAAATTATAGGCAATAATGAAGGAAAAGCCAAAACATCGATCTGCCCGCTCTGCTCTAATAGCGGCGGCTAGTTCGGCACTACTTAGGGTTGACTCTGAAGGAATGTCTCATCTTCACGTCAACTCTAAATTAGGTAATATTGAGATAAAGTACTGTAACTAAAAATACTGAAATAAAGTGCAGTAATGAACTGGACCAGTACGAGACTGGAGTGGTACTGAAAAGAAACTGAACGGAAAGTACTGAAACTGAAAGGAGCGCGACCAGTCCGAGACTGTAGTAAAAGAAAGTGCAATAGAATAAAAGGGTTAGCAGTCCTTCACTCCATATACAGAGGCTTCAGTTTCATCTCCGTTCATAGGAGAAAAGTTCTGTTCTATCTCCGTTCATAGGAGTCTCTTCCAAATTCTGCCTCTTTAGTTACAGTCCGATCATGAGTTTTAATTGTGCATTTTAAACATGGCTTAAACGAGTTAGAGAAACACTATTATGAGTCCCTTAAATTCTCTGAGAAGAGGCGACTTCCAATGTTTGAGTATTTTCTTAAGTACAGCTCGGCGATTTGGTTGCCTCGATTAAGCTCTTAATTTTTATATTTAAAAATAAGCCCACCTATCAAAATCACCAAATCCATTGTTATGTGGAGATTTTTTATAACAGAGTTAAAAGCCCCTGATATTATTAAACAAGTAATTTCTACCTCATTTAAATACTTAAAAATATCATAAATGCATAGTAAAATCTAAATATTTTTCTGAGGGTGTGCCATACTATAGTACACATTATATAAAAAGTTGAGTCATGTGGGTCATGAAAATCTCCCCCTGAAATTTTTACAAGTAAAGTACCCAGCTTGATTAAATCATTAAATTATCATAATGAGTTCTGAAAAATTTCAAATAATTACCACAGATGTAAATGGGCTCTGGAAACATCCCATATTTATTTAATAATTTTCTGACCTCATTTGATCCCTCTGATAATTCAAATACTGGAAAAATAACTCTATTTAATTTAAATAAAGTACCAAATATTGTCAGAAAAATCCCAAATTTTTATGAACGGTAGATATTCCTAAAGGGAACATTTTTAATGTTCATCACTTTTCGTTTAGAGTCCTCTATCACCCTCCAGAAAATCAAAACCCTTAAATAAAGAAAATAATAAATTTTATAAAAATTTTGAACAGTAATGCATGCATGGCCATGAGCCTTACGCCTGACGGCCCTTCCCCATGGGCGGATCCAGAGGGGGGACCTAGGGACACTGGCCCCCCCATTATTTTTCGAAATTTGCTATAAGGCCACAAAAATTTGGATATCCGCACACATAATGTTGGCTAATCGCACACCAATCATATCCTAATTTCTAATTTCTCCCGACACTGCCCCCCCCCCCATTATTTCTCATTTTTATTTCAGATTCGCCTTTCGCCTTCGTGATTAACCCTAACTCCCGCTCGGCGCTCAGCCGCTCTCACCATCCTGCATCCTCAATGGTTTTTTTGGAGAAGATTTGACCTTGCCGACCTGCAGAGGTTTTCGATCCGGAAGCCGACCTAGATCTCTTTCTCCTTTTCAAGTTCGACGACGAACATTGGAATACGGCTTGGAGGTTCAGATCTGAGCGATTCAAGGATCAGTTGTTGAGGTTTTTCAGATCTACAACACTCCAGTTTTTCTTGTGGTGGGCTCCCATCTTCAACATTAGGTATATGATGTATTCTTCATGGATAGAAATAGAGAGATTAATCTATATCTTATTTCATTGAATCCGATACACATCTCTTGCCGTGGATGATCATCTCCACTTGTTTCTAACATATAGTTTTGATCAACTGATCCTAGATCTGAACCTAGTCAACCGTTTGTTATTTCCTGCCCTATTAGTCTTTCATTGTATTTATGCATTTCAAGTGGTTAATTTATACATACATTTATTTGCTATTTCCTGGCCACTCTTAAGAATCCCCTGCATCCTCAATGGTTTTTTTGTTCCAATTTGAATGATTAGAGTGTGAATGGATATACACTAATTATTCTTTATGTTATTATGTATTTATGCAGTAGAATGAGTCTCAACTCTCAAGAAGGATAATATAGTTGAGATCCAGTTTGTAATCAGAGGGCTTTGAGGTATATTTCTTGGTTATGTTCAATGCATTTTATTTCCTTTTATACTCATGTATTTAGGCGTGCTTTGAGGTATTAGTCAAATAGTTGCTAAGCAAAGCATAGTAGACTCTGTGATGCATGTTTGTAGGGGTGCTTCGTAGTATTGGTCGGTAGAGGATCAAGCGAAGCATGTAGAAATTTTTGTTGAATTTTTTCAAATGTTTTTTTTGTGATGAATGTTGCGACTTGCGAGTCTTGTGAATCTTTATTTATCTTACATAATTTTTACCTAAATTGATGTAGCTTTAGTGAAAATTTAAATATGGACGGACAGAAGAAAAAATCTAGTCTTATCGCATCCATGTTTCAGAAGAAGTTAAAATCGCAATCGCAAGAGTCGTCCTCAACATGTAAAACTCCAACTCAAGAGAGTGAGAATGAGGAGTTTTCCCCTTCTCCACCCGATTATAGTGAAAATGTATTTCCTTCAACTTATGAGGTGTTTTCCCCTTCTCCAACCGATGATATTGTAATGAGGTCTGTATTTGATGTGGAGTTGCTTCCACATGATCCTGGAAAGAGAAGAAGTATAGCCATATATCCTTTAAATGAGCAAGATGCAGTGAGGAAAGCGTATATATTAAGAGGTCCGTGTCAGCCTAAATTTCATTCTTTTCCACCAAGAAAAATGGGAGAACGATATCGTCAGTTTGCAGTCACATGGTTTGATATGTTCAATTGGCTTGAATATAGCGTTGAAAAAGATGCTGCATTTTGTTTTGTATGCTACCTGTTCAAGAATGACACTGTAACTAGTTCTCCTGGGGGATGCTTTTGTAAGTGGTGGAGGATATAGGTCTTGGAATAAACCTGAAGGGCCCACAAAACATGTCGGAAAGAGTAATAGTGCACATCAGTTGGCATTGCAAAAATTTGAAGCACTGAAAGAACCTAAAAAATCTATCATTGTTGCTCTTGACAAACAATCAGATAGGACTAAATTTGAACATAAAACACGATTGCAAGCTTCTCTTAAATGTTTGAGATATCTCTTGCGTCAAGGATTGGCTTTACGTGGTCATGATGAGAGCCAAGATTCACTTAATAGGGGAATTTTTTTGGAACTTCTACAATGGCTTGCAGATATCGATGAAGTGGTTGGCAAGTATGTCTTGAAAAATGCACCTGACAACAATCAATTAACTGCTCCTTCAATTCAGAAAGATATAATCAATGCTTGTGCAAAAGAAACTACTAAACTCATTATGCATGAACTTGGTGATGATTACTTTTCTATTCTAGCCGATGAATCCAGTGATGTGTCACATAGAGAACAACTTGCTCTTTGTTTGCGTTACGTTGATAGAAATGGAAGACTAGTAGAGCGGTTTCTTGGAATTGTGCATGTTTTTGAGACTACTGCAGTGTCACTTAAAGCTGCAATTGAATCTTTACTAATAGAGCATTCATTGTATTTGTCTAAAATTCGTGGGCAAGGATATGATGGTGCTAGTAACATGAGTGGAGAGGTAAATGGTCTTAAAAGTTTAATTTTGAAGGTAAATCCAAGTGCTTACTACATTCATTGTTTTGCTCATCAACTTCAGTTAACACAAGTGAAAGTCAAGTACAAAAGGTTGCCAAGGCACTAGAAGATGGTGAACTGAAAACTGGATCAGATTTAAATCAGGAGCTTCGTTTGAGTCGACTTGGAGATACTCATTGAGGGTCACATCACAAAACATTGGTGCATATTATTTCATTATATCCTGATATGGTTGATACACTCTTGAAGATTGGGAAGAGTAAAGCAAATGATCGGGTGAAAGCACAAGGAGTGTTGTTTGCATTGGAATCATTTGATTTTTTTTAATGGTTCATGTGATGACAACAATATTTGGGTACACACACGAGTTAAATCTCGCTTTGCAAAGAAAGGATCAAGATATTGTCAATGTCATGTCTTTTGTTAGCTTGACAAAAAGACAATTGCAAACTTTAAGAGATGATGGATGGGACTCTCTTCTTAAAAAAGACTTATTTTTGTGTGCTAAATATGGTATTCTTATCCCCAATATGGATGATCGGTATATTCCCCGTGGAAGATCAAGACGGTTTGTCGAAGACTACACAAACTTGCATAGTTATCGGGTTGAAATTTTCTTAAAAGTCGCCGATCTACAATTACAAGAGCTAAACAACCGGTTTGATGAGGTGAGTATGGAGTTGCTTCATTGTATGGCTTGCTTGAATCCCGCTAACTCATTTGGTTGTTTTGACAAGCAAAAAGTGTTGCGACTTGCAGAGTTTTATCCGAATGACTTTTCAAGTTTGGAGTTATTTAATTTTGAATTTCAACTTGACAACTACATTGTTGATATGAAAAGTGATGAGAGATTTTCTAATTTGAAGGACCTTGGTCATCTATCTACGAAGCTTGTTGAAACTGGTAAATATGTTGCTTATCAACAAATCTACAAGCTTTTGAAGTTTGTATTGATTCTTCCCGTGGCTACTGCAAGTGTGGAAAGAGTTTTCTCAGGCATGAATTATGTGAAGAACAAGTTGCGCAATAGTATGGGCGATCAAATGTTGAATGATTGTCTAGTCACTTTTATTGAGCGAGAGACATTTTTGAAAGTAACTGATGATGATGTTATCGATCGTTTTCAAAAAATGAGAACTCGTCGTGGACAATTATAATTTTTCATGTAGTTTGTAATTTTCAGTGTTATGTAGTTTTGTATGACTTTATAGTGCAAAAATTTTAATATTTACTTGTCATTTTATTTAAAAAAAATGTGTGCACCCTCATTATCAATTTCCTGGATCCGCCACTGCCCTTCCCCACCGCCGGCCGGCCATGGCTCTGCCCCGGCCAACTCCCAGGGGGCGGGCGCTCCCTCCGGCGGTGGTCCGGTGGCCTGCCGCCGCCGGCCACCGCCGGAGTAATTTTCATCCTATTTTGAACGGAGGAGAGAGGAGAAACGACGGCGGCGCTCCGGCCGCCGGAGCTCGCTGGCGGGGCGTCGAAAAGTCAGGGAGGGAGGAGAGGAGAAGTTCCCATCTCGTTTGGGGGTCCTCCGGGAGCTTCCGGCAAGTTCTGCCATTGGAGGTAATGGAGGTGGCGGAGCTCAGCTTCTCCTTCTCCGGCGAGGTGGAGCTCCGGCAGGGGTTTGGATGGGCTTTACTTGGGCTGGGGGAGAGGGGTCCCCTTCCTACATAGTTGGGGGGGGGGGGGGGGGGGGGGGGTTATATATAAATGGTCGATGCCCCTCCGCCTCTTTCCTTCCTGTCGGTTAACCCAAGCTTGTCGTTAATCATGGTTTGGTGGAGGTGACGGGTGGTTGGTGGGGAGAGGCTGAGGGTGCTTGCATGGGTTAGGCTTCAAAATATCTCATTCCACTTCATTTGGCTTAGGCTAAGAAGGGGGATTAATATTTGGCTTAGGTGGGTTAGGGTTAGTTTAGGCTTGTTGCGGGTCGCTCGGGTGCTCTGGTAGATCGGTCGAATTGAACCACCTTAGCTCGGAAGCGAACCGAGCGCGCAAACAATCAATTAGGGATTCGCTGAGTACACTAAGACTTTTTAACGTAAAAAACCTGGAAAGGATAAAAAACCACGCGGCCGGAGCTGTGCCGACCAAACTTCACTATCTTCCGAGAGCTTACAGTTAGGTACTTAGAAGTCGAGCACGACAGGCCGCCGCTCGTTACAATAATAGAGAGAGAGAGAGAGAGTTCCGAGGGTGACAGGCCACCTCTCAGAAAACTAAGTCTTTTTCCTTCTGAGAATTGTAGGGAACAAAAGTGAGAATGCTCCGGGGAACGAAAGTGAGAATGCTTAGTCGCCTTTTGGGATGAGGGAAATCTTCAAGTCCACGAAGGAGATCTTCAAGCGCCGAAGGAGAATTCCGTGAAAATCTTCAAGGAGCTCTCCCGGGTGCAGAAGGCCAAAAGTCCCTTGAAATGAAGCCCTGGGGCTCCTTTTATAGCTTTGGTCGGGGGTAGCCCGGTAATTTTGCCGTTGTAACCACCGTAACCACCTGGCGGACGAATCATATTTTCTGATTCGGAGCACACAGATTGCCATTTTTCATAAATGACCATCTTGCCCCTCGGGCAGTTCGGGCAGTTCGTGCAGTTTTGTTGGAGGCGAAAAAGGCGACGGATTGTTACTGAAATCTGAGAAGCTAGAAAGACAAAATGTGAGCATGTCAGAAAGACAAAATGTGAGCATGTCAGAAAGACAAAATGTGAGCATGTCAGAAAGAAAAATGTGAGCATGTCAGAAATACAAAATGTGAGCATGTCAGAAAAACAAAATGTGAGCATGTCAGAAATGCGAAAGTGTTCCGGGCGCGCAAGCACGCTCAGAAGCATTCTGAGCGTGCAACGAACACGGAAGTGCTCCGAACGCGCTTAGAGGCGTTCTGAGCATGTTACGAGCACGGGAGCGCTCCGAGCGAAATCCGGGGCCCAAAGGGCGCACAACGAGCCTAGAGAGGGCGGACACCCATGAACCCCTCCATGTGGAGGGGGGCTTGACCGCACCCCAAGGGGTGCGGTTTGGCCGCACCCCAAGGGGGTGCGGCCCGGCCGCACCCCCTTGGGGTGGTCGGCTGCAGCTTAGTTGGTGATGAGAACTGTTGAAGGTTTCTCATCAAGGGTGGTCGGGTGTTCGAGTCCCGCCATCAACATCGTACTATAGCTGAGAAACAGGCTCAGCGATGGGTTGGGGTGTTACTAAGCGGGCTGCAGTCCGAGCATCCTGGACAATGGGGCCAGGCGTCTAACGGTTCGGACAAAGAGGTCGGGCCGTTACAAAAAAGTGCACTTTTTTTGTAACGGCCCGGCCTCTTTGTCCGAACCGTTAGACGCCTGGCCCCATTGTCCAGGACGCCCGGGCTGCAACCCGCTTAGTAACACCCCAACCCATCACTGAACTTGTTTCTTGTGGAGGGGGGCTTGACCGCACCCCAAGGGGTGCGGTGTGGTCGCACCCCACTAGGGGTGCGGTTAGGCTGCACCCCCGTGGAGGGGCGGCCTGCGCGCTACCGCGCGCGCTATGTCGTGCGTTAGCGCCGCGCGGTAGTGTGCGGTTGCGGGCAGTCCAACGAGGGCGGTTGGCCATGGAGAGAGTGGGCTAGCGCACTTCCCCACTCTCCCCTCATCATGATAGTGGACTTGGGGAGTAACCACCTCTTCTTATGCATATAAATGAATAGGAGTCTTGTATGAGTGCGCATCATAAGCCCCCCAAACCTTCGGAGTCCAAGCTTTCGTGCGAAGGAGTGTGAAGGTTTCATCCTTGTTCGCGGCAATTTCGGTTTGTTGCGCGGTGTGTTGGATCATGGCAGAGGTGAGTTCTCTTTCATTTTGCAGGAAGAAAGAGAAGGAGAGCGGAGGAGTGTGCCCGCGGGCGTGATTCCGACTGAGGGGGGAAGCGGTCGGAGGCCGCGTGCATGCCCGCGCGTGGGTGGTGCCGATCGTGGGGGCAAGCCGTCGGCGGGCGTGCGCTGCCTGCGCGCGGGTGCTGCCGGTCGCGTGGGCAGGCCGCCGGGGAGGGGGCCACGTGGTCCGCGCCAGGCGAACCTCATGCGCGGCGGATGCGCACGCCCGGCCGGTGTATGGGTTGTCTTGCGTGCGGAGCTGTCGCGCGCGCGTGGGCTGCCTCGGGCTATCGCGCGTGGGCTGCTGTGCGCGGGCGGTCGCCCGCACTGCTGCGTGCGGGTTTGCCGAGCGCGTGGCTTGTTGTGCGCGCAGGATGCCACACGCGTGCGGTTTGCTATTTGTGCGGGCTGCTGCGCACGCGGTTAGGTGTGCGCCCGGCTTGATGTGCGTGCACGGTTAGTTGCTTGACATGCGCTTCTCTTATTTTTTATATATTATTTTTGTCGCTTTCAGGCTTTGAAACGGGGTGGCCAGTCAAGGCCGATGCGCCTGCGTTCCACTCTTGATGTTGCGTGGATTGATATATGGCGAAAGCGGTTTGGGTTGCCTTCTGACGTCGAGGTGAAGATTCCGCGGGTGGAGGAGCGCGCTCAAAATCTGCCAACCGGTTTCATGACCCTTTCCGAGAGCTGTCTGAAATCCGAGTTCCGCCTTCCTCCCTCTGAGGAGGTTGTTGAGATACTCCGGTTTTGTGGTGTTCCGATTACCTAGTTTACCCCTGTCGGGATGGCAAACATCATGGGGACGGTGGTGTTTTTTCAGGAGCATAGCGCGTGTTTCTCGCTAAATATTTTCAAGGATTGGTGTAAGGTTTCTACTGACTCAGGCGACCGTATTGAAGTCCGAAGCAATAAGAGCTGGTTTCACTTTGGGGAGAAGACCGACTACCGCCATGGGAATACTCTTTACGGGTACGTTTGGAATCGATGGGAGCTGCCGGAGCTATGGAGAACACTTCCTGGTCGTTGCCGCTGGCAAACTGGACGGGAGGACGAGTTCCTTTCTATCCCTGGCTTCCCTGGCCGAGAAGGGCTTTCGAAGTCCCTGTTCTGTATTTCCAGTTGCGTGGAGGAAAGTCGGCTGCTCTCGGTGGGGCTTTCCTGGGACGCCGAGCGGGCGGCCGCTATTCCCCTAGATCGCGAGAAGCGGAGGAGGATTGTTATCAAGAACAAAGGTTCTAGCTCGTGCTCTATCCCACCGGAGCCCAGGAGCCAAGATCATGAGGACGGCCCGAGCCGTCGCAGGGGGGAGCCGATTCCGTCTGATACGGAGGTTGAGATCTTGGCGTCTCCTATTGCCGACCGGGTCCCATCGGGTGGCTTTCCACCGCCTCACCCCCTTGCCGCCGACGAGGCGAGTTTCTTCTTCTCTTCAGGCGATGACTTAGGCGGTAAGTAAGGTTTTCTGTTTCTAGCCTTAGATACCTTCTCCCTATCGTTGCTTTGGTATGTTGATGGATTGTCTTTTGTCCACAGTCCGATGTTCTAACCAGTGTTGCTCTTACATGGAACCATTGTTACATGGGCCTCAAGGATAGCTATTTCGCACTTCAGGAGGAGTTGCGCGTGGCGAGGAGCGAAATATCCATTTTGCAGAAGAAGAGGGATCGCGACTTGTCTCACATCAAGCAGTTGGAGGCCGACATCTCTTCTTCCCGATCCGAGGTCGAGAAGCTGCGAGCGGAGTATGGTGGTGACAAGGCGCTCGCCCAGGATGCCCTTCGCCAGGTGTCGGAAGCTCAGGGGGAGATGTTCCGCCTGGAGGGGGAGTTGGGCTTTCTGAGGAGCGAGGTGGACCGGCTGCCATCGATCGAGCGCAGCCTCGGGGAGGCCAAGGCGGCTGAAGTGACCGAGTATAAAGATTCTCTTACTTTTGTAGAGGAGCGGTTCCAGATGGCGGAGGAGATTCGCGCTGAGGTTATGATGAAGGAGGTGGCGCCCTTGATAGCGGATGAGCGCAAAGTTGCCTTTCAGAGAGGCATTCAGAAGACCCTCCGTATGATGGGGAAGAAGTTTGGGAGCGACACTTCTGGCCTCGGAGTTGGGGACCTTTCAGGGGATGATTACTCGGATGTAGCCGAGGACTGATGTTGGTTATCTTTCATTTTCCTGCTTTCAGTATTGTTGTTTTTTTGCGTGCAGCGCCGCGTTTGGCATGGTTATATTCACTTATTGTACACATCGCATTTATTTCTTTGTTTGATCTTGTTGTTTTGGTTGTTGGCACCTGCGTAGCTTGATGATATTTCCAAAATTACAGATGAGTTTGCGCGGGTCTGAGCTCGCGGCTTTTACATAATAATAAAAAATTAGTTTGCGCGAGTTTGAGCTCGCGACTTTTTCATGATAAAAAATTAGTTTGCGCGAGTCTGAGCTCGCGGCTTTTACATATTAGAAAATTAGTTTGCGCGAGTCTGAGCTCGTGACTTTTACATTATATAGGCTTGGCCGGTGAATAGCGGGTGTATTCAAACCGAGGGCGAACGTAAGGGGGGCAGGCCCCTACGACGCCGAGACTCGACGGCGGAGGAGAAGGGCGAACCTTCAATCGACGACGGTGCAAAGTCCCCGGGGCGGGGCCCCAAAGTGGTCGGTGAATAGTTGGTGTATTCAAACCGGGGGCGAACGTAAGGGGGCAGGCCCCTACGACGTCGGGACTCGATGACGGAGGAGAAGGGCGAACCTTCAATCGACGGCGGTGCAAAGTCCTCGGGGCAGGGCCCCAAAGTGGCCGGTGAATAGCTGGTGTATTCAAACCGGGGGCGAACATAAGGGGGGCAGGCCCCTACGACGCCGGGACTCGACGGCGGAGGAGAAGGGCGAACCTTCAATCGACGGCGGTGCAAAGTCCCCGGGGCAGGGCCCCAAATGGGTTTCTGCAGTAGAATAGTTTAGCATAGGTAGAACATAATTAGAAAATGAACATTGATACACGCGCAAGTGTAATCTTGCGGCTTCTGAGACGAATGTTTCTGATACATGTTTGACGAGGGAGAAGGTAACATCAAGCTCCCATTGCGCTGTGCTTGCTCGAGCTCTTTCGGTCGTTCAGCATGGTGGGCGGCGGTGACCCGGTGACCGACCCTCGGTGGCATCCTTCAGTGCTTCTTCGCGGAAAGCCTCAAGGTGTCCTAACTGGATAAGGCATTCAATTTCTTCTTTCAACCTGGCAATGTGCTCCGTAAGGTGTCCTCGGCCTTTGTGGAAATTGCAAAATTGAGATTGATCCCCCCTGTGCTGGGAGAGCGCTCTGGGCCATTTGATGATTTTGCTGTTGTAGATGACGGACAGTATATGCACGCAGGGAGCATTTAACGGGGTGTAGATCCGGGAGCTTCGATTTGTTAGCCCTCGGGAGCGGTCTGCTTGATTCTGAAGGGGCGGTACGGCTTTCTCGAGTTGATGTTGCTGTCCCTTTCTCTTGCGACACGTATCCCCAAGTTGCAGTTGGTTTGCCGGTGCCAGAAGATCAGCTTTTTCTGCCAATGTGGGGGTTGCGCGGCACTCTCGCATGCCTTGCTTCTCAGAATTTGGTTTTGGCGACGGGTCGTAGCTGATCCAAGGGAGCTCGGCTGCAGTCATGTCGAATCCACGAATTGCACCCTTGAGGATTCTCTCTTTGTTGGCCATGCGTCCAAACATGGAAACATCGTGGTCCAGGGCGTCGAGTAGGAGGCTCCCAAATATTGCGTCGTAGGGGGAGTCTGCCTCTGCGATGACGAACTGAACGTCATACTGGACTGGTTCTGAGTGCATCCCTACTTGGACGGGGAGGGTGACGACTCCTATGGTGGGTACCATAGTTCCGTCTGGGAGCTCTGCGTCGCTGGCCCTGAGCTTGAGGTTCCCGCTTAGAAGTTTGAGCCATACCACGGCTGCCACGAATAGGATGTTGAACGAGATGTGATGGGTTATCAACGCCCTTCTTAGCTCGCAGGCTGGATTGCCTATGCTTGCCTCTAAGGTGAAAGCTGGTGTAGATCTTCTCGTGCTGCTTGCTCCGCTCCGCTTTCCTTAGGTGGGGCGACTCGTCCATCTCGGGCTCTTCTTCTTGGATCCTTGGCGCGTGCGCTTCGTGCCATTCAACGAACAGTTGGGATAACTCGGTGAAGTTGTGAATCGCTCTGTTTGGCAGGGATTGATACCAGCGGAGGGCGTCTCCATGTATTGTCTCGGTGAAGATTTTGCAGCTGATTTGGTCGGGAAATCCGAACGTCCGCACAGTTATCAAGAAGTGAGTAACGTGCCCGTATGGGTCCTCTGCTCTGTGGAACTCCTTGAAGTGCGGGATCTTTAGCCACGACGGAACTGGGTATGCCAAATTTGACTTTGACAGGGGGGACTGCCTTTGCTGGTGCGTGACATCATTCGGATCCCGCCCCGCCACGAGAGGGGCCAGCTTGCTAGTTGATCCAATCCGCTCGGGCTGGATGGGTGCAGCGACGAGCGCTCTCTTCGCTGGGCCTTTAGGGATCGAGGAACTGCATGCGTCAGATAGTTCGGGGGAGGTGTCCACTCTTGCTGGTTCCGTGACCTCAAGCGAAGCGGGCACTGCGTTCGGAAATCCTTTGCTCGGCATTTGGGAATTCAGTTCCCACAGGCGACACCAAACTGTTGCGGATCGCTCGGGTGCTCTGGTAGACCGGTCGAATTGAACCACCTTAGCTCGGAAGCGAACCGAGCGCGCAAACAGTCAATTAGGGATTCACTGAGTACACTGAGACTTTTTAACGTGGAAAACCCAGAAAGGGTAAAAAACTACGCGGCCGGAGCTGTGCCGACCAAACTTCACTATCTTCCGAGAGCTTACAGTTAGGTACTTAGAAGTCGAGCGCGACAGGCCGCCGCTCGTTACAATAATAGAGAGAGAGAGAGAGAGAGTTCCGAGGGTGACATACCACCTCTCGGAAAACTAAGTCTTTTTTCCTTCTAAGAACTGTGGGGAACAAAAGTGAGAATGCTCCGGGGAACGAAAGTGAGAATGCTGAGTCGCCTTTTGGGATGAGGGAAATCTTCAAGTCCACGAAGGAGATCTTCAAGCGCCGAAGGAGAATTCCGTGAAAATCTTCAAGGAGCTCTCTCGGGTGTAGAAGGCCAAAAGTCCCTTGAAATGAAGCCCTGAGGCTCCTTTTATAGCTTTGGCCGGGGGTAGCCCGGTAATTTCGCCGTTGTAACCACCGTAACCACCTGGCGGACAAATCATATTTTCCGGTTCGGAGCACACGGATTGCCATTTTTCGTAAGTGACCATCTTGCAGTTCGGGCAGTTTTGTTGGAGGCGAAAAAGGCGACGGATTGTTCCTGAAATCTGAGAAGCTAGAAAGACAAAATGTGAGCATGTCAGAAAGACAAAATGTGAGCATGTCAGAAAGACAAAATGTGAGCATGTCAGAAAGACAAAATGTGAGCATGTTAGAAATGCGAAAGTGTTCCGGGCGCGCAAGCACGCTCAGAAGCCTTCTGAGCGTGCAACAAACACGGAAGTGCTCTGAACGCGCTTAGAGGCGTTCTGAGCATGTTACGAGCGCGGGAGCGCTCCGAGCGAAATCCGGGCCCAAAGGGCGCATAGCGAGCCCGGAGAGGGCGGACACTCCCGAATCCCTCCATGTGGAGGGGGCTTGACTGCACCCCAAGGGGTGCAGTTTGGCCGCACCCCACTAGGGGTGCGGTTAGGCTGCGCCCCCGTGGAGGGGCGGCCTGCGCGTTACCGCGCACTCTACCATGCGGTAGCACTGCACGGTAGTGTGCAGTTGCGGGCGGTCTGACGAGGGTGGTTGGCAATGGAGAGAGTGGACTCGCACACTTCCCCACTCTCCCCTCATCATGATAGTGGCCTTGGGGAGTAACCACCTCTTCTTTTGCATATAAATGAATAGGAGTTTTGTATGAGTACGCATCAAGGCTTAAGCCTTGACTTTGGAATTAGTGCAAGGTGGCTGATCCACCAATCATGGGTGAGCATGGGGATTGTGATTTTTGTTGAGTGGGGATGAGTGGAGAGAGTTTTAAATTTTAAGAAAATTACTCCTTTGTGGAGGGTTGACCAAGGTCAACCCTAAGTGGGTCCTCATATGGTTCAAGGTCAATATGGGTCTGAGTGTCGAGTGTCGAGTCATTATTGATGTGACGGGGTCAAAATTAAGTGTTTACGTATCTCGAGGTTTCGTATAATTTTACGAGTGTTTATTTTATTTACTTGACTAAACGACGTCGGAATTGAGCGAAACAATTTTTGTTGCACTTGTAACGGCTATACGAGTCTATTGCAGCTGACAGAATTCAATTCGGAGTTCATTTGCTCAATATTCTAAAATGACATTGTTGCGGCGCTCGATATTACTCAAGATAGTCGTTTTCCCCAAACGACCTCGGATTGCAATGAAACGAGTTCCGCTGCACTTGTACCGACCATACGAGTCTAACACAACTGACGGAAGTCAGTTCGGAGCATGCATTCCTATTATACCAAAATAACGCCGTTGTGATGCGCTATGACACTCAAAATGGTCACTTTTACTAAATGACCTCGGATTGGAACGAAACGAGTTTCGTTGCACTCGTATCGACCATATGAGTCTAACGCAACTGACAGAAGTCGATTCGGGGCATGTATGCTCACTGTACTACTTCGGTGTTGTGGCGAAGCACAATGCTACCCAAAACAGTCATTTCTCTAAATGACCACCAATAGGTGGCAAAGGTCGGGTCGTGGTTTTCCTCTGACCCGGCCTAAGCTCCTCCAAGGGCTCAACTGAACCGATTAGGCCCTATTTTAAAGTTGGGATGTTACAAACCAATAAAACAAAGAAAATTTTCATCCCCGAAAATGCGAGTGGGTCATGGGGATTTCAAACGGACCGTGTTGTAGACAACTAAAGTGTCGAACGATCCCAAATTTTAAGAGTCTATAGATCTGGCCTTATTACTGAGTCGTATTGATTACTTTTGTCGTGCAATATAATAAGTAGCATATGTGGAACAGAGGATAACTTTACCGTAACTATGCTTATTCTGCAGTAACTCTGATATATATATTGTTCGGGAGGACATTTAGCGTAGGCAAGTTGTACGTATAATGAACTGCCAGCCGTAGGTTATTATTCTAAGCAAGTAGTTCAAGCATAACCGAATCCTACCAATGTGTGCACGCAAAATTTTATCAGTTGTATCCTGAAGATAAGCAGTATAAACCTATCAGCATATAATCAACTCCCATACAGATGTTATATGTTAGTGGGACAGATAAAAAAGTTATAACTTTATATAAGCCTTTGTAAAACCCATCAACATATAACCGACTCTCATACGAATGTTATATGTTAGTGGAACAGATAACCAGAAATGCAAGTAAGCAGTGTAAATCCATGAACATATAATCAACTCCCATACGAAGGTTATATATTAATGGTACAGATAATAAGAAATGCAAATTAGCAGTGTAAATCCATAAACATATAACAAACTATCATACGAAGGTTATATGTTGATTGTACATGTAAATATGTATGTTTTGATGCAAATGATGTGTATGCAAGTCATGCACAACGAGTACTCACGACCCATCACAATTCCCTATGATGATACAGTCTGACCACTTTTCTTCCAGCAGGGTCGCGAACCCCGCGGGCCTCACCGATGTGGCCGTCGGTGACAGTGGCCGGTCCTGCCACTTCTGGGTGTGGATGTACCGCACTACCCAGGCCCCAACGTACAACTCTGTATACTCTTGGATGTGAGCGACATCGGACAATTACAAAATTTGGCTATCCAGCGAAGGAGTCCTCCGGGGAAATAATAAATAACCTCCCTGGGTTCACACACTCCCTAGTGCCTCATGAGTCGTCAACCTTCCCATTCTTGTATGAATGGTCCTTGGGCATGACTGACCCGCCACAGTAATTACATACAATAGTTTACCAGTTTGCAACTTATGTTGACATAGCTTGACCGCTTCTTTTCCAGCAGAGTAGCGAACCCTACGGGCCTCACCGATGTGGTCGTCGGTGACAATGGCCGGTCCTGCCACTTCTGGGTGTGGATGTACCGCACTACCTAGGCCCTAACGTACAACCTCGTGTACTCTCGGACGCAGGAGACGCCCGTCAATAACTGAATTTGGCCAACCAGCAGAGGGACCCAGTGTTGGATCTGTAGGCGCCCTTAGAGGGGGGGGGGGGGGGGGTGAATAAGGGTTTTAAACTTTTCAGAGATTATAAGAGAAAATAATTCTCAGATACTACCGCTAGCGGTAGTGTTAACGCTCGGCGTTAGCAACAGTGAGAATACTTTTACGTTTGAACAATGAGAATCACAGAGTACGAATTATAGATGAAAAAATAAACATATTTTCATTAATCATCAAATCGAAATACATATGTTTACAAAAACTTTTCCAATAATGCTTGGAAAGAGGCGACAAATGAAAAACTCTTTTTCGTTTTCAATACCGACCCTTCTCCCAAGGACTGGTTGGCTTTAGCCTGTCTCTCCCCAGACAAGGCCTCAAGCCGCTCAAGCCAATCTATCACCATAAAGGCCTCGAGCACCCATAGATCTACTCCCTAGACCTAGTCGCCAACACAAGACGAATTACTCCCTAAGTCCTACCCAGACCTAGTCGCCAACACGAGGCGAATTTCTCTACCGAACAAAAGATATAAAATATTACAAATGAAAAATAACAACTAAAGACAAACTCCCTCTTAGGTTGAACTCGAAGATCTTGCCGAAGGTGTGCTGAAGTAATCCTTTGAGTTGATGCGTGCGACCTTCTCGTAGAATAAGCGTGTTGGTTCTTTCTTCGAGTTCCTTGCGTTCACGAACATTGACGGAGTTGTCTTGGCTGCTTCTGAAGGCACTCACGAGTGCTCTAAAATAAGGCTTCAATTCGTTCTACAACAGCCCAAAAAACTAATGGAGGAAGCACCGATCTTTAAATAGATTTGACATCTACCGCCTGTGCTAGTACTACCGCCCCGCGATAGTGATACGGCGCACACACAGATCGTGGCAGTTAAGGCAACTTTTGAGCGCAAATGGTTGTGACAGCCTAGCACGCCGCGGTAACACTATCGCCCCGCGATAGTGCGATTTCCTTCCTTCAGCCAATATCTTTCTCCAAATTTGCCCCTCAATCAACTGCAGACGAGATGTTTCCAAAAGCTACCGTCGGGCGTTAGTACTTGCCAAACATAGAGACCCGTCGACATTCCTTTTTATCCACTTTCCTTTTTGTCAATAGTTTACAAATATGCTAGCGCCATCGTCAGTGCTAGCGCTCCGCGGTAGATCATTTCGTCGGGCGCATCTTCGTCGAGCTGACCTCAGCTTTCGTCAATCTCAATCTGGTTCGTCGAACGGAATCCTTTTCTTCGAACACCATTTTGTCTTTCGGACGCTAGCACCAGCGTTAGTGCTAACGCTCCGTGGTAGAGCAGCAATTCGTCGATCGGCCCTCAACTTTCGTCGAATGCCCTGATGTGAATTTCGTCGAACGGAACTAGCGCCAATGGTAGTATTACCGCTCCGTGGTATGGCATTCATTTCGTCGAGCGCCGCAATAGAGCACGCAGTTCGTCGAACGGAGCACCGAGTTTGTCGAACCCAATTTGTCGAACGCAGCATCCTGTTCGTCGAACGCACGATTCCTTCTCAGCGGTTTCTTTTCAGCGGTTGTTAGCGTCAGCGGTAGGCTTAACACGGCGCGGTGGAGCTTTCAGATCTTCTCAGCGGTTTCCTTTGTGCTAGCGCCAGCGGTAAGGTTAGCGCGGCGCGTTAGCAACAACACACGACACCATGGAGATTTGAAAGCACAGAATCCTGCATACTATAAACACAAAACAAGTATGATCAAATACAATAGGATTTGTTATTGTCAAACCAAGAGATGCGGAAAGCATGTTCCAACAAACTCCCCCTTTTGATAATAACAAATCCCCTTAGAAAGAAATAATACAATTGATAGGAATTTTTGTTTATAATAGAGATACCCTAAGTGAATGCCCCCCCTACAACAAATCTTCCTATGAACTTAACTCCCCAAACATGTAAATTTCTTTCAAATTTATTCTCCCCTTTTGGTATTATCAAAAGAGGGTGGAGAGAAAGGCCAACGAAAAGTATGAAATTACTGTGTAGAAAGGGAATGATCATGATAAAGAGTGAAATGCAAAAAAAATACAATAGATAGGAGAGTGAAAGCAAGGAATGTGAAGAAATAGTCATAAAGAAACCACTTGTTGGGAAAACGTATTCATGATCGAGCGTACAAGTAGTAAAGATGTGGAAAGCATGACGAAATATTTTTAGAAGTGAACATCTATATAGGAATTGAGAAGCATAGTAAATGATTAAGAATTTTAGACATAACAAAATAGATGTTATAGCATTTTAAGTACACAAAAGATTTTTCTTTATAAACGTTTTAAGCATAAAAAGTAATGATTTCCAAGTAACCAATTTACCCAGACAATATGTCTACACCCTAGCCCCGTACTAAGTGACGGATGGGCATGAAGAGCTGCATACATGCCGTAGGTTGGGGTGTTAGTCCCTTATGCAAACACTAGACAAAACTTAACCTAGCAATCTTTCCCCCCAGTGCCTCGCAAGGCCCCACTGGAACCCTCCCCGGTTAAGGACAAGACATGACTAGAGATAAGGTTATCTAATGTCTACAACCCTACGCCCCCGCTATGGTGAGATATGAAGTCATGGATAATAATTATTAGAAACATTTAAGCGTTTTAAATCTAATGATGAGTTCATAGCTTATGGATTTATATTTTTATTTGAATTTAGTAAACAAACAACTCACAGCTATTTTGAAATCCCTTAATGAATCAGAGTTTTAACATTACAATATTTTCATGTTGAGAGCAACCAATATAAATTTTACCAAGCAAGTCTACCATTTGTAATAAAAAAGGAATTTTGATATTTAAGACTTTGATATAAGCGTGAAAGCGCAAGGTAAAAATATATGGTGATGATGATGCAGAAGACTTATAGAAATACAAGAAAACATCTTTTTATAAACATGACGATTCATAAGAAGATATATGAGTTAAATTTCAAAAATGAAGATGTTTTGTAAATCATTTTGCATTTAATATCTTTAATTTTGACAATAAAGTAACCAAGCATGAAATATTGTTTTCAAAGAGAAATTACTACAACGTTATACTAATTCACAAATTCAAAACATCCAAAACATTGTAGAGATCATGCTAGGTTATCTAGTGCATTTCATAAATAAAGAGTAGTATAGAATTTGCATTAGGATCCAATACTCATGAGAAGAAGTGTTATGGAAGATAATGATGTGCACATAAGTGTATTTTGAGTAGAGTAAACAAATGTTTTAATCAAAAATACAAGAAATATGTAAAATAAAGAGCACAAAAAAACACAAATAATTTTACTTCCACACACTTCAATGCGCAAAAAATGTACAACTACCAAGGTGCTTTGCACACACAATGCTCATTAAGACTTATCAGGGTGCAAAGTAGTGCTTGGGGCATCACATATTTTATTTTATTTTAATATTGAAACTAGTGATCCGGTGTACTTAAGAGTAAGTGGTTTTTATTTTGAAAGAAAGATAAGGTTTGCACAAGACACTTTACTATTCATTCTAAGGTGCTCAACCTCACAACGCTTATTAAGACTTATTAGGAGGTTCAAGTAGTGCTTGGTGGAGTTATCTTTGTCACATTATTTTATGATTTTTGTTTTGTACAAAGTTCTCCGAATACACTTGTTTTGCAAACCAATATAATTTATGAAACCATAACCACTTTTCTTGACTTTTAAAAGTGCAAATAAAGGTAGTGTAGGTAAGATACTTGTGCAATTTTAATTCATTGTACTAATACAAAACATACACAAGCATTCTTAGATTAAACACATATGTAGACAATGCCAAAATAAGTTAGTGAATAAATATCATTATCAAACATAAAATATTTACTCATACTTAGAGGCATGCTAAGCTTAGTTCTACATAACTTTTACAATACAATTTTATGCACAAATGAGTTGATATATCAAAGCATGATAAAAACAATGTTCAACGTAGTTTGAAGGAATGAATTGTAATATTGTAGATGGTCTAAAAGATGGGTTAAATCATGCTTAATTTTCACAATAAAGTCCATACAGTATTCTTGATATTTTTAGAAAAATAATTTTAATTTAAAGTTTGAACTCATATAATTTGATCTTGGACTTCCCGAGGTCTACCCTGTGAGAGGTTCGCCTGGTACTAGGTGATGTGATGGGATGATAGCCCAAATCACCCTTTCGCAAGATACATGTAAATAGAAAAGTTAAGTTCAAAATAATAATTTTTGATACTTGTTTTTGTTCTATATTTTTGTATTTGATTTTTGCATATAGAAATAGAAATCAAACAAATATCCAAAGACAAAAAAATATTTTTTGTAATTTGGCTTTTGTAATTTTGTATTTTAATTTTTCAAAAACAAGTACATGCAGAATTGCAAAAATGAGTAGCACATATAAGAAAATATATTTTTATTGATTTTTCAGAATTTTAAAATTTCAGAAAATCGGAGACTTGAGCTAGCGCCGTCGTTAGGTACTAGCGCCTGCGTTAGCTCACAGAGAGTGCTTGTTTTAATCATATAGCCTAGATTTTCTTTGATTTTGCTTCCAATTTTTCTTAATTATGTTTGTGCAATGTAAGACATGTCTAATGAAGTGAAGAGACAAGAAGAAATCACAAAAAGTTGCGGAAGTTAAAATTTTAGTACATGGCTTTCACATTCATTAAAGCTTAATTCTTGAGTTTTGCACAACATATGCATGAGTGAAATGATCATAAATAAGTGAAATAATATACATGCAATTTTTCAATTTCGGTTTGACATGATTTATGATTAAACATACTAGGGGTAATCAAAATAACGCAAATATATTAGATACCTAAGCAAAACTTGCGCATTTTATAAATTTAGCCTAATACCCCTAAAATACCTTTTAAATCCATTTCGACAATTATTTCATTTAGTCTTAGAAATATCATATGGCAAATTTAGTTTTCAAATTTTATAAGACTTTTAGGAATGGATTTAGAGGGATAAAAATGAAAAGGATAAATAGATCACTTGAAAAAAATGACTTTTTATTCAATTTCTTCCAATCTGATTTATTAAAGAAGTTTGGCTTAATGTGTCAAAGTCATATCACATGTTATATAATGTGACCATATCATGTTGGTTAAAGGAAACAAAAACACAAGAAAAACAAAAAAGGAAATTAAGCATATCATGAAGTAGAGAATTGATATTTCATTTTTAATTGATTTCTACTTCATGCAAATAATAGGGTACTATTGTATGAGAGATTTAGGTATCCAAAGAGGACCGGGTGAGACGGTTCCTTTGGGTACCCAAATACAACATGTTTGCTTTTGGGGAGATAGTGATGAATGGGCCCTTTTTAGTGGAGTTAGTGTTTCATTCTTTACTTTGGGCCTCCATTCAAACATTGGACAAACATTATTTTTAGTTTTCAAATTTTCATAATCGTTTTCTTGAATATTTGGTTCAAAATGATTTTTGAATTTATAATTTGGAGGAAATTTGTTTGCATTTAATTTTAAGTTGGGAGAAACATGATTTTGTAAATAATGGTGATTTTGAATTTGATTTACAAATCATTTATGTTTCTTACTCCCATTATTAAACTTAGTTAAGATGTTCATATTCATATTCAACTTATTTTTAGATAAAGTTTGATATTGTGAATTTGTATTTACCATTTTCATAAGCAAGTTGATTTTTTATTTTAATTCATCATTCTTAACTTTAAGATTATGTCTAGCTTTATTATAATCGATTGTGCTATTTTTAAGAATGGAAACAATTGAATCAATATGATCTCGATAGTTATTTCTATATTCATCAAATGTTTCATCCATCTCTTTAATTTTAATTTTATATTCTTTACACTTAGCACAATCATTTTTCAACGATGAATTTTCTAAACATAATCATTCATTTTATTCTTTTACAAAAAGAAATTCCTTTTCAAGTTCCTTGCATTTTTCTTTTAGATCATTAAATTCTATACAAGGTGTAATGTTTTCAACTAAGGAACCTTGGGTAGAACTAGATAAATTAGAATTTGATTTTTCATTAATTTTTTTCTTTTAAATTTTTATTTTCTAAGCGCAAAATTTTTATTAGCATTTTTCAACTTCTTGATTTTGCGCTTTGTTGTTTGAAGCAATTGTAATGTAGAAATAGAAGTACAATAAATAAGAGATTTTGATTTCCTTACATTGCTTTCAGGGGAGGCACGATTTGAACATATCGTTTCTTTGGCATCCTTTTGGCACTCCTCTTCCGAAGATAATACTTCTTCTTCTCTTTCACTTGATGTGCACTTTATGGATCCGTCATGAGAGGAGCTTTCTTGAGAATTTGTGCAAGCTTGTATATTCTCCGGTTCTTGCGATTATTCCATACCTGTAGAAGGAGAATCATAAGTTTTTCAAGAAAATTCCAAATCTCATAAGCGGTAGGAAAAGTATAAATAAGTTTAAAAATATTTTGATCTAACGCACAAAATAAACTATTCATAGATTTTGCATTTAAAATAATTTCGTTTCTAGTTAGTACGCTAGATGGCTTTTCAATAGTAATATTCCAAACTTTATCATCTAAGCCCTTAAGAAAATTTTTCATTAATATTTTCCACCCTTTATAATTTTTGCCCATAAATAAAGGTGGTGATAATCCTTTTTCACTTACATTGAAATTTTCACCACTCGTAGAAGCGAGATCATGATCAAGAGACAGCATTATTCCCGGTTGTTAAGCTGATTTGGAATAACTTGGCTCTGATACCAAATGTTGGATCTGTAGGCGCCCTTAGAGGGGGGTGAATAAGGGTTTTAAACTTTTCAGAGATTATAAGAGAAAATAATTCTCAGATACTACCGCCAGCGGTAGTGTTAACGCTCGGCGTTAGCAACAGTGAGAATACTTTTACGTTTGAACAATGAGAATCACAGAGTACGAATCATAGATGAAGAAATAAACATATTTTCATTAATCATCAAATCAAAATACATATGTTTACAAAAACTTTTCCAATAACGCTTGGTAAGAGGCGACAAATGAAAAACTCTTTTTCGTTTTCTATACCGACCCTTCTCCCAAGGACCGGTTGGCTTTAGCCTGTCTCTCCCCAGACAAGGCCTCAAGCCGCTCAAGCCAATCTATCACCAGAAATGCCTCGAGCACCCCCTAGATCTACTCCCTAGACCTAGTCGCCAACACAAGGCGAATTACTCCCTAAGTCCTACCCAGACCTAGTCGCCAACACGAGGCAAATTTCTCTACCGAACAAAAGATATAAAAATATTACAAATGAAAAATAACAACTAAAGACAAACTCCCTCTTAGGTTGAACTCGAAGATCTTGTTGAAGGTGTGCTGAAGTAATCCTTTGAGTTGATGCGTGCGACCTTCTCGTAGAATAAGCGTATTGGTTCTTTCTTCGAGTTCCTTGCGTTCACGAACGTTGACGGAGTTGTCTTGGCTGCTTCTGAAGGCACTCACGAGTGCTCTGAAATAAGGCTTCAATTCGTTCTACAACAGGCCAAAAAACTAATGGAGGAAGCACTGATCTTTAAATAGATTTGACATCTACCGCCTGCGCAAGTACTACCGCCCCGCGATAGTGATATGACGCGCACACGGATCATGGTAGTTAAGGCAACTTCTGAGCGCAAACGGTTGTGACAGCCTAGCGCGCCGTGGTAACACTATCACCTCGCGATAGTGCGATTTCCTTCCTTCAGCCAATATTTCTTTCCAAATTTGCCCCTCAATCAACTGCAGACGGGATGTTTCCAAAAGCTACCGTCGGGCGTTAGTACTTGCCAAACATAGCGACCCGTCGACATTCCTTTTTCTCCACTTTCCTTTTTGTCAATAGTTTACAAATATGCTAGCGCCATCGTCAGTGCTAGCGCTCCGCGGTAGATCATTTCGTCGGGCGCATCTTCGTCGAGCTGAACTCAGCTTTGGTCGATCTCAATCTGGTTCGTCGAACGGAATCATTTTCTTCGAAAACCATTTCGTATTTCGGACGCTAGCGCCAGCGTTAGTGCTAACGCTCTGCGGTAGAGCAGCAATTCGTTGATTGGCCCTCAGCTTTCGTCGAACGCCCTGATGTGAATTTCGTCGAACGGAACTAGCGCCAATGGTAGTATTACCGCTCCATGGTATGTCATTCATTTCGTCGAGCGCCGCGGTAGAGCACGCAGTTCGTCGAACGGAGCACCGAGTTCGTCGAACCCAGTTCGTCGAATGCAGCATCCTGTTAGCGCCATGATTCCTTCTCAGCGGTTGTTAGCGCCAGCGGTAGGCTTAACGCGGCGCGGTAGAGCTTTCAGATCTTCTCAGCGGTTTTGTCTCAGCGGTTTCGTCTCATCGATTTCGTTAGTGCTAGCGCCAGCGGTAAGGTTAGCGCGTTGCGGTAGCAACAACACACAGCACCATGGAGATTTGAAAGCACAGAATCCTCCATACTATAAACACAAAACAAGTATGATCAAATACAATAGGATTTGTTATTGTCAAACCAAGAGATGCGGAAAGCATGTTCCAACACCCAGCGGGGCATATAAGATACAGCTGATCTCCCGGGGTGCACATCTCCATGTTGCCTAGAGTCGTCAACCTTCCCGCACCGGTACGTACGGTCTACGGGCATGACCGACCCGCTATTTTTCCCACCGCAAGCAATTTACAATAAAAGCAATGAATAAAATAGGTATCCAGCACATTCGGGTCCGCAGTGGCTTACCCTTTTTAACGATGCTTTTCGGTTGGCCGAGTATGCAAATATCGCAAGTCCCACGAATGCTAACCATGTACTTCCGGGATGGGGTGCATATTTATTGCTTTTATATAAGCTTTTCTAAATTTGTCACTAATTTACTTCAATCTAGCATATCGCCTCAGTAAAGATTTCCTGAAATATTGACGTTTATTTGACAAGACTAACATTTCCATCATATTTCTTCCACGATTGCATGACTTTATTTTAAACAGATCGTCAAATTGATAAACGTTATATCAAGTCAAAGCATACTTCATATTTCCAATCGTTAGAGTAATTCTCCATCTACACAAAAAATTTCATTTGATTAGCTTACCTCAAATGAAATTTTGAAAATGAGAATTTTAATCCCAATAAAACAAAGAGGCTTAAACTTAGGATTGAAATTAGTAATAGAATCATCACATTACACACAAAATTTCATTTGATTAGTTTAACTCGAATGAAATTTTGAAACGAGAATTTAATCTCAATAAAACAAAGAGGCTTAAACCTGGGGTTCATAATTTGAAGTGGTCGTTTGTAGGGTATTACGTAAGTGTTTTATGGGGGACAAGGTAAACCATCGTTTGAGATTAGATAGTAAATGATATTTAAGTGTTGATCCACATGTATATGCCAAGTTTGCTGTCAACTTTTACCTTTAAGGTTCACCACCGCTTCCGCTGCAGTGGTTCGTCTCGAACAACGCAATAACGAATGGTGGAGAAAGAGTTATTTCAGTGATCACATTTGGTCAAAAAGATCGTTTGTGCTCTGATCCATTTGTAAGACCCCCCCCCCCCCCTGATAGAGAAATTTGTGTTCTCCAATCTATACTCGATTAAGGCAAGTGTACCTATCGAAATATAGCATAGGATATAAAATATATCAAGGTCGTATTAAAACTCGTGTCTGGCAAGTACTATTACTCACAACGACTCTATTATCCTACCGAACGATTGATTGGATTTTTGAGAATAAAAATAAACTAAGTTTAATTAAAAGAGAAATAAACTATTACGAAAAGAGTGCTCGATCGACGATTCACTTTGAAATAAAATAACAGAATAAATTAGTTTGACATTTGCAATTTTATAAAGACCGTGACGGATCCGAAAATGAGAAATAATCTCTCTAGAGCATTAAATCTCCAAACTTCTAGACGTTTTGACCGAAATCTCTTTGCAAACCAAAAGGCCTAAAGTCGCATTATCGAAGTGAACCGCGCTATTGGATTTGACTCCAATCCGGAGGATTTACGTCATCCTATCTCTAGGGGTGCGTGCAACTCCTTCCTTCCTTGAGTGATCTTTCACATTCACGAGCCTCTCGGCTACTCGAATAGGAGATCGGAATCTACTACCGTATACTAGCAATACATAGTCGATACGATGAAAATCAAGGTCGGATCAAAAATAAAAAGACAAACGTGAAACATAAAAGGAAAGAAACGTTATTTCATTGCAAAGCATATCGCGATCGAACACAAAAAGATTAGTTACGCATTATTAAAAGAGAAACAACAGTAAGATAGAAAGAAAATATTTTCATTGATGATAAAAAAATGGGAGTACAAGAAATGAGAAGAGATACAATATTAAACTAAAACAAGAAGTACAATAAAAACTAACCAAAGAAACAAAGAAGAAACACTCTCTTGCACTTCACTTCCAACCTTTTCTAACTCCCTCTTGCTTGAGATATGGGGTCCTTATATAGGAGAGGGAGAAGGATCTAGAAAGAAGAGGAGCTGAAGGGACACATGGGGTGGAGAGATGCATGAATGGATAGGTGCATGCATGGTATTGATGAGGGAGAAGAGAGAGAGGGTACAAGCATGAATTTCATTATGAAAATAGAGAGGGGGAATGGATGAGTGATAAATGAGAAAGAGAGAGAGACAAAGGGGAATGAATGAGACATAAAGAGGAAGAAAATTAAATAATAAAGGGGAGAGAGAGGGGGCGGCCAAATGCAATGGACATGCATGCATGGAGAGTAGAAGGTGGCGGGCTGCGTGGTGGATGAGGAGAGCTGGATGAATTATACGGCTCACGGTTGGACTTGGCAATTAAGTGAAGGAGCTGGCATGGAGAGTAGAAGGTGGCGGCTACCTTATTGATTAATGGAGTGGGCTGGATGTTGACGGGCTTCGACAGCATGAAAATAATGAAGGCAGCTACAAAATAATCCTTCAGAGGGCTGCACGTGAGGGCTGGTTGGCTGCACCAAAACATCAACAAGGTAGGCTCGGGTTCATCCTGTTGGGGGCTGGACTTGAGCTCGGGTTTGGGCTGCTACATTGGGTCTTCAAATTGATGCGGCGATGGCGTGGACTTCATGCAAAGGTGGCCGCGACAACATTCCTACAAAATAAAATAAAATAAAACATTAGCATTAGTTAAGAAAATATAAAAATATAAAACTAGAACATAACATAAAATAAAACATTAGTTTTTGAAAATAGGAAAATATCAAAATAACAAAAACATGCATAAAATATAACAAAAGATAAAAATAAAAACGCAATTAACATAATAAACTAACATAAAAATGATGACTAAAAACTAATTATCACCCCCTCCCAAATCGGCGGTCTGAACGGGGGATCTTATCGCACACCACCTTTTTAGCACGACGTCGAAGCAATCCCGAAGGGTAGAGGTACTAGCTTCTCCAACCTCCTTCCTCGAACACTCTGTTGTCACGCCTAGGGGTGGTGTTAAGCGAAAGTCAATACACACCAACAGAGTAGGGAAGCAGTATTCTAGCTGAAGATATCATCAAAGAGTGTACTTTATTGCACTTAGCGGAAGACGTAGTATTATAGCGGAAGACTAATTATCACAGAAACCTGAAACTCAAGAACTGTATAAATAATTTCCATATCTCCGCCGCATTAAATCCTATCAATCAAGGATTCATTGCCAATATATAGATACCGTGAGGTAGGGCACAACAGAAGGGGATGCATCTTAACAACTTGTACCTGTCGTAGCCTGCTCCGTGACTTCATCCACACATGGGTGTTGTCTCTCATCTGCACCTGTCACCTGTGCTAAAGATTAAGTTATCAGAACCACGAATAGAATCCAGCCCCTACTAATATCAGACATAATATATCATTTATAGGGGAGGGTATATCTGGACTCTTATTGGGCCGAGGTAGTCTTCTCATGACCACCGCCTACGTACTTCGTATCATCCTGCATACGGTCTCAGACCCACATAGTTCAATGAGTTTCGAACGGGTTGCCCTCCCAGACCGTCCGTCGTGCGGGTTGCCTTAGAGTAAAACTCATCGGCCATCTGACATTCTCCTAATGCACATTTTCCGAAGGCACATTTATATTCCCGTAGGAATGTTTCTCGAAGGCACAATATATTCCCGTAGGAATATTTCTTGAAGGCACAATATATTCCCGTAGGAATTTTTCTCGAAGGCACAATATATTCCCGTAGGAATATTTCTCGAAGGCACAATGTATTCCCGCAGGAATATTTCTCGAAGGCACAATATATTCCCGTAGGAATATATCTCGAAGACACCATATATTCCCGTAGGAATATTTCTTGAAGGCATAATATATTCTCGTAGGAATATTTATTACCGTCAATACAAAAATAAAACTTAAAAACATTGATTCGTCGTGTTGCTCTACAAGCGGCGACCAGTTCGACACTATTTAGGGTTGACTTTGAAGGGATAACACATCTTCACGTCAACTCTAAACTACAGGCAATAAAGAAAGAAAAGCCAAAACATCGATCTGTTCGCTCTGCTCTACAAGCGGCGGCCAGTTCGACACTACTTAGGGTTGACTCTGAAGGAATGCCTCATCTTCACGTCAACTCTAAATTAAAGGCAATAATGAAGGAAAAGCCAAAATATCGATCTGTCCGCTCTGCTCTACAAGCGGCGGCCAGTTCAGCACTACTTAGGGTTGACTCTGAAGGAATGTCTCATCTTCACGTCAACTCTAAATTAGGTAATATTGAGATAAAGTATAGTAATTGAAATACCGAAATAAAGTGCAGTAATGAACTGGACAAGTACGAGACTGGAGTGGTACTGAAAAGAAACTGAACGAAAGTTACTGAAATTGAAAGGAGCGGGACCAGTACGAGACTGAAGTAAAAGAAAGTGCAATAGAATAAAAGGGTTAGTAGTCCTTCACTCCATATATAGGACGCTTCGGTTCCATCTTCGTTCATAGGAGGAAAGTTCTGTTCTATCTCCGTTCATAGGAGTCTCTTCCAAATTCTGCCTCTTTAGTTACAGTCCGATCATGAGTTTTAATTGCGCATTTTATACATGGCTTAAACGGGTTAGAGGAACACTATTATGAGTCCCTTAAATTATCCGAGAAGAGGCGACTTCCAATGTTCGAGTATTTTCTTAAGTGCAGCTCGACGATTTGGTTGCCTCGATTAAGCTCTTAATTTTTATATTTAAAAATAAGCCTACCTATCAAAATCACCAAATCTACTATTATTTGGAGATTTTCTTAGATTTTTATAACAGTGTTAAAAGCCTCTGATATTATTAAACCAGCAATTTCTATCTCATTTAAATACTTAAAAATATCAGAAATGCATAGTAAAATCTGAATATTTTCCTAGGGTGTGCCATACTATAATACACATTATATAAATAGTTAAGTCATGTGGGTCATGAAAATCTCCCCCTGGAATTTTTATAAGTAAAGTACCCAGCTTGTTTAAATCATTAAATTATCATAATGAGTTCTGAAATTTTCAAATAATTACCACAAATGTAAATGGGCTCTGGAAACATCCCTTATTTATTTAATAATTTTCTGATCTCATTTGATCCCTCTGATAATTCAAATACTAGAAAAATAACTCTATTTAATTTAAATAAAATACCAAATAGTGTCAAAAAAATCCCAAATTTTTATGAGGGGTAGATATTCCTAAAGGAAACATTTTTTATGTTCATCACTTTTCCTTTAGAGTCCTATATCACCCTCCAGAAAATCAAAACCCTTAAATAAAGAAAATAAAAAATTTTATAAAAAATTTGAACAGTAATGCATGCATGGTCGTGAGCCTTACGCCTGACGGCCCTTCCCCACCGCCGGCCGGCCATGGCTCCGCCCCCGGCCAACTCACAGTGGGGCGGGCGCGCCCTCCGGCGGTGGTCCAGTGTCCTACCGCCGCCGGCCACCGCCGGAGCTATTTTCATCCTATTTTGAACGGAGGAGAGAGGGGAAACGACGGCAGCGCTCCAGCCGCCGGAGCTCGCATGCGAGGCGTCAAAAAGTCAGGTAGGGGGAGAGGAGAAGATCCCATCTCATTTGGGGTCCTCCGGGAGCTTCTGACAAGTTCCGCCATTGGAGGTGGTGGAGGTGGCGGAGCTCGGCTTCTCCTTATCCGGCGAGGTGGAGCTCCGGCAGGGGTTTGGTTGGCTCTACTTGGGCTGGGGGAGAGGGGTCCCCTTCCTACATAGCTAGGGGGGGCTTATATATAAATGGTCGATGCCCCTCCCCCTCTTTAATTCCTCTCGGTTAACCCAAGCTTGCCGTTAATCATGGTTTAGTGGAGGTGACATGTGATTGGTGTGGAGAGGCTGAGGGTACTTGCATGAGTTAGGCTTCAAAATATCCCATTCCACTTCCTTTGGCTTAGGCTAAGAAGGGGGATTAAAATTTGGCTTAGGTGGGTTAGGGTTAGTTTAGGCTTAAGCCTTGACTTTGGGATTAATGCAACGTGGCTGATCCACCAATCATGGGTGAGCATGGGGATTGTGGTTTTTGTTGAGTGTGGATGAGTGGAGAGAGTTTTAAATTTTAAGAAAATTACTCCTTTGTGGAGGGTTGACCAAGGTCAACCCTAAGTGTGTCCCCATATGGTTCAAGGTCAATATGGGTATGAATGTCGAGTGTCGAGTCATTATTGATGTAACAGGGTCAAAATCAAGTGTTTACGTATCTCGAGGTTTCATATAATTTTACGAGCGTTTATTTTATTTATTTGACTAAACAACGTTGGAATTGAGCGAAACAATTTTGTTGCACTCGTATCGGTTATACGAGTCTAATGCAACTGACAGAATTCAATTCAGAGTTCGTTTGCTCAATATTCTAAAATAACGTTGTTGCGACGCTCGATATTACTCAAGATAGTCGTTTTCCCCAAACGACCTCGGATTGCAACGAAACAAGTTCCATTGCACTCGTATCGACCATACGAGTCTAACGCAACTGACGGAAGTCGGTTCGGAGCATGCATACCTATTAGTCAAAAATAACGTCGATGTGACGCGCTACGACACTCAAAATGGTCACTTTCACCAAATGACCTCGAATTGGAACGAAACGAGTTTCATTGCACTCGTATCGACCATACGAGTCTAACGCAACTGATGAAAGTCGATTCGGGTATGTATGCTCACTGTACTACTTCGGTGTTGTGGCGAAGCACAATACTACCCAAAATAGTCATTTCTCTAAATGACCACCAATATGTGGTGAAGGTCGGGTCGTGGTTTTCCTCTGACCCGGCCTAAGCTCCTCCAAGGGTTCAACTGAACCGGTTAGGCTCTATTTTAAAGTTGGGATGTTACATGTGTTATATTTCTTTGTGAAAATATAAGAGGATCCTCCTCCTCCTCGGCAGTCCTGTCAGCATTTTTCTCTTCCTACTGCTCAACAGATTTGTTAGCATCTTTGTGAAGCTCCATCTGAAGTGATGCAACATCTTTAGCAATGTGAACAGCTTTATGAGCAATTGTAGTAACTTCCTTTATGATATGTTCATCAGCTGTGAGGAGCTCCCCCTGAGTTGATGCATGCAACTCCCCCTGGATCTGTGCAGGCCTTTTTGGAGCAGGAACTGAAACATCTGTAGCAGGCAATTCTTCCTCTTGAACAGTCTCCACCTTCTGAACCTTACTGACAAGTGATGTTAAGAAAGATCAGTGTGTTGATTGTCTGAATTGACTCCTTTGTTTCTTTTAATTCAGAATCCATCTGAGAATATTTCCTTTGAAACTTCCTTGACTGAGTCTGTAGCAAGTCAGAGAATGTCCCAGTGGCCAGATCCTCTGCTTTATATATTGTCTGATCAATATCAAAAATAGGTGTTGTATGAGAGGTAGAAGGTGTGTCAATATGAGGAGTTGGTATTTCAATTGGAGGAGTTGGTTGAGGATGATCTTGTGCTAGAGAAGCAGAAACAGTGACTATAAGATTATGTTCTGGAGTTGTGATAGATTGTGGTTGTATGGAAGGGATTTGTGTTGGATGTACATCAGCTAGGGTATCTGGTATAAATGCTTCCTGTTCTTCAGCAACTGGAGATGAAGGAGAAGATGGTGGAATTTGACCAGACTTCAGAATTTGTCGGATCCACTTGAAGAAGATCCCTATATTAATTCTTTTTCCAGGAGGTATGAGCACTTCTTTGGATCTGCATACCACTGGATAATGGTTATATAATACTTGACTCATTATCCTCATGTATGTATTTTCTTTGTAAGCACACTTGTGACCAATTAGTTTCAGGAGGCACCCCCCAGTGAATTCTTTTGTTGAGGACCAACACTCTCATGGTTTGTAGTTGTTGTTTGAGAATCGCATCGTGAGCAGAGATTTTACATAATAGGACCTTGCCTACTATGTCTGCCAGGAACCTGTATTATTCAAAAAAATCATTCTTCTTTAGATTGATTGCTTTCTCTTTATTGAAGTTCATGATCCGTAGTACTTGTTGATTTCTGTCGCCGTCAGTTCAGATGAATCCTCACCTACTGGTAAATCGAAGGTGAGATTCAACAATTCCTCAGTAATGTGGATATTATTGTCAGAAATTCTCCCTCGAAGAGACCCATCCTCTTCAATATGAATGTTATCTTTCAACTCTGTCAATTCGACATCATATATCTTGCCTCTAGTGGAGATTAATTTGACGAATCCTATAGTATCGAATAGGACAAAAATTACTTTAAACTTCTCGGCAGCAGCATAAGGAGGCCATGTCAACATCAAAACTAAAATTAACCTTTGGAGGTGCCATTGAATGTACCTACAAACACAAACTAGGAAGGGATAAAGGAAGAGAACAAGAACACAAGAAAGCAAGAGAGAAAAATCGAAAACGTAAAATGATCTAACATTTGTGTTGTTTAAAGAAGACGATTCGTCGTAGCTTAGAATTTTAATCAAAGCAACGTCGAAAGGAAATAGGTTCCGCGCGCCAAAATAAGTCGAAGTCGCTTCTAGAAGCAAATGTTGTGCGCGCTCGGCATGTCGACGTTGCGTCAAGTGGTAATCAACATGACTTCGAATTTATGCAGCAACTATTAAGTCAACGCATGCGTCGATATGAATTCGGCGTTGGGTCGAGTGTTATTTGTGTACAACCCTGATATTCGCCAGGCCAAGAGGCGCGGTGCAAGAAGGTAACAGGATGAAAGAAGTAATAAGAGGTTCCAGGCCTCGGGGCCAAAGACCTCGCGAGAGAGACCTTAGAAAAGTCTCTCTCGAAGGGCTCGCTGAGAGGCGAGCGAGAAGGGTTGGCGAGGCGCAGGGCTCGCAGGCAGTCTGAGGAAGTTATCTGAGTTCGACGAAGAGAGTACTGCGTTCGACGAACTCACCCGTGTTCGTCGAGCTCACCGGACTTCATCGAACTCATCCCTGTTCGGCGAAATCATCAGAAGTCGACGAAGTATTCTACACTCATTAATGCCAAAGGGACGGTCTCGCAAGAGGAGTCGCGAGATCCAGACCTCGGCAGATATCTTCAAGAGAATGGGCCAATCGAGGGCTGACAAACCAATACCTCGCAGGCCGCTGGCAGGAGAGAGCTTTGTTCAGTAAAGAGGTGTTCATCGAAACGTATTCAGTGCGCGACAAAGTTAGTAGGCGATCCCGCAGGAAGGATCGCAAGCTTAGAGCCTCTGCGTCCGGCGAGCTCGTTTCGGCGTTCGACGAATGTCGAACGGGGCTCAGCATTCGTCGGACGACGCTCGACAAATTACAACAGGGAAGCAGTGGTCGGCGAACTGCCCGCCTCAGTGGTCAGCGAACAAATCAACGTTCTGCATTCGTCGAGCTCGTCTCTGATCGACGAAGTGCTCTGCGTTCGGCGAAGGGTGTGTTGAGATCGATGGAGCCAAGAGGCGGTCTCGCAAGAAGGCCCGCGAGACCGGACCTTGGCAGATACCGCCAGAAGGGGCCAGCGAGGTCCTCGCAGGGCGATCGCCTAGGAGAGGCATCGCGAGCAGGACTCGCGAGAAGGCCCGCGAGAGCTTCAGCAGTAATGTTCTCACAGTTCCTGGCCCATAAGTTGATAGGGCCAAATTACCCTTTTACCCTTGGTGGTCTGCCTTTAGCCTCTCCAAACAGCGGGGTTTGGTTGTTAGCAGACCCATTTGGGGTGCGGATAGTAAAATCAAAAGGCGGAATCCTGCTATTTGCAGGCCAGATCAGAAAACCTATAAATAAGACCTAAAGGGCACTTTTGGAGAGGACTTCACTCTAGCTTCTCTCTCCTTAGGCTCTCCTTGGCTAGTATTTCCAGAGCTCTCCAAGGTGCCCGAGTCTCAGCTTTGGCTTGGGAGGGGAAGCGCTTAACGATCTTCAGGGTTAGTGGAGGGACCTCCTCGCTGTGACTAAGGTCTTAGTCATTTTCCTAGTCTTCAGTCTACCTTCTCCAAGGGATCAGTAAGGGCTAGCTGCCCCTCATTTCGGTGAGGGCCCCGAGCTCCACAAGAGACCGAGAAATTAGTTTCAACATTTTGGTGCTGTGAGCGTGGAGCGTGGCTAGTCCAAGAAAGTTCCAAGGAGCAGATATGACAGGAGGCGAAGATCAAGGAGAGGAGTTCAGCGAGTCACCGCAGGTGGTGACGCCGAGGATGTTCGCAAATTTTAGGAGGGAGGTGCTTGACACCTTCGGGCTCACGGTCGCGGCACTGCGAAGTGAGTTCGCGACCCCAGCACCCCAGGTAACCCCTCCCCCAGCAGCGGTTGGCGTGAACGCCCCAGGGGGAAGGGCCGGAAAGGAAGTCGTCGGAGGTTCAGTGCAAGACCTGGAGGGGCGAGTGCTGTTCGCCAGTCCGGCGAGCTCTGTGCCGGCGAGCACAGCGCAGGGGAGCGTGCGCCCGGGGGATGTAGCGACTGTGGGGGTGGTTCAGGCGAGCGCCGCTCTCGCGAGCGCAGTCCCCGCGAGCCCAAGTCTGGCGAGAGAAATCGGGGGGGCGTGTGGAGCGAGAAAGGGTGACAGGAGGGGGAAGTCCCTTCTGTGAGTTAGTTCTTTCTGCACCTGTCCCGGCAGGGTTCGGAGAGTGGGACAGGGTGTACTACAACGGCAGGGATGACCCTGTCCAACACCTCCAGTCTTTTGAGGACTCGGTCTCTATCAGGCCGATGTCAGATGCTTTCAAGTGTCGGCTCTTCGCCGCCACCCTTAAAGAAAAGGCCAGGGATTGGTTCCATCAACTCCCTACAGGGTCGATCTACGCTTTCGAGGATTTGCGCCGAAGTTTTCTGTTGCGATTCTCAACTTCAAAGAAGAGGAAGAAGGACGCTGAGTCTCTCTTCAAAGTGAAGCAGGAGCCGAAGGAGTCATTGGCTCGCTACGCGGATAGGTTCCAGGAAGAAGTGCTGCTCACTCAGGAGATGCCTGGGTTCGCACTCCAGCTCGCCTTCACGGTCGGGCTAAGGGAAAGTTTCTTCAAAATGGCTCTGAAGAGGAAAGCCCCCGTCTCCTACGAGGAGCTGATGGAGATGGTGGCGGAAGAAATCGAAAGTGAAGAGGCCAACCCGGAACTCACCAAAAGGCTAGCAAAGCTCAGTGAGCCGGAGGTCAGGCAGCAAGAGGTGAGAAGAAGGGAAGAGCCCAGGGCCACAGAGGGGGAGTGGAGGCATCATGGCGGAGGAATGCAAGGCCAGGGAAGGGGTTATGCCCAGGGAGGGGTAACTTCAATGGGGGTCAAGTAAGACCCCATCAGCTGGGATGGAGGCAGGGTCCGAGGCCGATGCCTCCTCCACCACAGCAAGCCATGACAATCAGGCGGGGAAGAGGGGGAAGAGGAAGGAGAGAAGAGGCGAGAGAAGAAGCGGGAGCAGGAAGAAGAAGAAGGAATAGGATGGCGGATGCTGAGACGGGAGAGGTGACGCTGCCGTACTGTGACTTCCATGATGAGGAAGGTCACGCGACGGCCACCTGCCTTGAGTTCCTAGAGACAAAAAGGGCCTGAGTGCCCGGGACGCGACAACAGCAACCGGTAAGGATTGAGGAGGTTGGGCCTCAGGAGGAGGAGGAATGGTGTGAGGACCGGGCCGATTTGGGGTCCCGAGGGGGGATCAGAGTGATCCATGGGGGAGTAGGGATTGAGGCAACCCGGAAGGCGAGCCTCCATACTATCTACCGTCGTAGCGTGGCTTCGACATCCCTAGCCCCGCCCCCGACAGAGAAGATTACCTTCACTCAGAAGGACATGCCGGGTTATGAGGACCCATTCTACGATGCGTTGGTCATCCAGACAGCGATCGAGAACTTCACCGTTTCTCGAATCCTGGTGGATAACGGGAGTTCGGTCAATGTCATTTTCAAAAAGGCGTTTGATGGGATGGAGGTGGAGCCGCGAAGGGTGTTGGCCTCGGATGGTCCGTTGTTCGGATTCTCCGGGGAGAGAAAAGAAGTAGAAGGAGGAGTAGGGCTCCATGTGGTTTTGGGAGGGCAATCAAGGAACTGCCGCTTTGTCATAGTGGATGCTCCCAACAGCTATAGCGCCATCTTAGGAAGGCCGCTCATCAGCGCGTTCCACTGTGTCCCCTCCACATTCCACCAGTGCCTTAAGTTCAATGACGGAGGAGTCCAAGTCTGAGTCAGAGGAGATCCGAAGGTAGCGAGGCAATGCTATGTGACGGCAGTCAACACCATCTCTTGGATGGGAGAGGCCGAGAGATGGGACCAGGAGGTGGGTGAGCCGGCAGACTTGAAGGAGAAGGTCGGAAGGAGGAGGTGGAGCAGAGGTCAGAGGAGCCGATGGAGGAGGAAGAGGTAGAGGGCCAGGCCCAGGAAGGAGGGGCAGAAGAGTTGATGGTGGTCGGAGAAGAAGGAAAGGAGGGTGAGGTTGAAGCACTCGCTAGTGGAGAAGAGAAGTAAGGAGACTGGGGAGAGCAGTCCCGGTTGGAGGCCGTGGAGGAGGCCGTGGAGGAGGTTGTGGAGCTCGAAGTCACCACCCGAGCCGGGGTGATGGAGAAAGTCAGGATCACCGGGGAGCTCGGCCTGGAGGAGCAGAAGCAGATTCTAGCCTGCGTTCAGGAGAACATGGATGTCTTCGCTTGGAGCGCCGCAGAGATGCCAGGGATCGATGCGGATGTGGCTTGCCACCGCCTCAATCTCGACCCCGGCACCCGTCCCATCCGTCAAAAGAGGAGGGACATAGCAGACAAGCTGGAAGGACCCATCCGAGAGGAGGTGGGTAAGCTAATTCAGGCAGGGTTTGTATCAGAGATCTAGTATCCAGGCTGGGTCTCTAACGTGGTCATGGTGAAGAAGGGGGGAGGTAAGTGGAGAATGTGTATCGACTTTTCCTTGCTTAATAAATCATGCACCAAGGATTGCTACCCTTTGCCTAGAATCGACGCGCTGGTTGACTCAGCCGTCGGTTTCCCTATAATGTCTTTTCTAGATGCTTTTTCAGGTTATCATCAGATTTGCATGCATCCCCCGGACATCAAGGATGTCTCCTTCATCACGGGGGATGGATGTTATTGTTATAAGATGATGCCCTTCGGGCTCCAGAATGCAGGTGCCACATACCAAAGAATGATGGACAGGGTCTTCCAAGAACAAAAGGGGAGAAACCTAGAAGTCTACGTCGATGATCTCATGGTAAAGAGCCGGGACCTCGAAGCCCACCTCCGAGACCTTTAAGACTTTGCGGAAGTATAAGATGAAACTCAACCCCTTGAAGTGTGTCTTCCGGGCTAGCCGAGGAAAATTCCTAGGTCACCTGCTCACCCCGGCGGGGGTGGAGCCAAACCCGGACAAAGTCAAAGCAATAATGGAGTTGGGATCGCCCAAGAACTCAAAGGGGGTTCAAAGCCTTACTGGAAAGTTGGTCGGACTCTATAGGTTCCTCTCCAAGGCGGGGGACAAGTGTGCCCCTTCTTCAAGGTGTTAAGAGGAAACAAAAAATTCGAATGGACCTCGGAGTGTGAGGGAGCCTTCCAGGCCTTGAAAGAACAACTCACTCAAACCCCTCTACTCCAAGGGCCGAGACCGGGAGAGGACATATCCCTATACTTGGGGGTAGGGTCCGAGGCAGTAAGCTCAGTACTGATTCGGGAAGAAGGAAGAAAACAGTTCCCCATCTACTACGTCAGCCGAGTGCTGAGGAAGGCAGAGCTCCGGTACCCAATTCTGGAAAAGTTGGCCTTCGGGTTGGTGGTGGCGGCCCGGAGGCTCCGACCTTACTTTCAGGCACATTCGATCAAGGTAGTAACTGATCATCCACTTCGCAAAGTCATGGAAGGGGTGGAGCACTCGGGAAGATTGGCAAAGTGGTCCGTGGAGCTAAGTGAGTTCGATGTTACATTCGTGCCCAGGGCGTCGATCAAGGCCCAAGCAGTGGCCGACTTCATGGCTGATTACACAACCGAAGTGGGGGAGCATGAACCGCCTCCCCAGTGGCGTGGAAGATGTTGGTGGATGGTGCGTCAGGAAGACACTTCTATGGAGGGGGAATCATCTTGGTGAGCCCCCAAGGGACTAAGATCGAGCAAGCTTTGAACATCCACTTCCCGATCACCAACAACCAAGCGGAGTACGAGGCGGTGATAGCGGGCCTGCGGTTAGCTCGGGAATTGGGGGTGCAAGATGTGGAGGTCTCGACGGACTCCATGGTGGTAGCATGCCAAGGCAGGGGAGAGTTTGAGGCAAAGGACCCGACCCTCCTGCGGTACTTAGAAAAGGTCAATGGGGTCATCGGGCATTTCCACACTTTCTCCATCACGCACGTGCCAAGGGAAGAGAGCACCCCCGCAGACCTCTTGGCCAAATTCGGCCCCCGAGCAGGGGGAACAGTTTCAGAGCTCTTCCGACCCACCATCGAGGAAGGAGAATTGATGGAGGTGGACCAGCGGGTCTCGTGGATGGATCCCTTAGTCACTTTCCTATCATCAGGGAAGTTCCCTGAAGGAGACATAGACAGACGACACTTCAGGTATAAGTCAGCTTATTACTCCTTGCATGCAGGAGGGCTATATAGGAAGACGCTCTCGGGACTCCTGGCCCGTTGCGTCTCCGAGGAGGAAGTTTCAAGAGTCCTGGAAGAAATCCACTCAGGGGAGTGTGGCAGCCATTCCGGGAGCCGAACCCTGGAGGGGAGGTGTAACACCCTGCCAGCACGAAAAGTATAACAGCAGGTCCGGCCGGGACCCCACGCCATACAAACCACACTAGCTAGGAGTTAAAAGGTGATAACCAGAAAAGTAATAACAAAACGAGAGTACAAAAACGTAAGCGGAAGCATTAATTAAACCATTCGAATAGACATGTCCACTATCATAGGAACGAGTCCAGAAATAAGAGTTACGGCCTTAGGGCCTTACATCAAATCAATGTACAAAACTCCAAAAAGCATACATCGGCACGCAGGCCGGCAAGACATGAGAAAACAGGAAAAAGGCTGGCCTTCAAGGGCCAACTCAGCAAAAGGACTATCGCTCGCTATTTCCCGCTAGGCTCACCTGCACCTGCATAAGAACATTCCACCAAGCGGGGGCAAACAGAGTAACGGTCAGCACAGCTGACCAAATTATAACGACCCCACCCCTTTCCCGGGGTGGCGGAGCTTCTACCCTGCAAGCAAGCTACACTAGCAAGTGCTAATATAAAGAAGGTGCAACTACACAAGGTGAGGTTTCAAGCACAATCAATCTTCTAGGTTGAGCATCAAAAGAAGGGAACCTAGGTATGCACATGATGTTGGTTGGGTTCACCCGAAGGTTCCCCACAGCCACCTAAGCAATCGCATGAGGCTAATCATAATATCAAATTCACAACACTCCACCCTAAGGGTCACAACCTTAGGTGGGAAACAAGAGCTTTTGGTCGGTCTAGGTATGACACCTTCCCCGACCTCTCCCATGATCACACGGCTTTCATGAGGAAGGGACCTCTCGCCGATCTGCATGGAAACGGGTTCAGTTTAGCTTTGCCCGTGCTCTAATCGTCGCGATCTATCGCACGACGCGGGTACGGCTTCACCTCGGCCCGTAAGGGTTTAGCACTTTCAAGTGCTACACTAAATATACGCTACGCACCTAACCCCTTTACAAGGATCTAGGCTTCACGAATTCTCAACAAGGGAGGTACATACGCTCCGCATCAATATCGTGGTGAAGGTTTGCCTTCATCCAAAACTCAAAGCATGGGGCTTTCGTAGGGATCTTCACAAGACGCCTACACTTAACTCCCGCAATACTATAGGTGAGTTCACGGAGTCATTCTCCGGCACGCATTCTAGGCCTAACCTAAATGCAACGTCGCAAATCAAGCATCACCGATTCGGGCTCACGGCCACGAATAGGCTTCACACAAAATGCCTAAATCCGCACGACTACCGGATTTTCTACATGCAATATGCCGGGGACGGACACAATCTACCCGGAGTTCCGAAGAACTTGAGGAAATCCTACACTTCACCCATTTGGTGAAAGAGATGCCTCATGCAAGCAAAGAAAGAGGAATGAATGGACAAATACAAGTCCAAAGTTTGGGAGGAAGAATCGTTACCCTAGACGTGTTCTTCTTCGCCATGGATCCGAGATTCTACGCGGAGGGAAAGAACCGCACCGGGCTGCACTCTCCGGATCTGGAAACGGCTCGCGAAACGGAGCTCCGTCAATGGCGAAATCTCCTCTTCTTCTTCCTTGCCCCCTTCTTCTTCCTCTAGCCTAGGAGAGAGGAACTCTATGAAATAATGAGGGTTTAATCCCTCTCCAAAGCCCTAAGACCCCCCAACAACAAATCCCAGCCGTTGGATCGAATTCCAAGAAATTTGATCGGTCGGATCTTCTTCTCCGCTCAAAATCGCGGAACAGAATAAACAGGGCGCACGATCACAGGCGCACGGTCAGTGGTCGTGCGCGACGAGGGCAATGGTCGTGCGCACTATCCGGGACAGAACTCTGAATTCTTGCGAATAAGCGCACGATCGCTGGCGCACGATCACTGGTCGTGCGCGAAGAGGGAAATGGTCGTGCGCACTGTCCGAGACAGAACTCGATTCTCTTCTGAATTAACGCACGATCGCTGGCACACGATCACTGGTCGTGCGCGATGAGGCCACTGATCGTGCGCTAAGAGCAGACAGGGAAAATTCTAGCCTGCTTCACGTGCCGCACTACCACTCCGCCTACTTCGCGGAACTACCAGATTTGGGGTGTTACAACTCCACCCTCCTTAAAAGAATTTCGTCCCGAAATCCAGGAAACAGTAATAGCATAAATTACAGTTATACTTTACCTGAGGGAAATAGCTCGGGATACTCCGCAAGCATCGTTTGCTCTCTCTCCCAAGAGAGCTCCTCTCGGCCGCAGTTATCCCACCGGACTTTTACCATCCGAATGGACTTGTTCCGCAGCTGCTTTACTTCGGTATCTTCGATGCGTAAAGGCTTGACTTTCGTCGACAACCCACTATCAACCGGAACTTTGCCGACCGCAACGATATGAGTAGGCTCTTGCACTGCCTTCCTCAACACTGAAATGTGGAACACGTCGTGCAGACCGCTCAGCTCTGCGGATAGTGCAAGCCGATAAGCCGCATCACCAACACGCTCCACGATCTCGAACGGTCCTAAGTACCTCGGACTGAGCTTTTTCAAGCGTCGAATCCTTGATACCCCTTTGAACGGTTTGATCTTCAAGTAAACCCGGTCACCGACGGCAAACTCTAAGTTCCTATGCTTGGCGTTGAAATACTTTGCTTGCCTATCCTGGGCAACCAATAGCCTTTCGCGTATAGACCGGATCGTCGAAGTTGCTTCTTCAACATCCTTTCGCTTCAATAGCTTAGTATCGCCCGTTTCCGCCCAAGACAACGGCGTACGACACTTCTTACCATAGAGGGCCTCGAAAGGAGCCATCTTTATGCTGGCTTGGTAGCTATTATTGTAGGCGAATTCGATCATATAGAGGTGATCCTCCCACCTCTTTCCAAAGTCTAGAGCGCACATTCGGAGCATATCCTCCATAGTCCTGTTGGTTCTCTCGGTCTGTCCATCCGTTTGCGGGTGGAAGGCCGTGCTGAACTTCAATTTTGTGCCCAACAGTTCATGGATAAGCCTCCAATCTTTCGATGTGAAACGCCCGTCACGATCGCTGACGATGCTACGAGGGACACCGTGCAGTCTCACGATACTATCCACATAGAGCTTTGCTAGCTTCTCTACGGAATCATCCTTCCGGTTCGGAATGAAGTGTGATACCTTTGTCAAACGGTCCACGATCACCCATATGGCGTCGTTTCCATGTTGCGATCTCGGCAATCCGTGCACGAAATCCATCGAAATATCATCAAACTTCCATTCCGGAATCGGCAAGGACTTCAGAAACCCACCGGGACGTTGACATTCCGCTTTCACCAACGCGCAAGTATGACACTTGGCCACGTAAAGGGCAATGTCTTTCTTCATGCCCGGCCACCAGAACAGTTTCTTCATATCCATAAACATTTTAGTGCTCCCCGGGTGGATCGAGTACTTGGTATGATGAGCCTCGTACATCAACTCCGCCCGTAGAGTACCAACGTTTGGGATGCATAACCTTTCCTGCTTCCACATAAGGTCGTCTTCGAAGGAGAAATCAGCGTTTAACCCTTCAACGGTTTCCGCTTTGTATCGTTTCATGCTCTCGTCCAACTCCAATGCTTGTCGAACTCGGTCGGCAAGGTCGTAGTGAACTTCCGTCCAGTTCAAGCATGCTGAAGTAGACGTTCTCCTATCAATGCATATGATCTCCATTTCTTCTAGCTCACGGATTAGACGCTCATCGTGCATCAAAATCCAATTTGCTTGTGCGGGAGCCCGACGACTCAACGCGTCTGCAACTACGTTTCCTTTACCGGGAGTATATTTGATATCAAAGGTGTAGTCCCCAAGGAACTCCATCCACCTCCTTTGGCGCATGTTCAACTCCCTTTGATCTAGTAAGTACTTGAGGCTCTTATGGTCGGTAAAGATATCGATCTTCACGCCATATAGATAGTGCCTCCAAAGTTTGAGGGCAAAAACCACGGCCGCTAGCTCCAAATCATGGACCGGGTAATTCCTCTCGTGAACCTTCAGTTGCCGGGAGCCGTAGGCAATTACCTTCCCGAACTGCACTAGGACACAACCCAAACCACTTCCTGAGGCGTCGCTATATATTTCGTAGCCTTCCGTACCTTGTGGCGAGCATAGAATGGGCGCCGTGGTCAGACGGCTCTTTAGCTCTTCAAAAGCTCGTGCGCACTCGGGCGACCAAACGAACTTATGATCCTTCCTAGTCAGTTTTGTGAGAGGAAGTGCGATCCTCGAGAAGTTTTCCACAAAGCGCCTATAATATCCGGCAAGTCCTAAGAAACTTCGGACTTCCGCTACGTTTTTCAACAAAGGCCACGCTTGGATCGCTTCTATCTTCGACGGATCAACTGCAATTCCTTCGCCACTAACAACATGACCAAGGAATGCCACTGACGGTAGCCAAAACTCGCACTTGGAGAACTTGGCATATAGCTGACTCCTCCTCAAGGTGCTCAGGACTGCGTGCAGATGCCCTACGTGCTCCTCGTCCGACTGAGAGTATACCAAAATGTCGTCGATGAAGACGATCACAAATTGATCTAAATACTCTCGGAATGTCCTATTCATCAAGTCCATGAATACCGACGGTGCGTTGGATAGACCGAACGGCATTACCGTGAACTCATAGTGCCCAAAGCGGGTACTGAACGCTGTCTTTGGAATGTCACATTCCCTTATTCGCAGTTGATAGTAGCCGGACCTTAGGTCTAGCTTGGAGTAAACCGTCGACCCCATCAGTTGGTCGAATAGATCATCGATTCTAGGAATCGGATATCGGTTTTTCTCGGTCAACTTGTTTAGCTCTCTATAATCAATACATAGACGCAAGCTCCCATCCTTCTTTTTCACAAAGAGGACCGGTGCACTCCAAGGCGAAGAACTTGGACGTACGTAGCCTTGCTCTAGCAGCTCTTGCAATTGGACCTTCAACTCTGCCAATTCCTTTGGCGCTATTCGGTATGGTGAGCGGGCCACAGGTTTGGCACCTGGCACCAACTCGATACAGAAATCAATCTCCCGATGAGGCGGAGCCCCAGGGAGTTCGTTAGGAAACACGTCGGCGTATTCTGCTACAACTGGGACATCACACAACCTGGGCTTTGGCTCCGAAGCCTCCAACAAGGTGAAGAACAACTCGGCGCCTTTTCTCACCGCCTTAACCACTTGGAGAGCAGACATCAGCGTCTTGCTCGCTCCTCGCATACCGGCGAATGTGGTTTCATCGTCGGTGTTCGTTCCCAGAGTGATCTCCTTTGTATTGCAATCTATGCATGCTCGCTGCTCCGAGAGCCAGTCCATGTCGAAGATCACATCGAATTCAGCTAACGGTAGTAACGACGCTTCCAAGTCGAAATCTTGACTTCCGATCCGCACCTTCACACGGCTCTTCCTATCCGCACTCATTCGAGATCCATTGGGTAGCACTACTTCCAATCTATCCTCTACAAAGGTAGACGGCACTCCGATTCGCACCACGAAGTCCTCAGACAGAAAAGAGTGCGATGCACCCGTATCGAATAGAGCTCTCGCCGGATAGTTGAAAATTAGGACGAAACCTAATTGTACACAAATAACACATATAGTCGTACAACAGTAAGAATCATATACATAGCTGTAAAAACTAACTTCTAATTCGTACCTGTGACGACATCGGTTTGTCGTATAGCTTCTTGTTGGCCAAGCGAATAGACTCTCGGCTGAGTCGGAATGTGTTGGGAGGCCGAAGACTCTGCCGCTTTGCCCTTTTCCGCAGCCCGAGCATAATCCACCGCTCGATTTGCCGCCTTTGGGGGACCACTTCGACACACCGCAGCTTTGTGTCCCACCTTCCCGCAGGTGAAACACGTAATAGGAGTCCGCGCGGTCGTGGCTCCCGAAACATTCGAAGAAGCTGGTTCCGCCTGTTTGAACTTCCGCTTGTTCCTTCTGAAGTCCGGCTTGGACTGAGAGGCCGGCGCATGAAACTCGGGTTTCTTTACAACACTCTTTGCTTGTACCCTCTTCATGTCCAACTCCAAAGATCTGGCGGTTTGCACCATCACTTGGAAGCCAAACGTCATAGGGCCTGCAAGGAGCAGCCTCAACTCGTCCCGAAGCCCTTCATAGAATTTATTCGTCTTCGTCTCCTCATCCTCCACCAATGCCCCCGCATAGCGACTCAGTCTGGTAAACTCATGTAAGTAATCGTCAACGGAGCGATCACCTTGAGTTAACCTCAGGAACTGGTTTTGTAACGCAATGCGTTGGGCAGAGGGGATAAACCGCTGGAGGAACGACTTTGAAAACTCAGCCATTGTTATTTCAGTAATGTCTCTATCACCGAACTTGTGCAGTTCCTGCTCTTCCCACCACAGCACAGCCTCTCCGTCAAGAAGGAAAGTGGCTAAGGTGACCATCATGGCTTCGTCCGTCGCCGTCGCCCTCAGAGTTCTTCTAACTCTTGACAACCAGTCTTCTGCCACCGTTGGGGACTCAGATCCCGAGAAGGTGGGAGGATTAAAGCTCAAGAAGTGCTTTAATTGTTGGTCACGCGCTCGCCCCGCAACTACTTGCGCAACTTGACGCTCCACCCTCGGTGCTAACGCCGGTTCCACTGCAGCTACTGGCACAGGGGCATCAACCCTCGGTGCTACCGCAGGTTCCACTGCAGGTTCAATTACCGGGGCCGCATCTGTAGTAGGCGTAGCAGGCTGTGCAAGCCTTTGCGGTTGAGCATTGATCATCGCGAAGACTGCTTCTGCGACCATTCTGATCATCTCAGCTGAAGGAGTGGTCGCTGGCACCTCAGCCGACCCACTACTTTCAGCGGTGTTACGGGGTTGAGACCGCCCCGCAGCACTTCTAGTTACCTATAATCATGCAAGGCACAATTTAGTGACCCTAAACGTATCAAACATCAATCATGGAACGCTCAGGTTCCGCAAACAAGTATGTTTTTTCATTCCTAAGTGGACATTCTTATTAGTTTTTGTCGTTCTAGGTGAATGCACAGCCCGTGCGCACCACCCCTTAAAAGGAATTCGTCCCGAATTCGCTAAACTACGGATCGACGCCTTAAGTCCGATACCAAATTGTAACACCCTGCCAGCACGAAAAGTATAACAGCAGGTCCGGCCGGGACCCCACGCCATACAAACCACACTAGCTAGGAGTTAAAAGGTGATAACCAGAAAAGTAATAACAAAACGAGAGTACAAAAACGTAAGCGGAAGCATTAATTAAACCATTCGAATAGACATGTCCACTATCATAGGAACGAGTCCAGAAATAAGAGTTACGGCCTTAGGGCCTTACATCAAATCAATGTACAAAACTCCAAAAAGCATACATCGGCACGCAGGCCGGCAAGACATGAGAAAACAGGAAAAAGGCTGGCCTTCAAGGGCCAACTCAGCAAAAGGACTATCGCTCGCTATTTCCCGCTAGGCTCACCTGCACCTGCATAAGAACATTCCACCAAGCGGTGGCAAACAGAGTAACGGTCAGCACAGCTGACCAAATTATAACGACCCCACCCCTTTCCCGGGGTGGCGGAGCTTCTACCCTGCAAGCAAGCTACACTAGCAAGTGCTAATATAAAGAAGGTGCAACTACACAAGGTGAGGTTTCAAGCACAATCAATCTTCTAGGTTGAGCATCAAAAGAAGGGAACCTAGGTATGCACATGATGTTGGTTGGGTTCACCCGAAGGTTCCCCACAGCCACCTAAGCAATCGCATGAGGCTAATCATAATATCAAATTCACAACACTCCACCCTAAGGGTCACAACCTTAGGTGGGAAACAAGAGCTTTTGGTCGGTCTAGGTATGACACCTTCCCCGACCTCTCCCATGATCACACGGCTTTCATGAGGAAGGGACCTCTCGCCGATCTGCATGGAAACGGGTTCAGTTTAGCTTTGCCCGTGCTCTAATCGTCGCGATCTATCGCACGACGCGGGTACGGCTTCACCTCGGCCCGTAAGGGTTTAGCACTTTCAAGTGCTACACTAAATATACGCTACGCACCTAACCCCTTTACAAGGATCTAGGCTTCACGAATTCTCAACAAGGGAGGTACATACGCTCCGCATCAATATCGTGGTGAAGGTTTGCCTTCATCCAAAACTCAAAGCATGGGGCTTTCGTAGGGATCTTCACAAGACGCCTACACTTAACTCCCGCAATACTATAGGTGAGTTCACGGAGTCATTCTCCGGCACGCATTCTAGGCCTAACCTAAATGCAACGTCGCAAATCAAGCATCACCGATTCGGGCTCACGGCCACGAATAGGCTTCACACAAAATGCCTAAATCCGCACGACTACCGGATTTTCTACATGCAATATGCCGGGGACGGACACAATCTACCCGGAGTTCCGAAGAACTTGAGGAAATCCTACACTTCACCCATTTGGTGAAAGAGATGCCTCATGCAAGCAAAGAAAGAGGAATGAATGGACAAATACAAGTCCAAAGTTCGGGAGGAAGAATCGTTACCCTAGACGTGTTCTTCTTCGCCATGGATCCGAGATTCTACGCGGAGGGAAAGAACCGCACCGGGCTGCACTCTCCGGATCTGGAAACGGCTCGCGAAACGGAGCTCCGGAGCTCCGTCAATGGCGAAATCTCCTCTTCTTCTTCCTTGCCCCCTTCTTCTTCCTCTAGCCTAGGAGAGAGGAACTCTATGAAATAATGAGGGTTTAATCCCTCTCCAAAGCCCTAAGACCCCCCAGCAACAAATCCCAGCCGTTGGATCGAATTCCAAGAAATTTGATCGGTCGGATCTTCTTCTCCGCTCAAAATCGCGGAACAGAATAAACAGGGCGCACGATCACAGGCGCACGGTCAGTGGTCGTGCGCGACGAGGGCAATGGTCGTGCGCACTATCCGGGACAGAACTCTGAATTCTTGCGAATAAGCGCACGATCGCTGGCGCACGATCACTGGTCGTGCGCGAAGAGGGAAATGGTCGTGCGCACTGTCCGAGACAGAACTCGATTCTCTTCTGAATTAACGCATGATCGCTGGCACACGATCACTGGTCGTGCGCGATGAGGCCACTGATCGTGCTCTAAGAGCAGACAGGGAAAATTCTAGCCTGCTTCACGTGCCGCACTACCACTCCGCCTACTTCGCGGAACTACCAGATTTGGGGTGTTACAGGAGGGTGTTGAGGCAAGGCTACTTCTGGCCCACCCTCAGCAAAGATGCGGCGGAGTTCGCAAGAAGGTGTCCAAAATGCCAATTCTATGCTCCACCCCAACTCCTCCCAGCCCAGAGACTCCGGACCATCACGGCTCCCTGGCCCTTCGCCATATGGGGGATGGACCTAGTTGGCCCTTTCCCTCAAGCTAGTGGCCAAAGAAGATTCTTACTGGTCATGATCAACTACTTCTCCAAATGGGTAGAAGTGAAGGCGCTCGCCAAGGTAACATCTCAGGTTGTGAGAAATTTTGTGTGGGTGGAAATAATTTGCAGGCACGACCTCCCCTTGGCTATAGTGACGGACAATGGACCTCTATTTTCTAGCGAAGAATTTGTTAGTTTCTGCACCCAGCTTGGCATCGACCTCAGGTTCGCATCGGTTCACCACCCAAGAAGCAACGGCCAGGTGGAGGCGGCAAACAAAGTAATCGTCAACCTACTAAAGAAGAAGGTGGAGAACCTCCGGGGAACTGGGTAGAGCAGCTACCATCCGTCCTCTGGGCCCTGAGGACTACTCCAAACACCGCCACCGGGGAGACCCCGTTCAAACTTTCTCATGGGTCCAAAGCAGTCCTTCCCATAGAATTTGAAGTAAAGACCTCCAGGGTGATCGCCGCAGGTGAGGGGGATGAAGAGTGGCTAGTGGCTAATGATGAGGAACAAAGGCTATCTTTAGACCTGGTGGAGGAACTCCGGGACCAGGCCACCATCAGGCAGGAGGAAATCAAGCGACGAATGGCCCGATATTTTGACAAGCACATCCGAGTAAAACATTTTCAGAAGGGAGACCTGGTATTGAAGAAGGTCGACGCGGCCGGAAGAGGGGCCGCGGTAGGTAAGCTCAACCCCAATTGGGAGGGTCCATACATTGTAAGCGAAGTGCTCAAGTCGGGGGGGTATCACCTCCGAGATGTGGAAGGGGTACCTCTCGGCCGAGCCAGAAGTGGAGATGATTTGAAGCGGTTCTACCCTTGAAAGTTTTATTATGATATTAGTTGAATATTTTACTTCTTCACTTAATAGTTATAACTGTCATGCGAGGACAAGCAAGGTGACAAGTATTGGTGCTGGGATGCCCCAGATCGATTCTGCTCCCGGGCTCTCACTAGACAGGGGGTTTCAGGTTGATCTCTGGAGAGGCTGGCAAGGTGACAAGTATTGGTGTTGGAATGCCACAGATCGATTCCGCTCCTGGGCTCTCACTAGATGGGGGTTTCAGGTTGATCTCTGGAGAGGCTGGCAAGGTGACAAGTATTGGTGCTGGAATGCCCCAGATCGATTCCGCTTCCTGGCTCTCACTAGACGGGGGGGTTTCAGGTTGATCTCTGGAGAGGCTGGCAAGGTGACAAGTATTGGTGCTGGAATGCCCCAGATCGATTCCGCTCTCGGGCTCTCACTAGACGGGGGGTTTCAGGTTGATCTCTGGAGAGGCTGGCAAGGTGACAAGTATTGGTGCTGGAATGCCCCAGATCGATTCCGCTCCCGGGCTCTCACTAGACGGGAGATGCAAGTTGATCACTGGAGAAGTTGGCAAGGAGATGAGTTCTTCATAAGGTCAGGATGATATGCCTCAGGTTGGCGAGCCTTCGGCGCTGACCCGGGCCTTCTCGCTCGGCGAAAAGAAAGATTTCACGCGATAGTATGCGAGTGACGAGAATCGACCCTAAGCACTCCGGGGTATCCGGTGCTCGGCAGAAAAGTCGTCGGCACGAGGTAAGAGGCGAGCTCTCGCCGAGAAGGAAAGTACCCTACGAAACTTAGAGGAATGTGCATACCTAAAGGGTAATAATCCTAAGGCAAATGGCGAAAGGTCGTAGCAGCCAAAAGCGTCCTATGCCTATCTATTCGATAACATAATATGTGAGAACGAACATCGCGAGAATAACTTTTGCGAAGACGAATATCGAGGTAAGCGAGAACGGGATATCAACACACGAAAATAACAAAATAGAAAAGGCAAGCACAATGAACAAAGCAAGATCTGCATTTACATTTCACAGTTCGGTTACAATTCGCGGCGATCTCGCCGATCAAAAGTTACAAAAAACAGGAATGGCGGCGAGCTTCAGGAATCACTCGCGAACCCTTCCTCGTCATCACTGCTCTTCACTGGCGGAAGCGGGATAAAGAGTTCTGGGACGACGTCTTCCAGAGTCATGTCGGCCGCGTCGTCGGCTAGGAGGCCGGCCACCTTCATCGTTTGGAAGATGTAGCGAGCTGACTCGGTAGACTCCAAGCGGATGTCCTCGTCTCGCGCTCGCCGCTCTTCCTTCTGACGGCGGGGGGAAGGGGGAACGACGGCACGAACGAGCTCGCAGTTTAGAGCTTTTAGCCCAGCCACCTCGCCCTCCAGGTTCTGGATGCGAGCGTCGGCTCTTCCGGCGGTATCGACATCCTGCAAGTAAGATAAAGTTAAAGAAGCGAAATGGACGAAGGAGGGGAAGGTAACGAGGTCTAGGTAACTCACCACACTGCCCTCCACGGCGAGCAGCTTTTCCTTCAGCTGCGCGTTCTCGGCAAGAAGCCCCTGATAGTCCCTCGCGAGCTCCGCGTTCTGAAGCTCCAGTTGCAAGCAGCACCTCCCCGTCATGTGGGCGAGCTCGGCAGAGCGCAACTGGGACCTCGCGCTCTCAAAAGCGAGAGTCCTCACCATCTCGTCTTTATAAGCCCCGCGTCCTCGCGTCCATAGAGGACGAACGAGAAATCGAAGGCGTGGTCGCTGACGGTCTCCTTCTCCACCCAGGTGGGGAGGATGGTGGAGATGTCCGCCCAGTTAGTCTCCGGCTTCCAGTTCACCAAGAGCTCGTCGGTCTCATCCCGGCGCCTCTGGCCGAGGCCGAAGTTGTAGTGGTTGATGGGGATGGGCGGAGCGGAGGTTCTGGCAGCCTCCTGGGTGGGCTCGTCATCCTCACCTCCCGCGGAGAGGCCGGTGAGGTCGAACTCATCGAAAGCGGCCTCGCGAGGCTCCTTCCCCTTCGAGGAGGCGAGCGAGACCCTGCTCTTCTTACTCTTTTTCTTCGGTGGGGATTTTGGGGGAAGGGCATGGCTGCTAGAAGCCCCCGGTCTCTTGCGAGAGGAGGGCTCACTTTGTGTGATGGCGCCTCGGCAAGCCTCCGCCCCCATGGTCGCGAGAGCAAGGGTAGCGTCGGCCTTCTGATTGCTCGCGTAGGGGGATGGATGGGAAGATCCCGCTCGCCTAAAAAGCGTAGAAATTTCAATAAATACGGAGTTACTGGGAATAAAGTTGTTGTTTAGCGAGATCTTTACCTTCCCCAGCGAGCACTGGAGGCAGCGAGTCGAGGTTGCGGCGGAGATGAACAACCTCAAAGTTCTTCTTACAGAATAACTGATAAAGGAGGGTGTCATGTCCTCCGAGGGCGGTGGGCCGGTAGGTGGTCTCGTCGTGCTGGACTGGCGAGATCGGGATATTGCCGAAGTTCCCCTTGACGAAGAGGAACTTCTGGGCCCAGAAGTGGGCCTTGTTGACGGTCTCGTCGACCTTAGGACCCAAGCCCACGAAGTAGGCGGTCCCGTCCTTGTAGGCGCGGAAAGAGAACAGCTTCTGAAAGGCTGGAAGGCTGAACTCGATGCGCTCCTCGCGTAGGTAGCAGGCGAAGGCTATGATCACCGCCATAGCGTTAGGGGTAAGCTGACCCGGAACAATGTCGTAATGCTTGAGCACCTGGCGAGCAGCAAGTAGACCGGGATTAGTTCATATGATGTGCGAGACTTGACCTGCAGAGAATAAGAAGCGAACGAGAGCGATTATTACCTGGCGAACTTCCGGCCACAAGGGGAGATGCAAGTCGATCGCAAAATGAGCGGTGGGGATGGCCAGCTCGTCGACAAGCGGCGCGTTGATCACATCATTCTCGCTAGGATGGCGCGCCTCGAATGGAGGGGTGACGTAGTCGGCAACCGCGGTGAAGTACTCTTCGTCTGTCAAATTGTAGAAAGAAGCTATGCTCGGCGAAAGCCTTAGCAATCTTTCGCCGACCGTCCGACTCGCTAGCATCGCCGCCCATTTCAATAACCTGCGAGAAAGGAAGTAAAATGAGAACGGGAAGAAGCAAGAGATCTGAAGCGGAGGAGGAAGAAGGTTGGCAGTAAATGCGGTGGTTGACTCAGCTATGACCGCCTATTTATAGCAAAAGTAAAAGGGCGGGAAGAAGCCCAAGCGCCGGTGGGCGCGATTAGCCAAAACATCACATCACGGCTGCGGGCGAGAAAGACCTGCGGGGTCAGTACAAGCAGCATTTTCGCGAGATATATTTAGCGAGAACAGAGGGCCCTCGCGAGTACAACATAACATGAGAATGAAACGGACTTATTAGCAGCGAGCGAGAACTAATGAACAGCTAGTAATAATTATTATAAACGAAATAAAGCCAATATATTAGTGGCAAATATACGAGTTGCAAGCCATTGCGAGATCGTCCAGAATAACGGCACTCCTTAACAAGAAATAAGAGTTCGCGACAGCGAAGAAGTTAGCGAGAATCATGGAGCAACCACTTCCACCTACCCCCGCCCCGCGACCCGGACCGCGACGGTACCCTGGAATTATAATAATCCTCGACCGCGCGTCCCTCCCGGTGCATGAGGAAGGTGTAATTCCTCATCCTCTCTATATGCACCTCCGGCGTCATAACGTTCTCATCGTGATCGCGTTGTCTCGTGGCCCGGAGCCTCGCACACTCTTCCATCAAGACAGCATGCATGTCCTCGGCGGCTTCTCTGTCCCGTCTCGCCTGCATGTTGAGGTCCATCAGCATCCGACAGTGTTTTCTCAGCAACTCTGCGGCTCGTTGTTTCATCATCTCAGGATCTTGCGGATCCCCTAAGAAGTCTTCCACCTGGTCAGGAAGAGGGGACATTTCGTCGTCGCCCAACTCGGAATCGGTAGGCGGATTTTCAGGATTCTCTGCGAAATATTACGAAAAGGTTAGATAGCGTGCTTGAGTTCGCGCAAGGCAAGGGGGTCGTCAAAATGCTTACCCAGAGGGGGCGAGAAGTCCCAGGGCGGCCCTGGAAGACGTTGCCATAATGGGGATAGAGAGATTTACCCAGACCAGGAGGATAGGCGGCGTTGTTGGTCGGGGGGACCTTTGGCGGCGCAGAACGGCCGGTCTCCTCGCTCTTCAGGAGTTGGAACCCTGGCTTATCTATAGTTTTGTCGGGAGGAGGTGGAGACGGAGGCCGCGATGGCTGGCGAGCCGGAGACTTCAGGGGCGAGACTGTAAGAAGCAGGGAATGAAGGGCAGTTGACAAAAGGAGGACTGGTATGCGAGATTAAGGGCGTACCCGCGATATTTTTCCCAGCAAGATTCGTATCCGCCGGCGAACTTCTGCGAGACCCACCAACAGGTTCGCCAGCGTCCTCGTTCGGCAGGGCATCCTGCGAGTAGGCATGAATCACAGGAAAACTTATTAACTTAAGCTAGAGGGGTAGCTCATACCTTCTCGGGGAGGCGGCTATCCGGGGATGAGTCCAGCAGCACGGAGCCATCCCCGGTTCGGCAGGCCGCCTTAGATTTTTTATTCTTTGGCGACGGAGCGGGAGGAGGCCGATTCATCCAGGCGGGGACCCTGGTCGTGGAGGGTAGCCCGCCGTCTTTCACAGCCCTCAGGCGAGCCTCAGCTTCTTCGGAAATCGGCATCTCCTGACAGCTACAGTACGAGGCAAAAAGGAAGAAGAGGAAGTGGTGGCTCACGCCACTGACTCGGGATGATATTTATAGCCCTCGGGGTGGGCCCCACCAAAGATTCCTGACAGATCATCAAGGGGCTGGCGAATATCAGGGGTTGGATGTTTCTTCGCGAGCCTAAATAGCCTCGCGAAGAGCGGGGATTGTGTACAACCCCGATATTCGCCAGGCCAAGAGGCGCGGTGTAAGAAGGTAACAGGATGAAAAAATTAATAAGAGGTTCCAGGCCTCGGGGCCAAAGACCTCGCGAGAGAGATCTTCGAAAAGTCTCTCTCGAAGGGCTCGCTGAGAGGCGAGCGAGAAGGGTCGGCGAGGCGCAGGGCTCGCAGGCAGTCTGAGGAAGTTATCTGAGTTCGACGAAGAGAGTACTGCGTTCGACGAACTCACCCGTGTTCGTCGAGCTCACCGGTCTTCGTCGAACTCACCCCTGTTCGGCGAAATCATCAGAAGTCGATGAAGTATTCTACACTCATTAACGCCAAAGGGACGGTCTCGCAAGAGGAGTCGCGAGATCCAGACCTCGACAGATATCTTCAAGAGAATGGGCCAAGCGAGGGCTGACAAACCAATACCTCACAGGCCGCTGGCAAGAGAGAGCTTTGTTCAGTAAAGAGGTGTTCAGCGAAACGTATTTAGTGCGCGACAAAGTTAGTAGGCGACCCCGCAGGACGGCTCGCAAGCTTAATGCCTGAACGTCTGGCGAGCTCGTTTCGGCGTTCGACGAATGTCGAACGGGGCTCAACATTTGTCGGACGGCGCTCGACAAATTACAGTAGGGAAGCAGCGGTCGGCGAATCGCCCGCCTCAGCGGTCAGTGAACAAATCAACGTTCTGCATTCGTCGAGCTCATCTCTGATCAACGAAGTGCTCTGCGTTCGGCGAAGGGTGTGTTGAGCTCGACGGAGCCAAGAGGCGATCTCGCCAGAAGGGGCTAGCGAGGTCCTCGCAGGGTGATCGCATAGGAGAGGCATAGCGAGCAGGACTCGCGAGAAGGCCCGCGAGAGCTTCAGCAGTAATGTTCTCGCAGTTCCTAGCCCATAAGTTGATAGGGCCAAATTGCTCGTTTACCCTTGGTGGTCTGCCTTTAGCCTCTCCAAACAGTGGGGTTTGGCTGTTAGCAGACCCATTTGGGGTGCGGATAGTAAAATCAAAAGGCGGAATCCTGCTATTTGCAGGCTAGATCAGAAAACCTATAAATAAGACCTAAAGGGCACCTTTGGAGAGGACTTCACTCTAGCTTCTCTCTCCTTAGGCTCTCCTTGGCTAGCATTTCCAGAGCTCTCCAAGGTGCCCGAGTCTCAGCTTTGGCTTGGGAGGGGAAGCGCTCAACGATCTTCCGGGTTAGTGGAGGGACCTCCTCGCTGTGACTAAGGTCTTAGTCATTTTCCTAGTCTTCAGTCTACCTTCTCCAAGGGATCAGTAAGGGCTAGCTGAAGTATCTAGTTGCCTACCTAAATCACCTAGAGGGGGGTGAATAGGTGATCTTTACGTCTTTTGCGGAATTAAAAATTAAACGTAAAGCACAGCACACAAAATTAATCACAGCCACAGATAACACCAGGAATTTATAGTGGTTCCCCGTACTTGGGTACTCCACTGCCGGCCTCGCCAATCTAGCACCACAGCTAGACTTGACTACTCACTAAATCTCGGATCAAGAGCGATCCTACAGTCTCGGAGTCAAACTCCTACAAACTCAGAGAGAACCTCTCTTACAACTCGGAGAAAACTTCTCCTACAACTCGGAGAACAACCTCTCCTACAACTCGGAGATAACAACTCCTACAACTCGGAGATAACAACTCCTACAATAGATTGAAAAGGGTTTGAACAATACTAAACCAGATCTGAATAACAGTGGCGTTTTCTTCCTTCTTCTTGAATGGCTTTTGAGAACGATGAGGAAGAACAACGATCCTTCAAATCTGTCTTTGGCAATCCGAAACGATCCAATAGAGATTGTAGAACCTGAGCATGGATCAATCGAATCCTTCTTGATAGAAATCGCCAACTTCAATGAGAAGAACGATCTCCAATCGTAGGCGACGGCGAGCGGCGCTTTTCACGTTCTTTTTGATCCGGAGAGAGATTAGGTCATGAACGATTAGGAAAAGGAACTTCTAAATAACCCAAGATCAACCCTATATATAGAGAGGATCAATTTAGGGTTAAATCGGTCTTAAACGTACTCAAAATAGCCGTTAGAAACGAGAAGGGGCGATCACGATCCGTCCAGAACAGAGAAAACGAAATTAGAAATTTACGGACAGATGTCTCGAGACATGAGGGATCTCTCGAGACATAAGGGATCTCTCGAGACATGAAACAGAGAAAGCAGGAAAGAGATGTCTCGAGAACTAAATGATCTCTCGAGACATTGCAAAGAATTCAGACTTAAGATATCTCGAGACAACCACGATCTCTCGAGACAAACACGATCTCTCGAGACATATCCTTAGGAAAAAATTTTTTCACAAAAATTTCTTTTCTTCTCTTGAACACATGCAGCAGCCGCACTCCAAAGTCTTCAATAGTCTTGAAAAAGAAGTGTACCCCAATAGTGAGATCACACATGAGTCATCACCATGTTTCATAAAATGAGGGATTACATTTTATGAAACTGTGTTTGCAGACCCATTGTGACCTGACATTGGCTTACACTTAGCCATGATAATCTGCAAGACAATACTAGAAAAGCATATCAAATACAAAAGCAATTCAATCTTAGTTTAAGGGTGACTTCTCACAAATCAAAGAAATTGTGAATGCAATTTCCAACAATCTCCCCCTATTTGTAGAAGTCAGAACCCTGTACACTAAGTTGAATTACAGCAGTTAAAGAATAAATATGCTACACTACACACATATATAGAAATGAAAAAGTAAAGAACATCAAAACATCAAATATATATATATCTAAATTTGAATTGTTCAGAAGACTTGATGTTCACTATATCATAATGAAAACAAAATATGTCTTGTCAGCATCATCATCATCATCCTTCAAGATCTCCTTTTCCTCTTTTCTTCTTGTCTGGAGAAAAAGGCATGAGGCTTGGGATGGTAAAACGGAGGAGGTTCCGGAGCATCAGCATTATTATAACCAAACGCTCTGAAATGAATCCTTCGCTTCCTTTGAGCTGTCTCATGTTTTTCCCATTCTTGAGAGCTGTAGCATTCAGATCTGTTCATCTTACCTTCATGAACTAACTTGTAGGTTTCAAGAATAATGTCTTTTGAGACGGGGCTCCAGATTTCTGGATAACTTTTCTCAACCTTAGCTTTGCACTGACCTGTAGAGCTAGAACTAGGAACTGATCGACTGGCAGAAGAACCTTCACCAAATTTTCTTTTTCCTTTGGTCCCAGCCCTATCTGATTGTTCTTCAACAAAAGGAGCCTTCCCAAGTAGTTCTTCTGGCCTTGGAGAAAACTGAGGAACAGGAATATCTGGATCAATCGCCAACTCAGGAAAAATCTGATTATGAAGCCACGTTGCTGTTTTGAATGAATAAGCATTAATATCAGCAACTTGCTTCAACATCCTGGAAGAGAACTGCTCAAACTGAGAATTCCATGAGCTTTGAAGAGCAGAAACGGAGCTTTCAATCAAATCTGTCATTTTAGCTACTATATTTTCCTCCCCCTTTCTGACTTCTACAGATAGGGTTTGGAGAGTATCATCTTTGAACTTTCCGACTTCATCAACAATTCTGAACGTATTGGCTTCAGCCTTGTCAGACACTGATTCTTGAAGCTTTGTCAGTATAACAGTCTGAGTCAACACTGTGCCTACACCTTCAGTTGCATGATCAATTTGCTTGCTCCCTAGGCTCATCAAATCAGAGAGATTTTCATAATTGGATTTTATCTTAGCTAACTCTCTGCCTAGTTCACTTTCAACTAAGGCAATCTTCCTGTGAACAGTTGTCAAAGAATTTTCAAACTGTGCACTCTGCTTCTTGAGCAGTGCTTCAATCTTTCCTAGAAGAGAATCTTCTGCACAACCTAGCTCATCTGGAGCATTCTTGGTTGTATCATACTCTGACTCCCCCTCAACATGTACTAGGGGAGGTGACAATTCATGAACAGACATGACATCATCATCATCTATGTTAAAAACAAAATCAGCACCAGACCCTGCCTGTTGGCCACTGGGACTGTGCTCTTCAGATACTGGAAGGGATTCTGTTGGAGCTGATGAGGATTTACCTTTGGCTTTTGAACGGATTGGCAGCTTGGCACGACTTGAAGCTTTAGAGCGAGTCCGAGATGAAAGTGGCAATGATGGTACGAAGGGTGCTTGATCTTCAGAAGAAGGAGCTGGAGTTTCTGCTTCTCTTGCAACTGGAGATCTAAGAGTCTCCCCCTCAGAAGGAGCACCAGCCATTTCCGGCTTCTTGATCCGAATGTCCCATCTCTGCAAGGAGCTGACATCGATCTTCTTGAGGTGATGGATAACTGTACCTTTGGACATGTTGAAAATAGCAGGGTTAAACTGATTTAGAAACAGTGAGATAATCCGGGCAAAGTTAGGAGTGTTTTTGCAAGCTTTGATATCTGAGAATAAGATTGAGGCCCAATCTCTCTTCTTTCCAGTAACAATGCCAATCATCAACAGAAACAACTCTTCAGACACATGTCCTTGAGAGCCTGTCTTGCAGAAAAGTGCCTTTGAGATAATGTCCAGCAGGAGCTTCCCTACAACATTCAACTTATTCCTCTTAACTGTAGAGAAATCTGAATCAAGACCACAGAACCTTGTTGTAGTCAACCAATCAGTGTCAACTAGCTCTTCTTCAGCTTCCACTTCAGACAACTGCAAATATTTAGCGAGAGTCTCTGGAGAGACTTTGATTTTTATACCCTTAACGAAGGAGATCAACATACTTCCTTCCTTGATTGGCTTTACATTGATGAAAAATTCTTCAACCTCTTCAAACAAAATCCGGCAAGGATGCTCGAGAACGAAGGTGAGACCGGCGGCATCAAGCATACAAAACAGAGTATGGAACTCATCGGATAAACTTGCAAGACCTAACCGAATTACTTTGTTGCCGACTCCGATTTTCGGATGAGGAGAGGGAGCCATTGCAGCAAGATGGAGGGAGTAGAATGTTGAACGAAGAATCACCGAGAACCACCGCAGCACTGAGACCGGTCGCAGACGATCGTCGCTCGAGAGGGAGACGAAAGGTCGAGGAGGTCTCGGGAGATGACTCGCGTGAACATCAAGTTTTCCGATTTCGTATATATATATATATTTAATTTTGATTTTACGAGAAATTCGAAAATTATAAAAGGGAAATAGCGCGTACCTGACGGTTGGATTCCAAAAAAAATAACCTATGTCTCGAGACATCGGCTATGTCTCGAGAGCTCAGGTGATATTTTTCTTCATTGATGTCTCGAGAGATTACCCGTGTCTCGAGACATCACCTTATCTCGAAATTTTCTTCTTGTCTCGAGAAATCCTGCCAGGTCCCGAGACATGACTTGTCATTAGAAAACTTCCTGTCGCCAAGGTTTTGATTGACTTGACCATTACTCCATGTTGAGCATTCCAAGTTCCGTCTTGAAGAAAGAGAACTTGGTCTCATCCAGTGGCTTCGTGAAGATGTCTGCAACTTGCTTATCCGTGGGGAAATAACTCAGATTTATGTCACCCTTCTCCACATGCTCCCGGATAAAGTGATATCGTAGCTCGATGTGCTTTGTCCGACTGTGAGAGACTGGATTATTTGCGATAGCAATTGCACTGGAAGAGTCGCAAAACATAGGAATGTCTTTGAGCTTCATGTTGTAGTCTTGAAGTTGATTTCTTATCCAGAGAAGTTGTGCGCAACAACTGCCAGCAGAAATGTATTCCGACTCGGCGGTTGAAATTGCAACACAATTCTGCTTCTTGCTACTCCAGGAAATAAGTCTCCTTCCGAGGAATTGACACGTCCCAGAAGTGCTTTTCCTGTCGTCTTTGCTACCTGCAAAGTCTGCATCTGAAAAACCAATTAGTTCACTATCATTACTTCTTGGGTACCATAAGCCAAGATTTGGTGTGCCTTTAAGGTATCTCAAGATTCGCTTTGCAGCAGTATAGTGGGATTCCTTAGAGTTCACCTGATATCTAGCACAAACACATGTAGAGAACATTATATCAGGTCTACTGGCAGTAAGGTAGAGCAATGAGCCAATTATGCTTCTGTACTTGGTTTCATCAAAAGGTTTCCCTTTCTCATCCTTGTCCAGAGACGTAGCTGAGCTCATTGGAGTCCTCATAGAGGTTGCACTCTCCATTCCAAATTTCTTAATCAACTCCTTAGTGAACTTTGTCTGAGAAATGAAGATTCCATCTTCAGACTGTTTCACTTGAAGTCCTAAGAAATATTTCAGCTCACCCATACTGCTCATTTCAAATTTCCCTTGCATAAGTTTAGAAAACTTTTTGCAGTGGTTATCATCCGTAGAGCCAAATATGATGTCATCGACATAGATTTGCACTAGCAAAATCTTGCCTTTTACTTCCCTAAGAAATAATGTCTTATCTATCTTTCCTCTTGTGAACTTGTTCTCAAGAAGAAAGTTAGACAGCGTCTCATACCAAGCTCGAGGAGCTTGTTTCAAACCATATAAAGCTTTTTGTAATAAATAAACATGATTGGGATGATCAAGATTAACAAAACCTGGGGGTTGTTCAACGTATACTTCCTCTTTAATGTCTCCGTTTAGGAACGCGGATTTGACATCCATTTGATATACGGTGAAACCCTTGAAAGCAGCATAAGCAAGGAAGAGTCTGATCGCTTCGAGCCTTGCTACTGGAGCGTACGTCTGATCGAAGTCGATGCCTTCCTCTTGTCTGTACCCTTTAGCTACAAGTCTGGCTTTGTTCTTTATGATTGTTCCTTCTTCATCCAGCTTGTTTCTAAACACCCACTTTGTTCCAATGACATTTTTGTCTTTTGGTTTTGGAACAAGTGTCCATACTTTACATCGTTTGAACTGATTTAATTCTTCTTCCATAGCAATTATCCAGGATGGATCTTCATTTGCCTCTTGGAATTTCTTTGGTTCGACCTGCGAAAGAAAACTTAAATGCATATTTTCGTTAATGGTACCTCGTCTTGTTCTTATTCCTTCATGAGGATCTCCTATGATTTGATCAACTGGATGATCCCTCATGTGTCGTAGCCCGAGGTTTCTTGCATGATTTGGACCAATAGGAGTTTCTTCTACTGTTGGAGTGTCTTCCTCCACTTGGAGTGGCTCTTCATCAGGATGATCTTCTTCATAGATTGTTATTGGGGGAATCTTGATGAAGTGTTGAGAATTTTCTTCAACTGGCTGATCCAAGCTTAAGTCCTGCAGCTTTGAACCTGTGTCTACAGAAGAAATGCTAGAGGAGCTGCTTTGAAGCATGCTCGTCTCATCAAATACAACATTAATAGATTCTTCTACCACCAGGGTTTTCTTATTAAAAACTCTATATGCCCTACTATGGCTACTATATCCTACAAAAATATCTTCAAAGCTCTTTTCACTGAACTTAGTTTTGTAATGCTTTCCATTGTTTAGCACAAAGCATTTACTACCAAAGATTCGAAAATAAGAAATGGTCGGTTTCTTGCCTTTTAGAAGTTCATAAGGAGTCTTTTCATGGTTTTTGTTTATGAGTGCTCTGTTTTGCACATGGCATGCAGTATTGACAGCTTCAGCCCAGAAATATTCAGGTAGTGAAGAGTCACTCAACATGGTTCTGCAAGCCTCAATAAGTGTTCTATTCTTTCTCTCAGCTACTCCATTTTGTTGTGGAGTTCGAGGAGAGGAAAACTCATGAAAGATACCGAGGCTTTCACAGAATTCTGTCATGGCTCCAGATTCAAATTCTGTACCATGGTCACTTCTGATTTTGACCACCGAACAGTTAAATTCATTCTGGACCTGCCTGACAAAACTAGTGAAAGTGTCAAAGGTATCTGACTTATGTTTCAGAAAGAATACCCAGGCAAAACGAGAGTAGTCATCTACAATAACCAATGTGTAGGATTTTCCTCCTAAACTTCTAATTTGCAAAGGACCAAACAAATCCATATGAAGTAGGTATAAACACCTGGTTGAATCTTTGCCAATAATGCTCTTAAAGGTAGCTCTTGTTTGCTTGCCTTTTACACATGCATGACAAGGTCTATCTTTAATGCACTTAACATCTGGTGCATCTCGCACTAAGTTTTGAGAAAACAATTTATTAATAGTTGTGAGATTTATATGTGCTAATCTCTTGTGCCATTGGTCAACAAGAGATGCACTATCTTTTGCCAAAAGACATACTGTTGTAGAAGATGATATGCAAAGAAAATTTAAACAAAATATGTTTCTACAACGAATGCCTGATAAAATCGTTTCATGATTTTCAGCCGACTTTATCAAACACTTATCTTTATGAAAATCAACAATGTATCCTTTATCACAAAGTTGACTTATGCTTATCAGATTATGTTGTAATCCTTCCACATAAGCTACATCGGAAAAAGATACATTTCCATTAGAAATCATACCATAGCTTTTAGTTATTCCTCTGTCTGAACCGCCAAAAATAACTTTTGGACCGTTCGCAACTGGAATGTAGTTTTGCAAAAGGCTTCTTGTCCCGGTCATATGCCGAGAGCATCCACTGTCCAAGTACCAGATTGGATTTTTATTGGCCTTTGGACATACCTGCAAAAAATAAATCATTTCGCCTTAGGAGCCCAAACAGATTTGGGTCCTTGGTCCCGTGTCAGTTGAGCACCACGATAAATGTTAACATTGCGAGTGGTCTGCCTTGCAACGTTCACTTGTGGTCTCCTAGTATACGTTGTATTAAACCAACAATCAACGGCAAAGTGACCAATTTTACCGCAGCACCAACAGTCGAATCTGTTGTACCTTCTCTTTACATTTTCCTGCTTAACTTTTTGAACGTTAGCTTTTGCAGGAGCAGCCCTTTTTGATGAGGATGCCTCATGGGGGCAACACACACAAGGTGGTACTGTCCTCTTCGGCTTTGGTGCAACAGTATTCACTTTTGGTGCTTTCTTAGCACTCGGACCATGAACAAATGGACCGTACCCTTTCCGATTAATCTCTTGATAGGGTGCTTGAAAAGCACTATCACCAAAGTTTCGGGGAGGAGCCCATTCCTTATGATCATTCACAGGTGAAAAAGGAATTGGTCGTGTGAAATGACCATAGGAACTCTCCATATCATAAGCATTCGTAGGGAATATGACTTTCTTGAATGTTACAGGCTCTTGATGAGCTTTCCCTTTTTCTTTGGCGGTAGCTTTCTTAGCAACCAGACCATTCTTCTTAGCAATTGTATTTTTTGAAGAATTGCTAGTACTAGCTTCATGTCCTATACCGCTTCCTTTTGCCTTAGTGGTAAAAGTACCAATAATTGGCAGAACAGTTTTAGGTTGAGAGAATGCTTCAACCAACTTCTTCTCAGCCGCAAGATGTTCCTCCAAGACTTTTATCGAATTATCTCTCAAGGCAAGAGTCTCTTCCGAGCTTTTGATCTTGTCTTTCAAGGCTTGGACTTCCTCTTTGAGAGAAGAAAGTTCTTCAACTTCTTTTCTCAAGTTAGATTCCACCTCCTTGAGAGCCATGATCTCCTTACCCTGAGTTTTGACAACCTTTCGGCACTTGTCAAAGCTTTGGAGCATTTTGGTATATTGAGACATGAGCTCAGATTCATCGTCTGAGAGGTTATCCTTTTGTTCAGCCGAAGCATAATCAGAATCAGATAGGATAGTGTGATCATTTACCTTTCCGGTGTACGGGGGTGCTTCTTCATCATCAGACATAGCCATCAGACCGAAGTAAGCTTCTTCTTCATCACTCGACTCATCGGAGTCACTGTCGCTCAGAGTTTTGGCTTTCTTAGCGACGAAGCTTCTATCTGATTTCTTCTTTCCATGAGTGGATTTCTTGTCTTCTTTTCTTCCACCTTCTATCTTCTTATAGGGACACTCAGCAATCATGTGCCCTGGCTTATTACAACAATAGCAAATAATGTCAGAAGAAATGTGTTTGTTCTGTTTGGATTTATACATGTCATTATTGCTTGAGCCCTTCCTGTGATATTCGCCATCACGACGAGAATATTTATGATCCGAGGAAGACGACTTGTTGTTCATGTGCCTCCGCTTGTTCAGCAGTTTCTTAAACTGACGAGAAATTAAAGAGAACTCCCCATCAGACAGTTCGGAACAGGAGGAGCTGGCTTCCGATTCTTCTTCAATATCAGATTCCTTTTCTCTGATCGGTATCACTGCTTTGCTCTTCTTTGAATTCTCTGTCTTCAAAGCTAAGGTTCTTTCTTTGCTTGAAGCTCGATTTACATCCTCTTCAGACTTTCGGATGTTCATTTGTAATTCATGAGACAACAGCTTCTCGAACAGATTTTGAGGTTCTAGACTTGGCAGTTTTCCAAACTCTCTTATGGCAACAATTTTGCTATCCCAGTCTTTCGTTAGGGAACGCAAGAATTTGTCATTTAGTTCACCGTTTGTGAACTCCTTGTCGTAGTTCCTCAAACCATTGACTATCTTGAAGAATCTTTCGTATGCATCAGCAATGCACTCCTTCTTATTCTGCTTGAACGCCTCGTACTCTTGATTAAGTAGAGACCTTCTATCTTCTCTTACCTCGTCAGTACCTTCCATTAGAACAATTAAGGATGTCCACATCTCTTTGGCTGATTTGCAGTGAATTAAGTTTTGCAACATGGAATCGTCCACTGCACTTGCAATTATGTTTTTAGCCTTCTTGTCAAGAGCAACAAGAGCTATCTCATCCTTAGTCAAATCCATCATTTTCTTAGGTATCTGAACAGTAGGATTTGTTGACGAAGCAGTCATTGGCACATGGGGACCTTCTTCCACAACTTGGAAGATTCTGGGATCTGCAGCTTCCATATAAAAACGGACTCTTTCCTTCCACATAGGAAAGTTGGCCTTAGTGCAGATGGGCAATTTCAGAGAGGATTCCTTGACTCTATCCATGGCTTGCTAGCAACTAGAAGAATGGATCCTGTTCAAGGTGTTAACCTAGCAACGAACAGCGACCCTCTGATACCAATTGAAGTATCTAGTTGCCTACCTAAATCACCTAGAGGGGGGTGAATAGGTGATCTCTACGTCTTTTGCGGAATTAAAAATTAAACGTAAAGCACAGCACACAAAATTAATCACAGCCACAGATAACACCAGGAATTTATAGTGGTTCCCCGTACTTGGGTACTCCACTGCCGGCCTCGCCAATCTAGCACCACAGCTAGACTTTACTACTCACTAAATCTCGGATCAAGAGCGATCCTACAGTCTCGGAGTCAAACTCCTACAAACTCAGAGAGAACCTCTCTTACAACTCGGAGAAAACTTCTCCTACAACTCGGAGAACAACCTCTCCTACAGCTCGGAGATAACAACTCCTACAACTCGGAGATAACAACTCCTACAATAGATTGAAAAGGGTTTGAACAATACTAAACCAGATCTGAATAACAGTGGCGTTTTCTTCCTTCTTCTTGAATGGCTTTTGAGAACGATGAGGAAGAACAACGATCCTTCAAATCTGTCTTTGGCAATCCGAAATGATCCAATAGAGATTGTAGAACCTGAGCATGGATCAATCGAATCCTTCTTGATAGAAATCGCCAACTTCAATGAGAAGAACGATCTCCAATCGTAGGCGACGGCGAGCGGCGCTTTTCACGTTCTTTTTGATCGGGAGAGAGATTAGGTCATGAACGATTAGGAAAAGGAACTTCTAAATAACCCAAGATCAACCCTATATATAGAGAGGATCAATTTAGGGTTAAATCGGTCTTAAACGTACTCAAAATAGCCGTTAGAAACGAGAAGGGGCGATCACGATCCGTCCAGAACAGAGAAAACGAAATTAGAAATTTACGGACAGATGTCTCGAGACATGAGGGATCTCTCGAGACATAAGGGATCTCTCGAGACATGAAACGGAGAAAGCAGGAAAGAGATGTCTCGAGAACTAAATGATCTCTCGAGACATTGCAAAGAATTCAGACTTAAGATATCTCGAGACAACCACGATCTCTCGAGACAAACACGATCTCTCGAGACATATCCTTAGGAAAAAATTTTTTCACAAAAATTTCTTTTCTTCTCTTGAACACATGCAGCAGCCGCACTCCAAAGTCTTCAATAGTCTTGAAAAAGAAGTGTACCCCAATAGTGAGATCACACATGAGTCATCACCATGTTTCATAAAATGAGGGATTACATTTTATGAAACTGTGTTTGCAGACCCATTGTGACCTGACATTGGCTTACACTTAGCCATGATAATCTGCAAGACAATACTAGAAAAGCATATCAAATACAAAAGCAATTCAATCTTAGTTTAAGGGTGACTTCTCACAAATCAAAGAAATTGTGAATGCAATTTCCAACACTAGCTGCCCCTCATTTCGGTGAGGGCCCCGAGCTCCACAAGAGGCCGAGAAATCGGTTTCAACAATTTGAATTAACTATCCCAAACAGCTCTCGAAGATGGCATCGAGTAGAAATCAATGGTGCATCAAATTCCATTCAACGCAGCTCTGAATTAACATTTGCATTTTCTTCAAGGAATTTTTGTTGTTTTTCCCAGCAAAAGATTTTTATTGAAAATAGTATCTATTAGATAATATGTGTGAATTAGAAAGCTCCATCAAGAGGATTAGAGAAGAGGTCACCCCTTTGATTATCTGTAGTTTCACATTGAAGATTTAATTTCCCCTTTTTTACATTATCTCTAAAGAAGGGACCCTAAGTTTTCCCACACTTGAAATTCAAACATTAGAGGGTACCCAGGTTACCTTGGGCCCTTTGCTTTTACCATTATATGGTGATATGAAAGAGTATAGTGGTCTTTCATTATACCCTTTTGGATGACAGAAAATAGGTCTATCAAACCAAGATATGCTAGTTTGGTACTAGAAATTTGCATTGAATTTATCTCTGTATAGTAAATCAGTAGAATGCCTGATGATTTTTCTTTTGTTTTTAGATTTTTATTGTTGTTCATTGGTTTTTCTGAAGGATTCTTGCATAGAGTTCTTTTCTTATTATTAAGATCCACCCTATTAAATACAGTAATTTTATCAGGATGGTTATTTAGTTCATCACACATTTGACTTATTTCATTTACTTGATTTTCACTAGGTCTAACAAATAAAATTGGATTTTTCCAAGCTAGTTTGATGGAGGTTACAATGTTAGTTGATAGATCTGCTCCTAAACTAAGATATCTAAATGTCATAGAGAGATTCTTTGTGATATCTTTTAGCTTTTGACTCCTCCCATTGAGTGAGTCATCAAAGACCTTTGCCTTAATAAGCTCTTCTTTTAGTGTTAAATTTTCAGTAGTTAATTTATTTATTTATGTTTCCTTCTTATATACCTTATTCCTTAATTCACAATTTTCATAATATATATCATCTTCCTTAAGATCTTCTAATTCTTTCCTAAGTATTTTAATTTCTTTTTGAGCTTTTAGATAATCATGACAAAATTCTTTAAAGAAAATTTTAAATTCTTCTGAAGTAAAAAATCAAAGTCATTAAGGAAAGATACCTGATCTTCCTAAGAGGGATCTTCCAAAGCCATTAGGCAGACTTCTTCAGCAGTTGTTTCTTCATCACTTTCAGATGAAGAGCTTGACTCAAATTCTGAGTCACTCCATGTTTCAGCTATGAAATCCCTTCCTTTCTTCTTGTCCTTCTTTCTGAAGGACTTCTTCTTGTGCTCCTTGCAGCTTTTGTCCTTCTGCTCTTCTGGACATTCAGGGGCAATATGTTCTGGCTTTCTACAAGCAAAGCAGGTTACTTATTGCTTGGGAGTCTTATCAAATCTTCACTTGCTTGAGCTCATATCCTTTCTTCTTGAGTCTTCAGTCTTGACCCACCTTCTAAACTTTCTGGTTAAGAGTTTAAACATGTTTTCTTCAGAATTAGAAGGCTCTCCATCAGCTACCTATAATGCTATGGTCCTTTCTTTAGGAGTTAAGACTTTCTCCTTTGCTTCTGTCTCAACTCTACTTTTCAGCAACAACTCATAGGACTTGAGCTTGCCAAGTAAGGCATCCGTGTAGATCTCCTTGTGGCATCTAAACTCTCCGATGGCCCAGATCCTTGAGTCCCAAATGCTTGGGAAGCACATGAGCAGCTTGTCATTGATCTCAATTAATGAGATCTCATTGTCCAGTCTCTTGAGCTCATTAATTATGATGCTGAATCTTTCATACATTTCAACAACATTTTCTTCAGATTCTTATGAAAGTTCTCATATTGGGATATAAGAAGAGACTTCCTGTCATTTCTTTCATCAGAGCTCCCTTCAAGTAATTTGAACAGTGACTCCCAGATTTCTTTTATAGATTGGCATTCAGACACTTTTTAGAATATTTCATCTGACATGGTTGATACCAAGATATTCATAGTCTTAGCATCACATGCTTTCACTTTCATCTCAGCATCAGTCCACTCAGCTTTGGGAATTAGTTCTTGTGTTACAGTCCCACTAACATCTTTTCTGTAGGGCATTGAAGGACCTAACAATACATCAAAGTTGTACTCATCAATTAAATTCATATATAACTTTATTCTGGCCTTATATAGTGTAAACTTGTTCAGATTACACACTGATGGTCTAGTGGATGCATAGTCCTCAGAACTCATTTTCTTAAAATATGATAAAGAGGATCTTTTGATCAATGCGTTAACCTTTTTCTAATCAACCTGTCTCTGATACCAATTAAAAGTGCATAGTGACTCCTCGGAGTATTCTCTAGAGGGGGGTGAATAGAAATTTAAAACTTTTCAATAATATGTGCACAGAAAAACAATCATAATTACTGAGCATCCAGAATTACAACAAGAAAAAAAATAATCACAGAATAATAAAACTAAATAAGAGACAAGCACAGAAAATTCAACAGCACAGAAGAGACAAGAGCTATAGTGATTCCCCAAAATTTGGGTACTCCACTTTTCTACCACCTTGGTAAGAATACACTATCACAGTGCCTGAGATTTTTTATAAGGAGACTCTTAGAACTAGAAACTGAGTCTTTTGTTAAGGAGACTCTCAAAACCAAATTAGATTTTTTGATAAGGAGATCTTGAACCAAACAGATCTTTTGATAATGATATCTTGAACCAAGGCTGAATCCTTTGAAGAGGGATTCTAAGGACTCTTTACTTAATTTATAGAAAATAGGAAATGGAGTAAGAAGAAGATGGAGATGAAGATTATTCTTCTGAAATGAATCCTCTTTCAGCAGTCACTGGGATTGTAGGCACTAAGTGTTTTTTGGATCCTTCTTCAGAAAATGAATCCTTGCTTAGAAAAAGATGCAAGGATTATGATAGCTCTGATCCTGTTATGATCTCCGTATTCTTTGTATGCTTCTTTTAGAGATACATAGATGAAGAAGAAGTCTTCTGTAACTTATGAAAGAATCTGTACAGAGATTTGTCGTGTGTGTACTGTAAGAGAGAGAGAGAGCTAGAAAGAAATATTATTATTACCTCCTTTATTTAATTATGTATGTATATTCTTCTGTTAATTGGATATGAATGACTTTCCTTTTCTGATTCTTCTCCAGTTGGAATGCCCAAGAAGGATTATTGCTCTCTTTCTATTTATGTTGACATTCCCGTCAAAATACTTTTGTATAACTTCCAAATTCATCACTTTTAAATCTCTGGAATTATTCTTTCCCTTCTTGTACATGTGCGACCCGTTATAATTCAAATATCTTCCATATATATCTTCTGAATAAGCATCAGAATCTATTCTAGGAAATTTTCCAAATCTGTGACTATATTCGACGTTGCATCGAATAACTCATGACTTCTTATCGACGCACCTTTGAGTTCTACTAGAAGCAACTTCGAAATCTTCCTCAACTTTGAATTGAACTCTGTTATCGTCGTTGCGTCGATTCCTTATTAACGTATATGTCGAGATGAAGAACGTAGACTTCAAACTCTGGGTTCCGCATCGAATAAAATTCGATGTTGCGTCGACTTCCAATGATGCGTCGGCTGACAATGTGAGTTATCTTTACTTTTATTCGAAGTTACTTCAACTTTCAATCGAAGTTGCGTCGACTTCTTTTTGACGCAGAATTAACTCAACTGGGTTTTGCTCTCCTTTTGACTAGACTTTGACACTCTAATGTGGGTATGTCATCCTAGGACATCTAATGACCATATTACCCTCACTATACAACATGGGTAATAAATCCTAAAGGATGAAATCACTTTTTCATAATTTGTAAGTCAAGATGATGTTTTTCCCAACAACAATAACTGCTAGACAATTAGTTCTAGTCTCTAAACGCCAAAATTTGAAATGTGATGATGGAACCTTATCCGCTTTTTTTAATCCAGCCCTGGAGCAACAATATTCACGTGTCTTAAGAGTTTGTGTCAGGCCAGCATATTATGTGCTCTTTACGCACGCTAAAACCAACTTTACTTGCATATGTACAATACATCTCATAGGTTTCAACTTCACTGCGGCTACTGTAAATACATAATTGTTTTTTTGCTTGCACCCTAGCTACCAAAAAAATTGATATGATATTACATAAAATCAAATTTGATCTCCATGGAAATCAAATTGGATCTCCATAGAAATTACAGATTTCTATGGAGATTGATTTTGATCTCTGTGGAAATCGTCTTCTACAAAGACTGTAAATGAACTATAAGGCAGGAGATGTTGATTGCTACCAGGGGGACTGAAGTTTGGGAATCCAAATGCATATAAAACAACAACAAAATATTGATAAATCCATAAACAGTACTTTGCCTTCCATTTAAGAGCTCATCAAATAGGCGGAAAGCTGAGAAGAAATTGTCGAGTATGAGAAGTCAGTTGCCTCCAGAATAAATGAAGCTTGGGAGGAGAAAAGAAAATGGCGAAGTATAACAGGTGTCCCGTATAACAAAACCGCAATTAAATTTTTTTTGTCGCGCGATTTAGTTGTCTTTGGCGCCAAATAATTACTACCTGATACTCACGAGATTTCACCATGTGTCAACACACTCCTTCACCGGGACCAAGATTTCAGAACGGGGCACGGACTGATCGGGCATTGGAATGGAACCAAGCAGGAACAGTTCGTTCTCGTTTGGTTCTTCGGTGGGTTCTGTCAAAAGTATTATTAGCATGTAAATATAGGAATTAAGATGTAAATATATTTTGATTGTATATAAGGATTTTTAATTTACCTATAACATCATCCCAAAAAAAGTGTTTTAGAATCACATTAGGCTCTTGAACTCTACCCCTATTAAATTAACTTCGAGATTAAATAATAATGATCATTTCGAATAAGTTAATAATGTATTTTAAATTTTAATATTGATGCAATTAAAATGCTTTTTCAGTTTTAATATTAATGCAGTTAAAAAATAATTAGTTTGCATATTAACCATGCTGACGAACCTATTTATTTATGGTCTTATTAATCGATCGGGCTAATAGTCCTGAAATGAAAAATAGTACGATGAAAAAGTGGATATGTCGCAATGGTTAATATTGAAATTTTCATTTTTAATATTCATACAATTATAAAAGTTTTTCACTTTTAATATTAATGCAATTAAAATTTAACATACTTTCATGTAAGCCTCATCACAGTTGATGGCCCTGCTTGTTGGATCTTATGTTCCACGTCTCTTGGTTTGAGAATAATAAATTCCATAATATATTTGATCTTGTTTGTCGTGTGTTTATAGTGTACATGAACTATACTTCTAAAAATAGCAATGTAGAATGATCACGGAGCTCGGAATTTAGAGCTACCGCGGAGAGGTAACTCCTACCGTTGGAGGTAGATGGGATGACATATGAAGACTGATGGCAGACGGTTTCTCGACGATGAAATGACGATATCTAACGCGACGCGTTAGTTCTTACTACGGCGCGGTAGGTCCATAATCAGTTGCGGTTAGCATGATCTCCATGAAGGCGGACACGTTGCAGCACGATAGCATGCACGATGCTTGCGCGGAGCGGTAGTACAACCGCAGGCGGTAGTTTCCATTGCCTATATAAAGGATGAATCTCTCTCTTTCACGTGTGTGAAAAAAGCCACAACTCCAACCTTTCGTGAGAGTCTTCATCCCTGAGTTCCAAAGCATTCCAAACTCCATCATTGAAGAACAAGAGTAAGAAGGAGATTTCAACACGGTCATACTTAAAGAAGGATGCACGCTTCAACTCTGATGATGTTCATGACGATCCTTCATCTCTTTCTGAGCTTTTCTATATAGGTAGTGTTTTTACTTTGTATTTCTTCTCTTTACTTTTGAAACGGTAGTGAATTCGCCGTAGGGGCTGGCGATTAGGCCTTGCGAGGTTTAGGGGGAATTCATCGCGGTGTGTGTGGCGACTAGGTCTAGGTGTAGATAACAGGCTTTTAGTGACGAAAATTTTGGTCACTAAATATTGCGGGTTGGTCACTAAAGACATTTAGTGACCAAATTTAGTTTGTCACAAGATGTTTGCGAAAGGACCGTCACTAAATGTATTTAGTGGCCAATTTAATTTTTGTCACTAAATGTATATTTTTAGTGACGAAACTAATCTTCGTTGCTAATTATTTTTTGTGACCAAACTATTGGTCACTAAAAATGCACTTTTTGTGACTAAATTAATTTAGTCACTGATTGTTCAATGCAATAGTGACCAAATTGTTTGTCACTAAAAGGCTCTTTTTGTGACTAAATTAATTTAGTCACTGATTGTTCAATGCAATACTGACTAAATTTTTGGTCACTAAATGTCTACTTTTAGTGACAAAACTAATGGTCACTAATATTTTTTATAGTTGTTCAGAAAATAGATTTTAAATAAATTGATTTATTTGTTATTAAATAGAATAAAAAATATTTATAAGATAAGAGACAATAATAGATAGAATATCTATTTTGTAAAGAAATCTCAATAAAAATATATTTTTATTAATAGTAAAAAAAGAAGGTGGGAGATAGCTCAAATATCTCAATACAAATCAATAGAGCTCTTATCTCTATTAAAGTTAATACATGAAAAAAATCTATAATAAACAAACTGCTCATGAAAAATTAATCTCTTTCTTCTTCTCGCACTTGTCCTTGCCTGCTTCCTTCTTCAGTGCCTTCTTTGGTGCCTCATTCTTGGACTCTTCCTTTTTTTCGGCCACTTGGACCAGAGTCGGTATCTGAGTCTCCTTCAATATAATATCTTGCACAAAATGCAGCCAGATGCCCCTAGTACACCGGAGGAACTGGAATACCCAAAAACAATAACGATATCAAGCATCTAGTACAAAAGACAAATGCTAGAAAACAACAGAAAATATAACTCAATAAAAGCTGACAGTAGGTGTGAGGATTAAACATACGTGTGGCACAATTTGTTTGTCATCAGCTGGAGTCCATCAACAGGAAATTGCAAACAATTCGAATGTGCTCACGACCTGATCAAATGAAGAATAGGAAAGTTACTCAGCGACGTAGTTGTGATTAAATCTAAAACAGCGAGGATTTGAGCTTACATCCAAGGCTTTTATAATGTCTTCTCTAGTATGTGAAGCGGATAAACAAATACATGCAAGAAAGCAGAAAAATCTACCCAGTATTAAAGGTTGATGACTTGTTAACCAATTGGCAATCGGAAAGATTAAAAAAATGGGAGTATTGCTGTAACTTGGATAAATAAATTAAGATCAATTTTGGGGTGAAAGACAAGACTGAGGGCTTGAACGAAACAAACAAATAAAGCATGAAACATATATCTCAAATTAGTAGCAAGATGGATCTGTAAATGATAAATAGGCTCAAGGTTCGGCCCCAAGATTACTAGTCTAGCATTTTAAGATCAAATCATAAAAGCTTTGTAGGGTAAAGATCAAGGACTTCTTCTCATTCACTGCATGGTTTATTAATAACATGCAGCAGAATTTCAATCAATTGCTTGGAGCCTTCTGATTTACAGGTTTTTTCAAGTTCCATTTCAGCAAACAATTCCTTATAGCAACATGAAACTTAATAGAAATAGATATATGTTTAGGAAATTATTACAAACCAAAGCTTGGGTGCGGGTGAATTCAACCTATAGTGTCGGCGTTTTAAGAAAAAATCTTGACTATGAATTAGAGCAGAGAAACCTTGGTTGACTGATAAAGCATACCTAAGTCTCATGAATATGTGGTCGAGGTCAGACTTCATGGACTTCAAGAGACGCGTGTTCACTGGAAATTTCAGTGAAACAACGCTGGGAGTAATCGTTGAAATGAGGTAGAACTGCATTGATGTCTTGAAGCCTTCCCAATCAAGGTTCTGTAATATCCAATGCCATTTCAGCATTCATAATGATTGTAATTAACTAAGAAACTCTAACAATAATCTATCATGATAAAAACACTGCAGGGAGATGCTCTATTTTACGCCCTGATCATGACAATGACTAGAACTTTGGTGTCCTTGCCTTTGGATTTGGGATCAAGCAGAGGCGTCTTCTAATCCATTTTTATCTGCATCATACAATATACTTTATACTTAGCTAATTTAATTGAACAAAATATTTTGGAGCAACACATAAACACTTACAACTTAAGCAGGCTAGCTAGTGGAACAGAGATTCTGCTGGCATAGTAGCCGCAGTAAAAGGTGTGCATAGGGGACTGTGGGAGAACCCCGTTGGAAGGAGGAATGCCAAGTACCCACAAATCAAAACCTGAAAATACTCAAATTAATCTAAAGCATTTAATGATTAAGAGAAATACTCAAATACCTGATAGTACATAAGCTAGAACTGAAGAATGGAGATCTCATGACATCTACCCTTTGCTCTTTAAAAAAGAAGAAATACAAATTCTTTAATGATTGGAGAATCACTACAGGGATCAGAATGTTTTAAGCCTGGTTTAGAAGCCGATGCTGGTACCAGAAAATTTCCATCCATTCCTCCACCGAAGATGACGCCAACTTGGTTCGGAGAGTTGTCGCTGCCTCCACCACCCCCTCTAAGAATGATGCCGCCGCCTCCACCGCCTCCAAGAATGATGTCGCCTCCTCCACCCAAGTTACCCTCTTCTCCTTCGCACTCGAATGCTCCGAACTGCAAATCAAAGAATGCAATGCCGCTTCATGCTCTAAATATAACATCAGTAAGTAGTGATTCTCCAAATATGTTTAGTGACAATTGTGTTCCTATAAATGACATTTTATCTTTCACAAATAACTCATCCAAGTCCCACTATCACATCAAAATTATTTGAGTAAATAAATTAGTCTGATCTTCATCAAAAAAACATATGTTTCAGAGAAATCAAATAGAGAAAAATTACCTTGCTCGACGCCGTTAATTCCAACCTTCAACCTATTCACAGCGGACATGACTACATCTCAAAGACAATAAATTTTTAAGATCAATACAAATAAAAGCCAAAATAGTCTCATCAACATCAACCGACACGTCGCTTCCTCAAAGAGAACAATACAAAAATTTCAAAGACATCAACAAACCTGACAATGCCGGTGTTACAACACCATCTGTTATGACCAAAGCAATACCAAAATCTGTATTACTAAGAATTAAAATAAAATCTGTTAATTACTAAGATGCAAGTGCTAAGCTTAAAAAGTATAGCAAAACTTACAAAGAAGGAAGGTTCATCCAAAAGGTTGTGGATAAAATACTCTCCTTCACCACCATTCCAGTTAAAAAAACTTTTTCCAAGAGCTTGTTGTTATGTGAGTCCTAATGCAGGCAACTTCAAATCCATAAAGAGGAAAGATTTTATAGAGATCAGTAACAAAAATCAGCGAGCCGCCGGCGAGTCGAAGCAGGGACGCCAAGAATCGGGAGTAGCTGGTTGTACAAATCCAATAGACTAACAAGTAGAAAACATTAATCCATGCATTTCTCTCAGCAAGTAAATTGTGTGAAAGGAGCAATGCAGAAATCAATTTCTTAATGATCATATTTCACTTAATGCAGAAATGCACCTGAGGCAGTCAACATTATGCAATTGGGAATCATCAATGCCAAATATATGAATTCAGTCTAATATAACAGTGTACTGTAATAAGACCTGAAGGTAAAATTAAAGTGGGAATTAAATGTGAGGCAGGATAGTAGTTTGAGGCACTTAAATGAAAGGAGAAGTGCAACAACTATGATAAGTAAAAAAATTAGAAAGATTCAATATCAAAGAATTCAGAATTAGCCAAAGATCCTCTAGTTAGTACTGTCCATCTGATCCTCTAGTTGCCTTCGTTCTATGAAGGCCATCATCTGTGCCTCCATTTGCTCCATGCGTGCCTCTCTTTGATCCATTCGTGTCTCTCTCTGAACCACTCTTTCCTCCATTTCTTGAAAACGTGTGCTCATCTCTGCTTCTACTTCAGCTCGAATTTGTGCTCGAAGACGTTGTCCATTAATACTTTCACCCTCCAACGGTTTTGGTCCTGGCCCCATGCCAGGAATATAACTTGATCGTTTACCAAGTACGATTGTGTATGCTTCTTCCGTGGTTAATTTGTCTTCCCCTTTTTCTTTTTTTTTGTTCCTCATGAAGTTCCAAAAGTTTATTATATACCTCCTCTGCAGCTTCATCGGTCCACTGATTTTGTTTTTCCTTTCTAGTTTTCTCCCACAATCGTACGTATATAGGCAATTGTTGATCTTCATGTGCAACTTGTCTCTGCATTTAGAAACCAATAAAACATAAAATTAAAGTATAATGACAATTAAAAAATTATTTAAGCCTTAAAAATGTCACTAGTTCATGTATTGTTCTCGATATAGACTTTGTACCAACATGGGATTTCATTTTTTGTCGGCTCCTTTTTTTTGTTCACATCACTAATTTTCTACAATAAATTAATATGAAAAATCAATATATTAGGAATGCTTAATTTAACAAACTACTTCATAAATAAAACATAAAATTAATAATAAGTCAATTTAATGATTATGTTTTCCATACCTTGAATTTGGCACTACCCCAATAACCAATTAGCCAACTCCATTGATCAGGATTGATGTCTTTAGGGCAATGTTCACGCCTTTGTGCATCAGTACTCCATTTTAAATAATGTTCGCTATGCAAACGAGCACGCCAAACATTATAGATTCGGCGAAGTGAAGATATAAGGTCATCCATGACATGATTCTCATTTGGAAGATTGAATTCAGACTAAAACAACATAGTACATATTAAAAAACTCATTCATCAAAAATATCATGTTCAATTCATATATTAAATTATAAAAACTTCATTACTTACATAGATAATATCAATTATTTTATCAATTATATCAACTGGAATATGAGCCCATCTCTCCACATTCAAAGGAGCATAAAGCCTTACAATACATCCACTCCTTGTGATAAGCTCTTGAGATCTATCACCAACAAATCTGTGAAGGTCTGCCGGAAGTTGAACTTCAACCTTTTCAGTATAATCATATTTTCTCTTAGACCATCCAATCCCAGTGGTTGGACCACGTGTCCTTTTCTTAATTTCGCATGTACCTGTTGATTGGCAACTTAGTGTTAAAACGTGTCAAATAGGTGAATCTAAACAAAAAATGCAAGTTGTACATCGATATTACCATTCCCAAGATCTGTTGGATTTGAATGTACACGATCAACCTCAGGCTCGAGATGATCAAGTTCATACCCATGCTCATATGTATTTTCCTCTTCATTTATCAAATCTCGATCCAACTGGAGTGACAATTGTGGGTGTATTGGTGGTTGCTGGTAGGACCTAATACTTGTAGGTTTTGTTGTTTTTTCTTTTATAGATTGCGATGCATTATATTTTATAGAATGATGTGTTTTATATTTTATACTAGCTTCATGAGAGTTTTTTCCTGGAATTGATATTTTGGCATGTGATTCTTTTGTCGATGGTAGGTGTAAAGGTGGAGCATCCTGATGACTAGATATAGCTAAAGAAGAAATACGCGCTGCAGTGGTTCGTGGGTGAAAAGTTGATGAGTTAATTTGCCACTCTAGTGAATTGTGGCTTTCTACGAGAGAATCTTTAGCTTTAGCACTTATCTTTATCTTCTCTGCCATATAATCTTCTAGTCTAACTACCTGAAAAAATGTATGTATTAAAAATAATTAAACCAAAATACATGATCAAACAAAATGGAATAAACTTAATTTCATATCTTTTGATGAACACAGATGCACAAATCAAAAATGAAATTTTTTTTACTTAAAAAAACATACACAAATATGAAGAAAATGATAGAAAAATTGTATTAAACATCCTCATTTTCCGCATCATCCTCAAAGTCATCAATAGTGTCATCGTCATGGTCCTCTTCATTCAGAACTTTTCTTTGAGAAGATTGATCTCTTTTCTTAATTGTCATAGCCTCAACATCAGTTCTTTGTAATAACATTCATGTGTCATCGTCATCTATGGCAATATCTAATACTGGGCTTAATCCTACATTTGTATCATACAAATGAATTTCTTCTTCATCACAGTCTTCATTGTCTTTTGGAGGAAAATCATAAAAGTGACGAGGCATTGTCTTTGTTACCAATCTCCAATCTTTATTTTTGTTATCGGCTACATAATATACTTGTCCAACTTGGCAAGCTAAGACATAAGGTTCTTTGCTTCTCAAATTGCGTTTTACATTAACAGAAATAATTCCATTTTTTTCCTTCCTGTAGCCTTTGCCTTCATGGAATGTATCCCACCATTCACATTTAAATAGGACAATTTTGTATCCAACACCATAATCTAATTGAAGAATGTCTTTTAAAACTCCATAATATTCTTTGCCACCTGATTGTTCATCACCCTTTACAATGATGCCATTGTTCTGTGTCTTACGCCTAATTTCACGATCATAAGTATGAAACCTGAAGCCATTAACAATGTAACCAGTAAAATATGTCGCCCCTTTCCTTGGACCACGTGCTAACTGTAAAAGTTCTATGTTAACTCTTAGATCTCCTTCATAATGTAACTTAGATGCCTGTTGAAAAATGAACATGCATGTTATCAAACAATTAAATTAAAGAAAAATAACAATAACTCTATAAGGTATATGCAAACAAAGGCTTATTTACCTGTAATTCAAACCATCTAACAAAGGCTGACTCATGTCTTCTTCCAACATATTTAGAATGTAATTGCTCAAGGACCCTCAAATGCTCCCTATACAAGAAAATGATCAGCAGTATATTTGCATTGCAATTTGTTAATATGTATTTAGAAAGCAAAGTTGTGAGACTTACTCTATAAATGGTTTTACTTCTGGACAATTTCTTAATATGTACAATTGAGCACGATGCCAATCTTCATATGCCAAATTCCTTTCAAATCCTTTACCTAGTGACCTCCCTGACTGTTGGGAAAATGACCCTCAATGTTCCCTTGATTTGAAGAGGCCTCACACTCAATGCTAAGTACAAGTTGTATTTGATAAACCCTATTTCTATCTCATGAAAATGCAGGACTAGGGCATACCAAGGTGTGATGAATGATCAGTTGGTTTACTGTTAAAACCGCTGAGACAAGCTCTCAGTCTCAGTTGAACCGCTGAAACAAGGTCAGGAGCCACTGAGAAGGTGTCTGGGCCAGCTGAGCTGCAGATAGAAGAAAACCGCTGAGACAACTGTCTGTCTCAGCAGATCCACTGGGATGGGACAAAAGCAACCGCTGCGAGTAAGGTTATCGGGATCGCGATCCGGATCGTAGGATCTTACGATCTTACGATCCTGATTTTGTAAATCGATCCGGATCTTATATAGGATCTAAATCGGCACCTCTACGATTGGGATCACGATCCGGATCTTAGGATCTGTAGGATCCCGATCCCGACACGATTCTACCGATCCAGCCAAAGGGAACTAGAAACGTGTCCAACCCTATCTCAATCCCATTCAACCGGTCCAACGCCCATAACCCATCGCTTAACCTTATCCCAATCCCACCCTCATGCCCTTTCACAGAATCACGTCATGCCACTTTACCGTATCCCAAGTGTCAGTTGTCGACTACAAACGGAGGCCAAGGGCGACGTCTTTGGTCACTTCCAGTCCAGACGTCTTCCTTTTTCTTCCTTACCAGATTCCATTTTAGGTGGTGTCGATGTCTTATCTTTTATTTCTACGTATGACAATCCAATGGCCAGTAATCCAGTGACTTCCTTCTTCCTGCTTTCAGGCCGACGTCTTCTCTTCCTTTTTAGCATACGAGTGTATGAGCAATGTAGCGGTTAGAAATCTAGAATACGAGCAATCTAGGTTTCATGCTCCCAGCATTCGAGCAATCCAACAGTCTGGGTTCGTCTTCCTGCTTCTAGGCTTTTACCAATCCATTATGTCCAGATTTGGTATTACTGTTAGTAGTCATTAAGTGTCCTACCTGAAACTGAAAGTGAAGTTAGTATGATATTATCTTTTTGATTTAGTTATTTATTTGTTTTTTTTTTATATAATTATTCATATACTCCTCAATTTAATGATTTTTTTGTTAATTGAGCATGTAATTGGATGATACAAAGTTCAATTTTATATTTTGTCTTAATTTATGAATGTTGTAGGATCTAGCGATCCTCGATCCGATCCGATCCAACCTCGAAACGATCTCATCTAGGATCTCGATCCTGGCAACCTTGGCTGAGATGGCTGGTTATCTCAGCCCAACCGCTGAGACAAATTCAAAAGTGATCTGGCGGGTTCTACTTTTGGCGCAAGCAGCAGAAAGGCTTCTTGGGGTCCACCAATCACTATCATTCCTGTCAGAAGGACAACTAAGAGCCGTTGAAGATCAGTGGAGTATAAAAGGAATAAGTTGGGGTTGAGCAAATAACTTTTGTTTTTTATCTTACTCTCCAGCACACAAGAAAGAGGAACTTTACTGTTTCATTGTCGGGAGCCAAGAAATGATTACATAAGGCTGCAAGGAGAGAAGAGATTGCTTATCTTGATTCATCTCAAGAAAGAGCAAGTTGATCCAGTCCATTATCTGAAGGGTTGATCAAGAAGAATCAAGTTGGAGCAGCACTTCTCCTCTCTGGTTCAAGTCTGCAACAACAGCTGTTAAGAAGAAGAAGACCAAGGCTTGACCTCTTTTTCCTTCTATTTGTAATCCTTTATTATATCATCTGTAGGAGCTTGTGGGTTCTGAGACTGTAAGGCTTTATTGCCTGAGTGTGTAAGGCTGATTGGCCTGAGCTGTAGAGCTGAGAGGTCAGCTTGAGAGTTGGATCATTGTGTGATCTGAGGTAGGGCTATTGTGTCTGAGGTAGGGTTGTTATGCCTAAGGTAGGGTTTGGGAAAACCTGAGAGATCTTGTGGGATCTGTGATGTAGGCTCTTAGAGCTGAGTTTGGAGAAGTTGGCCTTATCTAACTCATTGTTAGAAAGGTGAAGGAGAAAGAGGAGTACTCAAGGCACCCTGTCTTGAGGAACCTTTATAAATCTCTTTGTGTTTTCTGTGCTTGATATTTTACTAACCTAAATTCGGAAAACACTAAGCCTAAAACAAAAGAAACATATTCACCCCCCCCCCCCCCCCCCCCCCCCCCTTAGGTGACTTAGACTATATCTTAAATAAACTATCAAGTGGTATCAAAGTGAGGTTGGTCAAGAAGGACATAACTGTCTGACCAGATCCTATAAAGGAATAGTCTTATCAATCCAATGGCTTCCTCTGGATTGCAGAAGGAGATGGGATTCGTGAAGTTACCCATAGGCAACAAAGAAAACTTTGGCATATGGAAGCAAAGGGTTAGATTGTTTATGGAAGCATCTGATCCAAGGATCTACATAACTGTAAAGCAAGGGTCTTTCACCTTTCAAACTGCCTCCACCATAGATCCAACAAGAAGAGTGCCCAAGACATTCAATGACTTAACCAAGGATGAACTTGCACTATTCACTATGGATAAAAGGGCACAAAACATAATTGTCAATGCTACTGATGACTCTACATTTCAGAACTTGGTACACTGCACAACTGCCAAGGAAATGTATGACACATTAGTAGTATATATAGAAGGAACAACTGAGGTGAGGGATGATAGAAAGTCACCCATCAATCAAGAATATGAAGCCTTCAGGCAGCTGAGCCAGGAGAGCAATTCCATGTGCTATGAAAGGTTCTTTAGGATAGTAAATGAGCTAAGAACCTATGAGAGAGTGTTCACTGATTATGAGCTAAATGATAAGTTCCTTAGATCTCTAATAAGGGATTGGGGCACAAAAATCTGTGCTATCAGGGAAGTGGCTAGGCTTGGTGAGACCCCTACTCATACTTTGTTTGGAAAGATGCTCTCTTATGAGATGCAGTTGTCTGCAAGAAAGGAAGAGGACACCTCAATAAGGGCTCATGCATGGGAGAAATCTGTGGCTCTCAAGGCAGACAGCTACAAGAAAAGCAAAGGCAGGATGGTGTCTCCTCCAAGGAGGAGTGCTGAATCTAAAAAATCTGAAATCAGCACCTCAGAAAGCTCTTCCTCTGATGAAGAGTTTGCTGCCTTTTCAAGGCAGTTCAAGAAGATGAGTAGGAGGAAGCAATGGAAGAACAAGCCCTCCTCCTCATCACACTCCAAGAAAGACAACGGGAAATCTGAAAGACAACACCCAAAGGGTGACAGGTATGATTCCACATCTAGTAAACATGTTTCAAATAACATTATTTGTTATTGCTGCAGCAAGCCTGGACATGTCATTGCTGACTGCCCAGTCAAAAGGAAAGAAAGAGGTGAGAAGAAGCCTCATCACCAGAAGGATATGAAGGTGGAAAAATCCTTCCTAGCAAAGAAAGGAAGAAGTTGGAGTGAATATGAATCCTCAACTTCAGATTCAGAGAATGAAGAAGAAGCCTACATAGAGCTGTTTGCAGCATAAGAAGATGAAGATTATCCTGCTGCCAAGGTTAGAGTCAGGGCCCCTCTATCACATTTAGATAGTGATATAGAGGAGGATGAAGACTACAAAGATTAGTTAGGTCTTATGACCTTCACTGATGAGGAAGACAGTCAGAATAAGTCTGACAATGAGAAGGTATTAACTCATCCCACTTCATGTTCTGATCATGATGCATGCCCAAAATCTGAGGCACTTTCATCACATGGTAAAAGTGACTCAGAATCTGAGGAAGATGTCAATCAACTGATTGACAAATATGGTGCTATCTTGGTAGCTCTGAAAAAGAGCAAGAAGCTGGCCAAGAGGCAAGCCAATGAAATTGCTTCCCTTAAGATGGCTGAAAATGAGTGCACTGAGTCAAACACCTTGGTGGCTCAGATGAGTAGGCAGATAAGACACTTAAAGGGAATAACAATTGTGCATTTAAGCACCATATCCCTAAATAATAAGGTCATCAATGACCTTGATGTGAGAAGCTTGTAAAAGAAAGAAGCCTAGTGGCTCAATTCTCCAAACCAAAATCTGTGCTCCCTATTATTGATTCATTTTCTTCTCAATCCAATAGGAGAGGACTAGGATTCAATAAAATGGAAGTAGGAGAAGGGAGAGGAGAAAAGAGCAGGGGTAAGGCTAAGTCTCAAACCACCTTTCAAAGGTATTACTTCCATCCAACAGGTATGACCAAGAAAGTATGTATGGTCACTAGAAGAATGGAAGTACCTATAGGAAGGAAAACACTCCTTCCTATAGTGGAAGAAAGGGCATGGGATTGAGTGCTATGAAGGCTCCCCATGAGGAAATTCAAATGGCCCAACCTGAATCTTTTGTATTTGGTACTTCAGCCCCTCCATTCAAGAATACAGAAGCAAGCTCTTCCAAATTTAATTCAGCTAAGAACATGACTGCTGTCAATTTAGTATACAAGTCTTGTTGCTCTGTGTCTAATGCCATCAAATCTTGCCTTGCTCAAAAGCAAAAACAAGCTGATGTCATTAAAACAAAGACCACCAAGACTGTCCATAGATTGACTTTCAGTGAAATTCTTACTGAAAGAAATAAGATAAATGTTGTTGTCTCTCCTCCTGAGCACATGCACAGTGTTGCACTCCCTTCAAGAAATGGTTTGAAGAGGAGATACAATATCCATGAATGTTGGTGATGTGGTAAAGTGGGACACTTTGCCATAGACTATTGGCACAATCCTAATGTGTCATGTGCAAAGATGAGCCTTCCTGCAAAGGGTGCAGCTAGTGTGAAGTCATTTCATCATGCTAACAAGGACCTAGGACTCAAAGTTGTTTGGGGTCCTAAGGGTAACTAAAATCCTTCTTGCAGGATAGTTCAAGTACCAACCTCAACCAAATTTGGTACTTGGACATTGGGTGCTCAAGGCACATGACAGGAACAAGAAATCTTCTACAGGACTACAAGGATGTGAAGAATGGACCCAAAGTTATCTTTGGGGGTCTGAAAAAGGAATCACCAAAGGATATGGTATGATCTCCAATGTCATAGTCTCAATCACAAGGGTAGCTTATGTTGAAGGGTTACAACAAAACCTAGTAAGCATAAGTCAACTGTGTGATCTAGGCTACGTCAGTGAATTCCACAATGACAAGTGCTTGATCAAAAAGTCTAATGACTTAGAGACCATTCTCTCAGGCACTAGGAGTGGGAATGTTTATTGCTTAGACTTTATTTGCAGTAATTTTGTTACATCTGTTTGTCTTGTTGCTAATGAGAATGAGTCTCTTTGTGTTCAATGGCACAAGAGACTTGCTTACATTAACTACAAAACAATGTATAGACTATTCTCTAAAAACCTTGTTAGGAATAGTCCCAATTTAAAATTTATTAAAAGTGGTCCCTGTCATGCTTGCCAAATGGGTAAGCAAACAAGGGCCACCTTTAAAAGTATTGGCTCCAAAGACACTGAAAGATGTATTTATCTCTTGTATATGGACCTGTTTGGTCCTTTGCCAATCCAGAGCCTATGTGGGAAGTTGTATACTTTGGTGATTGTTGATGATCACTCAAAATATACATGGGTATTCTTTCTAAAGAAGAAGTCTGATACTTTAAACGTCTTTATAACTCATGTCAAAGCAATCCAGAATGACTTGCAATATGTGTTGTGGTCAGAACTAGGACTGACCATGGCACAGAGTTTCAATCTGAAGCTATGACAAGGTTTTGTCAAGAATATGGTATCACCCAAGAATTCTCCTCCCCAAGGACTCCACAACAAAATGGTGTGGCTGAGAGGAGGAATAAGACCTTGATAGAAGCTGGGAGAACACTACTTAGTGACTCCTCACTAGCTCCCAGAATACTTCTAGGCTGAGGCAGTCAATACTACATGTTATGTTCTCAATAGAGCTTCCATCAATAAGGTTCATGGAATAACCCCCTATGAGATTCTGAAAGGGAAACAACCTACAATTTCATACTTTAGAATCTTTGGCTCCAAATGCTACATTTTAAACAATGGAAAATCTCAATTAACAAAGTTTGCAGAGAAATGCAATGTGGGGGTTCTTGTGGGTTATAGCTCACATAGTAGAGCTTATAGAGTGTATAATAAGAAAACTCATGTTGTAGAGGAGTCTATGCATATAGTATTTGATGAGACCAGTCTAATATATAAGGGTTGGTTTAGTTCTTCTGTCTTGATAGGAAACTAAAAGGACTTGGAAAGGATGTCTATACAAGATACACCCAGCAGTAGCAAAGCATATTATGATGCTGCCATCCCTGAAGAGGAAGAAATCCATGCTGATGAAGACACTGCTGAACCAGCAGAAACATCACAACAAGCTGAGGACAGACTGCCTAAAACTGTAAGACATCTACGAGATCATCCAAGAGAACAGATAATTGGAGATCAGAATCAAGGTGTATTAACCAGAAGCAGGGCTCATAATGAGGCCCTATTCTTGAGCTTCCTATCACAAATGGAGCCCAAGAAGTTTGAAGAAGACAACCAAGACACCTTTTGGATTCAAGCTATGCAAGAAGAACTCCTACAATTCAAGAGATGCAAGGTATGGAAGTTGGTGCCAAAACCTCAAGGACATAATATCATTGGCACCAAATGGACTTACAGGAACAAATTAGATGAAAATGGCACAATCATAAAGAATAAGGCAAGGTTAGTTGTCAAGGGATATAGACAGGAAGAATGGATAGACTTTGATCAAACCTTCACCCCAGTTGTAAGGTTAGAAGCAATTAGGCTATTTCTTGCCTATGCTGCCCACAAGGGTTTCAAAGTGTATCAAATGGATGTCAAGTCAGCCTTCCTTAATGGTGACTTGAAGGATGAGGTATATGTTGAACAACCATCAGGTTTTGTTCATCCAACCCTCACTACTCATGTATAGTTACTTAGGAAAGCTCTTTATGGTTTAAAGCAAGCCCCCAGGGCTTGGTATGAAACATTGTCTAGCTTTCTCATCAAGAATAAGTTCTTGAGTGGAAAGATAGATAGTACATTGTTTCTTAGGGAAACAAGGGGCAAGTGTCTTCTAGTCCAAATATATGTTGATGACATAATATTTGGGTCTACTGATTACAACCTCTGCAAAAGGTTTGCCAACCTGATGCAGGGGGAGTTTGAGATGAGCATTATGGGAGAGCTCAAGTAATTTTAGGCCTCCAAGTGAAACAATCTGATGAAGGTATATTCATTTCTCAGACCAAGTACACTAGGGAGATATCAAGAAGTTTGGGATGGAATCAGCTTCCACCATGAAAACTCCCATGGGGTCCAACACTTCCCTGGACAAGGATGAAAAGGGCAAGGCCTTTGATGAATCCATGTGCAGGTGCATCATTGGATTTCTATTATATTTAACTGTTAGTAGACCAGATATTATGTATGCTACATGTGTGTGTACTAGGTACCAGGCATGTCCTAAGGAATCTCACTATTCAGCTGCAAAGAGAATTTTGAGATACCTTAAAGGCAGCCTACATCTTGGCCTTTGGTACCCTAAGAATAATGATTTTGAACTAACAAGATTTTAAGATGCATATTTTGCAGGCTGCAAAGAAGACAGGAAAAGCACAAGTGGGACTTGTCAATTCCTTGGAAGAAGGTTTATATCATGGAGCAGCAAAAAGCAGACAAGTGTGACAATATCCACTACTGGGTCTGAATACATTGCTGCAGGAAGTTGTTGTGCACAACTTTTATGGATTCAACATCAATTAAAGGACTACAACCTCAAGGTAAGTAACTCTCCTCTTTATTGTGACTCATCCAGTGCTATCTCTATTGCTAAGAATCCTGTCTCTCACTGCAGGACTAAGCATATAGAGATACGATATCATTTTATAAGAGAACATATTGAATGTCAAGATATCTGCCTTGAATTTGTCTCCACTAACAATCAAGTGGCTGATATCTTTACAAAGCCTTTGGATGAGGCAAAGTTTAATGCCTTCAAAATTGAACTAGGAATGTTGAATGTTGAATAGTGTAAAAAAAACTTCTCTCTTTCAATCATAAATGATATTATGCATGTTTTGTTGTACCTTAATGTATTATCAGAACAACTCCAATAGTGACATGGTTAGGCCTTCAAATAATCATTTCTCAAATGATTTTAAAGTAGTAAGATCAGCTTAAACAGAACAGTCTATTTCAGCTGAGCCGCTGAGACAGATGGGAAAAGACTCAGCTGAACCGCTGAGACGGCTAAATCTGTCCCAGCGGCTGATAGTGTTCTGTCCCAATGGATAGGTCACCGTCCCAGCAGTTCCGCTGAGATGGGTTGGATTCATTAGAAATTGTCTAAGTACAACCCCAGTTGACCCATTTCCCCTTACAATTATAAGAGCAATTAAATCTAATTACTAGGTTTAATTTTACCTAAATTTTAAGCCATATAAATAGCCAATCTGCTTAGTGAAAGGCATATGACCTTCTCTTCCAGCCGCCGAGATGAATCACCTTCTCTTCCCAGCGCATTCGTCTATAATAGCAATGGCTCCCAAAAGCTCTAAAGATCTTCTTGAAGGATATGGGATTGTAAGGAATGGCTTTGCCCATGCTACTGAAGAAATTAAGGGAGTGATACAACTGCTTGAAAACCAAGGACTGGAATTCCTTCTCTCTGAACCAAGCACCATTCTCAGAACTGAAGTTCTGGAATGGTTTAATAATGCCAAATTATCCTCCTCCAAGTCCTCCATCAAATCAAAAATAGGAGAAGAAAGGATAAAAATCACCCCTGCCAAGATAGAGAAAGCCTTTCATCTTCCTTCCTGCAGATCAAGTGAGGAAGAAGAAATCTCTGAGAAAGATAAGCAGAAAGCATTGAAATGGACAGAGTACAATGATACCAAGACTGGTTCATTGAAAAGAAAGTTCTTCAACCAAAAGGGCAAACTATTATCAGACATTGTGGGAAAAGCTATCCTCTGCAAACCTGGTTCACATGATACTATATCCCAGTACATTGACCTCATGACTAGGATAATTCTGAAAAAGCAAACCTCTTAGGGAGTAGTGATTTTTCAAAGGATGAAGGAATGTTTGCAATCTCCCAACATGGGTAGAATCTTGTCCCTGTACCTAATCAAATCATACCCTAAGAAGTTCAGCAGCTCCATAGGATCAAGCCTTCACTATCTTAAAAGAATGGATATCAAGACCTTGGACAAATTCACCAGGGTCCTTCCAATGAGTCAGCCCACTGAGTCTAAAGGAAAATAGAAGATAACTCCCTCATCTTCTAAGAAAGCAAGGCTGATCTTGTCTAGTTCTGAGTCTGATCACTCAGATAAAGATGAAGATGTCGGTGCTGACATTGGTTCACACAACACTCTTGACAAGGAGGCTACACTAAATGACCTGCCAACTGAAGCTGTCCATCCACAGCAACTGGACAAAGACATAACTTTTGATCCTTAAGAACTGGTGTGTGCTCCATCTGAGGGAGAGCAACAACAATATCAAGCCTCCCTAGACATCACCAACATCAATGACGTTGATGAAGACAAAAGGCCATCACCTCAAGATGTACAAGGTCAGATTGACAGATTTATTTTCAATCTTGAAGAAAGAATTAGACTTAATCCTGATAATGAACCATTCCTTTGGTCTTTCCCTGCACAAGGTTCATCCGATGCCCCATCTGAGGGGGAGGAGCCACAAGAGCCATCAACAATAAAAGATCACGTTATTGGTAAGTCCTCAAAACCCAGCTTAAACATTACAAACTTATAAAATCTAACTCCACAATTCTTGTTCTAGAATTCCTGGACTCATTCATTCAAGTTGATCTATCTGAGGGGGAGGTGCAGAAAGAGACACTTACAGAGAAAGATGAAGTTATAGGTAAATCTAACACTCTTATCATAAGAATCTCTAGGAAGTTCAATCTAACTCCAACTATTTATCTCAGCATTCCTGGACTCAACAGAAAAGGATGCTCTCTCTAAAGGGGAGGAGCTTGATAATGCTGGTGATGACAATCTGGGTGATCATCATGATGGAGCTGATACTGAAGATGAGATGGATGATGCCCCAGCTATTGTCTTACCTGAACCCCAGTCATCCCAGTGCTCAACCTCATCAACCCTCCAAGCTCACCTAGGTCCCTAGCCTCCATGATCAACATTCAACAAGCCTCTTCTTCCACCAATGAGAATCTTCTCAATGCCAGCAACCTGTTGCTTCAGTCCTATCTCACTTCCATGCAGTCACATATAGATCAATCAGTCACATCAGTCAGGGAATATGTTGATCAGTCCATCAGGAATGTGAAGGCTGAAGTCATGTCTGAGGTCAAGGAAATAAAGGAGAACACTGAAATACTCAACAAACAAATGACCAAATGGTTTGACCTTGTTGAAAAATCAGTAATTTCTCAGAATACCATTCTAAGATCTATGGACAATCACCTCAAGCTGTCTGAACAGGACATGAGATTTGTAAAGAATTATGTAAGTCAAACAGATGAGGTGATAGAGAAGTCAGCCAATCATCTTCAAGAGTATGTCTATAAAACTGCTATGCAGTTAAATGAAGAAGCTGATAGGTACAAGGAAGAGCTGAGAGCAGAAATTGCAACTGTCTCCCAATTAATTGCTGAAAGAGCCACCTCTTCCCACTTGAATGAAGAAGTAGGAAAGTTAACAGGTGTGCTTCAAGTTGATCTAGAGAATGTGTTCTAAACCCTCTCTGTCACAATAACAATAGCCAAGCAAGACCTCCATCAAAAGATATATGAAGAAGCCAGAAAGGGGGAGGACACAAATGCTATCATAAATTCTAACCTTACTCTGAAAGTTCTCCAAGGTACAAGGATAGCTCTGAATCTTCCTTTATTAGATGTCAATAGGGCAGAAGACTGGTATTTCCCTCATCAAGAGGCAATTGCCCAAGATAAGAGTCTGAAAAAGAGGAGGGAAAGGGAGAGTGCACTGTTGGATCTTACGGCGCCCTTAGAGAGGGGGTGAATAAGGGAATAAAATTCTTTCTTATAATGTTATGATTATTACTAAATTTTTTTATAATACGAGAAAGGAAAAATGACAATTTAGCTAATTTGTGAAAATATTATAATTTTCAAGTTTAGAAATAAGTACTAAATTGTTTTATGATTAAGAGATTGAAATAAACAATTTAGATAAAGTAATTTGAATTGAAAAACTTTGTAACTAATATTTTAGAGATAACGCCAAAGGAGAGAAATCAAGTAAACAAAAATAGAGACATGATTGTATTTATATATAAAAAGGGTGTTTACGTAAATTTGATTTCAATATCGCTAGAAATCGAAGGCGTATAAAGTAATACAATTTGTCCTTTTCTATACCGACTTGTATCCCCACAAACCGGTTGGTTTTAGCCTATCCTTCCCCGGACAAGGCCTCAAGCCGCTCTAGCCAATCCTTCCCAGGATATGGCCTCGAGCCCCCCTAGATTTAATCACCTAGAACTAGTCGCCAACACAAGGTGAATTTCCCCTTAAGTCCTACCCAGACCTAGTCGTCAACACAAGGCGAATTAACTAAACGGTTACAAAGAAAGTATGGAATGAAAAGTAAAGATAATAATAATAAAACTCCCTATATGAGATTTCTGGAGCTGAGGATGAAGGATAGATGTAGCATAAGCGAGGTTGAAGCGATCGTCCTTCGGATGTAGCGTGACGTTGTCCTCCTCCGAAATTCTCCTTAAGCTTTTAGTGGGAGATCCATCTTCGGCAGCATAGCAGCAATAGAATTGTGGCACAAGCACTCTCTCTGGGATGGATAGCCAAAATGATCGAAGTTGGCTCATTTTATAGAACTTGGAGATAGCACCTGCGGTAGCTCCTAGCGCCTGCGGTAGCGTTCGTGTGGAGCGGTTGCGAAACCGTCGACGGCGTGGCGCTGAACACGAACTTAGAGATAGCACCTGGCGGTAGCGCTAGCGCTGGCGGTAGCGATTGCGAAACCATTGGTCGTCGTGGCAGAACAAACTTTCATCGAACGGAATTCGTCGAACGAAATTTTCGTTGAACGGAGGTCGAAGTTCGTCGAACGGAAAATTTTGTCGAACGAAATTTTCGTCGAATAAAAATTTCGTCGAACGCAGCTCGACATTCGTCGAACAAAAATTTTTCGTCGAACAAAAATTTCATCGAACGCAGCTCGATATTCGTCGAACGAGCTAACGCCCGGCGGTAGCGATAGCGCTGGCGTTAGTGCTGCTCCTTTCAAAAGTTTGATTTCATGCTGCCTTCTACCTGTGGAGTATTGCACCTATAGTTCCTGCACACTATAAACACACTACAAGAAATATCAAATACAATATGGGATTTGTTATTCTCAAACAAAGGGATGTGACACACATGTCCAATAATCTCCCCCTTTTGAAAATAACAAATCCTCTAAGCAAGAAATCAACAATAGTGTTTATAGTATATGATAAGCAAGATAATAGTGCAACTATAGTAAATGATAAGCATGATAATGTGCATACTCCCCCTATCTTAATGCTCCCCTTACATAAATGCAATTTATGTTTTACTCCACCTAAATGATAGATTACATGAATTATTCTCCCCTTATCATGATAGATTACATGATTTCTTCAATTAATCTCCCCCTTTTGGTATTATCAAAAGAAGGTGGGGTGAGGGAAGTAAGGAGGCATTTCTTATAAATGATAAAGCATGATCGAGCTTTTGTAATATATGAAATGATAAAGAGTTTAAGCATAATATTAAAGAGATATCAAATAAAGAGATAAGAGTTGTAAGCAAGCGGAAGATTATAAGAAACATCTTTTTGTAGGCATGAAAAACATAAGTAAAAATATGAGTTTTAGTTCAAAATTGAAAGATGTTTTAATCCTTTTGAAATCTCATAGTTTTTCATAAAGATACCAAGCATGAAATGAACATACCAAAGAAAGATTATACTGCAATGTTACTTAATTTTAAGTTTAAGAAATACCAAAATATTGTAGAGATCATGCTAGGTTATCTAGTGCATTTCTTATATAAAGAGTAGTATAGATAAAGCATTAGAATCCAATACTCATGAGAAGAAGTGTTATGAAAGATAATGATGTGCACATAAGTGTATTTTGGGCAATGTTACCAATTGATTTAAATCACACAATACAAGACATATGTAGAGTAAAGTGCACAATAAAACACAAGTATATTACTTTCACACACTTTAATGCACACTAATTTTATAAAAAGTGGTGTATTAATCAAGGGTTGCACAAGACATTTTACTATTCTTTCCAAGGTGCTCAACCTCACAATGCTTATGAAGACTTATCAGGAGATTCAAGTAGTGCTTGGTGGAGTTATAGTTGTCTATATATATAATTTTTGTTCACATTTGTGAGACAACATTCTCTGAATACACTTATTTTGCAAACCCAAAATTTTTTTAACTTAACCACTTTTCTAAATTTCATAAGTGCAATTCAAATGTAGTGTAGGCAATAAACTTATGCAAGTTTTAATTCATTGTACAATTACAACACATAAGCAAGCATTTTAGATTTAAACACACATGTTGATTACCAAAATAAGTGAGTGAAATGTATCATTATCAATAATAAAACATTTACTCATACTTAGAGGCATGCTAAGCTTTGTTCTACACATTTTTCAATATAATTGATGCACTTTAAATAGATATATCAAAGCATGATAAACAAAACAATGTTCATAGTAATTTCAAGGAATAAATTTTAACATTGTAAATAATTCTAAATAATTGAATTCATTCATGCTTGATATTAGCAATAAAGATCATACAGTTTTTTTTGTAATTTTATCATTTTTTTAATAAGATAAAAACATAAAAACACAAAAAAAACATATTTTTGAATTTTTGAATTTGGAACTTTTGTAGTTGATTTTTCATAATAGGAACAAAATACAAATCTCAAGAACATATTTTTGAATTTTTGAATTTTGAAGTTTTGTAGTTGATTTTTCATAATATGAATAAAACACAAATCGCAAAAACATATTTTTGTATTTTTGTATTTTGAATTTTTGTAGTTGATTTTCTTAAATGTAAATCAAAACAAAAATAAATGTCAGAAATTCAAAAAACAAATTAGTTAATATAAACAAACATATTTTTAATGATTTTTAGAAATTTTAAAATTCAGAAAAATCAAACACTCATGTTAGCGCTGGCGCTAGTGATAGCGCGGCAAACAGTACATGATTTTTTGAGAATTTAAAATTTTTTATTTTTGATATTGATTAAGTGTCCTTAGAGTAGTTCCATGCTGTAATTTCAGAATTTTTGGAGATCTCTAGGTGGATCAAATTTGCATGAAACTTTGGCTTTTTCAAATTCTTGTGTTTTACAAAACCATTTAAACATGAAAATATAAACTATGAAGACACAAGAGGACAATTTTTTATTAAACAACCCAAAATATGCATGATTTAAGTGATAAGTAAATAAAATGATCATGCGAAGAGTAATATAAGTATGTCCTAAGATTATAGACTACCCCAACTAAATGTCTACACCCTAGCCCCGTACTAAGTGACGGATGGGCATGAGGAGATGCACGCATGCCGTAGGTTAGGGTGTTAATCCCATATGCACACACTAGAGAACACTCAACCTAGCACTCTTTCCCCCCAGTGCCTCGCAAGGCCCCACTAGAACCCTCCCCGGTTAAGGATAAGACATGACTTAGAGGTTAGGTCTCTAATGCATACAACCCTACGCCCCCGCTATTGTGAGATATGAAGTCATGGGTGAATAATCTTTGGACAACCTATGCTTTTAAACTATGGGTTGATTTATAAACTATGGGTTTTGTTTAATGTGATGAGTTATATAAAGCCGCATAGTTTTTCTACTTTTATGAGATGACGATATGAGAGAACTAGCACAATTACTAATATTCAATAAGTGATAAAGCTAGTATGATGAGTTTTGGGTTTAATGTCATGTCATAAGATTAATATTAATGTTGCATGTATTCCAAAATAGAGTTTCAAAGTATAGATCTAGAATAGAGTGATGATTATGTTTAATTTATACTTTCATTACAAAATTGATTCTAGAGTCTACAAATATGAGAGATACATGCAATCACTAGCAAAGCAAATCAATATATCAAATAATGTAAAGAAAACATTATTCATATTTTTATCATAAGATTCATAATTCCTAGGTGATAGACATCATTGATTTGAGATATTTCTTGATAGAACATGAATTATGAATTATGATTATAAAGAATTTTGCATAGAATATATGTTAGATCATCAAGATGTATGCAAATTCTAATTCTTCTAGACTTATGACAATATGATTTGGTGATTTTCTTTTGAATAAGCATGTTTGATTTGTAAGTCTAGGAAATGATGATCATGCAATCATATTAAAGACAACGATCACATATACAAAGTTTTGAAATTTATAATAAAATTTGCATTCAATAATTGAATCTATTGATCTTTGGTTTTGCATGATAATATATGATTTATGATACAATATTCATATATATTCTAATGATTAATCCATAAACTATGTGTTTGTTTGGAATTTTGGTATTCTATTATAATTTCAAAGACACATAGAAATCATGAAATTTGAATAACATTGTAAATATTATACCTAACATAAATATATAAGCATAGACCAAGAAGTGATGCTAGGATGATGAGTTTGAATGAAATGTTATTACATAGGATTAATGGAAATAATGTTGCATGTAATATGAGAAGTTTTCAAATTGATTTTCTTTAGACCTAGAATGAAATGATTAAACTTTTGATTTTAATGATACAAGATGATTCTAAGGTCTAAATTGCATGCAAACAATGGTGACACACATCACACACATAATATCTAAATTAACATGTGATGAAAAATCCATAAACACATAAATTTCCGAATCAAGCAAACTAAGATTTTTGTGCTCTTTCCGAAAATATATTAAACTCGAAAATCAGGCGAGCGGATCAAAATATATGGATGTTTGAAGTTTTGATCGCTAACTCGCATTTTTGAAAGATTAAACATGCGTTTAGATGAATTTTTGTTTTCAATTTTTCTAGATAATGTTCTTCATTATAAGGGCTATCATATGCAGCAAACAAATATAGAATCAAAAAAATGTTGCGCATTTTAATTTATAGTTTAAGCCCTTTAATAAACCATTTAAATCCAATCTTTAAAATAGTTTCAATAGTCTTGATAATAATTTCAATATTCAATTTCTAATGATAATTCAAGACAATTAAGGGTAAAGGATTTAAAAGGATAAAGTACAATCAAAGATGAGAGATAGATCACTTTGAAAAATATATGACTTAATGTTCAATTTTAATTCAAATTTGATTTGATAAATATTAGGCTTAATATATGAAAGTCATATTTCATGATATATAAAGTGATCATAGCATGTTTGTTCAAAAAATAAAAAATAAACAAAAGAAAAGTGACAATAAGCATATCATGAAGTAGAGTAGTGATATTTCATTTTTATTTGTTTCTACTTCATGCAAATGATAGGATACTAATGAATAAGAGATTTAGGTATCCAAAGGGGACCAAGTGGGATGGTTCTTTTGGGTACCCAAATACATCGTGGTGGCTTTTGGGAAGATAATGATGAATGGTCTTTTTCAAGTAAAGATGATATGTCATTTTTCTTTATGGGTCTCCATTTATACATTGGTTGTTTATCACTTAAATCCATATAATGATTAAATGACATCTTTTTGTGATGATAGTTGTTTGAAAAATAATTCATTTGAGATTTATGTTTATTCAAATTATTTTTCAAAATAGCTTGATGTTGATAATCATCATATATTTTATTATATGGATTCTTTGAAAGTTTATAAGAGTGATTGTCTTTCTTTAGAAGTGATTGTTGAAAGAGTGGGTTACAATATGTTTTAAAAGATTGATTATTAATTTGATGATTTTCATTTCCACTCTTTCTTATAGACATACTCTTATAATATGAAGGATAACATTTTATAGTTTGATTTTTATGAAAATGAGTTTTTAAATTTGAGTCATGGTTGAAAATATATTGAGACTTATAATAGTGACTCTTAAGAATTTTATGAGGATCATAATTCTTTTTGAAACTAAACTCCTTTTGATTTAATGTGTGAAAATGGTCCTTTTTAGAAATGATTTTGTAAGTTAATTTATCCTTGTTATTCAAAATCTTATGATGAAATTCATTACATGACATTTGAAATTTTTCAACAAAAGATTTTAATTGTATTAACTTACAAGATAAAGCATCATTTTCAATTATCAATTTTTCATTATGCCTTTTAGAAATTAAGAGCCCTTTTTCAATTTCCTTGAATTTTTCTTTTAATAGATTGCAATCAAAACAAGGAGTAGGAATTTCAACTAAAGAGCAAGACGGAGAAGCCACATCATAATTAGATTCTACATTAACATTAACTTTTAACCTTTTATTTTCTAAACGTAATTTATCATTTGTAATTTTCAATTTCTTAATTTTACGTTTAGCAACTTGTAGCATATGTAATGTGGAAATAGAATTAGTCACAAAGATAGAAGAATTTGATTTACTTACATTGCTATCGGGAGAGGCAAGATTTGAACATAAAGTTCCTTTAACATCTTTTTGGCACTCCTCTTCCAAAGACAACATTTCTTCTTCTCTTCCACTTGATGTGCTCTCCAAGGTTTCATCCTGAGAGATTCTTTCTTGATTGCTTGTGCCAATTTGAATGTTTTCCAAATGTTGTGCATGCTCCAAACCTATATACGGAAGATCAAACATTTCATCAAGAAATTTCCAACCTTTGTAAGCATTAGTAAAACAATAAATCAATTTGGAAATGTCTTTTGATAAAGCACAAAATAAAGTATTCATAGCCTTCGCATTTAAATGACATTCCAATTTATTTGATTCATCCGCTGGTCTTATAATTACCGTATTCCAAATTTTGATATCATATGAGTTAAAAAAAGATTTCATTAATATTTTCCACCTTTTATAATTTTTGCTTTCAAATAAAGGTGGTGCCAAAGATTTTTCATTTATAAGAAAATTTTCCCAACTAGTAGAAGCGAGATCATGAGACGACATTATTCCTGGTTTTTAAACCGTTTGGAATAACCTGGCTCTGATACCACTTGTTGGATCTTACGACGCCCTTAGAGGGGGGCGGGGGTGAATAAGGGAATAAAATTCATTCTTATAATGTTATGATTATTACTAAATTGTTTTATAATACGAGAAAGGCAAAATGACAATTTAGCTAATTTGTGAAAATATTATAATTTTCAAGTTTAGAAATAAGTACTAAATTGTTTTATGATTAAGAGATTGAAATAAACAATTTAGATAAAGTAATTTGAATTGAAAAACTTTGTAACCAATATTTTAGAGATAATGCCAAAGGAGAGAAATCAAGTAAACACAAATAGAGACATGATTGTATTTATATATAAAAAGGGTGTTTACATAAATTTGATTTCAATATCGCTAGAAATCGAAGGCGTATAAAGTAATACAATTTTTCCTTTTCTATACCGACTTGTATCCCCACAAACCGGTTGGCTTTAGCCTATCCTTCCCCGGACAAGGACTCAAGCCGCTCTAGCCAATCCTTCCCCGGATATGGCCTCGAGCCCCCCTAGATCTAATCACCTAGAACTAGTCACCAACACAAGGCAAATTTCCCCCTAAGTCCTACCCAGACCTAGTCGCCAACACAAGGTGAATTAACTAAACGGTTACAAAGAAAGTATGGAATGAAAAGTAAAGATAACAATAATAAAACTCCCTATATGAGATCTCTGGAGCTGAGGATGAAGGATCGTTGTAGCATAAGCGAGGTTGAAGCGATCGTCCTTCAGATGTAGAGTGACGTTGTCCTCCTCCAAAATTCTCCTTAAGCTTTTAGTGGGAGATCCATCTTCGGCAGCATAGCAGCAATAGAATTGTGGCACAAGCACTCTCTCTGGGATGGATAGCCAAAATGATCGAAGTTGGCTCATTTTATAGAACTTGGAGATAGCGCCTGCGGTAGCTCCTAGCGCCTGCGGTAGCGTTCGTGTGGACCGGTTGCGAAACCGTCGGCGGCGTGGCGCTGTGCACGAACTTGGAGATAGCGCCTGGCGGTAGCGCTAGCGCTGGCGGTAGCGATTGAGAAACCGTCGGTCGTCGTGGCAGAACAAACTTTCATCGAACGGAATTCGTCGAACAAAATTTTCGTCGAACGAAAATTTTTGTCGACGACAAAAATTTCGTCGAACGCAGCTCGACATTCGTCGAACGAAAATTTTTCGTCGAACAAAAATTTCGTCGAACGCAGCTCGACATTCGTCGAACGAGCTAACGCCCGGCGGTAGCGATAGCTCTGGCGTTAGTGCTGCTCCTTTCAAAAGTTTGATTTCATGTTGTCATCTACCTGTGGAGTATTGCACCTATAGTTTCTGCACACTATAAACACACTACAAGCAATATCAAATACAATATGGGATTTGTTATTCTCAAACAAAGGGATGTGACACACATGCCCAACATGCACTACTGGCTGAAGAATTCATGGCCAAGCAAAGGGAGGTGCAGGATAGAGACCCTGACTATGAGCATTTGAGTGATGACTCCAAGGACATAATTCACCTGGATAAGACATGGTCAGGTCTGCAAGGATATTGACAAGCTCTATCCATCTGAAAAATGCATAAAGCACCTTGAGAGAAATTCAAAAAGAGAAAAAGTGTTCAAAGCCAATCTGGAAAGGAAAGAAAATCCTAAGAGAATGCCTCCTAGATATATTCCTAAGCCATTTATGTATTTCCAAAGGCAAGAGAACAAGAAAAGAATTGCTGATATCAAGGCTGCCAATGCTGAAAAGAAGAAGTTTCCAAGTCAAGATAACTCTGTTGCTGATGACATGGATGATGCTTCAGTCAAATGGAAAGAAGCAACTGTTGATTCTCCTAAATGTTCTTCTTATAAGAAAAGAAAACTTTGAATGAATGTAGAAACAGTTTATGTATATAAATGATATTGAACTATAATGACTTATGACTGTGTGGATGCAAACTTAATCATACTTTGTCTAAAATAGTATATGAATATATGAATGCAAACTGAACTTTGATTTATTATTCTATCTGGATTGCAATTGATGGACTGTTAATGTAATCAGCTTGTATCATAGCTAAGGCTTTATTTGGTGCGGCGGTGGCGGGCGGCAACTGCGGGTGGAAAGGCCCGGTTGGAAATGGAGGGGAGGAGGCGAGGATCCAAGAGGAGCGTTTCGCTCCTTTTTCCATGAGGAGGCGGGCGCAAATGCGGTAAACGCCACCGCCGGGCGTTTGTTTACCCGCCTTGCGGTGGCGTTTGCCGCAAACGCCGCCCACCACCGCCACGCCAAATGAAGCCTAAATCTGAGTTATAACTAAACCTTACCCTATTTTTATTGGATAATTTAATCTATGTTGCATTGTTATGTTTATCAAATCTTACTGATGGATTGATTAAACTCTATGGTACAAATACATTCATAACAACCATCTGTTTTAAAATAACTGATGCACTAAGCATGATATGTTGAACTCATTATAACAATGACACATATCAAGAATTTATGAGTAATGTACTCTAGCATTTGAGGGTGTTCTGCCTTCTTCAAATAGGGGGAGATTGTTGGGAAAATGACCCTCAATGTTCTCTTGATTTGAAGAGGCCTCACACTCAATGCTAAGTACAAGTTGTATTTGATAAACCATGTTTCTATCTCATGGAAATGCAGGACTAGGGCATACCAAGGTGTGATGAATGATCAGTTGGTTTACTGTCAAAACTGCTGAGACAAGCTCTCAATCTCAGCTGAACTGCTGAGACAAGGCCAGGAGCCGCTGAGAAGGTGTTTGGGCCAACTGAACTGCAGATAGAAGAAAACCGCTGAGACAATTGTCTGTCTCAGTGGATCCGCTGGGACGGGACAGAAGCAACCGCTGAGACAGCTGGCTATCTCAGCCCAACCGCTAAGATAGATTCAAAAGTGATCTGGGGGGTTCTGCTTTTGGCGCAAGCTATAGAAAGGCTTCTTGGGGTCCACCAATCACTCTCATACCTGTCAGAAGGACAACTAAGAACCGTTGAAGATCAGTGGAGTATTAAATGAATAAGTTAGGGTTGAGCAAACAACTTTTGCTTTTGATCTTACTCTCCAGCACACAAGAAAGAGGAACTTTACTGTTTCATTGTCGGCAGCCAAGAATTGATTACACAAGGCTGCAAGGAGAGAAGAGATTGCTTATCTTGATTCATCCAAGAAAGAGCAAGTTGATCCAATCCATCATCTGCAGGGATGATCAAGAAGAATCAAGTTGGAGCAACACTTCTCCTCCCTGGTTCAAGTCTGCAATAGCAGTTGTTAAGAAGAAGACCAAGGCTTGACCTCTTCTTCCTTCTATTTGTAATCCTTTATTATATCATATGTATGAGCTTGTGGGTTCTGAGACTGTAGGGCTTTATTGCCTGAGTGTGTAAGGATGATTAGCCTGAGTTGTAGAGCTGAGAGGTCAGCTAGAGAGTAGGATCATTGTGTGATTTGAGGTAGGGCTATTGTGCATGAGGTAGGGCTGTTGTGCCTGAGGTAGGGTTTGGGAAAACCTGAGAGATCCTGTAGGATCTGTGTTGTAGGCTCTTAGAGCTGAGTTTGGAGAAGTTGGCCTTATCTAACTCATTGTTAGAAAGGCGAAGGGGGAAAGAGAACTACTTAAGGCATCCTGTCTTGAGGAACCTCTATAAATCTCTTTGTGTTTTCTGTGCTTGATATTTTACTAACCTAAATTCAGAAAACACTAATCCTAAAACAAAAGAAACCTATTCACCCCCCCCCCCTCCCCCCTCTAGGTGACTTAGACTATATCCTAAATAAACTATCACTGACTTTTGAAAAATGGATAGACATGAATCTTGTACGTCATTTCCTTCATCATTTCTAGTTGGACGATTCAATTTTGTCTCAATTTTACCAATGTATCTTGAAAAGAATGTCAAGCACTCATGTACTATGTAACCATTTGCCATTGAACCTTCTCGGCGTGCTTTATTTCTTACAAATGATTTAAGTGTCCGCAAATATCTATATGACATTTCATGGATTAGAAAAGATTATATTAACGCGAAAAAAATACAGATAAAAAATGTGTACCTTTCAATTGGGTACATCCATCGATAGTGAACCGGACTAACAATTTTGGCTTCTCGTGCAAGATGAATTGGCAGATGCATCATGATTGTGAAAAATGAGGGAGGAAATATCTTCTCCAGTTTGCAAAGTATGATAGGAATATTACTCTCAAGTCTATCCAATACTTCGATACTTAATGTCTTAGAGCCCAACTCCTTAAAAAATAGACTCAATTCAACTAGTGGGTCATAAACTTCTTTACGAACAATGCCACGAAAAGCTGGGGTAAGTTGATCTTGCATAAAAACATGACAATCATGAGCCTTCATTCTTAAAACCTTACCTTCCTTAGAATTTACACATCTTTTTATGTTAGATGAATAACCATCTGGAGCTTTTATATTCTCTAAGAAATGGCACACTGCCCTTCGCTCAGCTAAAGTTAAAGTATAACAGGCTTGTGGCATGATATAATAACCATCTTTCTCTCTCAGATGCAATTCTGATTTCAAGCCCATTTCTTTTAGGCCAAGTCTAGCATACAAATCATCTTTTGTCTTCCCGTCAGTATTCAAAATAGTTCCCAATATATTTTCAGTAACATTTTTTAAAATATGCATGTAATCTAGACAATGACGTATCTCAAGAGTTCTCCAATATGGCAACTGAAAGAAAATACTCAACTTCTTCCAGTTATAAGGTAAAGATGCTTCATCCTGTTTTCTTTTTCTGATGCTTTCTAAATATTACATTGTCACATTCTTTTAATTGTTCTAAAATCTCATCAGCTGATAGGTCTTTCGGAGCAGATCGGGTTTCTATTGTTCCATCAAAACACTTCTTATCTTTACGCCATCTATGACCTGAATCCAAGAAACGCCTGCTTCCCATGTAACTCATCTTGAACCCATTCCTTAATCGACAAGACCATGCATCCATATTGCAACAAGAGCATGCTAGCTTACCTTTAGTGCTCCATCCAGATAGGTTTGCATAAGCAGGAAAATCATTTATTGTCCACAACAAAGCTGCACACATATTAAAGTTGCACTTTCCATAAGCATCGTAAGTACAAACCCCAACATCCCATAAATGTTTCAACTCATCAATTAAGGGTTGTAAATACACATCCATACCATTCCCAGGTTGTCCTGGACCAGGAATAATCAAGGATATTATAAAATTAGGAGTTTTCATGCACATCCATGGTGGCATATTATATGGGACTAAAACAACTGACCATAAACTATAATTTGTGCTCATAAGACCAAAAGGATTAAATCTGTCACTCGCTAAACCAAGTCTAACATTTCGTGTCTCCAATGAAAATTCTTGGTGCTTTTTATCAAATGACTCCCAAGCAAAGGCATCAGCTGTATGTCTCAACTTACCATCATCGCAACGCTTTTCTTTATGCCACCTTATCTCCTTGGCCGTCCTAGAGCACATATACAATTTTTGAAGTATTGGTATCAAAGGAAAATGTCTTAATATCTTGCTTGCTATATTTTTACTTTTCTTTGAAAGAGTGTTATTTTTCGCATTATCGGTGTCCTTGCTTGATTGCCACCTGGATGTGCCACAAGTGGGGCAACTTACATAATGTGCAAATTTATCGTGGTATAGAATGAAAGTCAATTGATATGCCTCTAATACCAATTGAAAGTGAGGTTAGATATTAAATTAACTCTATAGGGGGTGAATAGAGTATTAAAAAGTTTTCACTTAATTTTATAGCGGAATTAAATTAGTGATATATATATGTGTAGTAGAGTGATTTATAAGAAATTGAAAATAAAACACAACACAACACAAGCACAGAAAAGTTAAGCAATCACAGAGGACACAAGGAGCTATAGTAGTTCCCCAATAAACCTGGGTATGTCTACTCTTCTACCACCATTGGTAGGAATCCACTAGGATTTTTGATCAGGTGTCCTAACACCAATGAGCCTTTGATAAGGTGCCCAAAAACCAAACAGGATTTTTTGATCAGGTGTCTTGCCACCAAGAGGCAAACTTTTGAAGGGAGTAATAACCATGTACAAGAGGGGATAGAAAGGAGTTTATGAAGTTCTTCTCTGTCAATATGTTGAGAGAAGACTCTAGTGGATGTTGATATTGTAAAGCTCCTCTGTCTGATATGAAATTGTTTGACAGTTGATTGGCTGGAGCTTTATCTTGAAACAAATGATCTTCCTGTAGTTGATTAATCTGGAAGAATAAGTTCTTCAGATTTTTGTTGCTCTTTTGAAGATTTGATCTAGCAGCAGAGACTGAGAGATGGTGTTGATGATGTTCTCAATGAGATTGAGAGGTGCTGCTTGAGGAAGTAGATGAAGATCTGTAAATCTTTTGTTCTTCTTCTTCTTCCTGTATTTCTCTTCATGTATTCCACTTTTTTTCTTTTCTTTTTTTGTACAGCTATGTGTAATATGTTTTGTATATTTTGAAAATTATAAGTAATAATCTTTTGTATTTCTTCTTCCTTATTCACTTTTGAAATCTCTGACAGACTTTAAACGCAAATCCCTTAAATTATGGAATATAATATTCTGAAGAAATATATCCTTTACTGTAGATCTACTGCGCCGTTTACCATTTTCCTTTTCCATGAAATGTCCTTTTTCGAGAAATGTCAACGGCTATAATCTTGAAATAATAAAAGGAAATATATTATCCTTACTTATCTGATATAAAAGAGCCGTTATTGAAGAGATCTGAGTTTAGAGAATGAATAATATAATCTATCTGAAATAAATCTGTTGTAGAGAAATTTTCATCGATCTCAACAAATTTCGTCGATCTCAGAGCTGTGTTCGTCGATCTGAAGATATTCGTCGAACGGAGACTGAGTTAATTTCGTCGACCGCTGAGAACAAGTTTGTTCGTCGACCGCTAAGAACAAGTCTATTCGTCGACCGCTGAGAATAAGTCTGTTCGTCGACCGCTGAGAATAAGTCTGTTCGTCGACCGCTGAGATGAAATCTGTTCGTCGACCGCTGAGCTGAGGCGCTGAGCCACTGAGATAGATAGTTAATCAAACGTAGGAGCAGGTCGTTCGTCGAACGCAGAGAACATGTCGTTTGTCGAACGCAGAGAGCAAGCCTGTTGGGAAAATGATTTCTCTTAACCCCTGAAAAAGAGTTGAATATGAATTCTAAGAAAGGAAAATCAAGGTTAAGTAAATATGCGTCGAATAGTATTCGACGCAACGTCGATGTACTATCGACGTTCCTTTCAGAATGAGTCGAAGTACCTTTAAGAAGAATTCAACGTATCCTATGTCGACGTAGCTCTGACTTCTAGTCGACGTATCTTGAGAAGTCGACGCACCTTCCTTATTCTCCTCTCGACGTCCAGCCAGGACGAATTCGACGCGTACGTCGAATAGTAATCGACGCACGTCGATTTCTATAATTAATTCAAAAATCGCTAGATCTCTTTCCTTCTTTTATAAATCTGATTTATATGGAATCAATTTATTCTTTATAGCTGTTCTGAATCATTCTTTCCTCTAATAGATTCTTGGCTAAATTGATTAAATCCTTTATGGACATTATTTGAAATCAGATTGAATACTTTCCTTCTATGGATATAATTATTATGGAAATTTCTCCTTCTTTCTAACACTTTGTCTGCTAATTGATTATTCTCCTATAGTGTTATTTTAATGAACAGAGCTATAAATAACAAGGTGGTCGGCAGAGAGCAACATGAAGTGATCCACCGTTTTTACATTTGAAAAGAGGAAAAGCTCCCAAGTAAAAAGAAAGAGAGTTGAGAAAGATTCCTGCAGCAAGCATCAAGCATTCTTCTTCTTCTGCTTCTAAAGCCATACTGCTGCAAAATTCTGAAAAGCTTACAATCTCCTTCTCACTATAGAAGGGAGATTTAATTCACTACTTCTTGTGCTTCCAATCTTCTTGCTAGGAAGAAGATTCATTCTTGTCTTAAATACTTCTTTTCCTTTATTTTCATTCTCACATATTGTAAAAGAGTTTTTAGAATCACTCTTCAAAAAATTCAGTTGTACTGGTTCTAAGAGTCTCCTTTTCAAAAGACTCAGTTGGTTCTAAGAGTCTCCTTGTCAAAAGACTCAGGGTGGTTCTAAGAGTCTCCTTATCAAAAGACTCAGTGCAAGATAGTGAATTTCCTACCAAGGGGGTAGAAGAGTGGACTACCCAAAGTTTGGGGAACCACTATATTTCTTTGTGTTGTGCTGTGATTTTTCTTATTGCATTTATTTTTCTTTACTTGTTTAATTCTTGTTGGTGTGTGGGAAGCTCTAATCTGTGATCACTACACACATATATATATAATTATTAACTTTGCACAAAAATATTTTAAATCTCTATTCACCCCCCCCCCCCCTCTAGAGAATTCTAGTGAGGTTAACTGTGCATTTCAATTGGTATCTGAGCCAGGTTGATCAAAAAAGGTTAACTCCTTGATCAAAAAGATCCTACCTCTTATTTATATATATATATATATATTTTTCTAACAATTAATTTTCACATGCCACAAATCAAAGATTATGCTTCCACCAGACCACCAATTTGCAACCTTGAAAAGTTTGCACTTTGGAAAACAAGAATTAGAATTTATTTAAACTCTATTGATGATGAATTTTTTAATGTTATCTTGACAGGTCCCCCCAAGCCATTCAGAAAGGACTCAAGTGGAAAAGTGACTGAAACACTTGCTCCAAAAGCTGAGTGGACAGAGGAAGAAAAGAAAGCCTAAGGATATGATGCCAAGGCTATGAATATCCTAGTCTCAACCCTCTCAGATGAAATCTTCCAAAAGGTTGCTGATTGTCAGTCAGCTAAGGAAGTATGGGAAGCTCTCACCAAAATGGTAGAGGGAAGTGCTGATGAGAAAAAGGATAGAAAGGCACTACTCATCTCTCAATATGAAAACTTTCAGAAGAAAGAAGGTGAAAATGTTGCTGACATGTATGCCAGATTCAGCCTCATAGTGAATGAGTTGAAAACACTTGAAAAGGACATATCTCTCACTGAGATAAATGACAAAATGCTAACTTGCTTCCCTAGCTCTTGGGATTCAAGAATCTGGCCAATTAGAGACTCCAGAAGTCAAAGAGAAATTTCAACAGATGTCCTGTTGGGCAAATTAAAATCTTATGAACATCTGTTGAAGACAAGAGCTGAGAAAGAAGAGAAAGAAAAGGCTCCTTCACTCTCAAAAGAAAAGAGTATTGCATTGAAGGCTGTTGAAGGTAAACCCTCTACAAGTGATGAGGAGCTGATCAGCCTACTGGCCAGAAGGTTTAAGAAGTGGATCAAAACAGAAGGATCCAGAGGAAGAGACTCAAAAACCAGGTATAATAAAACACCTACTAAAGAGATTATATGTTACTCTTGCAGGAAACCTGGACATATTGCACCTGAATGTCCTAAGGAGATCAGCAAAAAGAAAGATCTGAAAAGAACAGATCTACAGAAGAAAAAGAAGAAAGAGAAAGGTCTCATTGCTCAATCATGGAGTGATTTAGAACCTGAAGAAAGCACCTCATCTGACAATGATCAAGAAGAGACCAAGATGGAGGAAACCTGTTTGATGGTCACTGAGAAGCCTGATGACACATCTATGGTAAATATACTTGATGATATAGATTTATCTTCCACTGACTTCAAAAACAATTTCAAAGAATTCTGTTTAAATTTAATCAAATCTGAAAAAGAAATAGATGAACTAAGAAATGAATTAAAAATTCTCAAACAAGTGAATACACAGTATAATAACTATGAGCTCAGTCTAGGACTCTTAGAAAAGGAATTAGACAAAATCTGTACAGAAAATCTAACACTAAGAAATGAGCTAGCAAAAGCAAAGTCCTTTGAAGACTCTCTAAATGGGAGAAGTCAGAAGCTCAAGAACATCTCTAGAAATCTTACTAATAGATTTAGACAACTAGAAGATAATACTAACTTAGAACCAAAATCTCAATCACCTAGGAAATCTGTTTGGAGACATCCCATTCACTTCACTAGGGAAGGACATTTGACAGGAGAAAGATCACAGGAAAATCTAGAAACAACCACTGTCTTTAATAAAACCAATCCCATTATATATGAAGGAATCCTAGGAAGATATCCACAAAAAAAATTAAAACTTGCGTCGAATACTTATCAACGTGCGTCGACTTCTAATCAACGCATACACCAAAGTGCGTCGACTCCTACCCGACGCAACCTCTCTCATGCCTCGACTGAAAGTAAACGCAGAATAGAAAAAGCGTCGACTTCATATCGACGCAACCATAAACCTACGTCGAATACATCTCGACGCAACCAATCAGACAGACATCTCTCCTCTACCAAACAGCTGTCTCAATCCATCTCCTTTTACTATGACCACTACTTCTGTAACATCACCAACGAAAATTGGTATGATAAACCAATGCCCCTAAAGGAGGAAGGATATTCAGAAAAACCCACTTACTCTTTTATTAAATTTCACACTGATGGGAGAAAGGGACCCCAGCTCAGCAGGGTTCAAACTAATGTTTAAAATTTTATGTGCAGATGTATCACATCTCCAGGATGGTGTGGTACTTGGACAGTGGATGCTCCATGCACATGACAGGATGCAAAAACCTGTTAATCAACTTTGAGGACAGACTTGGACCATCAGTAACTTTTGGAGACTCTAGCTGTGGCCAAACCAAGGGCTTTGGAGATTTCAAAGAAGGGAAAGTCACCTTCAAGAATGTGGCAGTAGTCAAAGGACTGAAGCACAATCTGGTAAGTATAAGTCAGATATGTGAAATTGGTAAGTATGAGGTAAAATTCACCACACTATTCTGCCATATTATTGATATCAAGACTGGTACCACAGTACTCAATGGAATCGGAAAAGGAAAAGTATATGTAGTGGACTTTAGCTCCTCACCCACAGAAGTCTGTTTATTCAACAATATTATTGATAAAAGTGAATTATGGCATAGGAGACTAGGTCATCTAAACTACAAAACAATTAGTAAACTAGCAAAGAATAACCTAGTCAGAGGCTTACCAAAGGGTAGGTACTCTAAGGATTCTCCATGTAGACCTTGCCAACTAGGAAAACAAACCAAATCATCCTTCAAACCAATTGGTAAGGACACTACAACAAACTGCACTTATAGTAAGGACCTAATTCGTTACAATAAGTGCCAAAATTCGTTACAAAAACTCTTTGGTAACGAAAAAAACTTTAAGTAATGGTCCTCCTCTAAAGCTCGACGCTAAAGGTTATTGTAACGAATGTATGAATGTCGTTACAAATAAAGTAATTGTAACAAATGATATTTTCTCACCAAAAAGAGATTCTTCCTCACAATAAATTGGTCACAATAAATATTATTTCGTTACAAATGTTATTTTTTCCTCACAAAAAAAAAGTTATGATTAAAACTATTTCGTTACAAATGTTTTTTTTTCTCACTAAAAATAAAATAACTTCGTTACAATAAAGTATAATAAACATTATTTCGTTACAATAGATTAAACAATAGTAACGAAAAAATTGTTACATTTATTTTCCATTCTTCTTACTACAGCCAATTCATTTATGTATCAAAAATATTCCATTTCTATTTTTTGTGTACCTGAGATTTTATTACAAATAATAATCTTGAAAACACACATATTTAATATTTCATAACAAGATCAAAATATATTTTTATTCACAACAAAAAGTTTTACATAGAGTACAAGTTATTATCATCTCTTCTAAAATAATACAATATTACATTACAAGATCAACATGTTTCTAATAAATCTTCCGTCATTTTTCGAAAAATGAATCATCCATCACTTTCTGACTAATGAATCTTTCGTCACTTGCCGGTCAATGCTCGAGCACCCTACAAATAAAAGAGAGCAATTAAGATCACGCTACAAATAAAAATAATGTCTCAAATAATAACACCAAAATTGATAATTGTAGACATAGGTTTGCCATCATAACATAATTATGGAATACTTATAAGACACCATTGGTATTTGGAAGACTTATAGATAGAGAGTAGTAAACATAAGGGTAGTTAGAAAAAAAATTACCGGGAACAAAACTGATCTAGGGAATCAAATGATCACCTAAAAGAAACAAAAAATCACTTCTCTCCAAAAGTGAGTTGCAGCAAAAACTGGGTATATGCCATCTATGAAACTTCTTGCTTGCAAACGGAGAACAATGTCATTGAACAAAAGACATCAGAATTTAAAAGAAAACAACAATATAATAGATCAGTATAACAGCGGACGTAGGCTGTATTACCAGCGGAAGATTTAAAATCACTTCTTGTTTTCCAGCTCTTCGCCGTAGGCTGTATTACCAGCGGACGCCATGGCTATGGCTTCCCCGGGAGGAGGGTGATCGAATCTGCACGCCACCCCATACTTGCATGTGCCTGTCTTCATATAGAAAGGGCATGCCACTGAACCCTGCAATAAAACCTCTCCCAATGTTTAATTTTTAAGCTTGTAGATAACAAGGTATAGAAGCAATTTTAATTTTTAAGCTTGTAGATAACAAGGTATAGAAAGGACAAATTTTAATGGTCCAGAATAGTGTATTGAGAGGCACAGACTTCTAGCATAAATAGCTTCATATACTTCAATGCTATCACGGATTTAAATATTACTTGTTCACCAAATGTATGCTGTTGATAGTTTCACTGTTTTGGAACTGTCATACCTCGCAACTCCAAACCAAGATATGAAATTCGAAGTAATGCTGGTTAGCAAGCTTTTCAAGGAGAAAATGTTACTACTTGGAGTATGTGTGAGAGAGTGAGAATCAGATGAATATATACAACTTGGAAAAATGTGCGACAAAAAAATGTACCTCTCTTCTGGGAAGCCCAGCAAGAGTAAGCTTGATATTTTCTTGATCCGTCTTAGGAATAGCTGTGGCAGGTGCAGACCTATCTATTGGGTGGTGGTACCTGCATCTCTCCCCGAACTTGCACTGACCAGTCTTCATATAATACTGCATACAAAATATCTTCTTTGATGAATTAGTTGCATAGGATTGTCAAAATAAGGTCAATGAACTAAAGTGGAATAGGGCTGTCAATTGAATTTTGTATTTGCAAGTAGTTTGAGAAATAGGGACTCCTTAATAATAATGTTTTTATAATCAACCACGTCTATCATATCCTGAACATGAAATCAATCATTTTATCAATGACAGATATCTTAGAGGGTCTAACAAAAATGATAAGAGATTACTTATTATGCAATCTGAGCCATCCAACATAAGGATCTTTAATGGAAAAAACATGTGATTAAACAGGTATACCAAGCCCTTTAGGATGACAGTTCTTAATCCTGCATGTAATGATATGAATAATGAACGCTATCCTAACACTAATTGAGATCGGCAACAAAGGCAATCATAATAATAAACGTAAGTATGGTACCAAAATGAAAGGTCAGTATATTCCTAATGGTAAATTCTGGTTTATGAAACTTCTTGCTTGCAAACGGAGAACAATGTCATTGAACAAGAGACATCAGAATTTAAAAGAAAACAACAATATAATAGATCAGTATAACATTGGACAAAGATTAAGATAACTGAAACTGCACTCATTAATCATCAAAATAGCTTCAAAGTATATAGATAGCATACATCACATTCAATTTCTCCAGGCCTTTGAGGGAAAATGGAAACTCCAAGCTGCATTGCGAAAGAGAATATCAGGCAAGCTAGCTACCTGAGACAAACGATGGTCTATAGTAGGTAAAAAGCTAGCAGCTGGGTTCATGACTCCAATAGGTAAACTAGCAACTGTTGGAGTTATGTATGCATTGGTTGAATCAGTAGTATGCATAGAATTGATAACTGCAGAAGATTTCAACCAAACAACCATTAGAGCTAAAACAAGAAAAACAAATCCCCAAAATATATAGTACATTAAGAAACATACGGAGTCTATCAGGATGATTAAATCGACAAGTAGCACCATATTTGCAGCTGTGCCAGAAGGAAAATTCACAGAAATTTTATGATCTCCAAGATTGAGTTTAGCCAAAGAAAATTCTACATACAGAAAAATAAAGAAATACACACCTGCCAGTCTTTCCGTGGTTTATATCTCCATTGACAGCATCAGAACTATATATTGTTTGATCAATCTTTATGGGATTTCCAGTTTCTTTTCCAGTTAAGTGAATGTCCTTTGGATGATCAAATTTGCATTAAATCATTTCCAGTTAAGTGAATACTACATGGAATTGGGATAACACTTCTACAAAGTCAAAACCAGAAAATGATTGATCAAGCCAAAACCCAGTTTATGCGTAATAACTCGTAAAAATTGGCGTGCGAATAGCCAAAACTGGTGTGCTTATAACATTTGCCTATTTTAATGGAGAACGGGATTAATATGAAGATAAAGCCAGTAAAATAAATGGGGTTACAGTGTACGAAACTGAAGAAAATGGCTAAAATTCTATGCAAAACACAGCATTTGAGAACAGTAGATCTAGGAAATTATCAAAAGGTATTGTAAGAAAATAAGAAAAGATGAACACAGTTCTACATTCATGGGTTGAGTATAGAAAATTACAGAAGACGGAGCGAAAATTAAGAGTACCTGGATTCATGTTCCTTTCAATAAAATTCTTTTCAAAACTCTACACCATGATTCAAGTACCAGAAAGAAAAAGTGGAGCTATAAGGAAGTAGCTGGTCAAATTAAAAATGCAGTGTTCATCTTCAGTACTCTGATTCATGTCTTGACTTAAGAAGTTAACCACGTTAACTTGTGCAGGAGAGTAAAATTCTGAAAAGACAGTGCTAAATGCTGGAAAGAAAATGCCCTAAATTAACCTGAAAAATAATCACCAAATCTAGATGAGAATACGTCCTAATTTCTGGGAAGAAAATGAAAAAAAAAACATTGGGAGGAAGGCCTAACAGCTGGGAAGAAGAACCATTACAACTACATGTTGAGAATAAGGCATTACAACTTTGGGAGGAAGAAAAAAAAGGCTCTGGATCTGGGTACCTGAAGATCAGGCGTTACAACTTTGGTAGATTTTTCTCCTCCGTCGAGTTGAGGTTTAGGAAGAAGAGTGGAGGCCTTTTCTGTGGCTAGGGTTGAGGAAGCTGGAATTTCCCCTGTGCCGAACCCTTAACCAGAGAACATTCAAGATTTAAGGAAGGATGTAGGAAGAAGACTGTAGGTCTTACCAGAACCCTTAACCAGAGAACATCCAGACTGTATGTGAGTCCTCGATTAGCAGCAGGAACGATGGATGGAGGAATAGCGCAAGGAGATGAGGAGTCGTGCTGATTCGCAGGAGGAAGAAGCGAGCCGCGATCAAGGACGGGACGAGTCGAGGGTTTCGAGAATTAATATGCTTCAGGATCAAGGAAGGGATGGAGCTGGGTTTATGGAGGGAAATTTCCCTCCAAATAATTCATGCTCATAGTTTTAAGATAAATATTTAAGTACGTATGCGCATCAAATTTGGGAGGTGCGGTATTGTAGGATTTCGCGATCAATGGTCGAGATGCATCTCCCGCAAAAACATCTGAAATACTTCTTTTATACTGCTTTATCCACCGTGGGATCTCGCAATCCTACGGTCGAATCTGCTCGCGCACCTCCGGGAGGTGCGCATATGTACCCAAATATTTGCGTAATTTTAAATGGGGTCATTTATGCAAGTTTATTACATAATTTGATATGTTGACTCAACATTCTATATGTGACTATTTTTTGCTCGATCTCGAGAGATGGCTCGCGCGCCATCATGATCAAAAATATTTGAGCTGAAGCTCGAGTAGTAATCGAGCTCCAGCTCAACGAACTCGAGCTCGACTCAAAATCGAGATTGAGCTCATTGAACTCGAGTTCGAGATTGAGCTCATTGAACTCGATCTCAACTCAAAATCGAGATTGTGCATATGTGTGTGTGTGTGTGTGTGTGTGTGTGTGCATGTTGCATGGGGTCTGTGTCTGTGTCTGTGCATAATCTATATTTGCTTGTGCATGTGTGTGTCTGTATCTGTATGTATGTGTGTCTGTGTGTTTACGTGTATCTGCATGTGTCTGTGTCTGTGTGTGTCTTTGTTTGTATGTGTGTGTGTGTGTATGTCTTTGTGTGTGTGTGTGTGTGTGTGTGTGTGTGTGTGTTTGTGTGTGTGTGTGTGTGTGTGTGTGTGTGTGTGTGTGCATGTGTCTGTGACTGTCTGTGTGTGTCTGTGTATTTGAATGTCTATGTACGTATATATATGTGTCGGTCCATGTGTCTGTGTTTGTGTCCATGTGTTTGTGTCTGTATGTGTATGTGTCTGTGTTTGTGTCCATGTGTTTGTGTCTGTATGTGTATGTGTCTGTGTACGTACGTATGTGTGTCGGTTCATGTGTCTGTGTATGTGTCCATGTATCTATACAAGTGATCTGTGTCTGTGTCCATGTGTTTGTGTCTATGTATATATCTATGTCTGTATGTACACGTGCTTGTCTGTGTCTGTGTATTTGGGTTGTGTGTGAGTGTTTGTCTGTCTATGCATGCATGTTTGTCTGTGCTTGTGTGTGTCTGTGTTTGCGTATCTATGTGTGTTACACACAATCTGTGTCTGTGTCTGTGTGTTTGTGCGTGTTTGTGTATTTAAAGCTCATGTACACAGTCGGGCAATGTCGAGGCGGGGGTATTGTCGAGCGGGGAACATGGGCCTCATGTGCGCACATGTATTCGTGTGCGCGCGAGAGTGCATTTGCGTGCGCGCAAGAGTACATTTGCGTGCGCGCAAGAGTACATTTGCGTGCGCGCGAGAGTGCATTTGCGTGCACGCGGGTTCGTGTGTGATTTTATTTTAATTCCAAAATTATATTAAAAAATTAATGTTATATTAATTTGCATTCATTTTTACATTTAATATATTTTTAATTTTTAGTTTTGTTTTGTTCAAAATTTTATGGAGGGAAATATTCATCCGTATATTTCATTCAGTCATGTGAGAGAGAGATAGAGCTGCATGGGAGAGAGGCAGAAAAACTTTTATAAAAAGTTAAAGATTTATAAAAAAAACCATACGCGCAAAAATACATATCGCAATAGTACCACATATCTGCGACAGCCGAGCACGAATGTTTGCGAGCTGTAGGAGTACTGTCGTCGCGTTAGAGCACTATCGAGGCGGGGTACTGTCGCGCGCATACAATTTTTTTTTTCAAAAAAAAATAATAATTCAAAACTTTGATAATAAAATTGTACAAAAATTGAAAATAAAATATGATATATTTTTTGTAACAAAACTTTAATAATAAAATATTACTTTTAGTAAGGACAATGTCTTTGTCACAAAAAACTTTCATGATGTCGTTACAATTGATACTTATTGTGAGAAAAGTTTTCTATTTGTAACGTAACATTGGTGTTGTTACAAATACTTATAGTTATAGTAACGAATTAATTATTATTGTAACAAAATTTAAAATATTCGTTACAATAAAGTTAGTTTTTGTAACAACAAAAAAACTTTGTTACTAAATATAACTATTAGTAACAAACTGTGTTTCAGTTACATTCCAGTCCTTACAACAGGTGCAGTTTGTTGTAGTGGGATGACTCTCCCAGGGTCCTTTACTTACTACACATGGATCTCTTTGGTCCCATATCCACTCAGAGCTTAGGTGGAAAATCATATCCCCTAGTCATTGTGGATGACTACTCTAGATTCAGCTGGGTATTCTTTCTAAGGGCTAAGTCTGAAACCCACAAGACTCTCTCAAGATTCATAAAACAAATTCAATCTGAACTCAATAGTCAGGTTTCCATAGTTAGAAGTGATCATGGGACTGAATTTGAAAATCAGTTTATGAGTAGTTTCTGTGAAGATATAGGTATCAAACAAAGTTTTTCAGCCCCTAGAACCCCTCAACAAAATGGAGTTGCTGAAAGAAAGAATAGAACTTTAATAGAATCAGGAAGGACCTTACTTGTAGAATCAGGTTTGCCAAAAACTTTCTGGGCTGAAGCAGTCAACACTGCCAACTATGTTCTAAATAGAATCTTAATACACAAAACTAAATCAAAAACTCCATATGAGCTCCTGAAAGGAAAAACACCCATAGTTAAATATTTTAAGATCTTTGGATGTGCTTGTTTTATCCTAAATAATAGAAAAGATCATCTTGCCAAGTTTGACAAGAAATCTGATGATGGAATATTTCTGGGATATTCAGCATCTAGTAAAGCCTATAGGTGCTATAACAAGAGAACTCTTAAAATTGAAGAGTCTATGCACATTATATTTGATGAAACTAACATGTTGTTTAAGGGGGAGGGAACTCCCACCAGCTCTTTTCCACAGGAAAGCAGCAGCATAGAAACACAGCTTGAACAACTGGTTCTAGAGAACACAGATAATGGAAAAGAAAACAAGATAAAGGAATCAAGTGAGGAATCTGAACAAGAACATGAAGAAGGATCAGAAAAGAGCTTTCAAAACCAACTCCCACAAGAGAACATGGTTCAGGAAGGCCAGGTAGACATTGATCCTATCACCAATGAGGAAGAAGAACATCTGACAAGTCCAGGTAGGACAAGGGTCAATTTGAAAGATCATCCACAAACTCAAGTAATTGGAGACCCCAATACAGGAGTAAGAACAAGACACCAGGTCTCCAATGGGATGATGCTCCAATGGTTCCTATCACAAGTTGAACCAAAGAAGTTTGAGGAAGCAAATTGTGATCCTCACTGGATTATGTCCATGCAAGAAGAACTAGGCCAATTTGAGAGAAACAAAGTGTGGAACCTAGTTGAAAGACCAAGAAACTACCCTGTGATTGGTACAAAATGGGTATACAGGAACAAACTAGATCCCACTGGAGTAATTGTCAGGAACAAGGCAAGACTTGTAGTACAAGGATATAGACAAGAAGAAGGGATAGACTACAACCAGACCTTTGCTCCAGTGGCCAGATTAGAGGCAATCAGGCTCTTTCTTGCCTATGCAGCCTTCATGAAGATGAAAGTCTACCAAATGGATATCAAGAGTGTTTTTCTGAATGGTGATCTTCAAGAAGAGGTATATGTGGAGCAACCACCAGGTTTTGTTAATCCCTCTTCTCCTAACTTTGTTTATAGACTTAACAAAGCACGATATGGTCTTAAGCAAGCACCTAGAGCTTGGTATGAAACTCTCTCTAATTTCCTTTTAGAAAATTCCTTTGAAAGAGGAAAAGTAGACAAGACACTCTTTACTAGAACCCATAAAAACCAACTCCTCCTTGTTCAAATATATGTAGATGACATCATCTTTAGCTCAACTCATCCTAAACTGTGTAAAAGATTTGCTAATCTAATGCAATCTAAATTTGAAATGAGTAGTATGGGAGAACTCTCATATTTCTTAGGATTACAAGTAAAACAAAGTAGTGAGGGAATCTTCATCTCACAATCCAAATATACTAAAGAGCTAATCAAAAAGTTTGGTATGGAATCAGCATCTACCATGAAAACACCCATAGCAACCAATGTCATTATAGAAAAAGATGATAAAGGAAAATCAGTAGATCAAAAGACTTATAGGGCCATCATAGGATCCCTTCTATATCTAACAGCTAGCAGACCTGACATCATGTTTGCCACTTGCATATGTGCTAGATTTCAGGTTGATCCAAAGGAATCCCATCTCACCTCTGTAAAAAGGATTCTTAGATACCTAAAGGGAACCCCTAAACTAGGTCTATGGTACTCAGCAGAAACCAATTTTAAATTAATAGGTTTCTCAGATGCAGATTATGTTGGATGTAGGGTTGATAGAAAAAGCACATCTGGTACCTGCCAATTCCTAGGTGACAGATTGATATCATGGTTTAGTAAGAAACAAACCTCAGTCTCAACCTCAACAGCTGAAGTTGAATACATAGCTGCTGGGAGCTGTTGTTCACAAATCCCGTGGATGCAAAATCAGCTACTTCACTACAAATTGGAAATACATAACTCTAAGATCTATTGTGATAGCTCTAGTGCTATATCCATAGCATCCAACCCAGTCCTTCATAGTAGGACCAAACATATAGAGATCAGACATCACTTCCTTAGAGACAATGTTGAGAAGGGTAAGATAACCTTAGAATATATTCCCACAGACAATCAAAGAGCAGACATCTTCACAAAACCCTTAGATGAAACTAAGCATAATTATTTCATCAACACCTTAGGAATGCTTGATGGTAGTCTGTAACTACCATTGTTGGGAAATCTAAAAGAAATCAGGAAATCTAAGAAAGTATTTGAAGATGCGTCGAATACATATCGACGCACCCTTGAGAAGAATTCGACGCTGGCATTGATTTCTTCCCGGCAAAGATACATCGATAACTGATCGACGCTCCGTCGAATTGCTATCGACGCAGGGCTATGAACAAATCTCCACGGCGCGTCGACTTTATATCGACGCATATGTCGACATCAATTCGACGTAACGTCGACTTCTGGCTACAATTTGAATCAAATCCTCACTTCCTCTATTGACGATTGGATTACCTGATATACCTTGATTTCTGTTTCCTTTCTCGACGTTTCACCTCCTTTAAATAATACTTCTTATTTCATAACATATACTCTCCTAAAACCCGCCAAAACTTCGTCTTCTACCTCTCTCTCTCTCTCTCTCTGCAACAATGGCACCAACTCCTGATCAATCGGCCCTCATCAAAATGATGAACGATGCTCTCGAACACCTAGTAAGTGATTTCCAGAATCGCCTGAATCACTTCGCCAACGAATGCGCTGCCATGATCAACACCTGTGCAGCCAAACTGGCAACCCTCTCTTCTTCTCTTCCTGAGCTTAATGCTCTCATTCAAGAACGGCCTCTGTCGCCAGAAAGGTTTAAATCCTTTGTGCAGGATATAAACCAGGGGGAGAGTTGCTCCAGAAACCCCCCTTGTCAGGTTATCTATCTCTCTTAAAAGCTCAGGATTAATTTCCTTTTCAACTCTAAACATTATCTCTAAAGAATTACACCAACCTCTTCTCTTATAATAGGCTCCAATCCTCTCCAATCACTCTGACTACACATTCAACAAATACTTTGGAGAGACCTCCTCTTATCACACTGAAGGAGATAATGCTGTGAATTCAGCATTTAGAATTGATGCCCCATATACTCTGGGGGAGCTTCCTGTGGTAAAGAACTCAGGAGTTCAGGGGGAGGAAGAAGCAGCCACCTCTGATGACTGGAAGGGACAGGTGTGGACTGATGCACCCCTATGTGAAGAAGAATTTCAGCATCACTCTCCTGGCTTCTCGGCCAGTTACATCAAACTGAAGACACCTCTACTTGAGGACATCCCTTCAGAAGAGCCTGGAAGAGACAAAACTCCCTCAGCAGAGATTACTCTACCAGAGGTCATTTTGCCTTCTATTGCAGAACAAACTCTTTTTCTTGAGAAAGTTCCTTCTCCACCTAAAGAGAAAAATCCATCTCCCTCTCCTTCTCTACCTCTACCTCCACCTCAACCTTCTTCTCTACCTCCACTGCTACCTCTACCTCCTCCAATAGCAAAACTCACTAAACAGATCCTACCTAGGCAAAGTCCAGAAGGACAGATGAAAAGGAAAAGAGAAGTCATTCCCTACTGGCAAAACTTCTCCAAAGAAGAAAGGAAAGAGTATGCAAAAGAAAAGAAGTATAGAAAAGCATGTGAGGAAATAAAAAGATTTGAAAAGATGCCTATTATCACTCCTAACAGCCCTGTGAAGGAGTACCATGACCCTGACATGGAAAAGAGGCATGAAGAGATAAGAGAAAGAGAACTGTATGAATATGAAGCAGCTAGGAAAGAAGTGGAAGATAAAAGGAATGCATGGATGGAAAAGATCAACAAGGGAATGACTAAGGAACAAATTCTTGCTGAATCTTCTATCAGAATTCCAAAGAAGTTGTTTGATATTGAAGTTTATCAAAAGAAAAACCCTCATGCAGGGATCATTCTAGAAAAAGGTCAAAAACACAAGAAGGGTGTAGGGTGTACAGAAGATACTTACATTCCCTACAAGAAGCCCAATAGACCTGTAAAATTAGACAAGTGGCATGCCGCACCCTGGAAAGGGAAAGGAAAAATGGCTGAGATTCCTGAGAAGCAGCAATCAGAAAAGAAAACAAAATATAGGCCCAAGGTTGATAGCAAGGGACCACCTGAGATCAAGCCTACTGAAAAGAAAGTTCAAAACATTACAATTGAGATGATTGATGAAAAGGCAGCAATCATCATCAGCAAAGGCTACTCCATAAATGACACAATCCCTAATGGTGATAAACTCTTGGAAAAACTGCATACAATCATCAGGAATGTCCAGGAACGACCTGATAGAGCCAGGGGCTACATTTTTGATGTTATTGAAAACTTATCTAGGAAACTTTATTCTGCTTTTGTCAACTTCATGTACAAAAAGAAGTTTCTTGTTTAATTCTTGTGAAAGACAAATACTTGTCATATGCCTTCTTATTCTAATTTCTCTTCTGATTATTTAATATATTTCTTATCTTTACAAATGATGTGCTGGGTTAATTATATGCTAGTACAATTTCCCTCTAAATAGGGTTAAGACAAATAGGGGGAGATTGTTGGGAAAATGATTTCTCTTAACCCCCTGAAAAAGAGTTGAATATGAATTCTAAGAAAGGAAAATCAAGGTTAAGTAAATATGCGTCGAATAGTATTCGACGCAACGTCGATGTAGTATCGACGTTCCTTTCAGAATGAGTCGAAGTACCTTTAAGAAGAATTCGACGTATCCTATGTCGACGTAGCTCTGACTTCTAGTCGACGTATCTTGAGAAGTCGACGCACCTCAGTCGACGCACCTTCCTTATTCTCCTCTCGACGTCCAGCAAGGACGAATTCGACGCGTACGTCGAATAGTAATCGACGCACGTCGATTTCTATAATTAATTCAAAAATCACTAGATCTCTTTCCTTCTTTTATAAATCTGATTTATATGGAATCAATTTATTCTTTATAGTCGTTCTGAATCATTCTTTCCTCTAATAGATTCTTGGCTAAATTGATTAAATCCTTTATGGACATTATTTGAAATCAGATTGAATACTTTCCTTCTATGGATATAATTGTTATGGAAATTTCTCCTTCTTTCTAACACTTTGTCTGCTAATTGATTATTCTCCTATAGTGTTATTTTAATAAACAGATCTATAAATAACAAGGTGGTCGGCAGAGAGCAACATGAAGTGATCCACCATTTTTACATTTGAAAAGAGGAAAAGCTCCCAAGTAAAAAGAAAGAGAGTTGAGAAAGATTCCTGCAGCAAGCATCAAGCATTCTTCTTCTTCGGCTTCTAAAGCCATACTGCTGCAAAATTCTGAAAAGCTTGCAATCTCCTTCTCACTATAGAAGGGAGATTTAATTCACTACTTCTTGTGCTTCCAATCTTCTTGCTAGGAAGAAGATTCATTCTTGTCTTAAATACTTCTTTTCCTTTTTCTTATTTTCATTCTCACATATTGTAAAAGAGTTTTTAGAATCACTCTTCAAAAAATTCAGTTGTACTGGTTCTAAGAGTCTCCTTTTCAAAAGACTCAGTTGGTTCTAAGAGTCTCCTTGTCAAAAGACTCAGGGTGGTTCTAAGAGTCTCCTTATCAAAAGACTCAGTGCAAGATAGTGAATTTCCTACCAAGGGGGTAGAAGAGTGGACTACCCAAAGTTTGGGGAACCACTATATTTCTTTGTGTTGTGCTGTGATTTTTCTTATTGCATTTATTTTTCTTTACTTGTTTAATTCTTGTTGGTGTGTGGGAAGCTCTAATCTGTGATCACTACACACATATATATAATTATTAACTTTGCACAAAAATATTTTAAATCTCTATTCACTCCCCCCCCCCACCCCTCTAGAGAATTCTAGTGAGGTTAACTGTGCACTTTCAAAGCCGTTGGTCGAACGCATAGTGGAGTTCGTCGAACGCGGAACCTGAATGATTTCTTGAATTCTAACAGCCTAAACTCTTCACCCATTGACTATACATTGGGGTCAACTTGATCCTAGTCAACAGATAGTGATCCTAGCCCAAATCAGTAATAGGGCTGTTCCAACATAGAATGCAATCATTCAAGCAAGCATCTATCTTCTTACACTCCATTCTAAGCTCTTGCATGTAGTTTTTAGCTTCATAGAAGCTACTTGGGAGAGTTTCACTAAAAGGAATTGCCCTTTTTAATACCATAAGTAATTCAGTAAAAGATCGATCTGTCCATCCGTAATCAGTTTTAAGTGTGAGCAAAGTAACAATAAATTGAAATTTTGAGAATTCTTTGCAACCAGGATATAATTCTTTTTCAGCATCATTCAACAAATCATAAAAAATTTTAGCTGCTTCATTTGGGTCATCATTTCTACATTCTACTTCAATCTCATTCAAGTTATTATAACCAGTATTAAAATCATCCAGCATAGCCTGCATATCATCATGCTCTGAAATCTCTTGTTCGTCCTCACCAAAAATCAAACTGTCATTATCACCAGTCGAGCTAATGTAATAGTCCTCTCCGTGACATGACCACCATTTATAATTCCTGACAATTCCATTCATAATAAGGTTCCCAAACACAATATCTCGAGTGTGGAAGAAAATATTTCCATATTTATAACAAGGACAATGAATATTATTTCCCCTAGCAGAATGAGTAAAAGCGAAATCAATAAATTTATCACTCCATTGACGTAAGCTGGTTGTCGTCGATCATTGAGATCCATCCAACACTTATTCATTGCACTACAAGTCAAAATATTATTAAAAGGAAATTATTACCAAGTAACACATTATTTTCTCTATCAGTAGGAGTAAAAGTAAAATCAAAAAAGATTTCATCGAATATGTGAAGGGCAATTAAGAAAACATATCACAAAAGAGTTCATTACAAAAATAAATAAACTTGACCTAACATGCGAAAGAGAGATGCACAAAAGTAGTTTTTGGACAAACGTGTAGATCGATACTAATAGCCCAAGAGAAAAATAAGTAATATGTAAGTTTAGTTTTAGAAGACATAAACATGAAATAATAAAAAAAATAACAGAGAAGCTCAATTTCAGAATTAAATGGGAATAGATGAGAATAAATTTTTGTCATGTCTAACTGTTCATGTAGACTGAAGAAATGATAGGAGTGCATAAGATATGGGTGATTCGCTATATGTTTCAGAGCCCACAAAACAAATGAGAAAATTTAGTTATCCCTTGACGGTTAGTGTTGGGTTTTCTTAACAATAAAGTGGACAGCATATCACATATGCGCAGTGGAAAAATAATAAGAACAACCCAAAGAGTTAAAGGATCTTGCAGTTTTCATGAATCAAGAAATAGAAAAGGCAACAAAATGATATACCTTTACGGGATTGAGTCGATACTCAACCAAGATGCTCCTCACTGATTTCTGGTAGAACCAATCTTGAGTTCCAAAAACCGAAATGGATCAGCCCCTCTACAGAGATCCACACAAGCGGAGGAGAACCTCAATGCCTTGTCGAACAAGGAATGAGTCGGAGAAGAAAAGCTCTCAGCATCCCCACGGACTACTAGATCCGAGACAAGGGAGGCGGCAACTGTCGGAAGAGGAGAGAATCCCTAGCAGAACACTTCTGCCGCTGCTCTCACAAAATCACGAAAAGGGGTCGGCCGCAATATCCGTAACTATCTATTGAACCCTAAGATCGTGAACTGTTATATACCAGAGGCTGCGTTCGACGAACTCAAAGAGATCTGCGTTCCGGGAACTCAAGAGATCTGCGTTCGATGAACTCAAGAGAAGCCTGCGTTCGACGAACTCAAGAGAAGCATGCGTTCGATGAACTCAAGAGGCCTGCGTTCGACGAACTCAAGAGGCCTGCGTTCGATGAACTTAAGAGGCATGCGTTCGATGAACTCAAGAGGCCTGCGTTCGACGAACTCAAGAGGCCTGCGTTCGACGAACTCAAGAGGCCTGCGTTCGACGAATGCCTTCAGTTCGACTATATATAAGTTCGGTTATACACTATAACCAAATTCGACTATACACTATAATCGAATTCGACTATATAAATTCGGCTATATAAATTCATCTAAACCCTTTAGATGAATTTTGACTTAGTCGAATTCGTCTAAACCCTTTAGCCGAATTCGTCTAAACCCTTTAGCCGAATTCGTCTAAACCCTTTAGCCGAATTTGACACAATTCGGTTAAACACTTTAGCCAAATTTGTTAAGTATAAATCCATTCGTTTAAACCTTTTAAACGATTTCCCATTGAGACATTCTCAACTTAATTCCAAACAGTCACAGGATTGGTCATCCACTCATATCTTATATAAGCAAGGCCAACTCAATTCTTTCTCCAATTTCTCCAAGCACTTTTATGTGTGACCCTATAGGCTCATATTGCGTTGGCAGTAAGACTAACCATTGATTGCTTTGAGATTACCTCAGAAACTCCAACAGTCTCCCACTTGATCACAAAGTATCAACAAAAGTCTCACAAACAATGAGCGACATCTAGCAATACATCATTGCTACCCAAGCAATAAGAGTTCATAACTCAACAAGCCTGTCATGACCAATATATCAGTGTTGTCATGTCCCTTTGTCCCTTACATCCGGATAGAACTAGAGGCATGGACTGTGTCACCCTCATAAATGTTCAATCCCAGTTTCCTGATCTAGAATAGACTGACAAAATTGGAGAGCTCAATATCATATATTGACTCGACCAAGCATGGCCATGCATTTCTCAGTCTCATTCCATCAAGGGGCCCATGGATGTAACTCCTGTCATAAAGGAGGACAAATTCCATTTCTGCTCACACACAAACATCCAAATGATTCGTAACATACCCAACAACCACCCTTATCGTCAACCTTTCTCTAGAGAAGACTTTAGATGGCATCAAATTACGCTCTTCCTCACCCGATGAATGCTGTGACTTCAGGTCAAAGGACCACAAACATCATTGTCACTTGAGACCTACTTGTGACACGTTCATATAACAATCCACAAAGTAGTCTCACGGTGGGTCTGTCCAGTACAACTTGTTGCTAACAAGTACCCATGTGATGACTTGATATCACAATATCATGACCTATGAGAACCGGTCATCAGTCAATGCACATGCTAGTCTTATGGTCTCATCCTCGCCCTAATTTCTAGGATGATACCTCGACCAGGGACCATTTAAGAATGAAGCTTTATTTAAACATAGGCCCTCACATTCAAGTCACGTACTTGAATTCCTATGGAAGCAAACATTCTAAGGGCATTCATTATGTTAATTAGTCTATCATATAGAAACAGTTGACATAATAAAAGAACTTGCCATAAATGTAAAATGAAACATATAGTACATATCACAATTCATCAAATGAACAAACAACCAATAAACATGCAATTCATCAGGCTCCCACTAAAGATGATCATTCAGGTATCTAATACCCATTAATATAACATGACCATCATGCTTCTTTTGCGCAAGAGGCTTTGTCAGTGGATCCGCTATGTTTTCTTCAGTCGGTACTCTGCAAATGCTCACATCTCCTCGATCGACAATCTCTCGAATAAGATGGAACCGCCAAAGTATGTGCTTGGAGCTCTGATGAGATCTAGGTTCCTTAGCTAGGGCAATTACACCGTTGTTGTCACACTATAATTGAATTCGACTATACACTATAACCAAATTCGACTATATAAATTCAGCTATATAAATTCGTCTAAACCCTTTAGCTGAATTTTGACTTAGCCAAATTCGTCTAAACCCTTTAGCCGAATTCGTCTAAACCCTTTAGCCGAATTTAACACAGTTCGGTTAAACACTTTAGCCGAATTTGTCAAGTATAAATCCATTCGTTTAAACCTTTTAAACGATTTCCCATTGAGACATTTTCAACTTAATTTCAAACAGTCATAGGATTGGTCCGCCACTCATATCCTATATAAGCAAGGCCAACTCAATTCTTTCTCCAATTTCTCCAAGCACTTTTATGTGCGACCCTATAGGCTCATATTGCGTTGGCAGTAAGACTAACTGTTGATTGCTTTGAGATTACCTCAGAAACTCCAACAGTTAGACGATCAAAAAATAGTGCAACACACACGGGTGTCCGTGCTTATAAGGTACTATCAATGAAACTTAGCCCTAATCCAACTGTATCTTTAAAATGTAGCAATTTTTAAACAAAAAGATATATAATTTCACATGCTATCATGTCACAAGATATCTTCTCACTTCTCTCCATCCATTCATATATGCAACTTAGGTGGAAATGATGAAAAAGCATATCAATGTTAATAGATTACTAGCAAAATGCATTAACTTTCTCATCCAAATCTCTGGTTAAATACATAAAATGATTGACATGGTGATAATGAATCAAAATTGTATCAACATGACTAAAGATATTCATTTTGATTAAGGAATATAAAACCTACAAGGTTCAACTCAATTTTACCACTTACTGCCAGCTAAATGCCCCAGTATTTTTACATCGAGTGAATATGATAGATAAACATCATGTTAAAATGTGGCAGTAAAATAATTACATATGCTCAAGTTAATTCAATTATATGCCATCAAATAATTTGTAATTTTTATCAAAATTATAGGGCAATTGTGCCACAAAAATTCTACAATTTTTTTGAGGAACTAGGGGCCTATCTCAACAGCAAACCAAATTTCATAGTTATATCTTAAATATCCAAGGAATTATCACACTTATTAAATCTGTCGCATGATGATCATATCCAATTTAATTTAAGGTTTAGAACACCTAATTTGTCCAAATCAATTTTATCATTTCCAAATGCTCCCAAATATTTATACATAGTATAAGTATGATTGATAAACATCATATTAAAATTTGGCAGTAAAAGAATAAAGGAAGCTTAATTCATTTCAGTAATAAGGACATCAAATAATCTGGAATTTTTTTATCAAAACTATAAGGCAAAAATGCCCCAGATATGTTTCTTTAGCATTGGCACGATCTTGTGAGCCTGAGTTTTTGTCTAAGCTCATCGACTTAGTGCAGAGTAGATTACTTTTTTTTTGTATTAGCGATGGAATCACACGCACATGAATAATCAAAAGATGTAAGTTGGGACACAATCATGCATAAACTTGTCGCCTAAAACCTCGAAAGAGTTAAAAAATCGGTAGACACAAATGAGAAGGATTTATTGTTACCCAGGGGAGTCCTCGTCGGGGACAGGAAAATTTGAGCGCACCTTGGCAGGCACCGGTGAAGAGGTCATCGCAAATAGATGTCCTCATCGCAGCGTTCTGGAGGCTTCGTCAGCGCTTGGCACGGTAGCTAGGTCAAGGATTTTGCGAAATATGAGAGGCATTCGGCACAGGCTGCTGCGGCGCGAGATAGTCCAGAGGGAGTCGGGATTTGGGAGAGGGGGAGGTAGAGGAAGCTCTCGATTAGAAAATTGTAAGGTTACGGTTAAAGAGTTCGGGATTTTGGAAGGGGGAGAAAGAAAAGTTATGTATGAGTATATTTGGTAATAATTTATTATTTTAGTAATTTAAGAGGGATGTTTTTTTATTTTGGTGGGAAGATATTTTTATTTTGGAGGGATTAGATTAGTAACTAAGTGTTTTAGTCACAAGTTAAAATATTTAGTGACGATAATATTATTTGGTCACTAATAATTAGTAATTTGTGACGAAATTTTATTTGGTTGCTAATTAAAATATATTTAGTGACAAAATTTTACATATGGTCACAAATTAATCGCTCTTAAAAATTTAGTGACCAAATATAAGTTGTCACAAAAAGTAAATTATTAGTGACCAAATATTTTTCGTCACAAATTTTTTGTCACTAAAAGCTAGTTTTCTTGTAGTGAGATCTAGGGGGAAGGCTAGAGGCCATATCTTGGTGAAGATATGCTATAACCAACCGGTCCTTGGGAGAAGGATATGTGAAGAATCAAAAAGTGTTTTTATTATATCGCCTCAATTTCAAGCGTTATTGAAATTAATACTCTTGTAATTATCTTTTAAAATAAAATCAATTCTCATCTTCTCTGGTTTTCTAAGATTTTATTTCGTTCAAGAATTTGTAAAAAAAAATCACTTTGGCACAATTTTTGAAAAAGTTCTAAATTTTTGGAGCGCTACCGCGGAGCGGTAACTACTTACCGCAGGCAGTAGTGGCAGAACTCATTTTTACTTTTTTTTTTAATTTAAAAATTGAAAATCCCTTATTCACCCCCCTCTAAGGGTGTTTACAGATCCAACACTTGGTATCAGATCGAGGTTATTCCAAAACGGTTTCACAATTGGGAATAATGGCGCATCATGATCATGCTTTCTTTGAGGGTCAAGGGATTAGCAGACCTCACTACAACAAAATATACTTTTAGTAAGGACTAAATTGTAACGAAAAAAAAATTGTTAATAATAGCTATATTTAGTAACGAAATTTTGCTATCGTTACAAAAGCTTAACTTTTGTAACAAGTATTTTATGATTCGTTACAATAACTAAATGTTTGTTACAATAAGAGGAGGTATTTGTAACAAGACTAGTTTTACGTTACAAATAGTAAAATATCCTCACAATAAGTAGCAATTGTGACAACACCATGAAAGTATTTGTAACAATCAGAATTTTCTTACAATTAGTATTTTTTGGTAACCAAAGCTTTGTTACAATATATATATTAATTAAATTTTAAAACATGAGCGCGCATTTTAGGCCCTAAAGCGTATTTTTTCGCCCGTGCATGTGTTTTTCACTTGTGTGTGCGTTCTTTGTCTGGTGGCGCGCATGTGTTTTTTTGACTGCGCACACTTTTTGGCTCGGGAGCACAATTAATTTGTTTGCGCACAAGCTAAGTTATTCGCTCATGAGCATTTTCTTCAAGAACATTTTTTCGGGCGCGCTTTTTTCGTTCTGATGCTTTTTCTCACCCGGGCACATTTTAGCCTAGCTAGTTACGCATTTTTTCACGCGCATGCATTTTCAAGTGGGCGTGTAAGTACATACGTACTGTTAGCCCAAGCATGCATTTGTCCTACGTACGGGCGCGCTAGATGACTATTAATTAAATATCGTAACATAAAAAATATCTAATGTATCTTTTAAATTTTTGTATAAATAGAAATATATTATTATTAAAAAATAATTTTATTTATTTATAATCACCACTTATAAGGAAACGTTTACGATGACGTTTTTTTGTAGCGGTTAAAAAAATAAGACAAAATATTTTAAATTTTGGGTATTTTCGCGCGCATGGGTTTGCGAGCTGCATGAGCGTCGTCGCACTGCGACAGTATGGAGGCGGGGGTAATTAATGTAGTGTGGGGCACGTGCGCTTTTCCAATGCACTATTAATTATTGATCGATCGAGCGTCTGAGAGTGGGAGAGTACAGTTTTGGCGGAGGTACCGTCGCTGTCGGGGTACTGTCACAGCAGAGAGTATCGAGCACGGGCGTACCTCTATAATTTATATATATATAACCGGTTACATATATAATAAATTATAATTATAATTTTAAATATATATACACTAACGTGTATAAAATTTTATATAAAAGTTTATTAAACGTTTTTATAAAAATTTCATATAAAGTTTTTATATAAAACTTTACGAGCAGCTCCGCACGGGCTTAGCCCGTGTTCGCTCGCTCTGAGCGAGCTGAGTCGGCATTCGAGCGGGGTGCGCCCATATACTACAGTACTCGGCCGACGACGGCGGGCTTCGCCCGCCCCCTGGCGGGCTTCGCCCGCAACATATACATATGAGTACTCAAAATGATCGTAAAAAAATATACATCAAAATTTTATAATTATTTTCTTCTAAAACATTTATATTTTAACAAAAAAAAATCTTTTAAAGTTTCTTTGTATATAGCAGTTAATTAAAGATATATAAAGTTATATAAAGTTTTATAAAACTTTGAAAATATTTTTATAAAAGTTTTTCTTCCTCTCCCCCTCTCTCTTACATGAATGAAATATAAGAGAAAAATTTTCCTCCATAAAATTTTGAAAAAAGAAATTAAAAAATTAAAAAACATTAAATTTAAAAATGAATGCAAATTTGATATTAATTTATTAACATAATTTTAGATTAAAAATAACTATGCGCACGGGCCCCGCACGCACGCAAAGACACTCCGGTGCACATGCGCGTGCGACCACCTCCGAGCGCACGCTTCGGAGCGCATTTTTACCCTAACACGCATTTTCGAATCATCAGTACTCATTTTCTCCCAGGTGCATTTTAGCCCAGTCAAGCATTTTTTTGCGGACGTGCATTTTTCACACAGATGCAAGTTTTTGCCAGAGCGCGTTTTTTTTCTTACTGGCGCGCGCGAGATGACTAATAAATATCGTAACATTAAAAATATCACAACATTAAAAATATTGTTAATTGTTTCTCCAAACCCATCTGCACGTACAGTTTTGTCATCTTCTCCTTCGTCGACTTTGCCACACCATCATGTTAATTATCTCATTACATGTCATATCGATTGCTAGAAGACAAGTGGTTTAATGAAAATAGATATAAAGAAAGTCGTAAATACATGTCAAATCGATAAGTGGTACTATTGCGGCATGTGTATTTTTGCGCGCGCGGGGTTTGCAAGCTGCGGGAGCTAGCATCGTCACATTGGGACAGTAGTACTATTGAGGCGGGGGTAACGTCATAGTGGCACAAACGACACAGACAAATACAGACACAGACACCGACACACACACATCGACATAGATAGATGACACAGACAGACATAGACACACAAACAAAGACACAAACGCAGACACACATGCATGCAAACACATACACAGGCACACAGACACCGACACACACACACACACACACAGACATAGACACAGATACAGACAGACACAGACACATGAACACAACCACAAACACACAGACACAAACACACAGACACAAACACACACATGCACAAACACACATAGACACACAAACGACACAAACGACACAGACATAGGCACACAGACATATATAGATATGCATAAACATCGATACACTACACACACAAACACAGATACACGTACACGTACACATGCATGCAAAAACATGCACAGATGACCCCAACACAAACACAAACACATACAGACAAACACACACACACAAACATAAATAAATGACACAGACAGACATAAACACACAAACAAAGACACAAATGCAAACACACATGCATGCAACACATACACAGGCATACAGACACCGACACACACGCACACACAGATAGACATAGACACAAATACAGACAGACACAGACACACAAACACAACCACAAACACACAGACACAAACACACAGACACAAACACACACATGCACAAACACACACATGCACAAACACACATAGACACACAAACGACACAGACATAGGCATACATACAGATATAGATATGCATAAACACCGATACACTACACACACAAACACAGATACACGTACACGTACACATGCATGCATAAACATGCACAGATGATGAGTCCTGATCATATATACATTTATGGACTCATCCGGGCCGTTATTTTGTCAATATCACGCACTTTAGCCTTATTATAGTCTATATTTGATAACCCATGCTAGGTGCACATTTAGGCCCACTTTGGTGTGTTTTCGTGTGTATTATCTTTAGTAGTATTCACATGTTGTTAAGTGCCACTTTCGGTGGCTAGATCTGTGTTTGTGCTGGAATAGGAGGCGTGCAAGTGTTTCCGGTGCAATTCTGCACAGGAACACTGCGCACGATCACTTGTTCTAGTGCGCACGACCACCGGTCGTGCGCCACTAATCGTGCGCACTTAACCCTTTTTCACGAGTTCTGTCTGGTGCAGTGCGCACGACCATCGACTCTAGTGCGCACGACCATCGGTCGTGCGCCACTGCTCGTGCGCATTGACCATTAAATTTCTGAGTTCTGTTTGCTGTAGTGCGCACGACCATCAACTCCAGTGCGCACGACCACCGGTCGTGCGCCACTGGTCGTGCGAACATTGTATTTCATGATTTCATCTCGTGCAGGTTCTGTCCAGGCAGTGCGCACGATCGCAGGATTCCAGTGCGCACGACCACTGGTCGTGCGCCAATGATCGTGCGCAGTGTTTAATCCAGCGCCTATTTAAGCGCCTGTTGCGATTTTAGGGCGGATTATCATTCCGGGAGCGGGATTTCTGCTCCGCACGCCACCGACCGCCCCCTTGGATCGCCCCTACTTCATCTCCTACGCAAGGGGAAGCTTCCTCGGTCCATTCCTAGACATCCTCCATCGTCCGTGAGTGTTCTCCATCATCCGCAAGCCTCCAAGCAATCATTTTCGCTTTCCGCCCGGTGAGAAGAAGAAGAGACCTTGAGTCGAAGACGACGGAGCACGTAGGGAGATTGTGACAGCCCTCTACGCCGGAAGCATTGTCCGCCCGAGTCCGGAGGTAGCCCGACAACCTACCATTCCGGCCGTGAACGGCCGCTAGTCTTCACCGCCGGTTATCTCCTTCCCTCTTTCCTTGATTGTACCCCTGTGAAGCTTTCACTAAATGAATATTGTGATATCTACTTGATGAGAATGAATGTTTCTGTGTTCTTATTCATGGGTTGGTTGTGATTCACCACGTTCAAGCGCACTCACTCACACACGCACGCAAGGGGTTTGTTCCGTGTTGGCAAGAGCTAACGACGGTTGTGAAGAGGTGTTTGCGACCCTCACTCTCTCGCGCCTGAGTCCACTTCATTCGCCTCACGAAGCACGGCATCGCGGCCGTTGCATCCACCCCACGTTGCGAAGCGGTGTTCTCGACCCGCATCTCTTTTATTGTTGTTAAAATTAGGAAAACCAACCAAAAACCCCTTGTTGTGTTTGTAAAACGCTTGTGTAACAATATTCACTACACGATTCGATCACCCATCCTGCATTCCTCAAGAGACCGACATCCGGGGAATTTATTCTCCACAATTATTACTTGACAGCGACCGGTGCACTTGCCGACGCGCATCAAGTTTTTGGCGCCGTTGCCGGGGAATGCAGGCGTGTTTCGTCTTGTGTTGTGACTTTCGTTATACGAGCAGTTGTTTTTTATTTTCTCCGTTTTTCTTTTTGTTTTTGACAGTTCATGCAGAGGCAGGTCGCAGGTGAACTCGCACCTTTTGATCCAGAAATCGAACGAACTGCTCGCGCGCGAAGGCGCGCTGCGGCTGTACAAGCGGCCATGGGTGATCAGGTAGACCCAAATGATGTTGATCCGAGAATGCCCGGCGTGGGGGAACATCAGCCTGGGATTGAGCAGGAGGCAGTCAGGCCTCGACCCCGCACGATGAGGGACTACACCACTCCAACTGCTGGGAGTGTGTATCCGGGGTTCGGGCCAAACATTATGAATAATCAGTTTGAGATCAAGCCAGCGATCTTAAACATCATCCGGAACAACACTCAGTTCTCGGGGTTGGCCAGCGAAGATCCGCATCTGCATCTGGCGGAGTTTTCTGATATTTGCGGAACCTTCCGCTACGCAGGGATTGCTGACGACACGGTTAAGCTTAGACTGTTTCCCTTTTCACTCCGCGACAAAGCAAAGGTGTGGCTCCACTCCATTCCGCCCGGGACTGCTGCAACTTGGGATGCCCTCGCATCCAAGTTCCTTGCTAAATTCCACCCTGTGGATAAGATTGTAAGCTTGCGGCGGGAGATCGCCACATTTCGCCAACTCGACCAAGAGACCCTTGCTGAAGCATGGGAGCGCCTCAACGATCTCCTTCGCCGTTGCCCTGGCCACGAGCTCCAACCATGGAATGTGGTTGAATTGTTCTACTTCGCGATCGAGCCCAACTACAGGGCAATGATCGATGCTGCGGCGGGTGGCACCTTGATGAACCACACTCCTGAAGAAGCCCTTCGAATTCTGCGCGACACTGCCTCCCACAGTACATTCTGGACTGCAGGGAGAAATGCTCCAAGAAGTGGCCGAGGTCTTTTCATGGTCGACTCACTCCCCACTCCATCTGCGCCTGTTGCTATCATTACTTGTGAAGGATGTGGAGGCGGAGGCCATCATGCTTATGAATGTTCGGGGAACCACATGGCAGGTGATTTCGCACACTTGACCTTAAATGAATCTGTGAACTATGTAGGAAATCAACCCAAGGGGGCGCCTTACAATAACGCCTATAATCCGGGAGCGAGAAGTCATCCAAACTTCTCTTGGAATCCCAACACGCCCGGCCAACGATGGTCACCGGGGCAGCATCAAAATGATGCTTACGCCTCCGGGAGCCAACCGAGGCCGCCGCACCCGGATTATAACCAAGCACCCCCCACCCAAAAGAAAAGTAATTTAGAAGAGATGATGGAGAAATTCCTGCTTGCAGCTAATTCAAACATGGTAAATCAAACCGCATCTATGCGAAACTTGGAGACGCAATTGGGCCAATTGGCTCAAGCGCTAACCGAGCGTTCGCAGGGAACCCTTCCCAGCAACACGGAAAAGAACCCTATTGATCAAGGGAAAAGTCTGGGAGATGCGGTAGATGCCAAACCGAGTGAGCTGGTAATCTCGTGCTCCATCAATAAGGTTGAAACCAAGGCTTTATGCGATTCCGGTTCCTCCCGCAACGTTATTGCACTGCAAGATGTTGCGAAGTTACAGCTGGAGATGAACACGGAGGAAAGGAAATCGCTGATTCTCGCTAATGGCACGATTGTCCAATCTGAGGGGGAAGTAAAGAATGTGGAGGTAACGGTTGAGGGGACAACTGTAGTAGCTGATTTTCAGGTTCTAGGCCCGCAAGAAAACCAGTCCATTCCTATCTTGGGGGTGCCGTTCTTGAAAGAGAGCGGTGCTACCCTTGATTTTGCTACGGGATGCATTTCCCTAACCAATGTGGTGCAGCAACCTACTTGCCCTGAAGCCACAACTGAAATATTCACTCCGCCCCCTCTCGTTATTTCTGATGAATTTCTAAGCGGTGCAGGAAAGGTACATGTTCAAGAAACAGGTGAAGGAGGAATGGAAGAGTTCCAATCGGATGAGGAAGAAGAGGTCGACTTCCGGAAAGAGTTCGACTCCGAGATGGAGGAAGACGACAGTTCGGGAAACGTTGACTTGAATATAGTTAGGGATGATATTTATTTATCTCCGTGTGATGAATCATGTAATAAACTATGTAAGCGCTCCATCTCGTGGGCCGATCCGGTAGTCACCATGATGCCGGAAGTGACGCCACCTGATTCTAAGGCAGAAAAATCTGAGAACTCTCAGCGGTGGCAGTCTCCAACTGTCACCAAACTAAAAAAGGAAAAACTTCTGCGTGACGCTCGTGCTGCTGCTCTCCGTGGCAAGGTGGCGGAGGTTAGGGGAGCATTGGGTAATACCAGTGCTGGCCCTAAAGCCTTCACCTCCCGCCTACGTGCTACGGGAGAAGCGCACCATAAGAGCGCTTTTAGTTGATGTGTGTTATATTTGCTGTGAAGAACTATTTCTGAGTATTTCTTTTTAATTCCTGCACTCTTTATAAACACTGTTAATACAGGTATTTGGTCCAGCTTAAGGACGTTAAATGAAAGCGCTACTGGGAGACAACCCAGATTTCCTGTTTTCGTATTTCTTTTTATCTAACTTCTTTTAGTTCAGCTTTTGTATCTGCTTTTGTTGCTTTGAGTTTGTGCTTGCAGGTTTTGTGTTCGATGGAGCGGATGCTGCGGACTATTCTTGATTATTTACGCCAATCGTCTGGTATGCTCATTTCTGAGCATTGGGTAACACTTCCTCCCCTCTTTCAGCTTCAAATTTCTAGATATCGTGTTTAGCTTAAGTCTGGGGGAGCGGTTGTTATTATCCACTGTGCACGAGCTGCATTGCATACTAGAAGGTTGCTTTTTATTTTTCATTATCATTATCATTGTTGCATTCCTTACACACCACTTCACCCACTTGAGTGCGTGCTTGTCTTTTTGTGTTGTTCCGTTTAAATTAGTTTGGTTGGAATGTGAAATAGTTTGTTAACATAGGAATTATTATTTGGAGCGCGATGTCGACTCATGTAGTGTACTAGTCACGTCGCATGTTATGGTAGAATTTGAGTAGAACTAGATTTTCTTTATGCATCTAATTTATATTTAGTATTTCTGCGTAAATTTAGATTTAGTATACTCAAATGGTGAATTTGTATGAAATTGACGATAACCTGGTGTTGTGTGTGTGCGATTGCTAGTCGTGTGTTGCTCGAGTCGGGAGGAAGGTTTATCTTTCTCGTGGGCTAAGAACTTGCCCCAAGCGACTCTCGAGGCATGGGTGAGAGCTACTCGTTGAGTTAAAAATGACGTAGGCCACCATTTGGCTAGTTTGAGCTTTGTTATTCCATGTCCATTTCATTCACCTTTGCGAGCCAAATTTGTGCCTACCAATCCTTTGTTCAGCTCCTCTTCATCCACCAAAGCCTGAAACCTATCCTACACCCGCAACCAAAAATGTTTTAACTGTGCTCATAATTTTCAACTTGTGTGGTGTTTGGAACCATTGTGTTATGAAGGGAAAATAAAGTTTATCCGCTGATTTTGAACCAACCGGAGGATACATAAAAGAAGAAAAATATGTAAAAGAAAAAAAAAGTAGTTTGAAAAAAAAAATCCTCCTGAGCTAAAAACAGAAAATCTGTTGGAATTTGTGAAGAAGGCCGTTTGCACACCTGGTTTTCATGATAAGTCTGGGGGTGTGTCACACGAGCATAGTTGTTTGGTTTTGTGGGGTGCAGCGTTCCGATAGCTCACTTGGGTTGCGCAGCCATCGTGTTTAACTTTGAATATCATACCGTAACCTAAGCCTCGTTTTAATCCTATAAGTCCTACTGATTTGATTTGCGAGTTTGCTAGCGCCGTGGAGAGAGTGTGACCGGGCGAGCGTATGGTTCACGACGTTGATGGATTTCAGCGGAGTTATTCCTAAGCCCCGATCTTTTGCAACACCCGCCTCAGTGTCTCGTCGCTTTCATACCGGGCATGATCGCCAAATTCGTCATAATTCACCAACTGAGTATAATTAAATCTCTACTTACGCTTTAATACTTACGTAAATTAGTTAGCATAGTTAGAATCTCTTTCTACTAGAATTTCTACTCGCATGCGTATGTTACTTCGCACCGTACTCCCTTGTGTAATTCTCTATGTTAACTATCGTTTTCGCGCTCCGCCGGATTCGTTTGCTCGGGACGCGCAAACAGTTAAGTCTGGGGGTGTGATGAGTCCTGATCATATATACATTTATGGACTCATCCGGGCCGTTATTTTGTCAATATCACGCACTTTAGCCTTATTATAGTCTATATTTGATAACCCATGCTAGGTGCACATTTAGGCCCACTTTGGTGTGTTTTCGTGTGTATTATCTTTAGTAGTATTCACATGTTGTTAAGTGCCACTTTCGGTGGCTAGATCTGTGTTTGTGCTGGAATAGGAGGCGTGCAAGTGTTTCCGGTGCAATTCTGCACAGGAACACTGCGCACGATCACTTGTTCTAGTGCGCACGACCACCGGTCGTGCGCCACTAATCGTGCGCACTTAACCCTTTTTCACGAGTTCTGTCTGGTGCAGTGCGCACGACCATCGACTCTAGTGCGCACGACCATCGGTCGTGCGCCACTGCTCGTGCGCATTGACCATTAAATTTCTGAGTTCTGTTTGCTGTAGTGCGCACGACCATCAACTCCAGTGCGCACGACCACCGGTCGTGCGCCACTGGTCGTGCGAACATTGTATTTCATGATTTCATCTCGTGCAGGTTCTGTCCAGGCAGTGCGCACGATCGCAGGATTCCAGTGCGCACGACCACTGGTCGTGCGCCAATGATCGTGCGCAGTGTTTAATCCAGCGCCTATTTAAGCGCCTGTTGCGATTTTAGGGCGGATTATCATTCCGGGAGCGGGATTTCTGCTCCGCACGCCACCGACCGCCCCCTTGGATCGCCCCTACTTCATCTCCTACGCAAGGGGAAGCTTCCTCGGTCCATTCCTAGACATCCTCCATCGTCCGTGAGTGTTCTCCATCATCCGCAAGCCTCCAAGCAATCATTTTCGCTTTCCGCCCGGTGAGAAGAAGAAGAGACCTTGAGTCGAAGACGACGGAGCACGTAGGGAGATTGTGACAGCCCTCTACGCCGGAAGCATTGTCCGCCCGAGTCCGGAGGTAGCCCGACAACCTACCATTCCGGCCGTGAACGGCCGCTAGTCTTCACCGCCGGTTATCTCCTTCCCTCTTTCCTTGATTGTACCCCTGTGAAGCTTTCACTAAATGAATATTGTGATATCTACTTGATGAGAATGAATGTTTCTGTGTTCTTATTCATGGGTTGGTTGTGATTCACCACGTTCAAGCGCACTCACTCACACACGCACGCAAGGGGTTTGTTCCGTGTTGGCAAGAGCTAACGACGGTTGTGAAGAGGTGTTTGCGACCCTCACTCTCTCGCGCCTGAGTCCACTTCATTCGCCTCACGAAGCACGGCATCGCGGCCGTTGCATCCACCCCACGTTGCGAAGCGGTGTTCTCGACCCGCATCTCTTTTATTGTTGTTAAAATTAGGAAAACCAACCAAAAACCCCTTGTTGTGTTTGTAAAACGCTTGTGTAACAATATTCACTACACGATTCGATCACCCATCCTGCATTCCTCAAGAGACCGACATCCGGGGAATTTATTCTCCACAATTATTACTTGACAGCGACCGGTGCACTTGCCGACGCGCATCAACAGACGACCCCAACACAAACACAAACACATACAGACAAACACACACACACATATATATATATATATTATTTATAAGCAAGGTGACTTGCGGTGGATCGAAAGCTCGACGAACCACCTTGAAAAAAGCTCGATTCTGAGTCGAGATCGAGTTCGTTGAGCTCGAGCTCGATTATGAGTCCAGCTCGAGTTCGATGAGCTCGAGCTCGATTACGAGTCAAGCTCGCGCTCAGATATTAAAAAAATGTTTCATTTTCTAACTTCAAATTATATCATGTGAAATATTGGAGGGAAATTTCATTAGATCATACATGCATACATGAAATATTTGGAGGGAAATTTCCCTCCAATAAAATAATTAATTAATACATTAATTACTAAAACAATACTAAGATCCCTCTCGATCGACCCCATCCGCCATTCTCAAAACCCTCTGTCGCGACTGGCAGCTTCTTCAAATCCTCCGGTGAATCGGCACCACTCCTCGTCGATAACCCCTCCGGCGTCTCGTATTTCATTCTCCAACATCTCATTTTTAACGATGGAGAGGTGGGCTTCCGTTCTGCTCAACCGCTGGTCTACGCTAGGGTTCTCTCATCGTTGGGGCTGGAAAGGCTCGTGAGCTCCTCAGTTACTTTCCTCCACCGTGAGCCTCCTCCCCTTTCCCCTTTTTTCTGTACCCTAATTGAGCAGCTAATTAGAGATGCCTTGTAGAGGCTAGGGTTTCCGTTTTGAGATGGACCAGTGAGTCTACGAAAGGCTCATGAGCTGGAAAGGCTCGTGAGCTCCTCGGCTAGGATTTCGTAGTCTGTCGGCATTGCTTAAATATGTAGTATGAAACATAGCTAGATTACATATATATATGCTCATTTGTAGCTGTTCAAATACTTTTTTTTTACTCACCTCTCAAGTTTTCACATAGAGGCTCTTTAGGTGAGGTGTAACAATACCAAAAAAATATCTCAATGGTGCATGTCCAAAAACATATTTGTGTGTGACAATCACTACCTCATGTTTGGATTTTTAACTCTTACCCCATGTTTTTCATTTTCATGAATTTATAACCTAATTAATCTCTAATCTTCTTCTTCCATCGCAGCACACATTCTGCCGGTATTGTTTGGGAAAGCCTCAAGTTTGGATTTTCAACTCTTCCCTTGCACCATATAGTGGTATAATTTCAAATCACTTCTATTTTAAATATTTTTTAGATTTTTGTGGATTGAATTCAAGTTATGGATCTATTTTAAATATTTTTCTCCTCTAGGCGGCTTCATGTTATGGATAAAGATTGGATTTATGAACAAGATAGGTTTAGTTCCACTTATACAGAAGGCGTGGACTTATTTCTAGAGTTTGCACGGGAAAACGCTATTTATTATGGAGATAAAATTCTTTGCCCATGCAATGTATGTCGAAACACTAAACCAAAAAGTTATATTGAAGTTAAAGCAGACTTGCATGTGAAAGGGTTTTATAAGTACTATAAAGATTGGATACATCATGGAGAAACTAAAATGACTACAAGATGTGATGCTAGTAGTGAATCTTCTCAAAATCCTAGAAATAATTTCGAAGAAAATGATGATATTGAAGCCATTGATGATTTAGTAGATGTGATACAAGAGATTGGAGATGTAGAACTTCCTGAGAATACTACAGAAGAAAATAGTGGTTCTTTTTCAAGTCTATTATGTAACGCCAGACGTGGACTATACCCAGGTTGCAAAAAATATTCTTTGTTAACATTCATTGTTAAATTGCTTCATATCATAGTAATGAACAAGATGTCAGATAAATCGGTAAACATGCTTCTTGAATTACTAAAAGATGTGATGCCAGAAGGTAATCTTATTCCAACGTCTCTTTATTGGACTAGGAAACTTCTTTGTGGTTTAGGTTTGGGGTACAAGAAGATTGATGCATGTAAATATGATTGTGCACTATTTTGGAAGGAGAATGAGAAGAAAGGTGCGTGTCCTGTGTGTGAAGAACCACGTTGGAAATACAACGATGGAAAAGGAAAATTGATTCCTCAAAAGGTTTTGTGGCATTTTCCCTTAAAACCAAGACTACGAAGAATTTATATGTCTTCTAAAATTGCATCTTACATGAGGTGGCATACTGAGAAGCATATAGAGATAGAAGGTACTTTAAGTCATCCCGTGGATTCACCTGCATGGAAGAATTTTGATGCAAACTATCCTAGTTTTGCCGCAAATCCACGTAATGTTAGACTTGGATTGACGACTGATAGGTTTAATCCATTTGGAAATATGAATACTTCTTATAGTATGTGGCCGGTTGTGCTAATTCCTTATAATATGCCATTATACAAAGGGATGAAAGATGAGTTTTTTATGATGTCATTGCTAATTCCTGGCCCACGTGCACCTGGAAAAGATATTGATATTTATCTTAGACCATTGATAGAAGAATTGAAAGATTTATGGAATGGCGTTGAGACATACGACACATATGCTAAACAAACATTTAAAATGCATGCTGCAATTCTGTGGACAATTAATGACTTTCCAGCTCTTAGTAACTTATTTGGGTGGACCACAAAGGGATTTGGGGCATGCCCATCTTGTTTATATGGTACAGATTCTAAAAGGATTCGAAGTAAGATATGCTATATGGGACATCGTCGTTATCTACATAACGATCATCCATATCGAAAGAGTAAATTGTTCGATGGAAAGTCAGAAATGCGTTCAAAACCTTTGGAGTGGAGTGGAGCACAATTACTTTCAAATTTGAGCACACTCGAACATAATTTTGATAAATTTGGAAAACACCCAAGCAAACGAAAGAGGAAATGCAACATTGAAGAAGGAAATTGGGTGAAGAAAAGCATCTTCTTTGAACTACCATACTGGCATAAGCTTTTGATACGACACAACATTGATGTAATGCATGTTGAAAAAAATATTTGTGATAATATGTTGGGCACGTTAATGAACATTGATGGAAAAAATAAAGATACAGAAAAAGCACGAGAAGATTTGTGAGATCTTAACATTAGGAAGGAGTTGCACTTGATTAGAAGTGGAAGTACTATAATAAAACCTCAAGCATGCTACAATTTATCTTCGGATGAAAAAAAAATTGCAATTTTTTAAAACATGTCAAGTTTCCGGATGGCTATGCTTCAAATATTTTGAGATGCGTAGAAGATGGAAAGATTTATGGCCTTAAATCTCATGATTGTCATGCTATTACAATGATTAATTCCTATTGGTATTCATGGGTTTCTACGCCCAGATGTCATTGAGGCACTATACGAGCTATGGGATTTCTTTAAAATTTTATGCTCGAAAACACTAAAGGTAGAACATACCGAGGAATTGGAAAGTAATATTCCAATTATTTTGTGCAAATTGGAGAAAATATTTCCTCCAGCTTTTTTCGATGTAATGTTTCACTTGGCTATTCACCTTCCAAAGGAGGCAAAGATTGTTGGCCCAGTTCATTCACGTTGGATGTACCCTATTGAAAGGTAAATTTATTTATGCATTCTTACATCATCTTCATACATAGCATAAACCAAAAATATGTTGTTCTTATTATTGAGTGTCTTTTCAGGTTTCTAAAATCACTTAAAGGCTATATACGTAATAAAGTTCGTCCAGAGGGTTCAATAGCGGAAGGATATATTGTAAAAGAGTCATTGACATTTATTTCAATGTATCTAAATGAAATAGAAACAAGGTTTAACAAAGATAAAAGAAATGATGATGGAGCAGAAGATCAACAAGAGTGTGAATGGTCTGTGTTTGCATTAAAAGTGAGGCCCTTTGGACCTCTCCGTCGTTGCCATGCACTTTCAAAAAAAGATCTAGATGCAGCTCATAAATTCATATTAAATAATTGTAACGAAGTGGATACTTTTAAAAGGTTCGAAACATGTAGGAGCTAGTAGATTCATATTAAACCATTATCATTATTCTTACTTTATATCTAAATTTAAGTTACTTATTGTCTTTTATAGTATGCACATGAAGGAGCTAAAAAGGCAAATGATAGGAACATTGACCAAACTCACGAAGAACAGTTTCATTCTTGGTTTCAAGCTCATGTAAGGTCCAATAACGAAATTATTCTCCTATACTGTTAATTTAAAATTTCACTTAACCAATCAACTTTTTTGTTTACCATGTATAGATAAATAGATTGCATCACGAACAGTGTAGAGGAATTTCTAAAGAGTTATGGGCATTGGCAAATGGTCCACAATCATACTTAACAAAATTCTACTATGGTTGTATTGTTAATGGAGTACGATTCATAAAAAGATCGAGATGATCGTCGAACCACACAAAATAGTGGTTTACTTGTTGAGGGGGAACATCAAAATGAAATGCTTGAGTTTTATGGAGTATTGACAAGAGTAGTTGAAATGACCTATCTTCATGGAAATAAAGTAGTATTATTTTTGTGTGAATGGTTTAACACTGGTGGGAAAAAGACTATGCAAAAAGATAAATATTTTGTGAGCATTGATATAAGATCTCGTTGGTATAGTGATGATTCGTTCGTTCTTCCAAACCAAGTGCAACAAGTGTTCTATGTCGATGACACAAAACTAGGTGAGCATTGGAAAATTGCACAGCTTGTATGTCATAGACACCTTTGGGATATTAAGGAACAAGATGACCTAGAAATGGAGGAAATGAATGATAGCATAGGTGAGTCTATGGTTCGAGAGGCTTTTCAACAACATCAGTCTTCTAATAATGAATTGATATATGTTATTGAGGATCATAACTTGCAATTTCTAGCAAGAGAAGATATAGAACCTGATATTATAAATGTGGAAGATCTAACTAAAATCCACGAAGAGAGGGAACATAGTAATGATAACGTTGACGAAGATGAGTCTACAAATGAAGATGATGAAACACTTGTGCAATATTGTGATGAAGATGAGCCATGGTGCGTCAAGTTTATTTCTTATCTATTATGATGAAACTCTAGTCCAATTCTTACTTTTCATATTTGTGATTGAATATTATTCTAATGTAATATTTAACATTTGTATCTTATTTAACATTTGTATCTTATTTACTTTGCAGAAAAATGCCTCCGAAGAATGTCATTCTACGTCGCCCTGTAACAAGGAGTAAAGCGTTGTTTGTTAATGATGAACCAACAAATGATGTTGTTGTTGAAATGTCTAGTATACCACCATCGTCTACTCTACCACCATCGTCTACTCTACCACCATCGTCTAGTCTACCACCATTGTCTAGTCTACCACCATCGTCTAGTCTACCACCAACGCCTAGTCTACCACCATCGTCTAGTCTACCAACCACACCTTTATCTAGTGCACAACCATCATCTCTTTGATCACATCATATTCATGATGATGTTGCGGCTAGTGAATTTGATGATGGAAGTCCACCACAGATATCTGATAATACTGGTAAGCATTCCTTAATTATATTTCATACCGATGTTTATTATTTACTAGAACCATATATTTATTAAATTTGTTTAATTTTGCAGTGGTAAGCTCTAGTAAAAAAAGAGGTCGTGGGGCGAGCACAGGAAAATCTATCGAGAAAGCTATTGAAGAAAATGTATGTTTTATTTTTATTGAAAGTTACATATTATCACACTATATGATAACATACATTTTTTAGGATAAGAAATTGCTTGAGATTGAGTTACCTGAAGGCTTCAAGAAACCACGTCGTTTTGCAAATCACCTAGCAAATGGGATAGGCGTTGTTATTAGGCATAGTCTAGGATTGGATTTCTTGACCCCCTGGAGCGAAATTGAAAATGAACGTATACTTCCTGTATATGCTGGATTAGATGTAAGTAATTTTGTATATGGCATTTTTTTTCAATTTGGTAGGAATAACTAAATATATATGTTGTTCCTTTGTATCAATGGTTTGATATAAAGGGATGGTCTACAGATCAATTAGTAAAAGGCTATATGGATGAAATGTTTTAGCGTAGTTGTACGCATTGGAGAGGGAGATTATCTGCAGCTTATAAAGAATATGTTGCATTGGGAAAGAATCCAAGAGTTTGTAGCCCGTTTGATTGGATCTCACTCGAGAAGTGGTGTGCCTTGTGCGATTACTTCGACAGTGAGAGTTTTAAGGTGAATTTTAGTAATTAACAAAATCATGTTTAATATATATATATATATATGTATATATGATTAGTAAAAGCTTCGGTACATGCACTCATATGTGAATTTGAATAATAACAGAAAAGGCCCAAAACAAACGTTGATAATAGGTCACAAATGTTGTTTACTCATACGCCAGGTTCCAAATCCTATCGTTCACGACTATTGGAAATGGTAATGTAATGATATTATTAGTGAATTTTGATTATTACCTCATATTCTCTAATATTATGTTCATATGTAGGTTAATCAAAGTCTTGTTGAGAACTTTGCTAACACTCATAAGAAGAATGGTGTGTTTGTTAGTGAGAAAGCTAAAGCAGCATATGTAAGTCAAAATTTAAACTAGTAGATAGAATTGATGTTTGTTAGTGATAACTTATGTTTCTATTGTAACATTATTTTACAGCTTGAAATGGAAAGGCTGAGAGCATCAACAGTTGAATATGACGGTGAAAGCTTAATGTCCGAGAGAGAAATTATAAAAAAAGAACTTGGAAATAAGTCTGGTTATGACAAAGGATTAGGCTATGGGATTGTTCCTTCCAAACAAAGGAAGAAAATAATTAACGAGTCCACTCATATGAAAGAGAAGTTAAATTCGACAGAAGAAGAATTGCGCAATGCCAGCTCTCATATTGCATCCCAGACAAAGCTTATTGAAAGGCAGGAAGCGTTGATTCAAACTCACAATACAGAAATTGCATATTTAAAAGAAGGACATAATGAGTTGAAGGAGATGTTGACTGCTGTTTTGGAAAAATATGGCCAACTTTGATGACTTTTTGGTGCTATTTGGTTGAAAAACCCTCCTCTGTGAGCTCTTTCTTCCTTTCCCTCCACATCTCTTCTTCTATTATTATTTTTGGTGCATTTGAATTCATTTTGGTTTAGTCATTGGTTTATGTTTGATGGTTTCTTATAGTCACTAATGCCTAAGTACATCATGTCTTTCCTTATAGTTTCAATCCATGTCTTTTTTATAAATAAAATTGCTGCTGCGGGTTTGCTGCAGCTGCAGCAAACTGCAGCTGCGGGTTTGTTGTAGCTGCAGCAAACTGCAGCTGCGGGTATGCTGCAGCTGCGGGTTTGCTGCAGCTGCAGCAAACTACAGCAGCAAGTTTGATGTGGGTTTGCTTAGGATTGCACTAGAATATGCAAAAAATGGGAATGTGGAACACCACTTAACATTCAGTCTGTAATGCATGAAGAGGAGTTATTCAGTTCTCTGATTGGTTGAACTTATGTAGAATCTAGAATTTCAGTAGTTTACTGCAGCAGCGAGTTTGCTGCAGCTGCATCAAACTCTTTGGTGTGAGTGTTGTGTATGCATTTGTGCTGAGTGTTGTGTGTGTAGTTGTGTTGTGTATGCAACTGTGAGGGATATGTGTGCAGCTGGGTTGAGTGCAGTGTTGTGAAGTGCGTGTTATTTTTTGTGCAGTGAGTGTTTTGTGCAGAGTGTATTGTGTTGGGAGTGAGTAGTGTAGTGTGTTGTGCAGAAAGTAATGAAATATGCTCTTCCCTTGTAGCTGCAGTTTGCCGCAACTGCAGCAAACTGGCAGCAAGCAGTTTGCTGCATCAAATTGCAGTTGCCAATTTGCTGCATTGCTGCAGGTGCCAGTTTGCTGCATTGCTGCAGCTGCCAATGTGTAGTGCTTTGTAGTGAGTGTGCTGTGTTGTAAGTGAGTAGTACGCTGTGTTGTGTAGTGAGTAGTACGATGTGTTGTGCAGTGTTATGTTGTGCAATGATTAGTAAGTGTGCAGTGAGTGTGTAGTGATTTGCAGTGCAATGAGTGTTATGTGGTGCAGTGAGTGTGTTGGGCAGAGAGTGTGGTGTGCAGTGACTGAGTGGTGGGCTGTGTTGTGCAGTGAGTGTGTTGTGCAGTGAGTGTGTTGTGCAGTGAGTAGTGTTGTGCAATGAGTGTTGAGTTGTGTTGTGCAGTGAGTTGTGTTGTGTAGTGAGTGTGTTGTACTATAGTGAGTGTGTTGTGCTAGATCATAAAATGCTAATGTATTATACTACAGTGAGCTGTGTTCTTCAATTTCTTATTAAAACTGCTAATGTACTAGATCATAAAATATAGCTATCACTGTATTACTCAAATGAACTTGCATGTTTAGGGTTCTTCAACTGCTTATTCAATTATCTTATCCAATGCTTATGTATTGTAATGATCAAATGAACTATTTATGTATTAAACTTCGTCTAAGTATTAGTTTTAAGCCTTTATGCCTTGTAAAGCTTACACATTTTCAAATCACACCCATGAATCCTCTTTATATTATCTTTTTGCCCCCTTTAAAGTGTTGCTGCCCCCTTTAAAAATTGCTCTCTTTTATTTCCTTGGTGCATTTGAATTCATTTTGGTCTAGTCATTGGTTTATGTTTGATGGTTTCTTATAGTCACTAATGCCTAAGTACATCATGTCTTTCCTTATAGTTTCAATCCATGTCTTTTTTATAAATAAAATTGCTGCTGCGGGTTTGCTGCAGCTACAGCTGCAGTAAACTGCAGCAGCGGGTTTGCTGCAGCTGCAACAAACTACAGCAGCAGGTTTGTTGCGGGTTTGCATAGGATTGCACTAAAACATGCAAAAAAATGGGAATGTGGAACATCACTTAGCATTTCAGTCTGTAATGCATGAAGAGGAGTTATTCAGTTCTCTGATTTGGTTGAAGAATATAGAATTTCAGTAGTTTACTACAACAGCGAGTTTGCTGCAGCTGCATCAAACTATTTGGTTTGAGTGTTGTGTGTGCATTTGTGCTGAGTGTTGTGTGTGTAGTTGTGTTGTGTATGCAACTGTGAGGGATGTGTGTGCAGCTGCGTTGAGTGCATTGTTGTGAAGTGCATGTTACTTTTTGTGCAGTGAGTGTTTTGTGCAGAGTGTATTGTGTTGGGAGTGAGTAGTGTAGTGTGTTGTGCAGAAAGTAATGAAATATGCTCTTCCCTTGTAGCTGCAGTTTGTCGCAACTGGAGCAAACTGGCAGCAAGCAGTTTGCTGCATCAAACTTCAGCTGCCAATTTGCTGCATTGTTGCAGGTGCCAGTTTGCTGCATTGCTGCAGCTGCCAATGTGTAGTGTTTTGTAGTGAGTGTGTTCTGATGTGAGTGAGTAGTACGTTGTGTTGTGTAGTGAGTAGTACGATGTATTGTGCAGTGTTATGTTGTGCAATGAGTAGTAAGTGTGCAGTGAGTGTGTAGTGATTTGCAGTGCAATGAGTGTTATGTTGTGATGTGAGTGTGTTGGGCAGAGAGTGTGGTGTACAGTGACTGAGTGATGGGCTGTGTTGTGCAGTGAGTGTGTTGTGCAATGAGTAGTGTTATGCAATGAGTGTTGAGCTGTGTTGTGCAGTGAGTTGTGTTGTGTAGTGAATGTGTTGTATTGCAGTGAGTGTGTTGTGCTAGATCATAAAATGCTAATGTATTATACTACAGTGAGATGTGTTCTTCAATTTCTTATTAAAACTGCTAATGTACTAGATCATAAAATATACCTATCACTGTATTACTCAAATGAACTTGCATATTTAGGGTTCTTCAACTGCTTATTCAACTATCTTATCCAATGCTTATGTATTGTAATGATCAAATGAACTATTTATGTATTAAACTTCATCTAAGTATTAGTTTTAAACCTTTATGCCTTGTAAAGCTTCTACATTTTCACATCACACCCATGAATCCTCTTTATATTATCTTTTTGCCCCCTTTAAAGTGTTGCTGCCCCCTTTGATAATTGCTCTCTTTTATTTCTTTGGTGCATTTGAATTCATTTTGGTCTAGTCATTGGTTTATGTTTGATGGTTTCTTATAGTCACTAATGCCTAAGTACATCATGTCTTTCCTTATAGTTTCAATCCATGTCTTTTTTATAAATAAAATTGCTGCTGCGGGTTTGATGCAGCTGCAGCTGCAGCAAATTGCAGCAGCGAGTTTGCTGCAGCTGCAACAAACTACAGTAGTAGGTTTGCAGCGGGTTTGCTTAGGATTGCACTAGAACATGCAAAAAAATGGGAATGTGGAACATCACTTAGCATTTCAGTCTGTAATGAATGAAGAGGAGTTATTCAGTTCTCTGATTTGGTTGAACTTATGTAGAATCTAGAATTTCAGTAGTTTACTACAGCAGCGAGTTTGATGCAACTGCATCAAACTCTTTGGTGTGAGTGTTGTGTGTGTATTTGTGCTGAGTGTTGTGTGTGTAGTTGTGTTGTGTATGCAACTGTAAGGGATGTGTGTGCAGCTGCATTGAGTGCAGTGTTGTGAAGTGCGTGTTATTTTTTGTGCAGTGAGTGTTTTGTGCAGAGTGTATTGTGTTGGGAGTGAGTAGTGTAGTGTGTTGTGCAGAAAGTAATGAAATATGCTCTTCCCTTGTAGCTGCAGTTTGTCGCAACTGCAGCAAACTGGCAGCAAGCAGTTTGCTGCATCAAACTGCAGCTGCCAATTTGTTGCATTGCTGCAGGTGCCAGTTTGCTACATTGCTGCAGCTGCCAATGTGTAGTGTTTTGTAGTGAGTGTGTTGTGCTGTGAGTGAGTAGTACGTTGTGTTGTGTAGTGAGTAGTATGATGTGTTGTGCAGTGTTTTGTTGTGCAATGAGTAGTAAGTGTGCAGTGAGTGTGTAGTGATTTGCAGTGCAATGAGTGTTATGTTGTACAGTGAGTGTGTTAGGCAGAGAGTGTGGTGTGTAGTGATTGAGTGGTGGGCTGTGTTGTGTAGTGAGTGTGTTGTGCAGTGAGTAGTGTTATGCAATGAGTGTTGAGCTGTGTTATGCAATGAGTTGTGTTGTGTAGTGAGTGTGTTGTACTGCAGTGAGTGTGTTGTGCTAGATCATAAAATGCTAATGTATTATACTACAGTGAGCTGTGTTCTTCAATTTCTTATTAAAACTGCTAATGTACTAGATCATAAAATATAGCTAACACTGTATTACTCAAATGAACTTGCATGTTTAGGGTTCTTCGACTGCTTATTCAACTATCTTATCCAATGCTTATGTATTGTAATGATCAAATGAACTATTTATGTATTAAACTTCATCTAAGTATTAGTTTTAAACCTTTATGCCTTGTAAAGTTTACACATTTTCACATCACACCCATGAATCCTCTTTATATTATCTTTTTGCCCCCTTTAAAGTGTTGATGTCCCCTTTAATAATTGCTCTCTTTTATTTCTAGGGAGTTGGAGCTTGGAGCGAAAAGTGATGGTAGAAGATGCATTAGTCAAAAAGTGTAGAAGTTGATGTGTTTTGTAAAACATCTTGAACTTATTGTTGTTATGTAATATTGTTTTGTTATAGATGAGATGACACTTAGCTTGTACCCTATCTAGCTACTGCAAGTATTTCAAATTTAATATTTGTAATGTGTTTCCTTTTTATTAATTTGGCATATTTTTTCCTTCCCGTACTTTATTGAAATTTTAAATATGAAAACTATATTAGTTTTTAAGACCTATAATGATTTCTATTATTAAATATTTTAATTACAAATTATTAATGAATATAAAATATTATTACATAATATAAAACTATATTATACTTTAAATAATATTTCATATTTATAATAAAATCATGCGTACCCATCTAAATTAGGAATTGAAAATTTAATAATATAAATGAATTTTTTTGGTAAGCAAGGTATATAACAATTGTAACGAAATAATTATTGTTATGTTATAACAATTGTAACGAAATCAAACATTTGTAACGAAATATTCATATATTTGATATATAAATATAATTTCTTTAGTGGGGTAGAAGTCAAACATTTGTAACGAAATATTCTTTATTATAACTCATCTTATTGTGAGGAAGTAATGTTTGTCACAAATAAATTATTTGTAATGACAACAAAAAATTCGTTACAAGAACTTCTAGCGTCGAGCCTTAGGTAACGGTCATCACGTAAAGTAAATTCCGCTACAAAAACTTTGTGTAACGATATTAGTTACCTTTTGTAACATTTTTAGTCCTTACTAAAAGTATAATTTGTTGCAGTGCCTCCACTATTTACTGGTACTGATTATAATTATTGGAAAACAAGAATGCGTTATTTTTTAACTACCTTAGATAATGATGTTTGGGGCATGGTAGAATTTGCTACTCTCCACCAACATTTGTTGTTGGAGAAGTTATTATGGAAAAACCTAGAGATAAATGAGATGATAACGATAAGTTGAGATATAAGAATAACACTAAAGCTATGAACGTTTTATTTTGTGCTTTGGATAGAACGGAATTTAATAGAACTTGTGTTTGCGAAACTACTTATGACATAAGGGATTTATTAGAAATTACTCATGAAGGTACTTCGTAGGTCAAGAATTCAAAGCTCTTCCACCTTGAATTTGAATACGAGAAATTTCGGATGGAGGCGGATGAAGACGTAGATTCAATGTACACAAGGTTCACCAAAATCGTCAACAACTCAAAAGTACTTGGAAAGGTGTTCTCCAACGACGACTTGGTGAGAAAATTTCTAAGGTCTCTCCATCCAAAGTTCAATCCAAAGGTGATGGCTATCTCAGAGTCGCACAATCTGAAGAAGCTTCAAATTGAGAGTCTCATTGGGAACCTCAAGACCCATGAGGTTGAACTCAAAATTCAACAACAAGAGTACAACATTGAGCCAAAGAAGAAGGCCTTGGCATTAAAGTCAAAGAAGGAGGCTGACGGAGATGATGAGGAAGAGGGCGAGGATAGCCTTTTTGTGAAGAAGTTCAAAAGGCTCATGAAGAATCCGGAAAGGAGAAACACCTTCCGGAAATATTTCATCAAGAAAGGATCCACACCGAAGAAAGGAAAAGGTAGCGACGATGACGATGATGAGCGACCACCACCGGAGTGCTACCATTGTAGAAAGACCGGACACATACCGAGCCAGTGCCCAAAATATCTAAAAGAGCGTAAAGAAAAGCAACGCAAGGGAAAAGAGAAAAAGAAGGTCCTAAAGACGACTACTTGGGATGACTCCTCCTCCGACGAATCAAGCAGCTCATCCTCCAGCAGTGAAGAAGAAGCCAACTTGTGCCTCATGACAAAGAGCAACACATTATCCGATGATGAAAGTAGTGTCCAAAGCGACACAGGGGTAACTCTTCCTACTACTTATGATGGTTTATCTATTGAGTATTTACAAACATGCAAGTTTTTTGATAAAAGTTTAAAAGATATTTCTATTCTAAGTTCTGAAAATAAACTTTTGTTAAAAGAAAACAAAAAACCATCTAAACTATTAGGGAAAGAGAAAGTAGTTTGCCAAGAGTGCAATCACTCATTGGCAAGAGTGAAAGAACTTGAAGGAGCTATTTCTAAATCTCACTCCACTATTGAATTTCTTACTAAAGAAAAGGGGAGATTTAGAAAGAACATTAAAAACCTCTCTTTCTCAAATAGAAGAAGGAAAGAAATCTTTTGCAAATCGGTGCGTTATGTTAGTAACGGAAAACGCCGCACTTAAAGCCCGAATTCATGATCTAAATATGGCTATTAAAAAATTTGGAGTTGGGTAAAGGTCTCTCGACATGATCTTGTCCAACCAATGCCATGGTAGTGCCAAATATGACCTTGGGTATGTTATTGGGAGTTATCGCCCAATGTTAACCCTTAACGCTGGCGTTAGAAATAAATCCAGAAATTGTATTTCTATTAATAAAAAATAATTTCAAAATTCAAATGTTATCTCATCTTCCTGCAAGAGTTTATCCAAAACTCCGATTAGGGTTCAAAGAAATTAACCCTTAACTATATAGAGAGATTCCTCTTCAAACGGCTAGAATGAGACTTTTGTACATAGCTCCATGTGTACTGTACATGGCAGAAGCCCTAAATGGAAAGTCGTCAATAATTCAAAAAGAAAAGGCTGTTAAGTCTATTCGTCGAGTATACACGTGACATCTCTGGATTACTCGACGAATTGCTCTTAACCACTCGACGAAATGAACTTGCTTAGATTTGAAACAGAAAGATACTTCACTTCAGTGATCATGAGACTTCTCGAGATTACTCGATGAATTCGTCGAGTATTCACAAGACATCACTAGATCACTCAACAAATTTTACATGGCTAAACTGAATAATAAGATACTAAACTTTCAGAGAATACTCGAGTAAACTCGATGAATTGGTTGAGTGCTCACGTGAGATCTCGACGAATAAAATGAGTCTTCACGTGAGTACTCGGTGAATTTTACTTAGAACAATTTTGACAATCCAGAAACTAGAAAATAACTACTTCTTGATTATTCCTTGCACTTGGAGAAGAAGTACACCCCAATAGAGAGATTACACATGGATCAACATTATGTCCTACATAATGAGGAATTATAGTGCATAGCCCTGTGTTTTATGACCCATTGTAATCTGACATTGGTTTGTACTTAGCAATTATAAGTCCTGCACCAACATAACTAAAATACAGTATCCAATACAAAATCAATTCATCTTAGTTCAAGGGGGGCTGCTTCAAATCAAGGTTATTATGGATACAATACCCAACAATCTCCCCATATTTGAAGAAGTCAGAACCCTATATACTAAGTTGAATTGCACAGAGAATAATAATAAACACAGACACAAAAAATGATAAATTGAATTTGAAATTAAAACTAGATCATCAAAACAGTAATATCTATATAAATGTTCTTAAGGGCTTTCAAAATTCACACATCATTTTACTAAGACATCTTAGCATGATGCCTTTTGCTTTTCTCCAATTGCCTGTCAAAGTAAGCATTTGTCTTTGGATAGTACTTGGGAGGAGCAGGAGGTGCATCAGTGTTGTTGTGGACATACTTTCTGAAATGAATCTTTCTTTTGAACTTGGCAGCTTCACGTTTGTTCAGTTCTTCCTAACTATAATGATTCTGAGGCAGCTCATTTGAAATGTTGATCAAGTTGTATGTATACATGATAATCCCTTTTGAGATAGGACTCCAAACTTCAGCAACCTCTCTTTTTTCCTCAGCAACTTCTCTTATTTCTATAACAGCTTCTCTTCTCTCACAAGGATCTAATCTGTGAGCAGAAAGACCTTCTCCATATTTTCTTTTCTTTGGAAGAGGAACTTCCACCTCAGAATCAGACCAAACATTGTCATAGTGAGGTGGAGGAGCATAATGTCCTGTCTGAGGTAGCCTTGAGCCTTCAACATTTTCATACCGAAGAGGACCTTGCACTGGCCCTGTTAACTCTTCATGAAGCTACTTGAAATTCTAATAATTGAATACATTTGCCTCATACATTTTACTTCTCAATTCACGAGTTAGCTCTTCTATTTAGGCCTGAAACTTTATCTCCCCCTTTCTGACTTTTTCAGTTAGGGAAGAGACAATAGTATTTCTATACCTACCAATTTGCTCATCAATATAATGCATGCTAGAATTATGAAAGTGAATCAAGACATCATTTTCTGTTGAAAGATGAGCTACCCTATCATACACATGACGAATACCATGCATAGTAAGATTTATAGCTTTGTCACCTTGATCCAAACCCTCATCCATTTCTACTTTGAAGAGTCCCATTGTATGTTTCATCTCAGCTAAATCATTATTCAAATCTGTTTCGACTTCCTTGACTTTGTCAAACACTTGCTTCATAGAGAAGTCAAAGTGCTCTTTTTGCATGATGTGCATAGCTTCTATAGACTTTAATAGAGAACTTTTTATGGAGGGATAGAAACCTTCTGAGATCTGGGGGCTCCAAAGCTTCCAGCATTTGAAGAGAAAGGACTAGAATGACCTCCCCCTGGAGATGGGTGATTCTGAGCAGGAGGTGAATTTTCTATTTCTCTGAGATCTTTAGGAGACAATACTACATCTTCTCTTACATACTTGGGGCAAAGTCTATAAGGAGGTCCTCTTGGGGAGAGTGAATTGATTTATCCCCCTCAGCCTCTGCAGCACTTTCTTTCTCCACAAAAGCATTCTCAATCACTAGGACTCCATCAAATGTGGATCCTTTCTCACCAGAAACTTAATTACTTGGAACTTCATCTTCTATTTCATTCTTATTATGAACATTTTCCCGAGTTTCAGTCACTAGAGTATAGATAACAGGTGGTACCTGAGGCTGAACTCCAGAAGGATCTTGTTGAGCTTCAAACACCTGCACATGAGGATTCTCCCCCTCAACAACTGCATCAGTATTCCTGGGGGTATCATGGGGTGTAGCCTGATTCTTTCCTCATTTTCCATTTCTTCTTCATCTTCATCATCTCTCCTAGCACCTTGCTTTGAGATTCTCCTCTCCCACCTACTGAATATGGAGGAATTTATCTTCTTTAGATGATGTATGGGCATGCCAGATTACATATCAAACTGGTTCCTTTCAAGCTGATTTAAATATAAGGTGAGAATTCTCCCAAAATTGGGTTCCATTAAGCTCGCTTTAATTCTTTCAAACAATACTAGTCCCCAGTTAATCTTATTTCTGCAGATTACAACTGTCAACAACTTGAACATATCATTTGAGACATAATCGTGAGACCCTGTCTTGCATAGAAGAACCTTTCCAATGATATCAGTCAATAACTTGCCTTCTCCATTCATTTTCTTTCGACAAATTGAGGTAGTACCTCTGGCTAGGTCACAGAATGACAGTGCTCTGTTATAATCTCTGTCCTCCAGGACATCATCTTCATCATTTATTAGAAGTCGCAAATATTTGTTAAGATGACTTGGCTTCAATCGAACAACTGTATTTCTGACATTGCTTTTAATCGCAGTACCTTGTCGACGAAGTTGGGCATTTTTGTAGAATTCCAACACTTCTCGGTCCAACACATGACATTGATGCTCTAGAAGGAATGAAAGGCCGGCTACTTCAAGCATGAGAACTAAATTTCGAAATTCGTCGGATGCACTTGAGAAACCTGTTCGAGCGAGCTCTCCTCCTACCTGCAAATTCCCTGAACTGCGGCACGCCATTGATGTCGAGAAGATGAATCGTCGAGAAGAAGATGGAGTTCGCCGATAATCTTCTGTAATGTCTCGAGTAAACATCTGATTTGTCGTGAAGCCCTTAGACTATTTATATAGTATTAAAATTTTGAAGATATAGAGGCGCATACCTTATTGGAGAAATGACTCTTGGGGTCCAATATATTAAATAGAAAAATATTTTTGAGTGACAGAAATTCATCGAGAAGAAATGGAAGGTCTTGACTAATTCATCGAAATGATTCGACTAAATGAGTTGATTCGTCGAAATGACTCAAAAGACTTGTCTGATTCGTCGAGATAACTTGAGATGACTCGACGAATTCGTCGAAATGACATGAGTAATTCCAACTGCTTTCCTTAACTGTTTGAGAAGATTGAATTTCTATACTTGGGCAGATTTCCTGAGCTTTTCATGACTCCTTGTTGAGTATACCAAGTTCCTTTTTGAAGAAAGTGAACTTGGCCTCATCTAGTGGCTTCATAAAAATATCTGCAACTTGTTTATCTGTCGGGACATAACTGAGATTAATGTCCTTGCTCTCCACATGCTCCTGGATGAAATGATAATGTATCTCTATGTGTTTTGTCCAGCTGTGAGAGACTGGATTATTTATAATTGCTATGGCACTAGATGAGTCGCAAAACATTGGAATCTCCTTCATTTTTAGGTTATAATCTTCTGAGTGATTTCTGATCCATAGAAGTCGTGCACAATAACTGCATGCTGAGATGTATTCCGATTTAGCAGTTGATATTGCTACACAATTCTGCTTCTTGCTGCTCCAAGAGATAAGTCTCCTTCCGAGGAATTGGCATGTCCCGGAAGTGCTTTTCTTATCATCCATGTTTCCTGCAAAATCAGCATCTAAAAATCCAATTAGCTCAAATTTATTACTTTTTGGGCACCATAAGCCAAGATTCGGTGTGTCTTTAAGGTATCTAAAAATCCTCTTTGCAACGGTATAATGTGATTCCTTAGAGTTCACCTGAAATCTAGCACATACACATGCTGAAAACATTATGTCTGGTCTGTTGGCAGTAAGGTAGAGCAAGAATCCAATTATGCTTCTGTACTTGGTTTCATCAAAAGGTTTCCTTTTCTCATCCTTATCCAGAGTCATAGTTGAACCCATTGGAGTCCTCATAGAGGTTGCATTCTCTATTCTGAATTTCTTAATTAACTCTTTGGAGAATTTCATCTACGAGATGAAAATTCCATCTTCAAATTGTTTCACCTGAAGTCCTAAGAAATACTTCAGCTCACTCAAACTACTAATTTCAAATTTCCCCTTGCATCAAGTTAAAGAACTTTTTGCAAAGGTGATCATCTGTAGATCCAAAGATAATGTCATCGACATAGATTTGGACTAGCAGAATCTTGCATTTTACTTCCCTAAGAAATAATGACTTATCTATCTTTCCTCTTGTGAACCTGTTCTCAAGAAGAAAACTAGAGAGCGTCTCATACCAGGCTCGGGGAGCCTGTTTTAGACCATATAAAGCTTTGGGCAAAAAGTAAATGTAATCAGGGAGAGATGAATCAACAAAACCTGGGGGTTGTTCGACGTATACTTCTTCCTTTAAATTACCATTAAGGAAGTCTGACTTCGCGTCCATTTGATATACTTTAAACCCTTTGTGAGCAGCATATGCTAGGAACAACCTGATCGCTTCGAGTCTGGCCACTAGAGCATAAGTCTGATCGAAGTCAATTCCGTCTTCTTGTCTGTAACCTTGAGCTACAAGCCTGGATTTGTTCTTTATGATAACTCCATTCTCGTCCAGCTTGTTTTTGAAAACCCATTTTGTCATTATAATATTCTGACCTTTGGGCCTTGGTACTAACTTCCAAACTTTACACCTCTTAAATGTTTTGAGCACCTCTTCCATAGTAATGATCCATGAAGCATCTTGGTTTGCCTCATCAAATTTCTTTGGCTCAATTTGTGAAAGAAAATTTAAGTGCAAAACCTCGTTAGTTGTACCTAGAGTTGTCACGGTTCCGGTTCGGTTCCAGTTCTACTAAAACCGTGAACCGAACCGCAAAGGTAACGGTTCTTCAAATTAGAACCAAAATCGTATTTGGTTTGACCGGTTCCGGTTCTGGTTCCGGTTCCAGCATAATTTTTGGAACCGTCGTGTTAACGGTTACGGTTCAACAATAACCAAAACCAAACCGGTCACCAATGGTTCGGTCCGGTTCTATGCGGTTCGGTACGGTTCCAATCGGTTCCAACTAAAACCAAATTCAAACTTGGTGGAATGAATGAGGGTGGTTAAAAATAAAAAACCGGAGGGGAAAAGTATACTTGTTCGGTTTGTTTTGCAAGAGGGACTTCGAAATCAGAGGCCCGGGCGCAGAAATTTTGCGTTACACCAAGGCGGAGTACTTTTTGTATAATATATAGTAAGTTGAGCAGAAAGTTAAAAACTGAAACCACAAAATTGCATCAGACCGCACCGATTTTAAAAATTCAAAGATCTTGATCGTGTAATGCTGATGCAATGTTCATGTTGCTGAAGATCACGACTCAACATAGGGTAAAGAACTTTAAATTATTGCTCTTGAAATCTTATTTTACAATTAAAATTTTGTTTGAAGAATATATTAGTTAATTCAATTTAACTAATTTATCAGCAACAATTAGATTGGTCTTTCATGATTACTATTAAATAGTAGTTGTATATCCTCTATATTTTTAAAACAAAATATTTCAGAAAAATATGTGAGTAAAATTGAAAATACATTATATGACTGTACAAAACTGAAAGTACACCGCAATAACCGACTCCAAATAGCACAAATGCCAAACCACACAACACGATTTTGGTGTGGTGCGATTTTGTTCAGTCCAAAACAGACCCTCTTTGTTGAAATTGCGATTTGGGTTCAAACCGCACAAGTTTCACCCATAATAGTAAGTATAGATATTATAGATATATTATAAAAAAATAGCAATATTATAATAATATTAATAATATTAATAAACAAGTTGCGGTTCGGTTCTGCTTCGGTCCGGTTCAGATCGGTTATAAAAATCTTGAAACCGCTTGAGACTTGTATATTGCGGTTCCGGTTCCGGTCCGGATAATGAAATGAAAGAATCACACCCGTACCAATGTTGTTCACGGTTCCAAAATTCAAACCGGAACCCAAATAATTCGCGAACGGTTCGGTCCGGTTCTTTGCGGTTCCGGTTCGATTTCAGTTCAGTTTACGGTTTTCAGTTTTAAGTGACAGCTTTAGTTGTACTTGTACCTCTTCTCGTTCTGATTCCTTCACTTAGATCTCCAATTATCAGATCAATGAGGTGATCTCTTGAGTGTCTGATCACTAAATTCCTTGCAGTCCCACTAGAAGTTTCTGCTACTTCTGGTGCGCATTCTTCATCTTGATGCTCTTCTTCTTCTTCCATCAAATTTGGAGAGTTGATGTTGATGGAGATGCCTTCTTTAACTGCTTCTTCTAATCTCAACTCTTTTAGTTGAGCATCTGCATCTTCAACAAAGATACTAGATGGGCCGCTATGGAGCATGCTCGTCTCATCAAATATAACATTAATTGATTCTTCTACAACCAGAGTTTTTTTATTGAAAATCTCATATGCCTTACTATGGCTACTATATCCTACGAAAATACCTTCAAAACATTTTTCACTAAACTTTGTTTTGTAATACTTAACATTATTAAGTATAAGACATTTGCTTCTAAAGATCCTAAAATAGGACACAGTCAGTGTCCTGCCCTTCAAAAGTTCATAAGGTCTCTCACGATGATCCTTGTGAATTAAGGTTCTGTTTTGCACGTGACATGCAGTATTGACTGCTTTAGCCCAAAGGTACTCTGGTAATGAAGAGTCATTCAACATTGTTCTGCATGCCTCAATGAGTGTTCTGTTCGCCTCAATGAGTGTTATGTTCTTTCTCTCAGCGACTCCATTTTGTTGTGGAGTGCGGGGAGAGAAAAACTCATGAAAGCTACCTTGGCTTGCACATATGGCACCAGATTCAAATTTTGTTCCATGGTCACTTTTGATTTTGACCATAGAGCAGTTCAATTCATTCTGTATTTTCCTGCCAAAGGTAGTGAAAGAATCAAATGTGTCTGACTTGTGTTTTAGAAAGAATACCAATGCAAAATGTGAGTAGTCATCAACAATAACCAAGGTATAAGATTTACCTCCAAAACAATGAACAACCATGAGACCGAATAAGTCCATATGAAACAGATATAAACATTTTGATGAATCTTTAGTAGTGATGCTTTTAAATGTGGCCCTTGTCAGCTTACCGATCTGACATGCATGACACGACCTCTCTTTAACACACTTAATATCGGGAGCATCACGCACTAAGTTGTGAGAGAATAACATATTTATTATTTTGAAATTAATATGTGATAATCTCTTGTGTCATTGATCACAAATAAATGCACTTATCTTTTGCCAAAAAGCACATTGGTGTAGAAGATTCTAAACATAGAAAATCAAGACAAAATATAGTTCTACTCCGAGTGCCTGTTAAAATTGTTTTTTGACTTATCAAACGACTTTATCAGGCACTTGTCCTTGTAGAATTCTACCATAAAACCTTTGTCACATAATTGACTTATGTTAATGAGATTATGTTATAATCCTTTGACATAAGCCGCGTCTGTGAATGAAACAATACCATTAGTAATCATACCGTAGTCTTTAGTAATTCCTCTATCGGATCCGCCAAAAATAACTTTTGGACCATCTTTGACTGAGGTATAATCTTGTAGTAGGCTTCTTGTTCCGGTCATATGCCTGAAACATTCACTGTCCAAATACCAGATAGGATTTTTGTTGACCTTTGGGCATACCTGCATTCACAGATTAAATGCCCTTAGGAACCCAAACAGATTTGGGTCATTGGTTCCTTGTTAGATGAAAACCACTAAGAATGTTAACATCGTGAGGGGTCATTCTTGTAATTGTTAACTCGTGGAGTCATTTAGTTAATAGAATTGCACCAACAATCTTTGGCAAAATGACCAATCTTGCCGCAACACCAACTGTCAAACCTATTGTACATTCTTTTCTTCTCTTGCTTTACCTTTTGAACGGGAGGTATAGCAGGAGCGACTTAGAAGTGGAAGCCTCATGAGTATAACATACACATGGCTTCTGTCTCATGTGACTTTGTAGCAACGGGTTTAACCTTTGGTGCTTTCTTAGCACTCGATCCATGAACGAAAGGGCCATAATTCTGTAGGACAATCTCTTCATGAGGTGTCTTAAGAGCACTCTTTCCAAAATCTCTGGGACGGCTCCATCCTTGGTTATTCTTGTTAGGAGCAATGCACGTTGGTCTAGCAAGATGACCGTAGGAAGTTTCAAGGTCATATTGATTAGTCACAAAAATTACCTTCTGGAAAGAAGGTTGACTTTGAGGAGCTTTCCCATTGTCCTTAGCAGCATTATGTCCAATGTCACCCTTCTTTGAAGCAGAAAATTCGTCAATGATAGGAAGGATAGTCTTTGGCTTCGAGAAGCTTTCTATAAGCTTCCTCTCAGCCATTAGCTTTTCTTTCCAATTCATGGGTGGCTTTCTCTTTCATACTTACTAACTCAGTAGAGCAATCCAATTCCTCTCTTAAAGATTGAATTTCTTCGTTGAGAGGAGTCAATCTTTCAATTTCCTCCATCAGCTCAGATTCCAATACCTTGAGAGAGGCAATCTTTGGCTTGATATTTGACCGCCTTGCGACATCTGTCAAATACTTTCAGTAATGCTCGATGCTGAAACATTAAGTCTGATTCCTCCTCAGAAGAGTAGTCTTCATGACCAGTGAGGCTAGCATCTGATTCAGATAAAGGAGTGTGAGATTTTACCTTCCCATTATATTGGGAGTCACAGTTCTCATCATCAGAATGTGTCATTAGCCCAAATTAGGCTTCTTCATCGGAGCTTGACTCACTTGAGTCATTGTCGCTTAGAGTCTTAGGCTTCTTCGCGATGAAGCACTTTTCTTCTTTCTTTTTCTCTCTGAAGGATCTCTTCTCTTCTTTCTTCGATCCTTCCTTCTTCTTGTGAAGACAATCAGTGATCACGTGTCCTGGCTTATTACAGCAGTAGCAAATAATGTCAGAAGAAATATATTTGTTCTGTTTTGATTTATACTTGTCATTGCTGCTAGAGCTCTTCTTGTGATGATCACCATCACGACGTGATCTTCTGAAATAAGATGAGGAAGGCTGATTTCTCATCTTCTTATTCTTGTTGTTCATCCTCTTAAACTGTCTGGAGAGTAGTGAGAACTCTCCATCTGACATTTCAGAATTTGAGGAGCTTGCTTCTGATTCATCAAGTTCATCTATAGCTTGTGTCATTACCGGTGACACAACTCTGCTTTTTCTCGACCCTTCGGCCTTCAGTGCTACAGACTTCTTCTTGCCTGAAGTCCTTCTTCCCTCTTCTTCTGCTTTTCTGGTGTTTAATTACAGCTCATGAGAAAGCAGCTTCCCAAACAAGTTCTGTGGCTGTATGTTGGGTTGTTTACCAAACTTCCTTATGACAATAACCTTGCTATCCCATTCTTTCGTCAGGGATCTCAAGAACTTGTCATTTAGTTTGCTGTTTGTAAACTCACGATCATAGTTTCTTAAGCTGTTGATGATCTTGAAGAATTTCTCATAGCATTTAGAGATAGTGTCTCTTTTGTCTTGTTTGAAGGCTTCGTATTCTTGATTCAGGAGGAATCTCTGATCATCCCTAACTTCCTCCATTCCTTCCATAAGAACAATTAGTGAATCCCACATTTCCTTTGTGGGCTTACAGTGGATTAAGTTTTGTAGCATTGAATCATCCACCGCACTAGCAATAATGTTCTTCGCCTTCTTATCCAGAGAGACGAGAGCAATTTCATCCTTGCTTAGATCCATCATTTTTTAAGAACCATCACATTTGGGTTCAGGGTTGATGCAGTCATAGGAACATGAGGACCTTCTTCCACCACATGGAAGATTCTTGGATCAGCAGCTTTCATGAAAAATCTTACTCTTTCCTTCAACATTGGGAAGTTTTCCTCAGAACACACCGACAGCTTCATCGAGGACTTATCCTTGTTTCTTTCCATTCCAGACTTACTTTTCTCTTGACAACTAGAAAAAGGATTCGTTCAAGGTGTTAGCCTTATGATGAACGACCTCCTATGATACCAATTGAAATTATTTAGTTGTCTACCTAAATCACATAGAGAGGGGTGAATAGGTGAGTTCTGTTGCATTTAGTGGAATTAAAATACTTTGGAAAATATGCACACAGAACAAAGAGGAAATACACAGCATAGACACAAGGATATATAGTGGTTCTCCAGAATGGGTACGTCCACTTTCCCACCTCGCCTATCTAGCATTTTGGGCTAGACTCGACTACTTCACCAAACTCAGATTTCAACAAATCTTACACCTCGGAGTCTTCAACTTCTACAAACTCAGAGACAACGTCTCCTACAAAATCTCGGAGAACAGACTCTCCTACACTCGATCAACTATAGATTGAGAACAATCTTCTTAAAATCTCAAAGATATTCTACTTCAGATCTGAGAGAAACAACTCTTCTTCCTGCTTGAGAGAGGAACTTCAAAAGGTTGAAGGAGAAGAATGTTATCTTGAAAGAACTTGATCTGAACTTGAGGATCAACTAGATCTTGAGTAAACTTGGAGAATCTGAAATCAGTGATCTAGTCGAGACTTTTCTTTGAGAGGAATCGTGAAATCAATTTGTCGACGACGATAACTTCTTTTGTGAGAACGAGAATATGCCGACAGAGAAGAATGCGATTTTTTTATTTCTGTTCACGATTAGGGTTCAAAGAAATTAACCCTTAACTATATATTGAGATTCCTCTTCCAACGGCTAGAATGAGACTTCTGGACATAACTCCACGTGTATTGTACATGACAGAAACCCTAAATGGAAAGCCGTCAACAATTCAAAAAGAAAAGGTTGTTAAGTCTATTCGTCGAGTATACACGTGACATCTCTGGATTACTAGACGAATTGCTCTTAACCACTCGACGAAATGAACTTGCTTAGATTTGAAACAGAAAGATACTTCATTTTAGTGATCACGAGACTTCTCGAGATTACTCGACGAATTCATCGAGTATTCACAAGACATCACTAGATTACTCGACGAATTTTACTTGACTAAACTGAATAATAAGATATTAGACTTTCAGGGAATACTCGAGTAAACTCGACAAATTGGTCTAGTGCTCACGTGAGATCTCGATGAATGAAGCGAGTCTTCGCGTGAGTACTCGACAAATTTTACTTAGAACAATTTTGACAAACCAGAAACCAGAAAACAACTACTTCTTGATTATTCCTTGCACTTGGAGAAGAAGTACACCCCAATAGAGAGATTACACATGGATCAACACTATGTCCTACACAATGAGGAATTACATTGCATAGTCCTGTGTTTTATGACTCATCGTAATCTGACATTGGTTTGTACTTAGCAATTATAAGTCATGCGCCAACATAACTAAAATACAGTAACAAATACAAAATTAATTCATCTTAGTTCGAGGAGGACTTCTTCAAATCAAGGTTATTGTGGATACAATACCCAACATGGGTTATGAAGGTGAAGCAGCGGCGTCTCCTAATAGAGATCTACACGGATTTCACTCCAACTCGCCTCGATCACACGGTGATCTACCGCACTTACACAAGCATTCTATCGCTCACATACGTTGCCATTCGCATCACAATATCAAACAAAAAAAAAAAGAACGATCGACTCTAAAACAGCGGTCAAAAGAGAGTCAACATAGTTCCCAAATCAACACAAAGATTGCTACTCTTTTAGAGAACAAAACCAAGGCTATAGGCCAAGATCCGTTCAAGCAAACGAGACACACACGGTCCGGACACGAAGAACGCGGGAGAGCGATCTCAAGTTCAGAAAAATACCAACGATCGATATTCAAAATCGCGGAGAACACGATGGTTCTTCCTCCACAAACTAAAGAAAGAAACTCTTTGAGGTTTTAGAGATTACCCAACCCAGAAAATGAAAGCACACTTGATAACTGTGGGAGAATCACTCTCTCCACGCTTTCCACCGGCGTCGCACCGTATGGATCCTTCGGAGTCACACCGAGGGGCTGCCTTCCTTCTTCCTTGGAGTCGCACCAAGAAACCACGCCGGAAACACCCAAGAGGGGGGGGGGGCCGAAATGGAGAAGAGGGGGAAGAGGCAAGGGGGGCGGCGGCTTGGAGCAAGCCCTTGGCCGAAATTCCTCCTTAGGGGGGAGCTTTTTAGGGTTCAAATTCTATCATTTCTCATAAAAGGCTCCTTTAAATAGGAGTTACAAACACCATCCAACCATCCAAAATTGAGATGAAATCTCATCAACCCGGATGGTTAAATGCACACCACATAAAATGTCTATTAGCACACCCAAAATAAGAAACATGCCGGAATTTAAAATATTACAATTTTAAAATGACGGAAATAAATATAAAACTAAAGCAAGATAATAAAAGGCTTTAAGCATCCTTTGCGCGGCGCGGGCGGAGGTTATAATGTTGACTTCCGGGGCGCCGAAAGTCCTTGTGTTGTAACATCTCCAAGTCATCCACATGTGGGGGAAGTGGTGCGGCATCAATCCTCCCCCCCCTCAACTTCACGTATCACCGATGCGTGGTCCAAGAGGAAACGGTGGAGAAGAGCGGCATCTAGTCTTTGAAGCTCGGACTCAAGCACCCAAGAGTCATCGGAAGGTGGACGATCCCGCCATCGAATGAGGAAGCGGCGAGTATCACCATCAGTAGTAGTAACGGGCTCCATGTCCAATATCCTGTCAGGGTTAGAAAAGGTTTTGGGAAACCTTGGAAACATGTCAGCATTAGGAATAAGATGTGACTCACCATCCGGCGGTATACCTGTGGAAAGCATGGAAGAGAGATCATCCGTCCTACCACTCCCCAACCCATTAGAATCATTTGTGGAAGGAGAAGACGACATAGAAGACAACTCTTGTGGAGGCGGAACAAACATCGTCAAATCCGAAACGTTGAAAATGGGTGAGACACCCCAATCAGAAGGCAAATCCAAAACAAAAGCATTCTCTCCTATTTTCTTCAAAATCCGGAACGGGCCGGCTCGCCTCGGTGCTAATTTCTTAACGGTGCCAGATGGCATTCATCCGGGAACTAAGCGGACTAAAACTTGGTCGCCGACTTTAAAGTTTGACGCTCTCCTATTTTGGTTTGCATGTGTTTGATAGGCGTCATATTGAGAGGTCAAGGTCGCCCGAATATGTGCATGTAGATCATGAATGTGTTGGGCAAAGGATTGTGCGAATTGACTGGCCTTATATGACGGTGGTAGTGGGACCAAGTCAAGGGGCACTGGAGCATTATACCCGTGAACAACCTCGTTGGGAGACATACCCGTGGATCGGTTCTTGGAATTATTATAAGCCAACTGAGCGTGGGGGAGAAGTAAGTCCCATGTGCCTTTATGGTCACCCACAAGGCACCTAAGAAGATTTCCCAAGATTCTATTGACCACCTCAGTTTGCCCATCCGTTTGTGGGTGGTAGGCGGCAGAGAATAGCAATTTAGTGCCCATTAGAATCCATAACGTCTTCCAAAAATAACTTGTAAATTTCACGTCCATATCCGACACAATAGTGTTAGGCACCCCACGATGGCTAACGACATTTTGAAAATACAGCTTGGCAATATGAGATGCATCGTTGGTCTTGCTACAAGGGATAAAATATGCCATCTTGGAGAACCTATCTACAACAACGAATATCGAGTCGTGTCGGTGAAACGTGGGGGGAAGGCCTAGAACAAAATCCATGCTCACGTCTTCCCAAGGTTTAGATGGAATAGGTAACGGTGTATACAAGCCAACATTGGTCTTAGAACCTTTGGAGACTTGACACGTTCGGCAACTGCTCACTACACGTCCGACCATGACCTTAAGTTTTGGCCAATAAAATTTCTCTTCCACGAGCACAATAGTCTTGTCACGCCCGAAGTGACCACTCAACCCGCCACTATGCAACTCCCAAATAATGTGTAGTCGTAGGGAAGATTGCGGAATGCATAGTTTCCCGTGCCGAAAGAGGTAACCGTCTCTAATAGTGAAGGCCGAGATAGTGGTGGGGGAGTTGTCCTGTGCGGATAGGTACAACTCCTGGAAATCCGGGCACGTGGCGTACTCATCCTTAATGCGCTCGAACCCAATAACATGCACTTTCATGGTAGACAGAAAGAGGGTGAGGCGGCTAAGCGCATCGGCGACTCGATTCTCCGAACCCTTAAGGTGCTTAATGTTAAACGTGTATTCTTGAAGGAACGCAACCCACTTCGCGTGTCGTGGGCTGATCTTATGACTACCGTTTATGAATCTCAAAGCATCATGGTCAGAAAGGAGCACAAATTCCTTGGACAGAAGATAGTGTCTCCAATGATGCAAACACCTCACAATCGCATAGAACTCTCGATCGTAGTTAGAATAATTGAGCTTTGCGCCTGCCAACTTCTCACTAAAATAACTGATAGGGTGGCCCTCTTGACTTAGGACTCCTCCTATCCCTATCCCAGACGCATCACAAGTAACCTCAAAGACCTTGGTGAAGTCAGGGAGACGTAACACCGGTGCTTCGGTCATGAGTTGCTTGATCCTACGGAAGGCAAAAGTAGCAGACTTCGACCACACAAACTCTCCCTTTTTCATACAATCGGTAATAGGTGCCATGATGCTACTAAAGTCTCATATAAAACGACGATAAAATGTAGCTAGCCCATGGAAACTGCGCACCTCTCGAATACTAGTCGGCTCAGGCCAATCCTTAATTACCCGGACCTTCCCGGGGTCTACTCGTATACCTTCGGACCCAACAATATAACCTAAGAATTCTACCTCAGAGACTCAAAAAGTGCACTTCTTAAGGTTCAGATAAAGAGTTTCCTTCCGAAGGGTGGAAAGAACTATCCGCAGGTGTGAGATGTGATCGGCGGGGGTGGTACTATAGATAAGGATGTCGTCAAAGTAGACAACCACGAACTTCCCCATATAAGGCTGGAAGACATGAGTCATCATCCTGGAGAACGTGCTTGGGGCGTTGGATAGCCCAAAAGGCATCACAAGCCACTCATACAGTCCATCCTTGGACTTAAACGCTGTCTTCCACTCATCTCCCTCACGGATCCTGATCTGGTGGTAACCACTCCGCAAATCTAGCTTGGAACAGATGGTGGCACCCTCTAGGACATCGAGGAGATCATCTAACCGTGGGATTGGAAATCTATACTTGATGGTGATTTTGTTGATAGCACGGCTATCAACACACATCCTCCACGAGCCATCCTTCTTGGGGGCAAGAAGGGCTGGAACAGCGCATGGGCTCAAACTAGTCCGAATGAAACCCTTCTTCAGCAAGTCCTCTATCTGGACTTGTAACTCCTTGTGGGCTTTGGGAGGGAGTCTATAGTGGGGCTGATTGGGTAGGGATGACCCAGGGATAAGATCAATAGCATGATGTATATCCCTAAGTGGGGGTAACGACGACGGAAGCTCGTCGGGGTAAACATCCCTATACTCATCTAGCAGGGCCCGCAACTCTCTAGGCAACCCATCTAACGTGCTCGAATCAGTCTTCGTACTCATAAGAACTAACGCATACATCACTCCATCTAAAAATGGGTCCCTCACAAACTCCGTCCTGCCTACTAGACTCAACGTCTTCCTCTCGACCGGAACAATGGTGTCCTTAGGTAACCCAACTGGTTCCTTCGGAACGGTCGGGCTCAAAGTAATGGTCTTACCCTTAAATTTAAACTCATAGGAGTTGGCCCGGCCATAATGTGTTACATCACGGTCATAGAGCCAAGGGCGGCCTAATAACACGTGGCAAGCATCCATCGGTAATACGTCACACCATATCTCATCCGTGTATGATTTAATCGAGAGGGGAACTAGGCATCGCTTGGTAACTGGAACAGTGATCTTGTTAATCCAAGCTACTTGATACGGGGTCGGGTGTGGCTCCGCGGTCAAGGCCATACGTGTGACGGCGTTCTCAGAAACGACGTTTACACAACTTCCACTATCGATAATCAGCTTACATAACTTCTCACCACTCCTAAAAATCAGGGAAAATATGTTCGTCCTCTTCCAATCATCTAAAGGACGAGGGGTGGTCAAGATACATCGCATCACTCCTAGGTAGCGTTCGTCCTCCAAATCACTCGGGACTCCCTCAGGGTCATCCTCCTCAGTAGCCTCATAAATCAGATCGGCGGGGTCGGTCTCTGCATCCAACAGGGTTATGGCTCGGGTCTTTGTAGGACACTCAAAGGCGTCGTGACCCTGAACCCCGCAAGCATAACATGTGGTGTTAGCCTTGCTAACCTTTCCTATGGGGATACGCTCACTCGTGGGATTCCTAGAGTTCCTCGCAGTAATCACTACCGATCTAGACTCGGCGGTCTTAGGTTTTCCTTTATCGTGGGTGGTAGATGAGGATGCTCCAAATGTGGTCAAGCTCTTCGTACGGAAGTAACGAGAGTGGGCCTTCGAAGCCAGATGCTTTTCAATATCAAGAGCGGCATTGAATGTCGTATTCAGATCTGTGTGGCCATATCTCAATAGCTTCCTCTGAATGTCAGGGTGGAGCCCCTTACGAAATCGCGATAGCGTAAGCTCAGGGATCTCTCGAAGATCACAACGCACCATACGGTCTTTCAGCCACCGAGTTTGAGCCTTGCCGAAGGGTGGCTAGCTCATCGAACATTTGGGTTCGGTGGTAGACGGGGACGTATTGGTCAGTGAGTAAGTTCTTCATCACCGGCCATCCAATGGGTGGGACTCCCTGCCCGTCTCCTAGCCTACGTTCTTCATTCAGCCAATACGTTTTCGCTCGACCCGTTAGCTTCATCCTGGCAACCTGGACCTTTTGGGGATCCGTAAGATGGTGCCATTCAAAATAACATTCAATATCCACTACCCAAGTAAGGAAAACCTGGGGGTCTCCCAAACCATCGTAAGTGGGGGCGTCGATCTTAATGGCTCTAGTGATGTCAGTGCCACGATCCGGACGACATCCACGAGGAGGGGCTCGAGGATAGCCTTCATCCGAATCCGAATCATGAACCCGTTATTGCGGATTGGGCAACTCATCATTAGCCGGAGAGGGTGGTGTTCCCCTTTGATTCAGCAGAATCTGGGTTAACATGGTCCTAATCTCCGTCATCTCACCACGTAGCTCTTCTATAGCCTCCGTGTTAGGATCTGCTTGATCGTTCGCTGCCATCCTAGAGGTGGACGGTAACTCTACGGTGTACTCCGTGCCTAGTCTCGTGCGCATGCAAGTTTAAACAACTAGAATGAAGATGAATTTTTTGACGGACCTAACAAGAGCAAAATGAAAAATTTGAAGTTTTAAAGTTGCTGGAAATGAACTCAGGAAGCTACAGAAAAAAATCAGATTTTTTTGATAAGTTTTGAAAAAAAAAAAAATTCTGTTTTTTACTAAATGCAGACCAATCCGAAAAATTTCAGATTTTGACCGAGCAACGAACACGCCGGCAAATCTAGAGAAAGGATGGTGCCGAGATAGAACTCAACACAACCTAGCTCTGATACCAAATTGAAGCAGCGGCGTCTCCTAATAGAGATCTACACGGATTTCACTCCAACTCGCATCGATCACACAGTGATCTACTGCACTTACACAAGCATTCTATCGCTCACATACGTTGCCATTCGCATCACAATATCAAATAAAAAAAAAAGAATGATCGACTCTAAAACAGCGGTCAAAAGAGAGTCGACATAGTTCCCAAATCAACACAAAGATTGCTACTCTTTTAGAGAACAAAACCAAGGCTATAGGCCAAGATCCGTTCAAGCAAACGAGACCCACACGGTCCGGACACGAAGAACGCGGGAGAGCGATCTCAAGTTCAGAAAAATACCAACGATCGATATTCAAAATCGCGGAGAACACGATGGTTCTTCCTCCACAAACTAAAGAAAGAAACTCTTTGAGGTTTTAGAGATTACCCAACCCAGAAAATGAAAGCACACTTGATAACTGTGGGAGAATCACTCTCTCCACGCTTTCCACCGGCGTCGCACCGTATGGATCCTTCGGAGTCACACCGAGGGGCTGTCTTCCTTCTTCCTTGGAGTCGCACCAAGAAACCACGCCGGAAACACCCAAGAGGGGGGGGGGGGGGGGGGGGGGGGGGGGGGGGGCGAAATGGAGAAGAGGGGGAAGAGGCAAGGGGGGCGGCGGCTTGGAGCAAGCCCTTGGCCGAAATTCCTCCTTAGGGGGGAGCTTTTTAGGGTTCAAATTCTATCATTTCTCATAAAAGGCTCCTTTAAATAGGAGTTACAAACACCATCCAACCATCCAAAATTGAGATGAAATCTCATCAACCCGGATGGTTAAATGCACACCACATAAAATGTCTATTAGCACACCCAAAATAAGAAACATGCCGGAATTTAAAATATTACAAATTTAAAATGACGGAAATAAATATAAAACTAAAGCAAGATAATAAAAGGCTTTAAGCATCCTTTGCGTGGCGTGGGCGGAGGTTATAATGTTGACTTCCGGGGCGCCGAAAGTCCTTGTGTTGTAACATCTCCAAGTCATCCACATGTGGGGGAAGTGGTGCGGCATCAGAAGGTGTGTTTAGGATGGATTGAGCTGCATTACGACATTGCGGACATAGTGCCAGGGGCGACAATAGTTGATGAGGAACTTAGACCTTTCATGTTAGAAGCCTGGCAGGGCATGAACGATGACCTGGCTATGACCGATGGACTGCTGAGGAGGAACATGAGGGTTTGCATTATGCATTTTGGTAATCTTCGGGAGGAGCTCATGTATGCAGCACATTTCATGTGATTCTCGATTCATCCGAGTAGTATAAAAATGTACATGGACATGAAGATGTCTTTTTGGTGGCATGGTATGAAGAAGAATGTTGCCCTCCTCGTGAGAAAATGTCAGACTTGTGCATTAGTAAAGGCCGAGTGACAGTGACCCGACGAATTCCTCCAGTCACTGCCGATTCTAGAATGAAAGTTCGACGACATCTTGATGGACTTTATGCATCGATTGTCGAGGCCCATCAGGAGAACGATGCGATATGGGTGATTGTGGATCGCTTAACCAAAGTGGCCCACTTCATCCCTAATTGGAAAAGTGTTGTCGTGGAGCATTTGGTGGAGCTCTATGTTCAAAATATCATTCATCTACATGAAATAGCAACGATCATTGCTAGCGATCAAGATGGGTGTTTCAGCTCCTAAATATCCATTGGAAAATGGACTTTTGAAACCCTTTTTTGAAACTAGATATCACTTTTGGACTTTGCTCGAGGTAATCACCTAGTGGAAGGATTTCGCGAGTTATTTATCAAAACACACTCATCACTTCGAGTGTTATCAAATGGAGTTTTGGTGTATGGAAGAATAAATGTGACATACTTAGGGATATGCCCCAGTATGCTTTCTCGAACTAATGTGTGATTGTGGTTACTACATTGAACTATACAATTACATTATGAGACATCCATCACATGCATATCAAGATTTTGGTATATGCGAGGGTAATGAATACTTTGTTCATCCAGAGGCATAAAGCTTAAACCAAACACTAGTCAACTGGATATCAATACAGATCAAACATTGCACCTAGTACATTTGAGGGGACATGAGTTGTTGAAATGTCCGCATTAAGGGACTTCATTGCGAATCAATTGCAAAATCATCACATGTACAATACATTTCATAGTTCAATATTGTAATTTAGATATATAACTTGTAAACTATATTTATTATAATTATGCAGTTATCGTTCAATTGCATTCGAGACACAAAACTAGTATTCATAATATTTATGCATGAGCATCGTGATGATTTATTGATAAAAACTTATGTTTATTTACATATATCTTTATTATCTTTAGTATTTAAAATTATATTAAATATTCAAATATGATAGGGTTCCCTTAAAAGTCCAAGCATTCAAACTGGAGTTTCTGGCCCTCAGAGACGATCGGCTCGCCGAGCCAATTCCAACCAGCTCGGTCTCACGCAATCTTGAGTATGTTTGATCTCCCGAATAGATGCCAGAATGCGCGCATGCGGGGGGGGGGGGGGGGGGGGGGGGGGGGCATACACGTCAACATCACGTACAAGAAAAGTGGGCCGCACGCAAGCCCCTCCCCCCCCCCCCCCCACGCGCATCTGCGCGCAAGTCCGCAAGCGTCGACACGCCCAACACGCAAGTCTGCACGCATCAACACGCGCAACACATGGCCTGCAGAGCGCCCACACACCCGCGCTTCACGTGGAACGATGAGCATGAGAGCTGTTAGAGTCAGAACTGAGCATGAGAGTCGTCAGAGTGCAAAATCTCGCTTACGAACTTGCCTGAATTGCCACGGCCACCCGGGGGGCATTACCATCATTTTCCAAAATTTGGTGATACATGTGACTAAAATCTCGCATCCCTATTCCGCCCGTTCAGAATCCAGAAGCGCGCAATTACCAGTATACCCCCATAAAATTATAAAAGATGCCCATGCCTTCATTTGAAGATAAGACAACCAAAGATGAAGACAAAGCTCTGAAGTTTTTCGACGAAACTTGTTACTCTCACAACTCTCCTATTCAGTTCTGACTCTGACAACTCTCCTGCTCATCGTTCTGCTCGCTATAGCATCTGCTTCAGAGTTTGCTTCAAAGACCATTCTCGCGAGCGCCGTAGAAGACTTATGTCAACACCGTACCGACCCCGTGATTTTTTTCATTCCAGGTTTTCCATGCAAAACGCCTTGCTGTTCTGCTGTTTGTTCTCTTTTTGACTGTTTATGTGCTTGACTTACTCTCGAGCTAAAGCAGTCTGATTCATCCGGTCCGAGAGAGCTCTAAGTGACCCACAATAATATCAAATTGTGCAATTATAATATACAAAATATTTATTTTATTCAAAACAATTTTAATATGCACCGCATAAAAGTTTTGCCAAATATTAGTAAATAATTTCTCAATTATAAGGAGCACTGCATACACAATTTTTCTAAACAGTTTTTTACCATCACTCTACAAAACAGTTAATTTTCTTAATACTATTTGTCACTATCATATAGCTAAATACTATCACTTGCTCACCTACGACGTGAGAACTAGGGTGCAACTCAGATCGGTTCGGTTCGGTCCTATCCAAAATCAAGAACCGACTCATATATGTTCGGTTCCAAAATTTTGGAACCGGAACCGACCCACGGTCCTATAGTATGGAACCGGAACCGAACCGTTCGGTTCGGTTCTCGGTTTGAAGCAATAAGTATGTCACTGTTAAATAAGTTGGATATAGATAGTTTAATATCCAAACAAGTATGACACATATACAATAATTCACTTGAAGATAAAATACTTAGTTTACTGCACAAAATGAGAAAGCTGAACTCTCTAGTATAGTATTATAAGTTATTAACTTATAAATTTGATGCGTACTCATACAAGACTCTTATTCATTTATATGCATAAGAGGAGGTGGTTACTCCCCAAGGCCACTATCATGATGAGGGGAGAGTGGGGAAGTGGGCAAGCCCACTCTCTCCACGACCAACCACCCTCGTAGGATCGCCCGCAACCGCGCGACGACACTACCGCGCGGCGCTACCGCACGGTAGCTCGCGCGGTAGCGTGCAGGCCGCCCCTCCATGGGGGGTGCAACCAAGCCGCACCCTTAGTGGGGTGCGGCCAAGCCGCACCCCCAGTGGGGTGCGGTCAAGCCGCACCCCCTTGGGTGCGGCCAAGCCGCACCCCCTTGGGTGCGGCCGGTAGGCCTGCAAGCGGTTCGGTTCGATTTTAGGTAAAATCGAAACCGAACCGAATAGCCTCGGTTTTTACACATCCAAAACCGAAACCGAATCGAAACCGATCGGTTCGGTTCAGTTCGGTTCGGTTTCTTAATGTCGGTTCGGTTTTCTGTCAAACTATCTCGATTCAATTGAGCTTAAATGTAACTTTCATATTTATTCTTTTGCATGTTATTTCAATGTTTTTTTAGCGTAAGTGAAAACACTAAAACAACACCAAACTTATTTAACAGCACCAAACTTATTTAACAATGAAAATCAAAGTAACAGATAACCAAGGTGTGATTCTAATTTCTAAGTTCCAGTTTAAATGTGTTGAGTTTTGAGATGAAACTGTCTGAAATGAAAGTTTACAGTAATGCTTAATGGTGACTATATAAACGTTTAGACATGATGTATGCTTGTTGAATAACTTGTGCAATTTTGGTTAAATTTAATTATTTTGACAACCTTTGGTTGATAAAATTGTTATAATTGTCATATGTTATTAATTAGCTTGGGCTTATTAATTAGGCGACGACAGGAGGCGAGCAAGAAACTGGAATTAGGAATTACCGAATGACGGAATGAATAAGTCGAGGGGATGACCGGCTGACCCATTACGCGCATATGAATCGCAAAAATCGGTTCGGTTTACGGTTTATTGAACCTAAAAATCGAACCCGAACTGATTTAACTCGGTTTTCAGCCTCCCAAAACCGAAACCGAACCGAACCGATCGGTTCAGTCTGAAATTCGGTTTGGTTGAATCGGTTCAGTCCGGTTCGGTACATTTCGGTTTTCCGTGCACACCCTTAGCGGCCGGGCCGCACTCCCTTGGGGTGCGGCCAAGCCGCCCCCTAGTGGGGTGCGGCCAACCGCACCCCTTGGGGTGCGGTCAAGCCCCCTCCACATGGAGGGGTTCGGGGGTGTCCGCCCTCTCCAGGCTCGCTGTGCACCCTTTGGGCCCCAGATTTCGCTCGGAGCGCTCCCGCGCTCGTAACATGCTCAGAACGCCTCTAAGCGCGTTCAGAGCACTTCCGTGTTCGTTGCACTCTCAGAACGTTTCTGAGCGCGCTTGTGCGCCCGGAACACCTTTCGCATTTCTGACATGCTCACATTTTGTCTTTCTGACATGCTCACATTTTGTCTTTCTAGCTTCTCAAATTTCAGGAACAATCCGTCGTCTTTTTCGCCTCCAACAAAACTGCCCAAACTGCCCGAACTGCCTGAACTGCCCGAGGGGCAAGATGGTTATTTACGAAAAATGGCGATCCGTGTGCTCCGAACCGGAAAATATGATTCGTCCGCCAGGTGGTTACGGTGGTTACAACGACAAAATTACCGGGCTACCCCCGGCCAAAGCTATAAAAGGAGCCCCAGGGCTTCATTTCAAAGGACCTTGCCTTCTGCACCCGGGAGAGCTCCTTGAAAATTTTCACGGAATTCTCCTTCGACGCTTGAAGATCTCCTTCGTGGACTTGAAGACTTCCTTCATCCCGAAAGTCGACTCGGCATTCTCACTTTCGTTCTCCGGAGCATTCCCACTTTTGTTCCCCACAGTTCTCAGAAGGAAAAATACTTAGTTTTTCGAGAGGTGGCCTATCACCTTCGGAACTCTCTCTCTATTATTGTAACGAGCAGCGGCCTGTCACGCTCGAATTCTAAGTACCTAATTGTAAACTCTCAAAAGATAGTGAAGTTTGGTCGGCACAGCTCCGGCCGCGTGGTTTTTACCCTTTTCGGGTTTTCCACGTTAAAAAGTCTCAGTGTACTCAACGAATCTCTAATTGACTGTTTGCGCGCTCGGTTCACTTCCGAGCTAAAGTGGTTCAATTCGGCCGGTCTACCAAAGCACCTGAGCGACCCGCAACAAAAATTATAAGTTATAATTATAGTAATATATGAGAAAATTAAGGCTATAAAGTTATAAGTATAAAATTATAATTTCAAGGTTATAAAATTTTATACGGGTAACAAGTAACGGACCACGCTAAGTTATAAAATTATATTTATAATTAATAAATAAATCTATATATTCGGTTCGGGTCGGTTTTTGGGTACCCGACTGTCGAAATGGAGAACCGAACTGAACTACCAGTTCTATTTTTTTATGAACCTTATCCGTACCGACCAAACTAGGAACCGACCCGAATCGCCCGATTCAATTCGATTTTCGATTCTTCGGATATTTTTGCTCGACACAGTGAGAACAGTCGTTCTAGACTTGAATCGGAGCTCGAAATTGAAAGCCAGTTTGAAAGCAAAATGACGCTGGGTGGGCGGTGACGGGAATATATATAAACTCGACCCCGTGGGCAGTGGGTCCCGCCAATATATGTTACTTCCTTTGGCACAAGAAAAAAAAGGGAGCAAAAAGCATGCCCTAAGAGTTGGAATTCGATCTGCAACTGGCCAACAAGTCTCATCATCGCCACTGAAAGAAATCGAGTTTGCCGTTGTTTGAGTTCGAACATATTTCCTTCAATCGCCGCTTTATCGCCTGAGATGGTCATCTCCAGCGGCTCCTCCGGACGCTGCCTTGGCGTGGATCGCTTCTACAATCCGCCTGCTGTCAGGAGGCAACTCGAGCAGCAGAGGCAGCAGCAAGAGCAGCAGCAGCAGCAACAGCAGCAGCTGCAGCAGCAGCAGGAGACGACGCAGCGGAAGCCCGTCAAGCCGAACCCTAGGTCGATCAAGCTACCAATTACGGCAGTTCCGACCATCGAAACGCAGGTGTTCGAGAACAGAGCGGAGTCGGATGATTCGTCGAAACCATCGGTGTCTTCTTCCTCCTCATCTGCTTCTACATCTCCTTCCCCTTCACCTCCTCCAAGGGCGGACCCTCCAATCGCAAATTTGGATCGGTTTTTGGAGTCCACGACTCCCGTGGTTCCAGCTCAGTACCTATCCAAGGTATGGAACTTGTATGACAGAACTTGGTTTAAAAAAATGTAGATGACCTCTTTTAATTCTTTGTTTGAGTGATTTCTTTGATAATTGTGATCATTGGTTTGTGGCAGACGAGCAAGCGGGGTTGGAGGAAATACGACGGAGCTGAATCTTGTCCCTACTTCAATCTCGGAGATTTATGGGAGTCATTCAAGGAGTGGAGTGCTTATGGCGCAGGAGTGCCATTGGTATTGAATGGTGGTGACCCCGTTGTGCAGTATTATGTTCCTTACTTGTCCGGTATCCAACTTTATATGGACTCCTCCAGGATTCCATGGAGATCAAGGTATGTTTTGTATCCTCATTTTTTGCAGTACTATTACATGTTACTACTTGCCTTTTCTTACCGTTGCTTGCAAATACAGACTGTATTTTGAATTGATAAAATTTTCATAAATCACTATGCTCTTAAAAGGTACCTCTGTTAATAGTTTCTTACATTTGCTATGCCAATTCTATTTTCATGTTTAATATGAGTTTACAATTAACCACAATGAAATATTACTCAAGTAAAGACTGTTGTGATGCTGATCATCATGTCACATTTTTTCGGTTTACCTAACTGATATTTATTATTTACTAGTTATTAGAAGTTCATCTGGTTGAATTGTTCGTTCATACTGAGTGGCTAAATTATTGTCTACATAATTTTTTTAAGATGCTTAATCCTATCTCAAGAACATTATCAATAAGTTCTTGTTAGGGTTTATTTGCACTAAGCTTGAGATGTTGCACTGATACTATTTTTTTATTATGTTAAGTGTTTATTATAATGTTTTAGCATCATTTGGATGTTCGAGTGGGATAACTAGTTTTGTTTGTTGAACAATCACTGCACATTTTGTTTCTTCATTTTTAATTAACATACAAAGTTGTAATGATGAGAATAAGGGGTTTCTGACATTGACTTAATTGTAACATAAGGCCCTTATGTAATAAGGTACCTTACATAATAATGTATTATGGACTGCATCAAAACATAACTAAATCATGCTCACACATCATCACTAACTAAATTGTAGCGAAAATGGTGAATTCTTCATTCAGTTATAAAATGTTATGAACTAGCCAGGGAAGAAGAAGGGATCTAGGGAGAGACTAGGGAGAAGAAGAGATATTAGGGTTAGGAGAGGAGGGGGAAGATAATACCTGGAGATAATCTTGCATAACCAGCCAAGGAGGATCCCCGGGCCTATTAATACCCGGGGAAAGAAGGGGCCGGCCGGCCCCCCCCACATGGGGGCTGAACCGGGTTGGTTCAGCCCCCCTTCGGCCTTTTTAATGAGTGGGGGCTGAACCATCCGGTTCAGCCCCGTTGTCTTGCACGTGCTTCTTTGGTCGCCGAGAGTATTTATGCCCCGCGAATCGTAGCGCCGGTGGGGGCATAACATAAAATGAAAAGCCCGTTAAGATTGTTGCTTCCTCAATTTCTTACTTACCTCATGTTAGGATCTGTTGAAGCTTGATTAAGAAAAATTGACTGGCATGTCTTCATAAAAACCATACATTAACAGTACTTTCGCTGCCTCACATTGTTGTGGGCAATCAAATATTCAAATGTACTGTCGCTGTCATATGGGGGCCCCCTTGTACTGTCACTCATATTATCGTATATATATGTCATTATAAAGTAGTAAAGTATTCACGAGAAGGTATTTGTAAAACAAGCATGTGCAATATTATGTGATAGAAGACGTGTGATAATTACTATATCATTTATTGGAAATGCATGAAATTAATATTTTCATGCGCGACTTTCATCGATCCTTAGTTTTTTATATGCTTTGCATATTTGGATGAAGTTGGATGATTTTACTAAAATCATCATCATCATTATCATATCCCAACCATTTGAGCCAACTTTATGAATCTTTATTTCCATTCATTTTTATGAGTCCTACATGAGGTATTAAAAATAAACTATAAAACCATCTTGAACAATTATAATTCATGTTACCTTGGGGCTACTCCTCTTGCCTAAATCCTATGACACCAACTCTATATACTCATATAATATGTGCATTTCTAACCTTCATTTTACATGCCCATACCATATAAGTGTATTTTCTATTATTCTATCTTCTATTGACATCACTCTTACTATTTCTTTAATATAATTATTCCTTGAATTATTTTACTTGTTTCACCGACTAAGGTGTTATTGTGTGACCTTGAGGTCACAGGTTCGATTCCTGGAAGCAGCCTCTTGCAAAAATGCAGGGTAAGGTTTGCCTACATTTCACCCTTGTGGTGGGGCCCTTCCCCGGATCCTCGCTGCGCGGGGATGCTTTGTGCACCAGGCTGCTCTTTTTTTATTTTACTTGTTTCACCACACATCCATATTAGCATTCTTATTTCTATACTACTCAACCTAGATGTTAACGAATTTTTAATTCCCATCACTTAAATCCTAGATATCAATGACTTCTTTAATATCCATCATTCAAATCCATATAGCATCAACTACATAATTGCTTTTGAATAAAATTTATGTTGCAAGTCTGCATGATATCCTCTTTTTGCATAATAGATTTGAAGCGCATGACGTTCATCGATCTTCAGTTTTTTTATATGCTCGCATATTTTGATAAGTCATCATCATCATTATCATATCCCAGCTATTTGAACCAACTTTATGAATATTTATTTCCATTCATTTCTATCGAGTCCTACACGAGGTATTAAAAAGAAAACTATAAAATCATCTTGAACAATTTTTATTCATGTTACTTTGGGTCTACTCCTCTTGCCTAATCCTACGACACCAACTCTACATACTCATATAATTTGTGCATTTATAGGTAAAAGAGGGAGATATTTGGTCATTTAGAAAACAAAGATTAAATTGTGACTTGCACTAAACATCAGAAACATGACTTTATTTTCTTTAAATCAAATTCTACATGAGCCACCAACTAATCAATGCATATCATTCAATATTTAAATGAAATCACAAAGTAGTGAATGAAGAATATAGAAGCATACCTCATTCACAATTCCATTATGCTTATGATCGGCAAATTCTTCTATCAATAAGAGTTTAAAGATATATCCCATTCTATCTATATCCACTTGCCAAAGAACATCTTCATCAGCCCTGTAGAAACAGACATGAAAAGATTCATCAGAAAAAAAATTAAGGAAAAATGTCAGCCCTCATAGAGACATAATATGCATTCATAAATCTCTAATGATTTTGAACAGTTTGTCTAATATAGTGCATCCAAGACGAGTGTGTACGAGTAGGAACCTGCAAGCCCTGATGATTTTCCTTCTAAGCACATCTGCATCCTAACATAAATAGAATTGTATTAACAATATTCAATATATTAGACATAACGGGAAAATCGTCATAAAAAATCGTTCGTTGCAAGCCCCGTAAGCCATGTGACATTATTCAATATATTCAAGTGTGTACGAGTAGAAACCTGCAAGCAGTGACGGAAGTAGAAATTTTTTTCAACCCGGGCACCAATTAAAAATTCAATATAAATGAAAAATCTTTCAATAAGGAGAAGTCCTATTTTACTGGAAAAAATAATATTTAGTAAAAGAACATCTACCTAATAGTCTAAGAAACACAGTTTTTACAAATTTAGATAATCTTTATACTTAGGTAACAAATCAATACTTTGAGAAACAATAATCTAATTGCAAGCAAACGATAACATTGTCATCATAAAAAAAACATGAAACTTAAAATGGAGAAAATGCATCATATGAAATTGAGGAATCGTAGATGATGATGATGATGATGATATTTCTAGAACAGGGGAGTTCGATGCAAACCTTATCTCTTTTTACATTAACATGGATGATAAATTAATTAAATTAATGATAGTAAAACAACTTTAAACTTACAAAAAACTGATTAGAACAAATTACTACACCTAGAATTTTTTAGCAAACTCGAGATATTATCTAACAAATGAAGTGTAAGCAAAAATTTGATGTCATACTCGAAGTTGAAGCCGATTGTTTTAATCTGGAAGAAGATTGAGATTTGAGTGTGAGGAAAAGAAGAAGAGATGGAGGCTTCTAGCTTCCTGGCGCACAATGAAAGAAGTAGATCGAGGCTCCTAGCTTCCTGGCGCACGGCGAAAGATGTAAATTGAGGCTTCCAACTTCTTGGCAACAACATCATGAGGGATAATCGTTGCTTTTGTCGTTGAATCCCCATCCCGCTGAAGTCCCCTCCCCGTTGAAGTCGTAAGTCGTTGGTGGTGACCTTGGTGGAAAAGAGAAGTGGAAAACATTGGCCTACTCAGTTATTGTTATTCTGCTATGGGTCTCGACTGTGAGCAAGAACGATGAGCAAAGTTGGAGCTCAACCTTGAGCAGGAAGGAAAGATCCCTACTCAGTTTCTAATGAAAATTTCTTCTTTCTCCATATGTAATTTTGTAAAGCTAAAGCCTAAAGCTGAAGCTCCAGATCAAAGACAAAAATAGTGCAGACCTATGGCATAAAGGATGCACAGGCGCACAACTATGACATAAAGTTAAAGGCTGCAGAGCTATTGACATAAAGGCATAAGGGCTGGACAAAAAGCAGAGTAGGACAGCTACTCTCAACATTTTTTCTGGAAATCTGACTCGGGCATGTGCCCAGGTGTGCCGCCACTTAGTTCCGCCTATGCCTGCAAGCCCTGTGACATTATTTAAACAATATTCAATATAGTATGATGATGATGATAAACATTTATATATGTATAACAACAGTTGGATAAGTACATAACAGTACAACATGCAATGACAAGACAACATTCTATATCAAAATGTGATATATAAAAATAAAAAAACAACATAAACTATGAATCCTCGGCCTCGTCATCATTCTATATTAATTACTCATCTTCTGAATAAATTATGTCTTCACCTTTTTCACCATAATCTTCTTCTACATTGTACTCAGCTTCTTCATCCTCGGCATCATCTGTAAGGATTACTGGAGTAGGAATCCTCGCCCTAGATGTGCTCCCCTTTTCAACTATCTTTGCACTTGTTTGGATCACATTCTTCCCTTTGGATAAGCGCGTCTGATAGATGTCCTCTTCTACTTCAGTGGCCCTAGCAACCGCACCCCAAGTCAATAAATCGTCATAAAAAACCAATTCTTCATCCTGCTCAGCTTCATCATCTTCCTCCATTCTGCCTATCAAGCATTCGTTGCTGTCGTCAATATCTTTCAACGAGATTGGATCAATACGATCACGTGAATCATATCGCCGACGCAACGCTCAATTGTATTTCACAAATATCAAATCATTTAGACGTTGTTGAGCTAGCCTATTTCTTTTCTTGCTATGAACCTGCATCATAAACAAATAAACTATTAATCATATAATGATATAAATTAATCAAGAAGACAGTCAACACGATTACATCAACATATTAATCTCCGAAAATAAAATTTAAATACATACATGTTCAAAAAACTCCAATTACGCTCATATTTAGATGTACTACAAGTAAGACATAGAACCTTTATAACAAATTTAGTTAGATTAGGAGTATCGGCTCCATGAGATTGCCACCATTCAGCTGCCAAAATAATGAATATCTAGAAATTAATAATGCATTCTTAATAAATAAAATGTTTGTTTGAATAATGTCTAATTTATTAACCTGAGGACTTTGTTTTCCTATGCCGAATTGCAAATTGCATTTCAAATAATCCTTCAGCATTTCTATATAAACTTAGTTGGTCTATAATTTTATCTTGATTGTTATGAATTGGAATGATCCTTTGCATTGTCTGGTATAAGCCTCTTGTGACTTCTCCATCTAATGCAATATTGTGGTTTAAATAGAAGAATTCCGGATATAAAAAATGAGCCACTGCATGCAATGGTCGATGAAGCTGGTTTTCCCATCTCTTATCCACAATTTTCAGGACATCCTTGTATTTTTCCTCTTTCCCATTAAAAGAGTTAATGATTGTCTCTTTTGCTCTATCCATAGCCTCATAGATATAACCCATGGCTGGTATTTTCTCACCATCTACCAATCCTAGTACCCGAACTAAAGGTTCAAAAATCTTCAAAATATACACAATAGTACTCCATAAAGAGACCATTAATATAATGTCATGTACCTGCTTACCTCATGTTTCCTTTGCTCACTTGCTTGATGTCCACTCAGGTGAAGTGAATATCTTTCTTAGATTGGTCCTCTGCTTGTGAATGCGCTGAAGTGTAAGGAAAGAAGTCACAAACCTCGTAACAACATGTCTATCAAGCTCCACTTGCCCTGTAAAGCTCCTAAGCGTGTTGACAACTCTAGGGCGAACATAAATATAACTATTTATGGTTATTGCCCTCTTTATTGTTCTACTAATACTAGGCATCTTCCTAATATCCTCTAACATTAAGTCAATTCAATATGTAATACACGACGTCCAATATAAATGTGGTCGTTTTGCTTCCAATAAATTTTCTATTTAATATCAGAGTTACAAAAAAAAGTAAAAAAAATCAATATATTTTTATTTAAAATTAAATAAATATTAAATAATGATGATTAATGAATTATTTACCTGCTAGTACATTGTTGCTTGCACTATCAGTAACAACTTGAACAACATTGGCCTCTCCAACGCGTTCCACCACTCTATCAAACAATTCAAACATCCACTCTTTAGTCTGTGTAATCGGATGCATCAACAGATTCAAAGAAAAATGTTCCTTTGGGTGAATTCACCAAAAAAATTATCAGAGTTCTTTGTTTCTTATCTGTCCATCTGTCAGCCATGATAGAACATCCATACAACCTCCACCCATCCACATAACTCTTCATCATACCCTTGACTTCACTTACTTCATTATTCAACAAAGGCACACGAACTTCATGATAACTGGGTGGTTTCATTCAAACCCCAAACTGTCCAACAGACTCAATCATCACTGCAAAACTAGGATAAGTAACAACATTAAAAGGGATAGCTGCATCATACATCCATTGAGCTATATTCTTGCAAGCCCTCCCTCTAAGTTCCTTCTTACACGCTTCGTTAATAGTAGTTTGCTTCATTTGTTTTTGTTGGCCCTTTTTTTGCATCTTCTTCTCGATGTTAGATGCAAAAAAACATCCATCGGTCCTTTGGTCTGAGGCTTTTTGGACACACCGCTTCCACGAATCTTCACTCCATTGTCATCCATCTCCTCATCACTTCCAAAAGTATCTATATCTACAAAGTCAGGGAATGCTTGCTTTTCCGTATTGCCTGCACTCATTTTCTTTTCCATATGTTCTTGAATTTTTGTGCGTACATGTTGTGGGCATTTGAGACAAGCTTTAGTATTTCTAAATCCCCAACAAGGTGTTGTTTAGCACGGTAAATTCCACCCTTTGTGACTTTCTCAAAAAAATTGCAAGTCAAATAATTTTTATTAGCGGTAGAAATCTGACGCACATACTTCCAGTCTGGATCAATTTTAGATTTGACATTGGATGAACCGGAACCACTCACATCAATTTCAACATATTAAATCATTTTTACAACATAAAAGATGAGGGTATACAAATAAAATAAAATATAACAAGAGAATTAGTGAAAAACAGTGAACTGGGCGCCCAGTTCACTGAAAAACAGTGGCGCCCAGTTCACTGAAAAATAGTGAACTGTGCCCCAGTTCACTGAAAAACAGTGGCGCCCAGTTCACTGTTTGGGCGCCCAGTTCACTGAAAATCAGTGAACTAGGCGCCCAGTTCACTATTTGGGCGCCCAGTTCACTGTTTAAAACAGTGAACTGGGCGCCCTGTTCACTGAAAAACAGTGAACTGGGCGCCCTGTTCACTGAAAAACAGTGAACTGGGCGCCCTGTTCACTGAAAAACAGTGAACTGGGCGTCCAGTTCACTAATTAGCATAATAGCATTTCTTCATGTTGTGAAAGTGTGAAACTGAACTTTGGTTGATCCAATGCATATGGTTACTTTGTCCTCTTAAGTTAAAGGCTTCCCTCCGTTTTCATGCATGGTGATTTCAAAGTTTAAATTACATCTTTATCGTGAAAGGCAAAGAGGGGAAATTCAATGAAAATTTCAATGAAATTAAATTGGAAATCATCATAACCATTGGAAATAGGTCCTATTAATTGGAAATAATTCCTATTAATTGATCTTGAAGCATGGAGAAAAACATACTCAAATAAATAAGCCCTATTAATTGATCATGAAGCATGGAGAAAAACATACTCAAATAAATAATCCTATTAAATAAGTTTTCCTACATGTTGAAAGCATACTATGTGCTGATCCATTGGTGCATGTTATACATCATTAATGGTCCTAGACTGTATTAAAAAGGGAAAGGCTCTTGTGGCAAATGCAAAGTGACCCAAGGAAATCCTTGCCTTTCACCTACCCCGTTAATATTTAATCAAATGGTTAAGGTAATGAACCTAAATGTTACCTTTGGATAATTCTAACGACCATATTATAGGGAAAAAATATGGTGTCAAAATTACTACATCCTAATTCCTAAATAACCAGTGGTGATATTTTTTTACCATTTTCTCTATATGGTAAAAGGAGCAAATACCCACAAGACTGCAAGAGTTATAAATAAACCATTTTATCTACCCGCTGCAGATGTGACTAAGTTAAGATGAAGAATACCTGTGGGACTTTTACAACCTTGTGAACAAATTGGTCAGTTGGCGAAGCTGAAAACAGGAATTCCTGGTACTTTCTTTTCTTTAATGCTAGAGAATTATATCCATTGTATCCTATGGCACCATTCAAAGTAGTATTTGCTTCCTGCACATAAAATACACATGCATGCTCAAGTTACTGAAGTTCAAACAACAGGGGAGATGTGATTAAACAAAATAAACTTGCTAAGAGGAGTAAGAACCGGTGGCGAGAGCTTTTCTCCGACGAGTATAGAAAACAAGAGGAGCGACGGCGAGAACTTTCGAGCGGATTGCGGGAGGGAGACGAGAACTATCGAGCGCCAAGAGGGAAAAATGAGTCGGCTCGCTCGGTTAATAAAGTAAAAGGAAATCAAAACCCTAAAAAAAACTTCAACCGAATCGGTTTTTAAGTCTTAAACTGGCATTTTGGCTGAGGCGCGCCTAAGCAGCGCCTGGGGAACACGCAAGGCCCGCGTCTAGAGTCACCTCGCCTACCTTTACCTTACCAAGGCGAGCCGGGTTACGCCCTGTGCGCCCGGCGCCTCAGGCGCTCCTTTCATAACGTAGGATGAATGTTGCCCATTTTGGGATAATGGGCTATGATTTCTATGTTATTTATGACCGTGCTTAAGGGCATACCAGTTGAAGTAGATTCTTCCTTTTTATCAATTAGAACCCCTTTTGAAACTGTACAAGCTTCTTCTAAAGCATATAACTTTCTAGATGTATATGATGATATCTAGACAGATGGATCTTATATGAATCATACGACGAAGTAGCAAGAAAAATATAAGTAAACTCTTAATCTAACCCCAAATCAGGTCGAGTTCCTAAGACCTAGGATTTTGGGCACCAGATTGGTCTTTCCCCAAATGAATAATGTTCATGTTATGACAAATCATCTAAGTATTAAGTTTTCATTTAATCAGACTTAAAATGAGAAACTTCGATAAATATTCTCAAACAAATAATTTTTGAGGAACCTTCGTAACTTATCGTTCCTACAAACCCTTATTTGTGAGATTATGAAATATATAAAAGTACTTTCCTATCACTTAAGAGTTAGTTTGATGTCTCGTCATAATTGGTTACGACTCAAAAGGAAAGAACAATAAAACACTAATGACTCAAATTAACTCTGTTCGAGACGAGTTTTGTAGTCTTAGGGCAAAATACTTATACTTGGTAAACACAACTCGCACATCCACTCTTGAAGGAGTAGCTTGGGTTAGGAGCTCATATTAGTACCTCTATGATTGATACTCACACTGGACATGTGTTGTCGTAGCGCCGAACTAGTGTCCTTATAATATTGTATTAGTAAATTGATGCATGTTTCATTGTAGAAGTCAGTCGCTCTTCTAGGTACCTGAAAGATATGGGTTGTCAATGATCTACACCTAGAGGGGGGGGGGGGGGGGTGATTAGGTGTTTTCTGATTTCTTTGCTACTTTAATTTTATCTTTCACAACACAAAATCAACACAGAAAGCACACAAAGATTTATAGTGGTTCCCTGCAAGACAATGTGTCTAGAGGTAGTCCACTGTCCCTCCCACCTATCTAGCAGTGTGCTAGACTAGGCAACTTCTCCAACTCAGATCTTTTCATTATAATCAGATCTTACAACTCAGGTTCACACAGAACTCTACAAAGCTCAGACTTTTACAAGTCATACAAACTCAGATCTTCAACAAAATCCTACCAAACTCAGGTTCACCAAGAACCCTATCAACTCAGATCTATCACTAGATCCTACCAGCTCAGATTCACAAAGAACCCTACAAAATAATAAATATGTTTGCTGTTGTAGAAGAAAAGTCTTCAAGATGATATGCCTTTGAAATATCAGACTTCTTCTTCTTCTTCTTATAGATGTAAGCTCTGTGATCTGGTGGATTACTGAGCTTTTCTTCTGAATCTCCTCCTTTGATGATAGATGCACTTCTAATACAGGAGAAAGATTCTTTCCTGTCTTCTCAGCAAAGTGATGAAGATTTTCTTCTAGTATTTCTTCTTTTCTTTTCTTGATCAGAGTTTTGTATGCAGTGCGAAGAATTTCTTTGAAATCGACAATTTCTCCCTTTTATATACTTCTGTAACTTTTGCATAAAAACCCCTTCAACAAACTTCCATAAATTGCCTGAAAGAATATTTGGAAGGGCCGGCTGAATTGATTTTAATAAATGCCTTGCCATTCTTGGAAATTGCAGAATATAGAAGTAATAAAATTCTTCCTTAAACATTGTGCAACAATTATATTATGTACAAAGAATATTATTTATTATTCCTTGATTTGTGCACAAGATGGGCGACGTGTATCTTCCCTAGATATCAATTTCCAAGAGAACCGACGCATTAAATGCTGCTCTGCAATTGTCAAGGCGATATTGTTCCTTCAAGACGATATCGTCTTGATCAACAGATATTCTTCACGACGATGTCGTCGATATACTTTCTACTTCAGTACTTGACTTGTTATCTCAATGAGATTGCTTCTTCTAGACGATATCGCTGATATACTTATATGCAATGTCTTTAATCCTCATAGTAATATGTTTCCATTAAGTCGACATACATCCTTCTTCAAGGCTTTATGTAATATCTCAACGATATTACTTCTTCTTGACGATATCGTCGAGATGTTGCTTTGAATAAGACTTAGATTTGTTCTTTAAGCTGACTGTCTTTGTTCAGGACGATATCGTCTTGATCTTCTAGACGACATCGTCGAGATGTTGACTTAGATTTTTTCTTTAGGCTGACCGTCTTACTTCAAGACGATGTCGTCTTGATCTTCTAGACGACATGAGGTCTTCAAGCCGATGTTTGTCCATGTGACCCTTTCTTTATGAATTAAGGAGTCAAGTCACTTATCCTTCTAGGTTGAACTTCTTCAAGACGATATCGTAAAGACATCTTAGCTTTATCTGCGATAACTTTTCTTCAAGACGATGTCGTCTATATCTGAACTTAGCTTTATCCATGACAAACTTTCTTCAAGACGATGTTGTCGACATCTGAACTTAGCTTTATCCACGACAAGCTTTCTTCAACCTTCAAGTCGATGTGTCTTCATCAAGACGATATCGTTGAAACTGTTTCGACGATATGATACTTTTCTCCTCGATTTTTCTGCTGAGTCTTGAAACGATATTTTACTTAGTTAATCTTCATTACTTTTATCGTTTATACACTAGTGATGTAGCTTTGATGCTTTCTCAACGATATGTCAGTCCTAGATAATTTTAGACTTTAGAAAATTTCCTGATATATGATTTATCTTATGCAGTCATGAATAAGCTATATCATCAAATACATAATGCATTTATCATTGATCTGAGCACTTCTTCAAATCAGGAACATTGCTGGCACAGTTCCCAACAATTTCCCCCAATTTGAAGAAGTCATAACTCACTTCAATGATAAATGTCAAGGTACAAATAAAATCATAATTTGAAGACATTCAGAGAATATTATATGATTCATCTAGCATGATATAAATAGAGAATGTTTTAGAACAAAAAATAACACAGTCATTTGCCAAGTCATTTTTAAATAAAACATTCTATGGTCTTCAGATCCTGTTGCTGCTTCCTTTCCCTTTTCTCTTTTGCCTTTCATAAAAACTGATAGGTTTTGGGATCTTCTTTGGAGAAGGAGGAGGACAATGAGGAAATGCCAGTTTGTGGTTTTTCCTTTTCTCCATTTGAATTGAGTGAAGATTCCAATCAGCAGAATAATATATTCTCTCTGACCCATCCTGAGGGTATCCACTTTCCATCCAGGCTTCTGAGATCAGATTCCTAGAGGTAGGACTCCACTTGCATGACTGTGGATCCTGCTCAATTTCTCTAAGCCTCTTCTGCCTGTATCTCTTGCTCTGAGTCCTTTTTCTTTTTCTAGAGCTGGCAGACTCTCCAACTTCTATGCCATAGACCTCTGATGTAGTGCTTTTAGAAGGTTTTGCTAACTCAAAAGCTGAGGGAGGTTTTTGTAAGGCTTTCTTGACCTGATTGACCGTCCACATAGCTTGATTGGAGCCAACATTTATCATTGTTCTCTCCCCCTTTAGGACTTCTTCAACTATATGATCATCAAGAATAACTTGTACTAAATTCAACCTTTCATGTATATGTTGTTCAGCCTCATCCAAGTTATTTCTCACCTCTAACAGATGTTCATCTAAGCTCTCTGTATTTTCATTTAATCTCTGTAGAATTTGATCTCTGTCTTCATTCATAAATCCTGCCATCTGTTGAAATGCTCTTTCTGTATTCCTTTGCATAGTGCCTTGGCTTTGTAAGAGCTGGTGAGTTTGATGTCCAACTTTGTTGATTTCCTGTCCAACATGTTCCATGGCTGCTGCAACTAAGTGAAAGAAGTGGGTGTGTTGAGTGTTGAGATGATGCATATCATTCTTTACAACCTGTAGCTCAGCTTTTATTTCTTTCCTCAAGTCATCTACAGTCTGTAGAATGAACTTTTCTATCTTTTCCCTTTGAATATTCAGCAAAACTGAGATCATATGAAACATGGAGCCTGAGTGATCAGTGGATGGTCCAGCTGTATTCACTTCAGTAGCTGCATCTTCTTCTGGAAGACCTTCAAAACCACTATCTTGAGTCAGGAAGACAGGAGAGTTTATCTTCATCTGCTCATCTTCTTCCACCAGCACCTGCTTGCCTTTGAACAAAACTAGGTCAAGCTCAGTCTGGGGATCAGACCTTTCATCCTTCTGTGGTACATTGTCTTCTTTGTCATTCTCTGAGATATCCTTCTCTTGAATTTCTTTTTCAGGTGCACCTTCTTCAGCGTGATTCTCTAGGGTGGAGCCCCCCAGGTGGGTCTCCCCCTCAACTCTCTCAGCATCTTGGGCCGAGCTTCCCTCCAGGAGCTCCCCCTCAACTGTATCACTGTCTAGAATGTGACTTCTTCTTTCCTCAGGAACTTCTGTGTTAGCAGACTCACACATGCCCTCTGGGATCATCTGATTTTGATCTACCTCCCCCTCTGTCAAAGCAGGGTTTGGCAAACTTGGGGCTCCTTCTTCTTCAGAAACCTTTGATAGGTTTGGGTCTGGAATTGGTGATGCTTCTCCTCTTTCCGAATTTCTAGAGGACCCTTCCTTGTCTGAGTCATCAACTATTACTGTTTTCTTTTTCTTTCCTTTTGGAGCAGTCTGTGCATCCTTGGGAGTTTTGGGAATGACTCTCTCCTATCTATCCAACATTTTTGAATCCAACGTCTTTGAGTAGTGCAAGGGTGTTCCCATGCTTTTCTTCACAATATCCCCAAGGATATTCAGTAGGAGGATGGATAGGATTTTTCCATATGATGGAGTCTTCAGGGTGTTCTTAATTCTCTGGAATAAGAATTTTCTCCGTCTGTCTTCTTTGAGACAATGATCCTGCACATTGTTTCAAACATTTCTTTTGAAATCCTGTCATGGAAACCAGGCTTGCACAACAACATTTTCCCTACAATATCTGCAAGGAGCTTTCCCTTCTGATTGAATTCAGCCTTCTTAATAGACCCGTAGGTCTTGCCACTATGCCCACACCAGGCATATCCAACAGGTAGATCCTTAGTGGTCAGGTCTTCCTCTTCGACCTCTTTCCCTATCCTTGGAATCCTCAGAGCTTTTCCTAAGCTCTTGGCAGTTACTTTGATCTTCTCTCCGGCCACAGTAGACTTTAGAATTGCGCCTGAGCTATTTATTCTAGCTCCATCAAAGAATTCCTGGACTTCTTTGTTCTTGAGAGCACTGGGTTCACAGAGCAAATACTCCAGCCCTGCTGATTCTATCAACACGATAACTGACCTGATCTCTTCAGAGCAAGAACTGAATCCTCCTCTCATGAGCTCGCATCCGGAAATGATTGAGGATTCTTCCTTCTTTGGAGCCATTGATGCAGAACGTCGAGAACAAAGATTGTCGGAGACGGAACAGAGGTTTGTCGCGGAAATAACTCAGGGCAAATGAAAGCGTAATTTTTGACCTATGCAATCACTCTATTAATATTAAGAGTAGATGAAGAGGCGCGCACTTTTTGTCTTGGTTATTAGATTAAAGATCCATCAGACGACTTAGATTAGGGATCTAATACAGCATGAAGTGTCTTCGCTGCATTACGATGACGCGCATCTTTGTCGCGATATTGTCGTCGAAATCACTCCAGCGTTGTCGTCAAGATTTTACTAATATCGTCGAGACGCAGTGATACGGTAGGCACCCAACTCCGGCTGGGCATTCATCCCACTATTCCGGGCATATACACTACCGCACCAGGGCCGCGACCCGTGCCACCCCAACCCCTCTCGGCACCCAGTCTAAGTGCCGCGGGTTGTTGAGGCTGGGGAGGCGGGGGCTCGATCCCCCGACCTCCTTGACAAGAAGCCTTTAACGCGGCCCTCATCACCAACTGAGCCGCGACACTTAGACTGGGTGCCGAGAGGGGTTGGGGTGGCACGGGTCGCGGCCCTGGTGCGGTAGTGTATATGCCCGGAATAGTGGGCACTTTTATGATACGGTAGGCACCCAACTCCGGCTGGGCATTCATCCCACTATTCCGGGCATATACACTACCGCACCAGGGCCGCGACCCGTGCCACCCCAACCCCTCTCGGCACCCAGTCTAAGTGCCGCGGGTTGTTGAGGCGGGGGCTCGATCCCCCGACCTCCTTGACAAGAAGCCTTTAACGCGTCCCTCATCACCAACTGAGCCGCGGCTCAGTTGGTGAGGGTGGATGAAATCTCCACTCCTCAAGGAGGTCTGGGGTTCGATCCCCAGCCTCAACAACCCGCGGCATGAATAATGGGTGCCGAGATGGGTTGGGGTGTAGGGGCCGCGGACCCTGGTACGACCGGTTGGACCCCGGTGCGCCTGGGTGGGTAACGCACAGAGGCGACCCCGAGCCTCGGTCGTATCACGCAGATTTTGTCGTTGAGATTGCTCGTTTTGTATCGTTGTCTAACTTGAGCACTCCTAGAGGAATTCTTGGAAATAGTGCTACTTATATTTTCTCCTTCACATCTCTTATGTAGAATATCAATTTGATGTTTACATGGGCAGAGCTCGATTCTTCAAGGTTTGGTTTCTCCTTTACTTCATTCATTTTCTTCATCTTGACATCTTGTTCTTCAAAGGTAACATGATGTCTTTTGCTTTCTAACTCACCTACTTCTCAACCATGGAGATGAGAGAGTAGGGACTATGATGATTGAACATTCTATTCATCTTCTATTTTTGATCTGAGGTCTTCATTGTGAGTGAAGCTATGTATTCCCCCTTCATTGTTGCAGGAATTTGAGAGATTCTTCTAATATACTTCATTTTGAAGAGCTGGATTATTTTTCATTAGTTGTATCTTCTCTTAGATGACCCCCCCTCAGTAGAGGCAAGAGAGGGATGAACTTCTTGGGGAAGTGTGCTGATATTTGAGTGAAATTATTTTGTTTGAAACTTTAAGTGTCATTATTAATCTATTCTCTCTGGATTGAACTTTCTTGAATACTTAGTTACTCCAGCCTTGTGCCTGGAGCAATCATTGTCCAAATACCAAAAGGGTTGACATTTAGACATACCTGTAAAAAAATTACTTATCCTTAGGCACCCAATTGGATTTGGGTCCTAGGTTCATGTTAGGGAAATAACCTGAAATACTAAACTTATGAGTGGTCTGCCCTCTTCTTGCATTAGGCACTGTTGGATTGAACCAGCAGTTCAGAGCAAAATGACCAATCTTTCCACAACACCAGCACTCATACCTGTTGTATCTTCTCTTATGCCTTTCCACCTGGAATTGTTGGGGGGCAGGAGTGAAGATAGGTGACCTAACATGCCTTGGGTGAACCTCATGATGGTGAGTATGTAATTGTGCTGATTTCACCACTTTTTGGTTCACCACCTTGGGAATAGGCTTGGCTGCCTTTCCCTTACTTTTGAGTGTTGATGCTACAGACCTATGGACATGAGAACTTGGAATCTTTACTTGGGTCTCTTCAAGGGGTGTTTGAGAAACATTTGGCCCAAAACCTGCTCTTCTATGTATGTTGGGGGGCTTACTGCTTCTTGTAGAGCAAGCCTTGGTCAGATGATCATGTGAAGATTCCTGGTTAGAGAAATTTGATGCCAGTAGCTTCTCTTTGTAGGAAGGTTGGGCTTCAGATGTCTTGACCTTGACTGTCTCCTTACCAAATCCTACACCTCTGAATGGTGCAGAGAATTGGTCAATGATGGGAAGGATAGTCTTGGGTATTGAGAAACTGACAACAATTTTCTTCTCAGCCAATAACATTTCTTCAAGGTCCTTAATGACCTTGTTCTTCTTACCCAACTCAACATTTTGGAGCTTTGTGACATCCTTGAGTTTGTCCATTTCTTTGCTCATAACAACCAGCTTCTCAACCGTCTCTTGGAGCTCAGATTGGACAGATTTCAGGGATGCTAACTCCTTAGATTGAGCTCTAAGGAGCTTCTTGCTTCTTTTCAAGGCAATCCACATGGCTTCATTATGCTGTACTAGGTCAGATTCAACCTCATGTAGAGATCTTGAGGATATGTTACTGCAAGTGGATCCACACTCACTCTCATGCACAGAAACTGTCATTGATTCAGATCAGAGACAGATAAGGGGGCTCTAATAAGTACCTTCCCAGGAGAGGTGCAACCATCCTGGATTTCTTCAGTTATGACCATAAGGCCAATGAGAACTTCCTACTAATCTTCTGATGAATCTGAGTCAGAATCACAGAGTGTTCTGATTTTCTTAGCAATGTGTTCTTTCTTAGATTCCTTCTTGTCCTTTGGACTTCTTCTATCATCACTCTTCTTGGATTCTTTCTTCTTAAAGGGTCAGTCATCAATCATGTGACCTGTCTTCTTGCAGTGACAACACACTAAGTTAACCAAATCAGATTCATAGAGTTTAGAGTTATACCTTTCCTCCTTTGAAGATTTATCCTGGTCATGTTGATTAGATCTTCTGGAGTTTGAGGAGGATGTTTTCTGTCTATTTCTTCTTTTTCTGGACATCTTTTTTTTTAAGCTGCTTGGTGATGAGTACTGTCTCTTTAACAATGTCATCAGATTTTGATGAGCTTGCATCAGAAGCTTCTGTGTTCTCAGAGATATTCTGAATTATCAGAATATTGTCTTTGGTACTCCTCAATCTTTCACCCTCAAGAGTCATGACCCTTTCACTGGTGAAGCCCTTTGAATTTTCTTCTTCAGTTTTCTTCGTATAGATTTCCAAGGAATCCCACATATATTTTGCTGTTTTGCATTGACTTAAGTATTGAGATGTAGAATCATCTATTGCATTCTTAAGTATGTGTTTTCCTCTCTTATTCACAATTATTAGATCTTCATCTTCATAGGTGAACTGTGAGAAGGTGTCAGGAACATGAGTTCCCTCTCAACAACCATGAATAATTTGGGATCTGATGCTTCCATGAATAACTTGACTCTTAACTTCCATATGACAAAGTTCTCTTTGGTGCAGATGGACAACCTCATTGATCTCATATCTTGATGATGCTCACAGGCCATTGAAAGATCACAACCCAATCAAAAATTGTAGATCTTGTTTTAAGATGTTAAGCTTTTGAACTCAACCTCGCTTTGATACGAATTGAAAGATATGAGTTGTCAATGATCTACACCTAGAGGGGGGGGGGGTGATTAGGTGTTTTCTGATTTCTTTGCTACTTTAATTTTATCTATCACAACACAAAATCAACACAGAAAGCACACAATGATTTATAGTGGTTCCCTGCAAGACAATGTGTCTAGAGGTAGTCCACTGTCTCTCCCACCTATCTAGCAGTGTGCTAGACTAGACAACTTCTCCAACTCAGATCTTTTCACTATAATCAGATTTTACAACTCAGGTTCACACAGAACCCTACAAAGCTCAGACTTTTACAAGTCCTACAAACTCAGATCTTCAACAAGATCCTACCAAACTCAGGTTCACCAAGAACCCTACCAACTCAGATATATCACTAGATCCTACCAGCTCAGGCTCACAAAGAACCCTACAAAGTAATAAGTATGTTTGCTGTTGTAGAAGAAAAGTCTTCAAGATGATATGCCTTTGAAATATCAGACTTCTTCTTCTTATAGATGTAAGCTCTGTGATCTGGTGGATTACTGAGCTTTTCTTCTGAATCTCCTCCTTTGATGATAGATGCACTTCTAATATAGGAGAAAGATTCTTTCTTGTCTTCTCAGCAAAGTGATGAAGATTTTCTTCTAGTTCTCCTTCTTTTCTTTTCTTGATCAGAGTTTTGTATGCAGTGCGAAGAACTTCTTTGAAATTGACAATTTCTCCCTTTTATATTCTTATGTAACTTTTGCATAAAAGCCCCTTCAGCAAACTTCCATAAATTGCCTGAAAGAATATTTGGAAGGGCCAGCTGAATTGATTATAATAAATGCCTTGCCATTCTTGGAAATTGCAGAATATAGAAGTAATAAAATTCTTCCTTAAACATTGTGCAACAGCTATATTCTGTACAAAGAATATTATTTCTTATTCCTTGATTGGTGCGCAAGATGGGCGGCTTGCATCTTCCCTAGATATCAATTTCCAAGAGAACCGACACATTAAATGCTGTTCTGCAACTGTCAAGACGATATTGTTCCTTCAAGACAATATCGTCTTGATCAACAAATATTCTTCACGACGATGTCGTCGATATACTTTCTACTTCAGTACTTGGCTTGTTATCTCAATGAGATTGCTTCTTCTAGACGATATCGCCGAGATACTTCCTTATATGCAATATGTCTTTAATCCTCACAGTAGTATGCTTCCATTAAGTCGACATACATCTTTCTTCAAGGCTTTATGTAATATCTCAACGATATTACTTCTTCTTGACGATATCGTCGAGATGTTGCTTTGAATAAGACTTAGATTTGTTCTTTAAGCTGACTGTCTTTGTTCAGGACGATATCGTCTTGATCTTCTAGACGACATCGTCGAGATGTTGACTTAGATTTTTTCTTTAGGCTGACTGTCTTACTTCAAGACGATGTCGTCTTGATCTTCTAGACGACATGAGGTCTTCAAGCCGATGTTTGTCCATGTGACCCTTTCTTTATGAATTAAGGAGTCAAGTCACTTATCCTTATAGGTTGAACTTCTTCTTCAAGACGATATCGTAGAGGCATCTTAGCTTTATTTGCGATAACCTTTCTTCAAGACGATGTCGTCGATATCTGAACTTAGCTTTATCCACGACAAGCTTTCTTCAAGACGATGTCGTCGACATCTGAAGTTAGCTTTATCTACGACAAACTTTCTTCAACCTTCAAGACGATGTGTCTTCATCAAGACGATATCGTCGAAACTCTTTCGACGATATGATACTTTTCTCCTCGATTCTTCTGCTGAGTCTTGAGACGATACTTTACTTAGTTAATCTTCATTCCTTTTATCGTCTATACACTAGTGACGTAACTTTGATGCTTTCTTAACGATATGTCAGTCATAGATAATTTTAGACTTAGAAAATTTCCTGATATATGATTTATCTTCTGCAGTCATGAATAAGCTATATCATCAAATACATAATGCATTTATCATTGATCTGAACACTTCTTCAAATCAAGAATATTGCTGGCACAGTTCCCAACAGTACCATCCACAGTAGATCATGTTTCTAAATATTAGCTTCAACAATGTATACTATAATAATTAACTGGTTGTGTTATATTGCTTACAGGGAAAGGATGTCTCGTACATCCATAGTACACGGAGACGTACATGAGGGACAAGCTGTAACGTCCCTATTTTATAAATTGTGTCGTAAAATAAATGTTTGATGCCTTGGTTGGGTCCCTAAATGTGTAAGGCAACTTGAGAAGGGTTTGATGGTCATTTAAAGGGTGTTTACATATATGGCAGGTACACGACCCTGTAGATGGTCGTGTACCCAACCCTGAAGCTACAAGCTTGAAATGCCATCTTCCTGAGCTGTACACTGCTTGGGTCAGGCCGTGTAGATGGTTGTGTCAACCCTGAATTCTAAATGGCGAATCCGCGTGATAAGATCCCCACAAGATAAGATCCCCATACATCAGTATGAATATTAACAAAAATGCGTAGTGTTAGGCAAGGAAACATGATTAAATGAAGTACGTCGATGTTTACTATGTTCACATACATCAACATTAATTGTTTCAAACAAAAGAGTCGGCATAGGAGGAAATACATGTTTTATAGTAGAGAGAGATGTTTCATCCTAGGCGATAGGGCCATGGATTCAAAATATAGGACTGAGCCGCATGTAAAGCTTGCATAAGTAAAGCTAAGCTGGAAGAATCAAACACATAAAAGTCAATGCACAATCTACTAGAGCTCAGATCTTCCCCATCTTTAGGTCATGAAACACACACGAATTGGGAAACAATTGACAGAGCAGTTCATAGAATTGATTAAGTGACTAATGAAGAGAAGATTACGAGTAAAATCAGGAATATGGAGGATATATGATAGAGTGAGTTATGATGGATCCTTTTTCTGCAATAAAGGAAAAAGATCCACCGACAATGTTACTTTGTCTCTACCATACAAAGGTGGGTAGGAAACAAAACCTGAGGCAAAGCCAGTCATGTGGTTAGTGACTCTGGAGTTAATGGTGCAGTGAGTAGAAGATCGGGTGTACGCGAAATGAGCACATGATAATTTCGTGTGGGCATAGAAAGACGATGATGTGGTAATCGGCTCAGTAGAATGACCATGCATTGGGCGTCAAAAAGCCAGTATCTCTTCTACAGAAAGGGCAGCCCACAGACCTCCATGGCTAACCAAAGCACTTGAACATAAGTCGTGCAATAAGAACTAACCAAAGCAGTTGAACATAAGTTGTGCAATAAGAACTGAGAAGAAATAAGGTTCGATGAACTCAAGCAGATAAAAAAGTAAGGGATTAAAGACCTTAGCACCACTGTTAAAACAGGAGAGAGAAATGATATTTCTTCACATTGAATAAACCACCCCTCCTCTTATATAAGGAGGGAAGAAATACAAGGATAAACGCAGACCAACATATATTCTAACACTCCCCCTCAAGTTGGGCATGTTATATTTCTCATGCCTAACTTGTCAATCAAACCATAGTGAATGTTCGCCCCAAGACTCTTTGTAAGAATGTCTGCTAGTTGACCCTCTGAGGGAACAAAGGGAATACATACGATCTTCTTCTCAATGTGTTCCTTAATGAAATGTCTGTCCACCTCAATGTGTTTTGTGCGGTCATGCTGAACAGGATTGTTGGCAATACTAATAGCAGCTTTGTTGTCGCAGTACAACCGAATAGGAGTAGTTTCACTCAACCCCAGATCACTCATGAGGGAGCGTAGCCAAAGTCCTTCACAAATGCCATGTGCCATGGCGCGAAATTCCGCCTCAGCACTAGACCTGGAGACAACATTTTGTTTCTTACTTCTCCAAGTGACAAGATTCCCCCCAATAAATGAGCAATACCCAGACGTGGATCGTCTATCTTCAACACTTCCTGCCCAGTCTGCATCAGTATAAACTTCGATATTCAGGTCAGAATTGGGGGTGAAGAGGATTCCTCTTCCAGGTGAAGTCTTCAAGTATCTCAAGATCCGATGGGCTGCATCAAGATGTCTGGCCTTCGGGGAATGCATGTATTGGCTCACAACTCCAACGACGTATGCAATGTCAGGTCGAGTATGAGACAAGTAGATTAATCTCCCCACAAGTCTTTGATAACCTTTAACATCTTCTATATGATCACCATCATCTCTTCCAAGGTTGTGGTTAACCTCCATAGGAGTGTCAGCAGGTCTACACCCACTCAAACCCGTTTGTTCTAAGAGGTCAAGAATGTACTTTCGTTGAGAGATGAAAATACCGTTCTTAGATCTGGCAACTTCAATCCCCAGAAAATACTTTAGTTTGCCAAGATCTTTTACTTCAAATTCTTGTGTCAAATGTTTCTTTAAAGCTTTTACTTCATCAATATCATCCCCTGTAATGATGATGTCATCAACATAGACGATTAAGGCTGTTAACATGTTGGCCCTCTTTTTGATAAACAACGTATGGTCAGCATGACTTTGTCTGTATCCCAGGGAGACCATGGCGCTATGGAACCGCCCAAACCACGCCCTCGGGGATTGCTTCAGATCGTAGAGTGCCTTCTTCAATTTGCAAACTTTCCCATCCGAACCCTGAGGGACAAAACCGGGTGGAAGGGACATATACACTTCTTCTTCCAAATTTCCATGAAGGAAGACATTTTTAACATCCAATTGGATGAGATCCCAGCCTTTGCACGCAGCACATGAAAGCAGGACCCGAATAGAATTCATCTTTGCCACTGGAGCAAAAGTTTCTTGATAGTCAATGCCAAGAGTTTGAGTATACCCCCGCGCTACTAATCTTGCTTTGAAGCGTTCCACAATACCTTTGGAATTCTGTTTCACGGCAAACACCCACTTACAACCAACAGTTTTCTTCCCATGTGGAAGGGTTGTTAGCTCCCAAGTATTATTTTTCTCCAAAGCTGTCATTTCTTCAATCATCGCCCTTTTCCAATCAGGATGTTCAAGAGCTTCCTGCCAGGTAGATGGAATAGGGACAGATGCAAGGGATGACACAAACACTCTATAAGAAGGAGTCAGAGTGTCATAAGAAACATACTGAGATATAGGATGTTGAGTGTTCAATCGAGTACCTTCATGGTGGGAGAGATCTTCTGACAGAGTTGGCATAGGGTCTGGGAGCATGGGATTAGCCGATGTGTTACGACCTTTACGCTTTCGGGTGTATACCTGTAAGGGACGGATAGACGGAGGAGAAGAGATAACGGGAGGAGCAACAGGAGAATCAATCAGATGATCAAGCCGGGGATCAACCGGTTTGCTAGTTTCGCTAGAAGATAAAGTATATGAAGGAGGGATCGGAGGGGAGAAGGTAGGAGGACTCACTTCAACAGCAGGCTCCCCCTGAAGTGAGTCCGCATAATACGGTGTAGAATCACGAAATGTAACGTCAGCGGAGACAAGGGTCCGACGAGTAGGAGGGTGATAGCATTTATACCCCTTTTGAGTAAGGGAATAACCAATGAAGACACACTTAAGGGCGCGGGGGTCGAGTTTAGACCTTCCAGGAGAGGGAATGTGGGCAAAGCACGCACACCCAAATATGTGAGGAGGAAGAGAGGATGTCGGGGAAACTCCTAAGGTGTGGAGAGGAGTTTGGTTTCCGAGGACAGGAGAGGGCAAACGGTTAATGAGATAGGCCGCTGTAAGGACGGCGTCCCCCCAGTAGAACTTAGGGAGATTCATGGTGAACAAAAGGCACCGAGCAACATCCAGCAAGTGATGGTTCTTTCGCTCGGCAACCCCATTCTGAGACGGGGAGTGAGCACAAGAATTTTGATGAATAATGCCATGGGTAGTAAGATAGTGGTCAAAGGAAGAGTTGATATACTCTCGACCATTGTCACTGCGTAAAATTTTTATAGATGCAAAGAACTGAGTAGAGACCATCTTATGGAATCTTTGAAAGATAGAAAAAGCTTCACCCTTATGTTTCATGAGATAAACCCATGTCGTGCGAGAAAAACAATCAATAAAGGAAATAAACCAATGACATCCAGACAGAGATCCAATAGGGCAAAGGCCCCCACACATCAGTATGCACAATATGAAAGGGAATAGTACTAGGTAAAGAAACATGATTAACAGGGAGACGATGATGTTTGACAACGTCACATACATCACAAACAAAATTTTTAAAACAACTAGAGGGAAAAGTAGATAAAAGGCGTTGCATTGTAGCAACAGAGGGATGGCAAGACGACGATGCCAGGTGAGCAGTTGGGATGACTGGGTGGCATGAAGAGCGTGTGAAGAGGTAGACCCGTTGGAGGGATCAAACACATACAGACCGTCCTGCAAGCTACCAGACCCAATCGCCTTCCCCGTCTTCAGATCCTGAAAAACACAATAAGAGGGAAAAAATGTGACTGAGCATTGAAGAGAATTAGTCAGCTGACTAACAGAAAGTAAACTGCGGGTGAAATTTGGAACATGGAGAACAGAAGATAAAGTGAGAGAGGAACAAGGTATGGACCCTTTCCCAGCAATAGAGGAAAAAGATCCATCAGCGATGCTCACTTTATCTCTGCCAGAGAGAGGGGAATAAGACACAAAACCTGAAGCTGATCCAGTCATATGATCAGTAGCTCCGAAGTCGATAATCCAATGAGGAGAGGGGCTAGTAGTAGCAGAGTGAGCACCTGGGATACCTGAATGGGCAAGGGCAGATGAGGAAGAAGAGGCAGTAACCGGCTCAGTAACAAGGCCCTGCATCAAGCGTCGTAGAGTCCGCATCTCATCAGCGGAAAAAAAGGACATAGGTGCAGGAGGAGGTCCAATAAGACCAGGAGAGCTGCTCTCAGGAATCTCTGTCAGATGGGCAAAGTGATGTGAACGGCCAGGAGTGCGTCCACGACCACGCCCCCCACGGGAAGAAGAACCCCCACGAGTAGAAAATCCAGGAGGGAAGCCGTGCAGACTGAAACATGTATCCCGAGTATGACGGGGCTTGCCACAATAATCGCAAATGAGATGGTCTTTATCCGTGGCACGAGGCTTGAAGTCACGAGAAGCCCTGCTACCAGAAGTGGGTGGATGAGCTACTAAAGCTGAGCCCTCAGGAGTGGTGGTCATGTTCCAGGACTGTCGACGATCGAACTCCTGCTGAATAATGCTGAAGACCTCAGGTAAGGAAGGAATGGGAACACGGCCCAAAATCTGCACAGTAATCTGATCAAAATCACGATGAAGCCCCTGGAGAAATTCAAACACCCGGTTGCGATCCTCATGGGCCCTTAATAAGAGAGCATCAGCATCACAGACCATTGCAAGAGACTCAAAATGGTCATACTCTTGGTAGAGTTGGGTAAACTCCAAATAGTAGGCAGAAGGAGGACGATCGCCCTGACGAAGATGGAACAACTGTCGGCGAAGATGGTAGATTTGTGCCGCATTCCCTTTGCGGGAGTAAGTAGATTCAGCACGTTTCCAGATGTCTGCAACAGTGTCAAGGAAGAGATAATTCCGGGCAATGGGCTCCTGCATGGAGTTTGTGAGACAGGACATGACCAGGGAGTTTTCAGAGTCCCATTGAGACCATGTAGCAGAGGTGCGAGCAGGCGCCGGAGTGTCGCCACTAACATAGCCAAAGAGACGCCGACTCTTTAAGGCCAAAGTAATCGAACGAGACCAAGATAGGTAGTTGGTGTCATCCAGACGAATCGTAGTGAGTTGAGAAAAACTATGATCAGAACCAACCCGGGTAGATCCAGCGGGGGTCATGGAGGCACCGGAAGCACCGGAATCACCGGAAGCACCGGAATCACCGGAAGCACCGGAATCACCGGAAGCACCGGAATCAACGTCTGACATGGCACCAACAAAGAAGAAAGCTCCAATGAAATAGAAGGAACTTAGAGCATCATAGATCTGAACTTCCGGAGGAAGAAGAACATCGGTTGAACACGGAGAGAAATCGTAGATCTGAAACCCTGGAGCATCCAACCGTTAAAAACCACCAAGAATCAAATATGTTGATAAGGATGGGAAAACGAAACTTTTTCCAAAGTTTCAGCTCAATCGGACCACAGGAAGATCGCCGGAAGAGGCATCCCGTCGGCTAATCCAGCGCAGAGCCGACGGGTTCGGATGTCGGGAAAAAACGGAGGAGAAGGGGGAAGCGGAGAGGAGTCGGAAGGTGGCGGTGTGGAGGCGGCGGTGTTAGCTGGAGGCGGGCGAGCGAGGGTTGCCGAGGATCAGGCGACGTGATCGGAACGGCGACGGGAGTCGGAACAGGCGACGGGATCGGACGGAACGGCTAGGTCATGCCATCGGGCTCTGATACCATGTTAAAACAGGAGAAAGAGAAATGATATTTCTTCACATTGAATAAACCACCCCTCCTCTTATATAAGGAGGGGAGAAATACAAGGATAAACGCAGACCAACATATATTCTAACAACCACTTTGTGGAGGAGATGAAAATATGAGCAACTCGGGAAATAAATTTCCCAAAAGGTGCCAATGCCATGTAGAAATCCTTGAATGATTTATAAGATGATGGGGACTTATTTTTGATGAGTAACATTATGCTATTCCACAATCTCTCAAAAATAAAGGTATTCCAACATGTATGACCAATCAAGGAGTGGATTAAGCAAAACGACGAACGTTTATTTCGACGATGCAATTGAGGTCGTCCGTGGGCGACACATGGGGCTCAACCCCAACTTAATTCTGCGAAACTTTAGGAGCTCTTGCCAAATAAGCTCATGAAGATGATGCCACGATCACCAAAAGTAAAGCGCACAGATCCATGTGTCGAATTTACTCTCGCATAAGCAACTGGAAGACCGAATTGGCCTTGCAAGGGTATCACAGTGGTAGAAAGTGGTTGTACTTGGAGAAGCAATCTATCATGGCCAAGAGATATTCAAAGCCACGAAACCTGGGAAGCCATGTAATGAAATACAAGACGATATCCTCCTATATAACTCCTGAATTCTTCCGATTGTCGTGGAATGGAATTCATGTAGTGACTGGGAATCCAATCTTAGCTATTACGTGAAATTGCAGATGAGGTGTTGGGTCGCGGTGGGGGTCAGCTATAATAAAGTAATAGTGATTTCCCCGACCCACTTCGGCGGGTATAACATCAAAATTCTAGCAAGTGGAGATGCGAAATCACACCGAGCCCCATCGTTGACTTGTGTTATAAGGATTAAGGAGTAAATGACATTATCTATGTTGGGTTTGATGATGTTATAACCCAATAGTTTAACTATCCACAACCATTCATGTGCAGTACTTTTTTATCTTGTTGGATTGGTTTGTGGACGATGAAGTGGTGTCCATGGTGGTATAATCGTTGTGGTGCACGATAAGCACCAAGCTTGTAACTTTGTCTCGTAGGTCGACTTGGCTGGTAACTTGGCGGGCTAGCTTTACCCTAGCATGCCAGGGATGATCTTGCATAAGCACATCCCTAATACCTATCGTGGAGGCATAACACTCGACTACGATTTTTTTTTGAAGTCAGACATGAAAATCGAAGTGGTAAGCAAGGCCCAAAAGGTGGAGAGGGGTTATTTGCAAAGTAGAGTCGTTAGTGAGCAAGCTAGGTCCTCGTAGTATTGTATGGACTGCATATGGTTCTATGTTAGTCCCAAGAAGCTGAAAATTGCACATCGTTGTGGGTCCTGAAAAATGTTAGTCCCAAGAAGCTGAAAATTACACATCGTTGTGGGTTTTGAAAAATCAAGGATGCTTGATGTAACGGCCCGTAGACCGCCACAGTATATCAATATTCATTTAAAAGAAATATTTTTAAATTTGATCTTTTGATGCAGTACAATAACATATATCACATTGAGTACAAAATATGTATCTCATCACATAACTTGTGTTTGCATTAAAAGTAATACATGTCTAAAATTTCACTCATAATTAAAATAGACATACCTAATTATTACGTGTAGCCAAGTTTCAAAATTTATTTTTGTCGATCATTCTTTTCCTAAAAAAAATAGACAACTAAATGATTGTCTTTAATAAAGACTAAGCGAAAATTTGACCCTTTTAATCGCTTGTACATACAAGCAAGGAGAATTAGTAATAATGTACATACATTTTTCCTTATTTCAATTGGATTCATGTGGTAGTAAATTTCAGATTCGTATAGGTTATCATATTCATTTTCTGTATTCATTTGTATACTAAAACACTCGTTTCTTTCATTACAATCATAGTAATCAATATTCTTCTGGCTTTTTTAGTCAGTAAACAATGTATCGTAATCATCAATAAACTGTTTACTTGCACACGACATAATGATACATTTAAAGTTGTATTTATATAAACAGTAAGAAAGTAATAGTAAGAGAGTGTAACGGTCATGGAACATTCATGGAGTACTGTGCTTTTTTCGTAATTCATGTTTTCCTATTTCATTTAATTATATTCATTTTCTTTTTTTACCTATGTACTTTTTTTTCCATATGTTTTCATTTCATTACGTTAAGGTGCACTGCATTTATATTAGTCTTCAGTTTTGGGCCCGTTCCACTTGGGTCGAACTCAGTGCGTACAACTCACTTAAGGCCAGTTAAGGCCCAACTGAGTTGACCTGGGAGTTTGATCCAGTGTGTACGACTCACTTAAGACCTATTAAGATCAAACTGGAATTAAATCAGTCCACATATACCCTTAACGTATGCATCAGTGCAATCCATATTTCTTTCATTTGTGTCGTTATAGTCTTATATATATGTGGCAAGGAAAAGTATCAGTTATCTATTCATTCCCTTCATTCAGTAATGGCGATATTATCTATCAGTGATAATGAATTGCGAGCTTATGTAGTTTCATAACAATTCAGTTCATATGCAGGAAATAAACTCGCTAAAAAATTTAATAACAATGTCTATAATGAAAATACTTGAAAATAAATCATAAATTAAAAAGGTAATCCTCACCTGCTTCACCTCTTTTCTTTTCTTACGCTATTGATCATCGTCGCACCTATCGTTTGATGTTTAAGCTTTATCGAAGTTGCAACTTTACATAGAAGTGACGTTGACACTATCTAATGATTTTATTTTAGACTTCCTAGGGTTGGTCTAAGGAAAGAAAAGAGTGCGGGATCTAGTATAGTAAATATTAATAATTATGAAGAAAAGACCAAATTCCAATATTTTATTTTTCCAAACCCTTACTGAAGCCCATAACATCCAGTGTTATAACAATATAAAATCTGAGCCAGTAATTCGTTTCTATAGCAGGAACAAGAAATCTTCCAAGAGCTAGTCGTAGGCCATCTAGAATAAGCATCAACTATGAACCTAGTCACATGCAATTAGAGACCCCTCACTAGCATATATATATATATATATATATTACCCACAGTCGGCCAGTACAATTCCCTAATATGCTAAGCAGTAGGGCACCTCACATTCCAAATAATTCCCAAGTTCCGAAAGGAAGTGGGGAAGAGGGAAAAACTCCAACATAAGGTTATCATAACTCAGAAAACACAATCCATAGCCGACTCACAATAAGTCGAACACATTTCCATACTAATTCCAACTGAATCTGAATCCAAGGCCCCATATGAGAATCATAACAGCCGGCCAGATAAACCCTTGATAAATTCCTAAAATCGAAACCCTACTTTGCATTTTCAGTGAAATACAACACCTAGGAAGAGGAAAGGAGAGGGGGAGAGAAAGAAAGAGAGCTTATAGTGAGGTAGAAGGACTTAGGGCTCAGAATCAGCACTCCAAAACCAGCCCAGTCACATGGCTCAACCTAGAGCTTTGCCGACATCGATCCCAACAACTAGAGGAAAATCCCCTTCAGTATCGTAAGAGAGAGGGAGATTGGAGAGGAAGAGGGAGGGAGACGGTCGGCTTCCGTGAACCCTAGGCGAGAGCGGCGAGACCTCTGGGAGAGGCGGACGGGGTGCGAGATTTAGGAGATAAGAAGAGGCTCAGTTTTTACTATTATAACATGGAACCGGTCGAAGGTGCACCGCCCTAAGGCTAAGCTTAATTCAATTAGGCCTTAATTAAACCCAAATCATGTGCTTACTTCTTATTCTCCTTAAATTAGCCGGTTTTACTATTGGCACACCAAAACCATCTATTAGCACACCAAAACCATCTATTAGCACACCTATGTGCAAAATTTTTGTTATTCACACCTTAAAAATAATACATAACAATTTCAATTTAAAACTTCGTTAAAACATAATTTATGAATTAAAATCGTTACGATGACATTTCGTCAATACCTTTCTTCTATTTTTCTCGAAAATAAATTTATTTAACAGTCATTGGTTTTATGCAATTGCACAAGATTCGGGTGATACAATTTCATCCCCCCTTATAACAATTTTCGTCCTCGAAAATTCGAATCAGAAATAACTCTGGTAATATATCTTCTCGTTCCCACATAGTCTCGTGTCTTGGGTGACTTTTCCTCCATACTTTCACAAAATTGATTGTATTACCCTTAATTCGTTGAGACCAAACCGGAAATTAAGGTGGCCCAGACAAGTGGAGCGACCGCTCAGAAGCAACTGGAGACCACTCATCCGGGAAGAAAGTATATGTACAACCCCCATATTTGTCGAGCGAGCCAGTCATTGACCTTTTTAAGCGCGAGTTAACGAAAGACAGCAGAGGGCGGAGCTCAAGGTTAAAATGGATGGCCGAGTGACATCCGATCCCGCACCGGCTCAGAATAGGCAAAACCCCGACGCCAAGGAGGGGCGAATGGACTGCGGTCCGCTCGCCCGACCAAGGGGGCGAGTGGGATATGTCCCACTCGCCCGGCCAAGGGGGCGAGTGGGATATGTCCCACTCGCCCGGCCAAGGGGGCGGGTGGGATACATCCCACTCGCCCGGCCAAGGGGGCGGGTGGGATACATCCCACTCGCCCGGCCAAGGGGGCGGGTGGGATACATCCCACTCGCCCGGCCAAGGGGGCGGGTGGGATACATCCCACTCGCCCGACCAAGGGGGCGGGTGGGATACATCCCACTCGCCCGACCTAAGGGAGCGGGTGGGATGCGTCCTACTCGCCCGGTGGAAGGGGGGGGGGGGTGGATTTGTAGTCCACTTACCTAGGCAAGGTGGTCTCGTTCGTTTGGAGCTGGGCTCAGGTTGGGGTGCGGATAGTATTTTCAGACAACGGAACTTGGCTATTGACAGACCTTTCACGCTATCCGCAGCCCATTTTCAGGAAATCTATAAATAGACACCCATGGGCACCTTGGGAAGGGTTGACATCTCTCTACCCCACCACCTCTTAGTGTGTTGTCGGTTAGCAGGCGTTCCTGTCTTCCGCTCGCCAAGTCCCTTAGGCAAGCGGTCAGGTGTTCGCTAGTGTTCTCCGAGGTGCCCAGCTCGGCATTGACTCGGGAGGGGAAGATCTTCAGATCTTTCGGGTTAGTGGCGGGACCTCCTCGCTGCAGCTCGCAGGGTCTATTTTCATATAAGTCCACAAGTAGAGAGGTTCCTAGGCTCTAAGTGACCGGTCGTGGGACTTCACCCGAGAGGAGTAAGGGCAAGCTGCCTACCCTAATTTCGAACTGTTCGAATCCCAATTTTTTTGGTTTCAACATTCTGGTGCGGTGAGCGTGGACGCAGTTTGTTCGGAAAAATCTTGGGTAAGTCCAATGACTGGAAGCGAAGAGCCAAGGAACTCATCCCCTCCTAGCAAGTCGTGGCGATTAGGAGATGAAGAGGAGGTGAAGGAGATGAATAGGCGGCAGGGAAGGTAGATATGGTGTTAGAAGATTTGGCCAGGTTGGAAGCGGCAGAGGAGGTGAAGGAGACGAATGTCGTCATCGACAGCGGAAGGCCGGAGAAGATACAGACCAGCGGGAGGCTGAGCGAGCAGGACCAGGAGGAAGCTGAGAAGATGGGAGAAGTGATGAAAGAGTTGGCCGAGAGGCATGTGGCCAAGTAGGCGCAAGAAGGCGCGTTGTAATAGGTATGTAACCTCTTAATGATGAATGAGAAAGGTTTAGAGATAGGGAAGTTGATTAAGGCCCCGAGAAGAGACTGCTGACCGGGCTTGTTGATGTCTGCAGGGCAGGAGAACTCACTCGGAGAGGCAGGTGACTTATCTTGGTTAAGGCCCCGAGAAGAGACCGCTGACCGGGCTTGTTGATGCCGGCAGGGCAGGAGAACTCACTCGGAGTGGCATGTGACTTATCTTGGTTAAGGCCCCGAGAAGAGACCGCTTGTACAACCCCGATATTCGCCAGGCAGGGAAATCGAGCGAGACGGGAGTGACGAGATCTGGGCCTCGCCGAGATCGACCCCCAGCCAATGAGACCTCGGCAGACCACCAAAATGGGCCAACGCGGTCCTCGCGAGAACCTCGTCAGCGGACCCTCGTCCTCGCGAGAGCTCCTTCAGCAGGGTTCTCGCAAAACGACCCTCCGAAGGAGATGCCGCGGGCAGTATTCGCGAGAGCTCCTTCCGCGGGCAGGATCTGCGAGAAGGCCGGCGAGAACTCCAACAGTGGGGCTCTCGCAACCCCTTATCCATATGTCATTAGGATCAACTTACCATTTTACCCTCGGTGGTCTGCTCTTAGCCTCTCCAAACAGCGGAACTTGGCTGTTAGCAGACCCACCCGGGGTGCAGATAGTCAAATCTGAAGGCGGAATCCTGTTATCTGCAGACCGCAAAAACCAAAACCTATAAATAGACCTTAATGGGCACCTTGGAAGGGAGCGGTTCATGATCTTTGAGCTTTTCTCTCCCTAGGTCGCTTTGGTTTGGGCTCTCTAGCTCTCCAAGGTGCCCGAGTCTTAGCTTTGGCTTGGGAGGGGAAGCGCTCAAGGATCTTCCGGGTTAGTGGAGGGACCTCCTCGCTGAGACTAGGGTCTTTGTTCTTTGCTCAAATCGTCGGCCTTACCTCTCCCGAGGGACCGGTAAGGGCTAGCTGCTCCCTCATTTCGGTGAGGGCCCCGAGCTCCACTAGAGATCGAGAAATCGGTTTCAACATTTTGGTGCGGTGAGCGTGGAGCGTGGCTGGTTCAAGAAAGTCCCAGAGAAGAGTTATGGCTGGAGATGAAGAGCAGGGCGAGGAGTTCGGCGAGACCCCTCAGGAAGCGATGGCTAGGATGTTCGCGGATTTCAGGAAGGAGGTGCTCGACACCTTGGGGTTCACGGTCACGGCTCTGCGAAGTGAGTTTGCGACCCCGGCACCTCAGGCGACCACTCCCCCAACAACAGTCGGCGAGAGGGCACCAGGAGGAAGGGCTGGAAAAGAAGTTGCCGTTGAACCAGGACATGACAGGGAAGGGCGAGTGCTGTTCGCCAGTCCGGCGAGCCCGGTGTTGGCGAGCTCCGCGCCGGCGAGTTCGGTGCCGACAAGCTCTGCCCCAGCGAGCGCGGCGCAGGCGAGCGCGCGCCAGGAGGATGCAGCGACAGTCGGGGTGGTTCAGGCGAGCGTCGCCCTCGCGAGTGCGACCCCAAGCTTGGCGAGCGAGCTAGGTCCGCGAGCCGAGCGAGAAAAGATGGCAGGAGGGGGAAGTCCCTTCTGCGAGTTGGTGTTGTCTGCACCCGTTCCAGCGGGATTCGGGGAATGGGATAGAGTGTACTACAATGGCAGAGATGACCCAGTTCAGCATCTGCAGTCTTTCGAGGACTCGGTCTCCATCAGGCCGATGTCCGATGCCTTCAAGTGTCGGCTCTTCGCCGTCACTCTCAAGGAGAAGGCCAGGGACTGGTTTCATTCACTTCCGGCAGGCTCTATCTACGCGTTCGAGGACCTGTGCCGAAGTTTTTTGTTGAGATTTTCAACTTCAAAAAGGAGGAAGAAGGACGCTGATTCCCTCTTCGCGGTGAAGCAGGAGTCCAGGGAGACGTTGGCTCAGTATGCGGATCGGTTCCAGGAGGAAGTGCAGCTCACTCAGGAGGTGCCTGGGTTTGCACTTCAACTCGCCTTCACGGTCGGGTTGAAGGAAAGTTTTTTCAAGATGGCGTTGAAGAGGAAGGCCCCCGTCTCCTATGAGGAGCTGATGGAGAGGGTGGCAGAGGAAGTAGCAAGCGAAGAAGCCAACCCAGAGCTCACCAAGAGGCTAGCAAAGCTCAGTGAGCCAGAGATGAGGCAGCAAGAGGTCAGAAGAAGGGAAGAGCCCCGGGCCCCGGAGGGGGGATGGAGGCCGCAAGGTGGAGGAATGCAGGGGCAGGGAAGGGGTTACGGCCCAGGAAGGGGTAACCGTTTCGAAGGACAATGGAGACCCCCCCAGTTGGGGTGGAGGCAGGGCCCGATGCAGTTACCTCCCCCACCTCAACAGGCCATGGCAATTGGCCGAGGAAGAGGAAGGGGAAGGGGAGGAGAAGCGGAAATGGCGGCCGCTAGGAGAAGAAGGAATAGGGTAGCAGAGACCGAGGCAAGGGAAGTGGCGGTGCCATACTGCATCTTCCACGATGTGGAAGGCCACTCAACGGACACCTGTCCGGAGTTCCTGGAGGTGAAGAGGGGCAGAGCGCCCGCGCCACCACAGCAGCAGCCATTAAGGATCGTGGAGGTGGAACCTCGAGAGGAGGAGGAGGAAAGATGTGAGGATAGAGCAGATCTGGGGAATAGAGGAGGGATCAGAGTGATCCATGGGGGGGTGGGGGTGGAGGCAACCCGTAAGGCTAGTCTCCATACCATCTACCGCCGGAGCGTAGCGTCAACATCCACCGCTCCACCCCCGGCCAAAAAAATTATTTTCACCCAGAAGGACATGCCGAGCTACGAGGACCCGTTCGGCGACGCGCTGGTCATCCAGACGGCGATCGAGAACTTCACCGTCTCCCGAATCCTAGTGGACAACGGGAGTTTGGTCAATGTCATCTTCAAGAAGGCATTCGACAAGATGGAGGTGGAACCCAGAAGGGTGTTGGCCTCAGATGGCCCTCTGTTCGGATTTTCGGGGGAGAGGAAGGAAGTAGAAGGAGTAGGGCTCCATGTGACCCTGGGTGGGCAGTCCCGGAACTGTCGTTTTGTCATAGTGGACGCCCCGAGCAGTTACAGCGCCATCTTCGGACGGCCACTCATCAGCGCGTTCTGCTGCGTCCCTTCCACTTTTCATCAGTGCCTCAAGTTCAACGACGGAGGGGTCCAGGTGCGGATCAGGGGGGATCCCAAAGTGGCAAGACAGTGCTACGTGACGGCTGTCAACGCCATCTCCTGGATGGGAGAAGCTGAGGAGTGGGATAAGGTGATGGAGGAGGTGGCCGAAGCCGGAGGTTTGGAGGTAGCCGAAGAGAAGGAGGGAGATGAAGTTCATGCCCAGGAAGGGGTAGCTGAGGTACCCCGGGCGGAGGGAAAGGAAGAAGAGGAGAAGGCCCAGGAGGGAAGGGCGGAAGAGCTGATGGTGGTAGGGAAGGAAGTCGAGGAAGAGACCCAAGCTCCCGCTTGTGCCGAAGAGGAAAGGGCTTGGGGAGAGCAGTCCCGGTTGGAGGCTGTGGACGAGGTCGTGGAGCTCGAGGTCACCACCCGGCTGGGGGTGGTGGAAAAAGTCCGGGTCAACGGAGAACTCAGCCCAGGAGATCAAGCGGAGATTCTGGCTTGCGTACAGAAGAACGTGGACGTCTTCGCTTGGAGCGCCGCGGAAATGCCCGGGATCGACGCGGATGTGGCGTGCCATCGCCTCAACCTCGACCCCGGTGCCCGCCCCATCCGTCAGAAGAGGAGGGCCGTCGCGGACAAGCTAGAAGGGCCCATCCGCGAGGAGGTGGGCAAACTCCTGCAGGCCGGGTTTGTATCGGAGATCCAGTATCCAGGCTGGGTCTCCAACGTCGTTATGGTAAAGAAGGGAGGAGGTAAGTGGCGTATGCGTATCGACTTCTCGCTTCTTAATAAATCATGCCCGAAAGATTGCTACCCCCTGCCCAGAATCGACGCGCTGGTTGATTCAGCCGTTGGTTTTTCTGTAATGTCTTTCTTAGATGCTTTTTCAGGTTACCATCAAATCCGCATGCATCCCCCGGACATCAAGGATGTTTCCTTCATCACGGGGGATGGATGTTATTGCTATAAGATGATGCCCTTCGGGCTCAAGAACGCAGGGGCTACGTACCAAAGGATGATGGATAGGGTCTTCCGCGAGCAGAAAGGAAGAAATTTAGAAGTCTATGTCGACGACCTCATGGTTAAGAGCCGAGACCTCGAGACCCACCTCCGAGACCTCGAAGAGACATTTGGGACCCTGCGGCGGTACAAGATGAAGCTCAATCCCCTGAAATGTGTCTTCGGGGCGAGCCGAGGGAAGTTCCTGGGCCATTTGCTCACCCCCGCAGAAGTGGAACCCAACCCCGACAAAGTTAAAGCGGTGATGGAGCTGGGGTCGCCAAGAAATCCGAAGGAGGTTCAAAGCCTCACAGGGAAATTGGCTGGGCTCAGCAGATTCCTCTCCAAGGCGGGAGAAAAATGTGCACCTTTTTTCAAAGTACTGCGGGGAAACAAGAAGTTTGAATGGACCCCGGAATGCGAGAAGGCCTTCCAAGATCTGAAAGAACAGCTCACCCAAACCCCTCTGCTCCAGAGACCGAGGCCAGGGGAAGACCTATCTCTATACCTAGGGGTAGGATCCGAAGCAGTAAGTTCCGTGCTGGTCCGGGAGGAGGGGAAGAAACAGTTCCCAATCTACTACGTCAGCCGAGTGCTGAAGAAGGCGGAACTCCGGTACCCGATCCAAGAAAAGTTAGCCTTCGCATTGGTGGTGTCGGCCCGGAGGCTCCGGCCTTACTTTCAAGCCCATTCAATTAAAGTAGTGACGGACCATCCGCTCCGCAAAATCATGGAAGGGGTGGAGCACTCAGGAAGGTTGGCGAAGTGGTCCGTGGAGTTAAGCGAATTCAATATCACGTTCGTACCCAGGACATCCATCAGGGCTCAAGCGGTGGCAGACTTCATGGCCGACTACGCGGCCGAAGTGGGGGAGCACGAGCCGCCTCCCCCAGAAGCATGGAAGATGTTGGTGGACGGAGCGTCGGGAAAACACTCCTATGGAGGGGGAATAGTCCTGGTGAGTCCTCAGGGGACTCGGATTGAACAAGCCTTAAACGTCCGTTTCCCAATCACCAACAACCAGGCTGAGTACGAAGCAGTGATAGCGGGCCTTCGGCTGGCCCGGGAACTGGGTGCGCAGGACGTGGAGGTCTCCACGGACTCCATGGTGGTAGCATGCCAGATCAAAGGAGAGTTTGAAGCAAAGGATCCAACCCTCCTACTATACCTGGAAAAGGTTAAGGGGGTCATCGGGCAGTTCCGCACCTTCTCGATCAAGCACGTGCCGAGGGAGGAGAGCACCCAGGCGGACCTCCTAGCCAAGTTCGGTCCCCGAGCGGGGGGGACGACTTCGGAACTCTTCCGGCCCTCCATCGAGGAAGGAGAATTGATGGAAGTGGATCAACAAGCCTCATGGATGGATCCGTTCATCACCTTCCTATCCTCCGGGCAGTTCCCTGGAGAGGATGTGGACAAGAGACGCTTCAGGTATAAGTCCGCCTATTACTCTTTGCATGCAGGGGGGCTATATAGAAAGACTCTCTCGGGACTCCTGGCCCGTTGTGTCTCCGAGGAGGAGGTCCCGAGAGTGCTGGAAGAAATCCACTCCGGGGAGTGCGGCAGTCACTCCGGGAGTCGGACCCTGGAAGGGAGGGTGTTGAGGCAAGGCTACTTCTGGCCCACTCTCAGCAGGGATGCGGCAGAGTTCGCAAGAAAGTGTCAGAAGTGCCAACTCTACGCTCCGCTCCAACTCCTCCCCGCTCAAAGGCTCCGGACCATCGCGGCCCCCTGGCCCTTCGCCATATGGGGGTTGGACCTGGTCGGCCCCTTTCCCCAAGCCAGCGGCCAGAGGAAGTTCCTGCTGGTCATGATCGACTACTTCTCCAAGTGGGTAGAGGCGAAAGCACTTGCTAAGGTAACCTCTCAGGTTGTAAGGAATTTTGTGTGGGGAGAAATAATTTGCAGGCATGGACTCCCTCTAGCTATAGTGACGGACAATGAGCCGCAGTTTGCGAGTGAAGAGTTTGTCGGCTTTTGCACTCAGCTCGGCATCGACCTCAGGTTCGCTTCAGTCCACCACCCGAGGAGCAATGGGCAAGTGGAAGCGGCGAACAAGATAATCGTCAACCTGCTAAAAAAGAAAGTGGAAAACCTACGAGGAAGTTGGGTGGAACAACTACCCTCCGTCCTCTGGGCCATACGGACTACTCCGAACACCGCCACCGGGGAGACTCCATTCAAGCTCTCTCACGGGTCCGAGGCCGTTCTCCCCATAGAGTTTGAGGTGAAGACCCCCCGGGTGATCGCCGCGAGCGAGGGGGATGAAGAGTGGCTGGAAGGTAACAATGCAGAGCAGAGGCTGTCCTTGGACTTGGTGGAAGAACTCCGAGACTTGGCTACCATCAGACAGGAAGAGGTCAAACGGCGGATGGCTCGATATTTTGACAAACACATCCGGATCAAGCACTTCCAGAAAGGGGACCTAGTCCTGAAGAAGGTCGATGCGGCTGGCAGAGGGGCCGCGGTGGGTAAGCTTAACCCCAACTGGGAGGGCCCATATATCGTAAGCGAGGTGCTCAAGTCGGGGGGGTATCACCTCCAGGATGTGGAAGGGGTACCTCTCGACCGAGCTCGGAGTGAGGATGATTTGAAACGATTCTACCCTTGAAAGCTTTATTAGGTTGTTTAAATCAATGTCTTACTTTCATTTGCTATGCTTTTAACTGCTGCTGTGTCGAGGTAACAAATGTTGGTGCTGGAATGCCCCAGATCGATTCCGCTCCCGGGCTCTCACTAGACGGGGGGTTCAGGTTGATCTCTGGAGAGGCTGGCAAGGTGACAAGTATTGGTGCTGGAATGCCCCAGATCGATTTCGCTCCCGGGCTCTCACTCGACGGGGGGTTCAGGTTGATCTTTGGAGAGGCTGGCAAAGTGGCAAGTATTGGTGCTGGAATGCCCCAGATCGATTCCGCTCCCGGGCTCTCACTTGACGGGGGGTTCAGGTTGATCTCTGGAGAGGCTGGCAAGGTGATAAGTATTGGTGCTGGAATGCCCCAGATCGATTCCGCTCCCGGGCTCTCACTAGACGGGGGGTTCAGGTTGATCTCTGGAGAGGCTGGCAAAGTGACAAGTATTGGTGCTGGAATGCCCCAGATCGATTCCGCTCCCGGACTCTCACTAGACGGGGGGTTCAGGTTGATCTCTGGAGAGGCTGACAAGGTGACAAGTATTGGTGCTGGAATGCCCCAGATCGATTCCGCTCCCGGGCTCTCACTAGACGGGGGGTTCAGGTTGATCTCTGGAGAGGCTGGCAAGGTGACAAGTATTGGTGCTGGAATGCCCCAGATCGATTCCGCGCCCGGGCTCTCACTAGACGGGGGGTTCAGGTTGATCTCTGGAGAGGCTGGCAAAGTGACAAGTATTGGTGCTGGAATGCCCCAGATCGATTCTGCTCCCGGGCTCACACTAGACGGGGGGTTCAGGTTGATCTCTGGAGAGGCTGGCAAAGTGACAAGTATTGATGCTGGAATGCCCCAGATCGATTCCGCTCCCGGGCTCTCATTAGACGGGTGGTTCAGGACGGTCTCTGGAGAAAATAGTAGGATGACAAGTCCTATGCTAACAAACTCCCTCTCGCTCGTCGGGCCTGCTCGCTCGGCTAAGAGAGGTCGCGTGCGACACTACGCAAGTGGCGAGGATCGATCTCATACGATCCCAAATATCCAGTCCTCGGCAGAAAGGTTGCCTGCACTGGGTAAGAGGCAAGCTCTCGCCAAGAAGAAAAATACCCTACGAAACCTAAAGAAAATACGCGTAGCTAAAGACGTAACAAGCCTAAGGAAAACGGCGAAAGACCCGAGCAGCCGAAGCATCCTGCGCGCACCTATCCAATAACGTGCGGCGCGAGAATGACCTCCGCGAAAGCGAATCACGAAATGAGCAAGGGCGAGACGATCGACAAGTGAAAATAACAAAACGAGAAAAGGAGAGCGCAGTGAACAAAACAAAATCTGCATTCTATACTTCATAATTCAGTTACAATCTTTGGCGATCTCGCCGATCAAAAATTATAACACAAGTTACAACACAAAAGGGGGAAGGGCGGCGAGCTTCAAGAATCGCCCGCAGATCCTTCTTCGTCATCACTGTCCTTCACTGGCGGGAGAGGGAGGAAGAGCTCTGGAACAATGTCTTCCAGAGTCATGTCAGCCGCATTATCCGCCAAAAGGCCGATCGCCTTCGCCACCGAGAAAATGTAGCGAGCCGACTCTATCGACCCCACACGAATTTCTTCGTCTCGCGCCCGCCGGTCTTCTTTTAAACGGCGAGGCGAAGGGGGAACCACGGCGCGAGTGAGGTCGCTATTTAGGGCCTTCAGCCCGGCCACCTCGCTCTCCAAGTCCTTGATGCGAGCGTTGGCCCTCCCGGCGACCTCGACATCCTGCGAGCAAGTCAGGTTAGATAGATGAAGGGGTTGGGGGAAAAGAGGGAGTTGGAAGTCTAGATGACTCACCACCCTTGCCTCCGCGGCGAGCAGCTTTTCTTTCAGCTGCGTGCTCTCGGCGAGAACTCCCTGGTAGGCCCTCGCGAGCTCCACATTCTGAAGCTCCAGCTGCAAGCAACGCCTCCCCGTCATATGGGCGAGCTCGGCAGAACGCAGCTGGGACCTCGCGCTCTCATAAGCAAGGGTCCTCGCGGTCTCATCCTTGTAAGACCCTGCATCTTCGCGACCATAAAGCGCGAACGAAAAGTCGAAAGCGTGACCACTAACGGTCTCCTTCTCCACCCAGGAGGGGAGGATAGAAGAGATGTCCACCCTGTTGGTCTCTGGCTTCCAGGTGACAAGGGGCTCGCCAGTCTCGTCCCGACGCCTCTGGCCGTGCCCGAAGTTATAATGGTTCACCGGGATGGGGAGGACCGAGGCCCTGACCGCCTCCTGGCCAGGATCTTCGTCCTCGCCCGCCGAAAGGCCGGTAAGGTCAAGCTCGTTGAAGGTAGCCTCGCGAGGTTCCTTGCCTTTTGACGAAGCGAGCGAGGCCGCGCTTTTCTTGCTTTTCTTTTTTGGCGGAGATTTCGGAGGGGCGGCATGACTGCCGGAAGCTCCCGATCTCTTGCGAGAGGATGGCTCGGCCGGGGTGACATCGCCTCGGCAAGCTTCCGCCCCCATAGTGGCGAGGGCCATTGTTGCGTCGGTCTTCCGGTTGCTCGCGTAAGGGGGATGGAGGGGAACGTCCCGCTCGCCTAAAAACAAAAAGTCATATGTATAAGAATGATAGGCATGCGAATTGAGATATATATATTAGACAGAGATCTTTACCTTCTCCGGCGAGGACCGGAGGCAGCTTGTCTAGGTTGCGGCGGAGGTAGACGACTTCGAAGTTCTTCTTGCCGAAGAACTGATGGAGGAGGGCGTCATGACCGCCGAGGGCGGTGGGTCGGTAGGTGGTCTCGCTATGTTGAATCGGTGAGAAGGGAATGTTGCCGAAATTCCCCTTGACGACGACGAACTTTTGGGCCCAGAAGTGGGCCTTCTTGACGGTCTCAACCACTTTCGGGCCTGTGCCCACGAAATAGGCTGTCCCATCTTTGTAGGCGCGGAAGGAGAACAGCTTCCGGAAGACAGGAAGGCTGAACTCTATTCGCTCCTCGCGGAGGTAGCAGGCGAAGGCTATGATCACCGCCACGGCATTGGGTGTGAGCTGGCCGGGAACCACAACATAATGCTTGAGCACCTAACAGGCAGCGAGAACAGGATCAATCCGTGTGGCGAGCGAGACTCGAGTGGCAAAATAAACAGAAAGTAAGCGAGAACGATTGTTACCTGACGAACTTCTGGCCACAAAGGAAGGCGCAAACCAACCGAAAAGTGAGCGATAGGGATGGCCAACTCGTCGACCAACGGGTCGTTGATCACGTCGTCCTCGCTAGGGCGGCGTGCCTCGAACGGGGGGAGAACGAAATCGGCGATTGCGCTAAAGTACTCTTTGTCGGTCAGATTGCAAGTGAAGAAGCTATGCTCGGCGAAGGCTTTCGCAACCCTTCGCCGGCCCTCTGACTCCGCGTCGCCGCCCATCTGGAAGATCTGCGAGAAGGGGAAGAATGCGAGAACGAGAAAGAGCGAGAGCTCTGTAGCAGAAGAAGAAGGAGATCGAGAATAAATGCGGTGGTTGGCTCAGCAAAGACCGCCTATTTATAGCCAAAACAAAAAGGCGGGAAGAAGTCCAAGCGTCAGCGAGCACGAGTATCAACAAAAACATCACATCGTGTCCGCGGGCGAGAAAAACCTGCGGGGTTAGTACAAACGACACTTTCGAGAGATATATTTGGCGAGAACAGAGGGTCCGCGCGAGCACAGTATAATATGAAAATGTAGACTTGCTAGCACCGAGCGAGAAATAATAAAAAGCTAGTAATACTTAATTGTCAGAAGAAATAAAACCAACATATAAGTGGCAAATATGCGAGTTGCGAGCCATGGCGAGATTGTCTAAAACAGCGACACCCATTAATAATAATAAGAGTTCACAACAAAACGTCTAACGAGAATCGTGGGGGAGCCATTTCCACCGGCCACCACCCCGCGACCCTGACCTCGGCGGTGCCCTAGAATTATAATATTCCTCCGCCAGGCGACCCTCCCGATCCGTGAGGTAGGCGTAGTCCCTCATCCTCGCTATGTGTACCTCCGGCGTCGTGGCGACCTCATCCTGATCGCGGTGTCTCGCTTGCCGGAGCCTCGCGCACTCCTCCATCAGGACCGCGTGCCTATCCTCCGCGGCTTCCCTATCCCGCCTCGCCTGCATATTGAGGTCCATCAGCATTCGCCCATGCTTCCTCAAGAGTTCCGCGGCTCGCTGCTTCATCGTTTCCGGATCGCGCGGATCCCCTACGAATTCCTCCACCTGGTCAGGAAGGGGAGACATCTCGTCATCACCCAGCTCGGAATCGGTAGGTGGATTCTCGGCATTATCTGCAAGATTTTAGAATGATTAGATGACGAGCGCGAGATCACGCGGGGTTTCGGCGAGGCCATAACGCTTACCGAGAGGGCGGCGAGAAGTCGAAGGACGGCCCTGGAACACATTGCCGTAGTGGGGGTAGAGGGATTTGCCCAGGCCGGCGGGATAAGCCGTGCTATTGGTCGGGAGAATCTTCGACGGGGCGGAGCCACCGGTCTCCTCGCTCGTCAGGAGCTGGAACCCGGGCTTGTCAACGATTCTACCTGGAGGGGGCGGAGATGGAGGCCGCGACGACGGGCGGATCGGGGACTTCAGGGGCGAGACTGTAAGAAAAGAGTAACGGAGATCGTATATGGTTGACATAAATATTACTATATGCGAGATCCAGATCGTACCGGTGGTGTCTTTCCCAGCGAGGTTCGTGTCCACCTGCTGGCTTTTCCGAGACCCCTCAGCACGTTCCTCAACGATCTCGCTCGGCAAAGTATCCTGCGAGTAGAAATGAATGAAGAGCAATTTACCGACGTGAATTCGAATAACTCATACCTTCTCGGGGCGGCGATTGTCCGGGGAGGAGTCCAGCGCCACGGAGTCGTCTCCAGAGAGGCGAACCGCCTTCGCCTTCTTGACTTTTGGCGACTGGGCGGAAGGCGGCCGACTCATCCAGGCGGGTACCTTGGTCGTGGAAGGTAGCCCGCCGGCTCTCAACGCCCTCAGGCGAGCCTCTGCTTCTTCGGAAATCGGCATCTCCCGGCAGCTAGAACAAGAAAGGAAGGAAAAGAAACGACGCGCACCAATGGGGGCTCGGGACGATATTTATAACCTGCATGGTGGGTCCCACCAAAGATTCCTGACAGGTCATCTGGGGACGGTCGAATATCAGGGGTTGGACGATTCTTCGCGAGGACATTAGTCTTCGCGAAGAGCGGGGATTGTGTACAACCCCGATATTCGCCAGGCAGGGAAATCGAGCGAGACGGGAGTGACGAGATCTGGGCCTCGCCGAGATCGACCCCCAGCCAATGAGACCTCGGCAGACCACCAAAATGGGCCAACGCGGTCCTCGCGAGAACCTCGTCAGCGGACCCTCGTCCTCGCGAGAGCTCCTTCAGCAGGGTTCTCGCAAAACGACCCTCCGAAGGAGATGCCGCGGGCAGTATTCGCGAGAGCTCCTTCCGCGGGCAGGATCTGCGAGAAGGCCGGCGAGAACTCCAACAGTGGGGCTCTCGCAACCCCTTACCCATATGTCATTAGGATCAACTTACCATTTTACCCTCGGTGGTCTGCTCTTAGCCTCTCCAAACAGCGGAACTTGGCTGTTAGCAGACCCACCCGGGGTGCAGATAGTCAAATCTGAAGGCGGAATCCTGTTATCTGCAGACCGCAAAAACCAAAACCTATAAATAGACCTCAATGGGCACCTTGGAAGGGAGCAGTTCATGATCTTTGAGCTTTTCTCTCCCTAGGTCGCTTTGGTTTGGGCTCTCTAGCTCTCCAAGGTGCCCGAGTCTTAGCTTTGGCTTGGGAGGGGAAGCGCTCAACGATCTTCCGGGTTAGTGGAGGGACCTCCTCGCTGAGACTAGGGTCTTTGTTCTTTGCTCAAATCGTCGGCCTTACCTCTCCCGAGGGACCGGTAAGGGCTAGCTGCCCCCTCATTTCGGTGAGGGCCCCGAGCTCCACTAGAGATCGAGAAATCGGTTTCAACACCGCTGACCGGGCTTGTTGATGCCGGCAGGGCAGGAGAACTAACTCGGAGAGGCAGGTGACTTATCTTGGTTAAGGCCTCGAGAAGAGATCGCTGACCGCGCTTGTTGATGCCGGCAGGGCAGGAGAACTCACTCGGAGAGGCAGGTGACTTATCTTGGTTAAGGCCCCGAGAAGAGACCGCTGACCGGGCTTGTTGATGCCGGCAGGGCAGTGGAACTCACTCGGAGAGGCAAGTGACTTATCTTGGTTAAGGCCCCGAGAAGAGACCGCTGACCGGGCTTGTTGACGCCGTCAGGGCAGGAGAACTCACTCAGAGAGGCAGATGACTTATCTTTGTTAAGGCCCCGAGAAGAGACCGCTGACCGGGCTTGTTGATGCCGGCAGGGAAGGAGACCTCACTCGGAGAGGCAGGTGACTTATCTTGGTTAAGGCCCCGAGAAGAGACTGCTGACCGGGCTTGTTGACGCCGACAGGGAAGGAGAACGCACTCGGAGAGGCATGTGACTTATCTTGGTTAAGGCCCCGAGAAGAGACCGCTGACCGGGCTTGTTGATGTCGACAGGGCAGGAGAACTCACTCGGAGAGGCAGGTGACTTATCTTGGTTAAGGCCCCGAGAAGAGACCGCTGACCGGGCTTGTTGATGCCGGCAGGGCAGGAGAACTCACTCGGAGAGGCAGGTGACTTATCTTGGTTAAGACCCCGAGAAGAGACCGCTGACCGGGCTTGTTGACGCCGGCAGGGCAGGAGAACTCACTCGGAGAGGCAGGTGACTTATCTTGGTTAAGGCCCCGAGAAGAGACCGCTGACCGGGCTTGTTGATGCCGGCAGGGCAGGAGAACTCACTCGGAGAGGCAGGTGACTTATCTTGGTTAAGGCCCCGAGAAGAGACCGCGGACCGGGCTTGTTGATGCCGGCAGGGCAGGAGAACTCACTCGGAGAGGCAGGTGACTTATCTTGGTTAAGGCCCCGAGAAGAGACCGCCGACCGGGCTTGTTGATGCCGACAGGGCAGGAGAACTCACTCGGAGAGGCAGGTGACTTATCTTGTTGATGCCCCCACTTCTAGTTGAGCTCGGCTCCCTGGAAGGTGTTGAGTTGTCTTCACTTCCAGTTGAGTTCGACTCCCTGGAAGGTGTTGAGTTGTCTCCACTTCCAGTTGAGTTCGACTCCCTGGAAGGTGTTGAGGTGTCTCCACTTCCAGTTGAGCTCGGCTCCCTGGAAGGTGTTGAGTTGCCTCCACTTCCAGTTGAGCTCGGCTCCCTGGAAGGTGTTGAGTTGCCTCCACTTCCAGTTGAGCTCGGCTCCCTGGAAGGTGTTGAGTTGCCTCCACTTTTAGTTGAGTTCGACTCTCTGGAAGGTGTTGAGTTGCCTCCACTTCCAGTTGAGTTCGACTCCCTGGAAGGTGTTGAGTTGCCTCCACTTCCAGTTGAGTTCAACTCCCTGGAAGGTGTTAAGTTGGCTCCACTTCCAGTTGAGCTCGGCTCCCTGGAAGGTGTTGAGTTGCCTCCACTTCCAGTTGAGTTCGACTCCTTGGAAGGTGTTGAGGTGTCTCCACTTCCAGTTGAGCTCGGCTCCCTAGAAGGTGTTGAGTTGCCTCCACTTCCAGTTGAGTTCGACTCTCTGGAAGGTGTTGAGTTGTCTCCACTTCCAGTTGAGCTCGGCTCTCTGGAAGGTGTTGAGTTGTCTCCACTTCCAGTTGAGCACGGCTCCCTGGAAGGTGTTGAGTTGCCTCCACTTCCAGTTGAGTTCGACTCTCTGGAAGGTGTGAAGTTGCCTCCACTTCCAGTTGAGTTCGACTCTCTGGAAGGTGTTGAGTTGTCTCCACTTCCAGTTGAGCTCGGCTCCCTGGAAGGTGTTGAGTTGCCTCCACTTCCAGTTGAGCTCGACTCCCTGGAAGGTGTTGAGTTGTTTCCACTTCCAGTTGAGCTCGGCTCCCTGGAAGGTGTTGAGTTGTCTCCACTTCCAGTTGAGCTCGGCTCCCTGGAAGGTGTTGAGTTGCCTCCACTTCCAGTTGTGTTCGACTCTCTGGAAGGTGTTGAGTTGCCTCCACTTCCAGTTGAGCTCGGCTCTTTGGAAGGTGTTGAGTTGTCTCCACTTCCAGTTGAGCTCGGCTCCCTGGAAGGTGTTGAGTTGCCTCCACTTCCAGTTGAGTTCGACTCTCTGGAAGGTGTTGAGTTTCCTCCACTTCCAGTTGAGCTCGGCTCTCTTGAAGGTGTTGAGTTGTCTCCACTTCCAGTTGAGCTCGGCTCCCTGGAAGGTGTCGAGTTGCCTCCACTTTCAGTTGAGGTCGACTCTCTGGAAGGTGTTGAATTGCCTCCACTTCCAGTTGAGCTCGGCTCTTTGGAAGGTGTTGAGTTGTCTCCACTTCCAGTTGAGCTCGGTTCCCTTGAAGGTGTTGAGTTGTCTCCACTTCCTGTTGAGCTCGGCTCTCTGGAAGGTATTGAGTTGTCTCCACTTCCAGTTGAGCTCGACTACCTGGAAGGTGTTGAGTTGCCTCCACTTCCAGTTGAGTTCGACTCCCTGGAAGGTGTTGAGTTGCCTCCACTTCCAGTTGAGATCGGCTCTCTGGAAGGTGTTGAGTTGTCTCCACTTCCAGTTGAGCTCGGCTCCCTGGAAGGTGTTGAGTTGTCTCCACTTCCAGTTGAGTTCGACTCTCTGGAAGGTGTGGAATTGCCTCCACTTCCAGTTGAGTTCGATTCTCTGGAAGGTGTTGAGTTGTCTCCACTTCCAGTTGAGCTCGGCTCCCTGGAAGGTGTTGAGTTGCCTCCACTTCCAGTTGAGCTCGGCTCCCTGGAAGGTGTTGAGTTGTCTCCACTTTCAGTTGAGCTCGGCTCTTTGGAATGTGTTGAGTTGCCTCCACTTCCAGTTGAGTTCGACTCCCTGGAAGGTGTTGAGTTGCCTCCACTTCTAGTTGAGGTCGACTCTCTGGAAGGTGTTGAGTTGCCTCCACTTCCAGTTGAGCTCGGCTCTCTGGAAGGTGTTGAGTTGTTTCCACTTCCAGTTGAGCTCGGCTCCCTGGAAGGTGTTGAGTTGCCTCCACTTACAGTTGAGTTCGACTCTCTGGAAGGTGTGGAGTTGCCTCCACTTCCAGTTGAGTTCGACTCTCTGGATGGTGTTGAGTTGTCTCCACTTCCAGTTGAGCTCGACGCTCTGGAAGGTGTTGAGTTGCCTCCACTTCCAGTTGAGTTCGACTCCCTGGAAGGTGTTGAGTTGTCTCCACTTCTAGTTGAGCTCGGCTCACTGGCAGATGTTGAGTTGTCTCCACTTCCAGTTGAGCTCGGCTCCCTGGAAGGTGTTGAGTTGCCTCCACTTCCAGTTGAGCTCGGCTCTCTGGAAGGTGTTGAGTTGCCTCCACTTCCAGTTGAGCTCGGCTCTCTAGAAGTTGTTGAGTTGTCTCAACTTCCAGTTGAGCTCGGCTCCCTGGAAGGTGTTGAGTTGTCTCCACTTCCAATTGAGCTCGGCTCCCTGGAAGGTATTGAGTTGCCTCCACTTCCAGTTGAGCTCGGCTTCCCGCAAGGTGTTGAGTTGCCTCCACTTCCAGTTGAGTTCGGCTCCCTGGAAGGTGTTGAGTTGTCTCCACTTCCAGTTGAGCTCGGCTCCCTGGAAGGTGTTGAGTTGTCTCCACTTCCAGGTGCTCGGCTCCCTGGAAGGTGTTCAGTTGCCTCCACTTCCAGTCGAGTTCGGCTCTCTGGAAAGTGTTGAGTTGTCTCCACCCCCCGTTAAGCTCGGCTAACGGGAGGGTTGTTAAGTAGAGAAAGGGTTGCTGCTCTTGCTTTAAGTTTAGTTTGAAACATTTTTTGAAATAGTTCAACCCTCGAGTTCTCGTCGTTGGTTTCTCCGAACCACGGGTCATCCATTGTTTTTCCGGGCTCGTGTCGAACCCGAAAAAAGCGGGGATTATGTATTACCAATTCGTTGAGACTAAACCGGAAATTAAGGTGGCCGAGGCAAGTGGAGCGACCGCTCAGAAGCAACTGGAGACCACTCATCCGGGATGAAAGTATATGTACACCCCCATATTTGTCGAGCGAGTGAGTCGTTGACCTTTTTAAGGGGGAGTTAACGAAAGACAGCAGGTGGCAGAGCTCAAGGTTAAAATGGATGGGCGAGTGACATCCGATCCCGCACCGACTCAGAATAGGCAAAACCCCGACGCCAAGGAGGGGCGAATGGACTGCGGTCCGCTCGCCCGGCCTAAGGGGCGAGTGGGATATATCCCGCTCGCCCGGCCTAAGGGGCGAGTGGGATATATCCCACTCGCCCGGCCAAGGGGGCGAGTGGGATATGTCCCACTCGCCTGGCCAAGGGGGCGAGTGGGATATGTCCCACTCGCCCGGCCAAGGGCGCGAGTGGGATATATCCCACTCACCCGGCCAAGGGGTGTGTGGGATATATCCCACTCGCCCGGCCAAGGGGGCGGGTGGGATACATCCCACTCGCCCGGCCTAAGAGAGCGGGTGGGATGCGTCCTGCTCGCCCGGTGGAGGGGGGGGGGGGTGGATAGTCCACTTACCTAGGCAAGGTGGTCTCGTTCGTTTGGAGCAGGGCTCAGGTTGGGGTGCGGATAGTATTTTCAGACAGCGGAACTTGGCTATTAACAGAACTTTCACGCTATCTGCAGCCCATTTTCAGGAAATCTAAGTAGACCCCCATGGGCACCTTGGGAAGGGTTGACATCTCTCTGCCCCACCCCCTCTTAGTGTGTTGTCGGTTAGCAGGCGTCCCTGTCTTCCGCTCGCCAAGTCCCTTAGGCAAGCGGTCAGGTGTTCGCTAGTGTTCTCCGAGGTGCCCAGGATCGGCATTGGCTTGGGAGGGAAAGATCTTCAGATCTTTCGGGTTAGTGGCGGGACCTCCTCGCTGCAGCTCGCGGGGTCTATTTTCATCTAAGTCCACAAGTAGAGAGGTTCCTAGGCTCTAAGTGACCGGTCGTGGGACTTCACCCGAGAGGAGTAAGGGCAAGCTGCCTACCCTGATTTCGAACTGTTTGAATCCCAATTTTTTGGGTTTCAACATTGACAACCCTATTCTGCAGTCTTTTGCTTAGCCAATCTATGATATGATAGGGCTCAGTTGGACTTGATAGGCCTAGTTCATCATGTATGTCAGTTGATGACACTATTTATTTTGATCTGTAATGTATCCGCGTAGCGCTGACACATGGAAGACATCGTGAAAATTTGCAATTCATCGAGTAATGCTTATCGATATCTCCTGTCCAACTTTTTCAATTATGGGAACAACCCTATATCTCATAGACTTCCCAATTTTTTTCTCAGTCGTGAGACGTCTTTAAATGGTTTGTTTGTTAGACACACTTGACCAACGACATTAAACTGTACATGGTGGTGCATGCATTGAAGTATTTTGTTGTTGTCGATCTTGTACCATTTTCAATCTCATTTGTATAAATAGGACTCACTTGTAGCTTGCCCATCTTTTCTTTCTTATATGTCAATTCACACTTCCTCTTGTAACCAAGGTTTAATTCTTTACCTTGTTTTTTTTATATTTCTTTATCTTTCATTATTTTTGTAACACCTCTTTTAAAACCAATGACGTATCAAAGATTCGGCCGAAATCTAAGATATACTATATAGAGTGAAGGTGGAATTACAATTCATTATAGTCTTTACTATGCATATTCATTTCATTTAATGTTGCATACCCATCATAACATTTTCCTTTTATTCTTAGCATTGTCTTTCATGATCATTATCTCCAATTCATACTCTTGATAGCTTTTACATTGAATGTAGTTATTTAAATTTCCTATGGATATTTAGCCGTGTCAGTATTGAAAATAAACAATTGTCTTGTAGGATGTTAGAGACCTTTATTTGTGCACTCTTTGTTAGCTGTTCAACCATTTTTCATATATCATTCTTCCCTTAGTATGAATTAACTTAAATATAAAGTTATTTTCATATGGCCTTTCTTCCATTCTGAATGGGCATAACTATAATTGCCCCTTTATCTTATGCTTAATTATTCATAAGCACACTGTTCTTCATTCCTGGTTTTGCTTCAAATTGCAATACTGTTAAATTTGACTAAGTTAAATTGAATAAAAATCATCATATGCTTTATTCATCATATCAGCCTTCAGTTAGTTGTAGTTAAAATACGCAATTCTCATAAATATTGTTCTAATCGAATAGTTTGTATCAATTGTAATTGCAACCATTGGTTGTCTTATACTAGAATGGGGAGGGTTTTCATCATTTAAATTCATGGAATATCCACTTGCTATACTTCTTTAATGTAAATTCTCATAACGATAATATGCATCAGTAATAAGATAATAATTATTTTTCATCGTAACCTTCGCTGTCAAAGTTATATGTCGGTCTGGGTAAAATATACTTTAAACTTAGTTGATGATTCACGTTAGATATCATGCATATCTTCTTTTCATCGCAAACACTACACTATAAGCCCATATCATGGGTCAAAGTTTCTCTATCATCCATTTACTCCCGATGATGTCACAAGTACAAAGTATATTAGTAATTTTTCCTTCAACAACTTTTCCATCTAGTTCTCAATTACATGTCGATGTCTGTCATTCCACCTAAAGGTAACATCTTTTCTCATCAATTAAATTATCTTTCTAAAAATTCAATTAAACCCAATAATTTCTTGTTTCATTCACTGTAATATATTTATAAAACTTATTAGCATACTTCTCCCTTCATACAACAATATCTTCCTTTCAACTTCTCTTTTAGGTGTGAAAGTCAATACATGTTTTCCAAGATTATCAGTTGCCTTTATCCTTGTTGTAATTTGAATACTTTCATTTTTGAAGGAACCTATTTCATCATTGCTTTTAACGCTAGGGGATCCTTCCTTTTGGTATTGATGTTAGATAGTTTTAAGTTGATGCATGTATCACCATTGGTTTTGTCAATTTTAAGGTAAACAACTAAGATTAGGTAGATAAAATGAACACATTTAAAATCATCAAAATGCAAGTTGAGGACTTGTGCTCTTCACGTTTTGTTATTAAATAGTAAATTTGGATGTTAAACTTCATGAAGTCACACTATTTAAATGTTACATGGGCTTGTGATGAATTATTAAATGCAAGGATAACCGCTCCGTGGGAAGATGTGCCAAAGAGCTTATTCGAGAACAAGCCCTTCTTTCACAAACAACCTATCCGCTCTTCCTGGTGCTCTCACTTCCTTGCTTCGAGGAGCAGTAGTTGAAGGGGACAGAGATGTGGAGACAGATGGCGAACCACTACCGCTAGGTGCTAAGGCTTCAACAAGTGAATGAGGAAGACCGACGAATAGACCGCCTTACAAAGGGAAGGGCTGATGGAAGAGTTCTACCAAACAACGGCAACCAATCGGGAAAGGAAAGAAGATTGCGCTGAAGGACAAACTAGCTAGAGGAAAATTCCCGCTGCGAAGAAGATCAATGGAGAGGCTTCAAAGCCAACGATTCTCAGTTCTCTATTCCACTTCGTATTGAAAGAAGGAGTCTGGAAGATCGGACCAAGAAGTCTAAAGAAAGACTGAGCAAAGGGCTCCCCTCGTGTCCTAGTTAGTTGGCAGAGGAAGATTCGACCGCGCAAGAGCGCTTCTTCTTTTGGTCTCTGCCAGATTGAGGTTCGGGAAAGCGTATTCTAATTAACTCTTCTTTTTTTTTTCATTCTACAACGAGGAATCGTGAAAATATGAAAGTCAAATAATTATAAGACTTTCTTTCCAATTAATGAAAATTTTATATTTTAAATATATAAAATTAGTATCTATAAAAATAATTAGATTCCACTCTAGTTCACCTTACGCTATTCTTTTGCTCATGAGTGACTTTGAAGCCATAATGAAAGAGGTTATCTCTTCCAGTTCTTCTTCCCCTCTCTCTTACTCCGGCTAATTCCTCTTGGCTCTTTTGACTATGCTTGTTCATAAAAAAATTAGAAGAAGAAAGGATTTGCAAATCATTCCGATAAGAAGCATGAACTTCGCCGATCGGTCCTCCAGCTTCGGTTCACGACTGTTGAGGGGTGCGTAGATTTCAAGGGGCTTTCTCTGAGCTTCCTCCGCTTGCTGTCTACCAAACGCTACAGTGAGCGATCGCATCCCTACCCTTGCCCTATCTTCTCTTCGATCTTATATACTGTCAAAGTCCGACCTTGCCCAACCCGTTTGAGTCGCTGAGATGTGTGCCTGTACTTCTATACTGACAAAGAAAGAGCTGGAGCAAGAACATTCTTCTTAGGTGAAGAACTTGGAACTTCTCGGTTCGAGTCATTGAATTGCAGTCTCATTGCTATGGTATATGTAGGTTCCAGATCCAAGTGGTAGTATCAGGACCCTTAGCTATTGTTCTTGAGAAATGTCCGGGTCTGGCCCATTCCTCGAAAGACGTTTATAGCAGAGGGCATATGCTCACTCACAAGGGATTCTTTGGGTTGCTGTCTTATTCTAAAGGAAGGTTTGCTGATTCTCGTGCATCACAAAGAATTTCGATCGCAGAAAGACTAGAATGAGATAGGCAAGATTCTGAATGGTCTTCAGGTTGTGAGGACCGCTTAAGAAACTCCGACCAGGGATGGACGTAAACTCGTAAGCTACCGAGGGTAGAAGGTTCCTGGACAAGGTCCTAGTGTTCTATCTCAGAAAGAGCCTACTCTTCAGCGCGAGTTGTTGGTCGGATCGCTCCATCAGGCTGTAGCCTTTGAAAGCTGTCCCATCGGCCCACGTAGGGTCTTGGATTGGATATGGGGCTTTGTTCTCGGCCTCTTTTGAAGATGATTCGTGTCATACTGGTCTTTTTCGACGTCAACATTGAAATCGACATCACCGAGTTCAAAAGGCTCAGTGTCATTTAGGTGCCACATGATCATTTCTCCGAGCGTACAGTGAAAAGGCTCCTGAGACCCCTAGTCGTGTTTCGGGATCGTCACTAGTGGATGCTAGCTGCCACCAAAGGGATGTCCCGAGGTGGCTAATGTATGCGCTAATTCCTTTTGAGTTTTGGGATGAGGCTCCTCGGTTGAGTCTTGGATTGAAGACAACATGTTCGCACACGTGAAAATGACCCCTAATCTAAGGGCTGACTCTTCCAATCCAACTGAGAAAAAAAGCTGCATGTCTTTTTTGTCGAGATGTTGAAGGAATTGGGCCTTTCTCCCATGCAATTGCATCCTAACGCATGGCAAGTGGCGTTCTTCATAGTATGCAAACAATTTGCCAAAGCCCTCCAATCCTCCTGTTTTGGGGTGATAACACGTTCTTCTTCTTCTTCTACTGCTGGAGAAGAGGCGCTTTCCGAAGAGACTCGTAAGAGTGAGCCTTCTCATCGTCGCCCTAGGCTCGGATTCAGAGGTCAGAACTGGTGACTCGTTCACCGGGCCTCAACCATGAATTCTTTTTCGGGGGTCAACCAACGCTATCCATTCTAGCCAGTCTCATTGGTGAGCCGTTCAACCAGGGTTCTATCCAGAGTTTTGTGCCCGTTCCGATGAAGTCAGAGATCCCCTCCAGGACTCTCGATTTGGCCTAGAATAAGGCGCGTGGATTTTCAAGATATTACCGTGGGTTGGACTAAGCACCGACGGTAGCCTAGAAAACTTCGTCTTTCAGTAACATTCTTTGGCCTTTCCCAATTCAGGATAGCTTCTACCTTGGTTGGCTGGGTCTACAAAAATTCCCTCTTGTCCTTAAGTTGGTAAGCCAGGAAGGAGATCTATGGAGTAAAGCAGTCTAAGGGCTTAGATGAATCTAATTCTCTGGTTCACAAGGTCATTGACCGAGCTTTCACCATCGGGGTGAAGTAGTGGATTCATCTACTCGTATCACGGACTGAACAAGCCAAGGTGAACTCAGCTATCCATTCGGATGGACATAGCGCTAGGAGCCTTTATCCTCTTCATCATTTTTGATCTACATAAGCCAAAGCCCATAACACTGGCTACGTCTCCGGCATAAATGCGAGGAGGATGTATAGCTGATAATTTCTCTTGTGGAACAGGATTTGATTCCCTGGCGGTCATTGAGATGATTTCACTTCATCTTAGCATTACGGCTTTCTTCTTCGCCTTACTATTCCGCTTGTTCGCCTATAGCGGAACACCTCATAAGCTAGATCCCCAGACTCCTTGAGGATATCTACCTAAACCATAATCATGAATGCTCGTGAAACTACTCAAAACTTGAGAGAGACCCCTTGTGAGAGTCTAGGCCCAGATCTTGGGCTTTCTAGATCCCTAGTGAAAAGAGAGTAGTCTCGCCATTTCTGACTTGCCTAGTGGGAGAAGATACAGGTTTGAATCCCACGCGCCTTATGAAGTCTTGCAAAAGAAGGGGCCTGCTGATAGAGCTGGGCGGGGAGGCGATACTAGTTATCAGGTCAGAGAGACGCCTGGCCCGTAAGCTGCGTCTTGAGATCCTAATTGCCATGGTTCCGCCGAATCTCGTCAGAGCTGCTAGCTAACAGGCTTCCTCTGCCCAAGACATTGCTGGAAAGGAGGATACCGAGAATTGAAGTCGAGCCGAGCTAACAACCGGCTTTGCTCCTAATAGCTGACAAGTGGGAGAGGTTTGAAGAGGCGAAGGGAAGTTCGTTCGGAAAAGCCTAGCAGACGGGAATCGAAGAATCAGCATCTGGACGCTAGGGTTTCATTTGCGACTTATTCAGAACCCCCGATCATCCAGGGTGTTTGCACATTCAGTCTTAATATGTCACATTTATGCACATTCAGTCTTAAATCTTAATATGTCACATTTGATGCACATTCAGTCTTAATATATCACATTTGATGCCATTCTTTCTTACGAGTTTGCTTTGTGGAGGTTTAGTGAAGTCAATGTGTGCTACTTGTTTTTACATTTATGTGAGGAATATTTTCAAAAGAAAAATCATTATTAAGCACTTTAAATGTTCTATATAACGTTACCAGTCATATCGGATTTTTAATCCAACTTTAACATTAAATGAAAATGACTCGTTGACATTGATCTCATGATGGTTAACTACTTGTAACTATCAATTTCAAGTCTTGGAGAGTGAACTACTTTCGAAAATTGGGAATTTAAAGACATTTCAATGACACTTGCGGCTAATTATTGATACTTGTAAAATCGGCCATGTTCGGACTTATAATGATAACGTCTTTCGTCTAATAGATGTTACCCTTGTAACATATAACAATATCATTTCATTAAGTTTCTCCTCTTATCTTTTTAGTTGTGAAAACACAGTTGGAATTTGTATTTATTTTGTCGTGACAAGATTAGTTAACATTGAAACAATAATTTTATCCTTAGATATAATTTTAAATAGAAATTTGTTTCCTTCTTGCGATTTCTCTAAATATACAATCAAAGACACTATCATGAACCAATTATCATGTTTCATCAAACATAATCGGCTTATGGTTCAATCTATTTAGACAACTGAGCAAGTTATTTTCATATTCGTATGTTGACGTAGACTTGGGTTCTTGTGGGCCAAGACATCGTTTACTTTTAATATAAACAAGTCTTTAATGCGTACATTTAATTAAGTACTCAATGCTGCCATGACAATCATAACCTAGCTCTGATACCATTTCTGTAACGACCCGTAAACCGCCACAATGTATCCGTATTCATTTAAAAGAAATGTATTTAAACATGATCTTTTGGCGCAATACAATAACATATATCACATTGAGTACCAAATATGTACCTCATCACATAACTTCCTTCGTCTAATAGATGTTACCCTTGTAACATATAACAATATCATTTCATTAAGTTTCTCCTCTTATCTTTTTAGTTGTGAAAACACAGTTGGAATTTGTATTTATTTTGTCGTGACAAGATTAGTTAACATTGAAACAATAATTTTATCCTTAGATATAATTTTAAATAGAAATTTGTTTCCTTCTTGCGATTTCTCTAACTATACAATCAAAGACACTATCATGAACCAATTATCATGTTTCATCAAACATAATCGGCTTATGGTTCAATCTATTTAGACAACTGAGCAAGTTATTTTCATATTCGTGTGTTGACGTAGACTTGGGTTCTTGTGGGCCAAGGCATCGTTTACTTTTAATATAAACAAGTCTTTAATGCGTACATTTAATTAGGTATTCAATGCTGCCAAGACAATCATAACCTAGCTCTGATACCATTTCTGTAACGACCCGTAAACCGCCACAATGTATCCATATTCATTTAAAAGAAATGTTTTTAAACGTGATCTTTTGGCGCAATACAATAACATATATCACATTGAGTACCAAATATGTACCTCATCACATAACTTGTATTTGCATTAAAAGTAATACATGTCTAAAATTCCACTCTTAATTAAAATAGACATACCTAATTATCACGTGTAGCCAAGCTTCAAAATTTCTTTTTGTCCATCATTCTTTTCCTAAAAAAATAGACAACTAAAAGATTAGTTTATTTTAAAGACTAAGTGAAATTTTTACCGTTTTAATCGCTTGTACATGCAAGCAAGGAGAATCAGTAACAATGTACATACATATTTCCTTATTTCAATTGGATTCATATGTGGTAGTAAATTTCAACTTCGTATAGATTAGCATATTCATTTTATGTATTCATTTGCATACTAAAACACTTGTTGTTTCTTTCATTACATTCGTAGTAAGCAATATTCTTCTATCTTTTTAGTCCGTAAACAATGTATCGTAATCAGCAATAAACGGTTTACTTGCACATGGCATAATGATATATTTCAAGTTGTATTTATATAAACAGTAAGAAAGTAATCGTAAGAGAGCGTAACGGTCAAGTAACATTCATGAAGTAATGTGCAATCTTCATGTTTTCCTATTTCATTCAATTATATTCTTTTTTTTTTGTACTTATACACTCATTTTCCATATGTTTTTATTTCATTACGTTAAGGTGCACTACATTTATATCAGTCATCAGTCTTGGGCCCGTTCCACTTGGGTCGAACTCAGTTCGTACAACTCACTTAAGACTCGTTAAGGCCCAACTGAGATGACCCGGGAGTTTGGTCCAGTGTGTACAACTCGCTTAAGACCTATTAAGGCCCAACTGGATTTAAATCAGTCTACAGATACCCTTAACGTATGCATCGATGCAATCCATATTTCTTTCATTTGTGTCGTTGTAGTCTTATATATATAGGTGTGCGTGAGATTAAGCGTGTGAAAACGAATTTCTTGGATATTTTATGGATATGATTATAAGTATGGTGCAAGCAAAAGATATGTATATTATCTTATGTAATAAAGATATAAGACTATATATATCAATGCAATCCATATTTCTTTCATTTGTGTCGTTGTAGTCTTATATATATGGGAAGGAAAAGTATCAGTTATCTATTCATTCCTTTCATTTAGTAGTGGCGATATTATCTATCAGTGATAATGAATTGCGAGCTTATATAATTTCATAACAATTCAGTTCACATGCAGGAAATAAGCTCGCTATAAATTTAATAACAGTGTCTATAATGAAAATACTTGAAAATAAAACATAAATTAAAAAGGTAATCCTCACCTGCTTCACTTCTTTTCTTACACTATTGGTCATCGTCGCACCTATCGTTTGATGCCATCCTTCAATTTATCCGTAATTAGACATCGTTTATTAAGCTTTATCGAAGTTGCAACTTTACATAGAAGCGATGTTGACACTATCTAATGATTTTATTTTAGACTCCCTAGGATTGGTCTAAGGAAAGAAAAGATTACACGATCTAGTATAGTAAATATTAATAATTATGAAGAAAATACCAAATTCCAATATTTAATTTACCCAAACCTTTACTGAAGCCCATAACATCCAATGTTATAACAATATAAAATCTGAGCCAGTAATTCGTTTCTATAGGAGGAACAGGAAATCTTCCAAGTGCTAGCCGTCGGCCATCTAGAATAAGCATCAACTATGAACCAAGTCACATGCAATTAGATCCCCACTCACTCGCATATATAGATTACCCACAGCAGGCCAGTACAATTCCCTAATGTACTCAGCAGTAGGTCACCTCACATTCCAAGTAATTCCAAAGTTCAGGAAGGAAGAGGGGAAGAGGGAAAAACTCACATGCAATTAGATCTCCACTCACTCGCATATATAGATTACCCACAGCAGGCCAGTACAATTCCCTAATGTACTCAGCAGTAGGTCACCTCACATTCCAAATAATTCCAAAGTTTAGAAAGGAAGAGGGGAAGAGGGAAAAACTCAAACATAAAGCTATCATAACTTAAAAAAAAACACAATCCATAGCTGACCCACAGTAAGTTGAACAAATTTCCATACTAATTCCAACTATATTCGAATTCGAGCCCTTATATGAGAATCATAAAAGCCGGCTAGATAAACCCTTAATAAATTCCTAAAATCGAGACCCTACTTTGCATTTTCAGTGAAAACCATCTAGGAAGAGGAAAGGAGAAGGGGAGAGAAAGAAAGAGAGCTTACAGTGAGGTAGAAGTACTTAGGGCACATAATCGACACTCCAAAACCAGCCCAGCCACACGGCTCAACTTAGAGCTTTGCCGACATCGATCCCAACAACTAGAGGAAAGTCCCCTTCAGTATTGTAAGAGAGAGGGAGATTGGCGAGGAAGAGGGAGGGAGACGAGCGGCTTCCGTGAACCCTAGGCGAGAGCGGCGAGACCTCTGGGAGAGGCGAACGGGGTGCGAGTTTTAAGAGATATGAAGAGGCTCGTTTTTACTATTATAACATGGAACCGGTCCAAGGTGCACCGTCTAAGGCTAAGCTTAATTCAATTAGGCCTTAAATGAACCCAAATCATGTTATTACTTTTTATTCTTCTTAACTCAGCCGGTTTTACTATTGGCACACAAAAATCATCTATTAGCATCCCTATGTGCAATTTTTTTGTTATTCGCACCTTAAAAATAATACATAACAATTTCAATTTAAAAATTCGTTAAAACATAATTTATGAATTAAAACCGTTACAGTGACATTTCGTCGATACTTTTCTTCGATTTTTCCTGAAAATAAATTTATTTAAAAGTTATTGGTTTTATGTAATTGCACGAGATTCGGGTGTTACATTTGAGACATTGGCGGAAAATGTGTGCCTGAAGTGGCATTTTTTTGTAGTTCACATAGAATCGATGTTACATCCCAAGAAGAGGGAAGGAATACATTAGAGGTTATAGAAAGAGGAAGAGTGGAGGAGGGAGCTCGAGAGTAAGAGTCCCTTCATCCTTGGAGAAATAAGGGTAGAATCAAAGAAGGTGACATCAGTAGAGACGTATTGATGTTTGAAGATAACGTTGAAATAATATATCTTTTGAGTTGAAGAGTACCCTACGAAGATACATTTGATGACGCGAGTTGAGAGTTTATCTCGGCTAGATGTAGGAGTGTGGATGAAAGCGGTACAACAAAACACATAAGGGGTGAGGGGAAAAAGTGTACTATCCGGATAAAGGAGAAAACTGCTGTCTTACCTTGAAGATTAGAAGGTAGATAGTTAGTGAGAAAACTAGAACACATTATTATTGCAAAATGTAATGCGACCAAGCCACGACGAGCGGCCTAACAACAAGCGGCAATGTCACTGTCTTCGCCTCACGTTGCACGCATTGACGTCAAGCACCTACCGCTACAGACGGCTACCAACTCAATCCAAGGCGTTCAACCTTCTGTAAATCGATCAGAGTTCTTATGGAGTTGATCAGCAGGTGGAGTGCCACGTTATGCCAAACTCAACCTACGAAGCACGGATACTTAAAAATGCTTCGCGTATCGGATACAGGAAACGCCCAGAAACACGCGGAAATGCGTTTCCAAAACGTAGGAAATGCAATATTTAAATTAAATAAAAAAATTAATTGGGAAACGCGTATCCCCTATATGGGATACGCGTTTCCCGCTATTTTATTCACGGCGTCAGACGCGCAGTCACGCCTCATATTAAATGGTGACTAACTCTTAGAAATAATTTCTTCTCCATACAAAATCATTTTATTAATTTAATGCTAAAGAAGATCATGTTTATGTGAAGAGTTTGATGATCATCATTACATATTATGATATTAGTTCTCAATGTGTACTTGTAGGCCCAATCTTGACTCTTGAGTAATCTGTATTGATAATAAATAAATCAAACTAAAATGTGTGTACTTGTAGGCACTGTAAATAATGTTTGTGCTTTTGGATATCTCAAGGAATAGATTGCATGAGCTATTCTTCATATTTTCTCTTCCTGTGATATCCAATACCTTCTCCTAGCCTAATCTTTCTCATTGTGCCTAAACAACATGATTGTGCGCCAATTATTCTTTATTGAATGTAGTGACTGAGATGGTACCTTAGTTTCTTAATTGTATTTTTCATATTAATTAATACTTATATTAAAATAAAAATAAAAAAATTTAAAAACGTTTCCCGTATCCGTATTTTTTTATAAATCACGTTTCCCGTATCCGTTTTGTATCGTATCTGGTATCCCGTTTCCGTCCCCGTGCTACATAGAACTCAACTTTCATTTCTTTGATGGTTGGGAGGACCTCCAAGAATGCTCACAAGGTTTTAGAACTTTTTTGCCAATCATCATACTCAGCATACTCCGTGGGAGAAATGAATCATGTTGGTTTTCTTCCACCTCCTAGGACCAAGACCAACTATGGTTTTGCAGCTTGATGGGGATAACCCAGTATGAACTAGGGCGATTTCAAGAAATCTTGCAACCTGCATTTTGGACCTCTAGTTCACAAAAACCCAGTGCTTGATCTCACCTCTCAAGCAAACTGGGTCCGTGGACAAATATTTGGAGAAGTTTCAATTTTTTTGGCTCGTGCGTCCTCTATTCTTTCAGAACACGAATGCCCATCTTCAAGGCTGCCTTACAAGTGTTGTTTTATATCGACACGAAGTTTGAAAATCCGCTAATCTGAGTATGACAATGTTGTAGGCCGAGAGCATCCAAGCTTAGGAATAAGGTTGATGGTAGAACTTGCAAGGCTCTCTCTGATTTCTCACATGGCACTCATGGTGGCTTTTGTTGATTGCTCGCCTAGGTTGACAGAGATTCGACGCTTGAGCACCCATTTCCCTACAGAAGATTTCCTCCTAAAGCAGCCATCAGCCTTGCGAATGCTCGGGAAGCACTTGCATAGCTCTTGTAATCGCCCCTGGAGCTTTCACATACCTCTTGTCGAGCGCCAAAAAGTGTTAGCATCTGAGAAACCCTCATTCCCACAGGGGAGCCTTTTCTAGAGTTTTCTACGTCTCTCACCAATTCTCGCAGGAACTCAGGTGGTACTTGCATAATTTGGGCTAGCTTTCATACTCCACGTCATTTGTACACGTCACATCATTCTGATTTTACCTTTTTTGTAGCCCTCTATGTAGCTTGCCCGTCGGGCAAGGCCTCGAGTAGTATCAATAGAGATGCATCGTAGGGAGGTAAAGATGAATGAATCCATCCCGGAGCTCCTTGAGCTCTTGCATTTTAGCTCAATTTGCACTCACGTGCTCTGTCTCTCTCGCAAAACATTCTTAACGTAAATAAAATCATTCATGACTAAAGGTTCGGCTTGTGCGAAGCTTGCCCTTGTTATCCCTGCTTTTCACAGATCATCTCTCTTTCTTTTCTTCATTGCCTTCCTCTCGCGGGCTAAGTATTCTTGCCAGATAGTGTACAACTCCTTAGGTCCACGACAACAGTGATTTGACCAATTTTGCCCCCATAGTAGTCTTCAAGGAGGAAGCCCGATCGTCCACCACTCAGCAGCATATCCTCCACCCCTAAGGGCCAGGTTGCCGACTACAATCCAGTTTTCAAATGCTGGACACTAGAAGAAATGGTCAAGCATTATACTAAGGGGGCTATTTTCAATTTTGATGAGACATACACAGGTTATCCCAAATGCAAATGTATTTTTTGGTCGAGATTGACGACACACTCGGGGATGAGGACCCAAAAGGCCTGTAGATTTTCATTCAAAGGGGAGGGTGACGATGTTGCAGAGACTGCTGACTAATAGGTGGAGGTGATGTTACGGGCTCATGTAAGACGACATTATTGCCGGAGGGAAACCCAAGACTTGGACTTGTGTATCTTCATGTTATAGCTCAAGTATTTCAATTTGTATTTCACTTTATTTCAATTTTAGTCACTGATACTGTAGCCAAGGTGAGGTGCAGTTTTGTAATATTGTGGACCTTTTTTCTCACTATTTAAGTGAGGGCGTGGGAGTGGGGTGGGGGGTGAATGGAAGCAAGAACAATTATTCCCTTTCTCTTTTTTCCTCTTCACTCTCCTCTATCCTAACCGGTACCCTCATCTAGGGCATCGAGAGGTTGAGCCTGGATCCCTCTTCACACCGCGTAGGTTCAACTCGACTCCTCATCGGGAATATCCTTCCCTCAGCCTCTACCATTGGGAAGCTTGTGTCCAAGAAGGGCCAAAGGGACGTAATCCTCTCGCGGCTACTCATCCGATTGCAATTTGCGAGCCATTACAAATTCATGAGTATCTTTACTTGAAATCCATCATCATCGAATAAACCCATGTACTTTGGGGCCAAAGCAGTGAACACATGTTATGTCTTGAATATCTCTCTCATCCACAAATCACATGAGAAGATCCCTCCTGAGTTTATGAAGAGAAATAAACCTAACATCTCTTACTTCAGAATCTTTATAAGTAATTGCTATGTCTTGAATAATGAAAAATTCTATCCAGCTAAGTTTGAAACAAAGCTGATGAGAATATCTCTCTTGGATATTCCACATCAAACAAAACTTAAGATGTTTTAATAAGAAAACATTGTGGGTAAGAATGCTGCGATTGAATTTTTCTAAGACCAATATTAATATGAATCTCAAAATTTTGCTCACCATGATGCAAATTGCTAGCATCACATTATTGATTTGAAAATTGATTTTTAATACTTTAAATTCTGATTTTTAATTTTGAAGATGACCCATGACTGCTTGTGATGATTTTTCATGGACTTAATAAAAACCCTCATCTTTGCCCTGATGTTTGGAAGTATATCAAATAAATTATTTCCAATGTTGATTTTTTAAGACATCTAGAATTGATATGAATCTCAAATTTTTAGGGGGAGTGGAGGTGGTTGTGAACACAATGGTGAAAAACATAGGTTGCATTTAGGTAGTTGCGGTCACGAACACTGTTTCCTTGAAATGATTTTATAGGCCAAAATGCTACCACAGTCATCTAGGGTGTGGTCAGACATCAACAGTTGTCAATGCCCCTACCCCAAAACATAGAAGATTTGCTAGAAATGCCGTCACAAAAGTTCCAAATATAGATAAACTGTCATTGCCGTGATTACTACGATAACTTATAGCTCCATCGATCAAACAACATAGCTATCCCACACAAATTATTCTCACTTTGTTCCCTTCTTTATTACTTTTTTCTTGAAGGTGCTATTGATTTTCTCATATTGCAATAGTTTGTTTTCTTCTTTTCTTTCAGACTTGTGTGGCTCTTATGTAATTTTTCTTATTTGTTAAATTTTTTGGTGATATGTTAATTTCTATTAGGAGGCCAACATTTTTTCAATTGTATTGATTGTAATTCACCACAAAGAGTGGATATTATTTTTCTGATCAATAGCATTTTTTGCACAAAATTCCTACAACATGACGTGTTAACTGTTTATTTTAAAATTGATAGATTTAAATGTTTGTTTATGCAATCAAATTTACTTGCTAATAGACTACCTGGTGAGGGATACAATGCTGGCATGCACCAGGACACCGGCAGCGATGCCAGTAGTGAGAGTGAAGCTGAAAGAGCTATCAGACAGAGAAGGGATTCTTCAATCACATCCAGCCATAAAAATCAGCATAGCCCTTTTGGTGAAGAAAATGGGGTTTGCAATCAAGCAATTCTACCAGTATTTGAGTATCTGGAGCATGATCCGCCATATGGAAGAGAACCATTAGCTGACAAGGCAAGTACAACTTCAGTTGCCCGTCATTGGCTATCTGTAGCAACAACATTGTTATATTTTGTTTCTATATAAACATTTTTTGCTTTTTACTAAACTGTCTTCTATTTTCCACCATTTATCTTCCTATCCTAATAAAATCCCCCCCCCCCCCCCCCCCCCCCCCCCCCCCCCCCCCCCCCCCACCCCACCCCCCCCCACCCTGTCCAGTGTGCTTTCAATCTGACATTTCATTACTTGTACAAATTCTTGCAGATTTCTTTACTTGCAAAGAAATTCCCCCAGCTAAAGACCTACAGAAGTTGTGAGTTGCTTCCATCTAGTTGGATCTCTGTTGCTTGGTAAGTATTTTTTGCATGTTGTAAAATCATCTATATTTAAAACTCTAGCTTGTATATTTAATTACAATTTGGCAGCAATGCGTAATTTAGCTTTAATACTCATCTAAAATCATTTAGCAGAACCACATTTCAGTCCCTAAGTTGTGTTGCTTTGGCACCTTATCATCCCTGTAATTTCAGTTGTCCCATCACACGTCATCATTGTCATCCTAAATCAGAATTACAAATTGGCTGACTTGTCTCGTGGGATCCACCACCTTAACTACTTCACCATTTCCTTCTTGAATCAGTTTCTTCACTAATTTTTGTGAAGAAAATGAACTGGGTGTGAACTTAGAAATGAACTGGGTATGAACTTAGGCGGTGGTCCCCACATGACAAGCCAACCGTTTTTTTGTAGCTTTATTCCAAAGTAACTTAAAGTTATAAGTGTAATTGCAACAATTTTAAGCTATAGGACTTGATCGATTCAATCAAAATTATAACGATCTAAGTGGAACCAAAGCCAAATTATATGGACTAAAAGGCGGCCTACACAATTATTTGTGACTAATTATACCATAATATGTTTTCAGGTATCCCATATACAGAATACCCATTGGGCCAACATTGCGGGATCTGGATGCTTGCTTCCTGACTTTCCATTCTTTATCTACTCCGCTCAAAAGTATGCTCCTCCAACATAGTATCTTCTACCTGTCAGTTACTCCTATCGCACCAAATCCCAAAAGTCATAGTCATTGGGTGGTTATGTCTTCAATATGCGCTTTCTTATGTTACTGCAGATTCATGCAATGTGCGTTCTGATGAGCTGAATGGAGGCTCTTTTAGTGTCAATGGTGCCAACAACTTCAACCAGACGTCGGCCAAATTGTCACTGCCTGTTTTTGGGTTAGCTTCCTATAAGTTCAAAGGCTCTATTTGGACTAATAACAGCCTTAATGAGCGGCTATTTGCAAGTTCATTACTGCAAGCTGCCGAGAGTTGGCTTCATCTTCTTAAAGTTGATCACCCGGATTTCCGTTTCTTCCTCTCGCATAACAATGCAAATTTGCAGTGATGGATGTAAATACTTGCATGTTGCAGACTGGCTTGAGAGTTGCGAGAGTCTCTCGCCCCCCCACCCCACCACATCTTTTATTGTTCTTTTCTTTTGGCTAGGTATAATACATGTAGATCTTGTGATTGTAGTTAAATTATATAGCTCTTTTTTCACCATCGAGGAAATAGGTCTGTGTTGGTTGATAAGACAACATGCTACTGGGCTTATTAAGGCTAGATTTATCATGTTTAGAAAGACGACGTAGAAGGCAAAGTGGTTCAGCTCCGATGGGAGAGTTTCTGTATATTCTATTGCATTATGACAATTGATGATGCTGATGATGGTGACAATAAACAAACTACTTTAATCAGGTTTACTTTAGCGTGCTAAAGGTTTCACTTATTGTATTTTTTCCGGACAATTTAATTATATTTATCTTCTATTATCACGGTGAGAGAGTTTCCAAACTCTTAGGTAAAAAGTGCAATGGGTTCCAAGTCCACTAGAGCTTTGTTTTTTCAAGCTAGTTTCTGTTATATATTGATCATTGTTTATTGTAGTTAATTTAATGTTTTAATTCATGGATATTCCACACCTTATTGAGGTCAAGGGAAGTTACTCTTGGGCAGTTTTCATTCCAGTGGCATGCAGTGGTCTATTTTCTCAATCATTATCAAATTGCCTCTTGCCTCTGGCTTTCATGTACGTAAAAAGAGAAAAATATAGAAGGTAAACCATGCGTTTCAATATTGCATCAAAAGATGGGATTTATCTTTTATTAATATATTGCCTATGCCATATTTTAGCTCACTGGGCTGCTCTACCTGGCTGGAGGGTTATCCAGGCCTAGCGTGCTGTTGTCGAAAAGAGAAGTCCCCTCCGTCAGCGATTGCCCTCTCTCTGTTTGATTGTTTTTAGTCATCGTCGGTGACTAGGAATTTGGGATACCGCCACAAGGATCGCCAGTCCAAAGGATGCCCGCCTAGCGTTGGAAGATTCCCAAAAGCCTAGTTCCAGTGTGGATATTCAAATGCCATTTGATCTCATGATCGAAATCCAATTGCTCGGATTATATTAGAATACATGAATAATGATTAGCTCCCCAGTGGATCCGACATTATTTGCTTTATGGTAATTTTTTTGGTACACGTGAAGCACCTTCTCGGAACTGAAAAACTTTCCCTCACTTTCCCTCATTCGCTCGCTCTTTTCCCTCCCTCGATGCCATAGTAATGGCGGACGGCGTTGAGGGAGAGGAAAGGGCGTGCGAGTGAGTTTTTCAGTTCCGAAAAATAAAATGGTGGATTCCATGCATAAACTCTATTTAAACTACTACAGGAGGAAGGTGCTTCACGTGTACCAAAATTTTTTTATTGCTGTAGAGGGTGTTGTGCAAAATGGAATCGGCTCGATCCCAGTCGTACATTTTGTGCCAAGATCCATTTTGGGGTGCCCATAACAAATTTAAATTGCTGATTTTATTTAAGGGTCAAGATCACTTCAGATTAAAATGCATTTTGTATGAAATATAGAGAATTTCAAAAGCTTTCTAAAAATCAGCATTTTTTCAAAAAAAAAATTTGATTGGTCTGACGAATCAACAAAATATTTAATGCCCCTTAGGCCCCGTTCGTTTGGACCGGAATTGGAATTAGATATTGAAATTCGATGACGAATATCAATTATGCTGTTCGTTTCCTAAATAATTTTAAGAAATGGAGTTTGGGTTGAATATCTGGAGATTGGGTTTTAGCCTTGGCTTAAAATCCACCTAATGATATCGGAATTGGCGTCTCGCTCGCGTCTCGCTCGCTCCCGATAAAAATAAAAAGACAGCGCTCGCTCGGCCTAACCGCGCTCTGCTCTTCCTCGACGTTCCAGCATCGACTCGCTAGGGCAGCGACTCAACGACGCTCTCCTCTTCTCGACATTCCAGCGACTCGCTAGGGCAGGCGGCGAAGACGAAGCGAAGGTCTCCCGCGAGGATTGCTGGCTCATCATCAGTGGAAAGGTATTTCGTCGCCCTCTATTTCGCCCAGATCTGAGTATAGTAACATTGTTTTTGTGCTTCTCTCACGGGAACTTGGCCATTTGTACCATCTTCTTCATTGGCCCATCTTCTTCACCTCCCTCATCCTCTTCTATTTCACCCCTCCTCTCCTCCGCCTCCCAATGCCTCATCCTCTTCTATTTACTCGGGGTTTTGGCTATAACCATGGGGACCTTATCGTCAGCCAATCCTGTTACGGTTCCCTCGGTTTGTAGAATTATTTCTAGCAGTGAGTTCCTAGCTATTTTTGCCCTGTTTTCTTGGTTGTAAGTGAAAATTTATGGTGATTATATGCAAAGTACTAGTATGCAGTTTTTTCTTTTTCGTATTTTGATAGCTGGTCGTTCCTTTTTCCTGTTTTTGGATGAAAATTGCTTGTAAGTGACTGGATTCAAACTGATTGGTAGGTCGCCTTACTTCATATTTACTCTTAAAAGTTAGCTGGGATGTTAGTTCCGGTTGAATTTAATTGTAGGACTTATTCTTGCTGAAGCTTCATGTTTAGTTTTTTTGAAGTTTGAGGGCTTGCTAAGCTTCATGTTGCATAGTTTTATTTTGATTAGTTGATACAATATAATTGATACAATATTTGTTATATATCATCAATGTAGATTTGGATTAATATTAATGGACGAGATGTTAGTGGAAAACTTGTCAAGTGTTGATGCTTTAAGAAAAAAACGAAAGAGGATTATTGAAGAGACAGTTATTGTAACAGTGGTTGCTGTAGCTATGATGCATATGCAAGAAAATATTCCCCGACAACCTATGGAGGTCAAATTTAATGATTCGTTAAGAAGAACACTTTTAAGAAATTTATATGGTGGTACAGAAATAAATTGTTTTAATCAATTGCGCATGAGTAAGCAGTCATTTCTCGAGCTACATAATATATTGATTGAGAAAAATTTGCTACATGATACTCGACATATTTCAGTTAGCGAGTCACTTGCGTTGTTTTTATATATATTGGGTCATAACAAGAAATTTCGTGATGTGGGAAGGACATATTTGAGGTCCAATGATACTATATGTAGACACTTCAGTTTAGTGTTGAGGGCAATTCTAAAATTGACTAAAGATTACATCAAACTACCAGAAGCTAGGCAAGAGCAAAGGTGGAGATGGTTCGAGGTGAGAAAACTATTTAGAAAAGCTTAATACATTATGATATTCATTTACCTAAACATTTAAATTGAATCTTTTCTTTGCTAATAGAATTGTATTGGAGCATTAGATGACACACATATTGAAGTCATCGTCCCAGTAAAAGATCAAGGTCGATATAGGAATCGAAAACAAGCTATCACAACTAATGTATTGGGAGTTTGTGATCGTAATATGAAGTTTGTGTATGTTTTACCTGGATGGGAGGGTTCATCGTCAGATTCTAGGGTGTTGCGTAGTGCACTGGAAAGATCAGATCGCTTTGAAGTACCAACAGGTATAATTTATTTAGTACAACATAACCAATACATATAGATGCATCTTTATAAATATGTAAATAATAGATATATTTTGTATAGGGAAGTATTATCTTGTCGATGCGGGGTACACTAATGGTCCGGGATATCTTGCTCCATATCGATCTACACGCTATCATCTTAAGGAATGGTCCGCACAAGGAAATAATCCCACAAATTACAAGGAATTATTCAATCTTCGTCATTCTAAGGAAAGAAATGTGATTGAAAGAACTTTTGGCTTGTTGAAGAAGCGGTGGGCAATTTTGCGTCAACCTTCTTTTTTTAATATCAAAATTCAGGTATTAAATTAAAATGTATTCTTGTACATCCATTTTAAGGTTGATAATGATTTTGAAATATCTAATATTTGAGTGTTGTTAAATTGCAGGTTCAAATCATAAATGTTTGTTGTATTTTACATAATTTTTTAGTTGAAAAGAGATTGGAGAATGATTTTGGATTGTTGGAAGAGGTTGATGCAGAACTATCAACTCAAGTTGTTGGTGGGGATAGCTATGAATATGATAATATTCGTGGACCAGTGCAGGCAACAACTGAATGGTCAAATTTTAGGGATACTTTGGCAATTAATATGTTCAATGATTATCAAGCTCGACGAAATTAGTCGATTGCAATAATGAGACTTTATTTTTTATATTCAATTATGAGACTTTATTGCTTATTTTGTATTGCAAGTAGTATGTTCAATGATTATTCTCAATTTATTCTGCATCTTTATTAGTATGTTCAATTTTACATAATCAACAATTAATATATATGAAATATGTGTTATTTCTTTTTTCTAAACAATGAAGATAATCCATAAGTATGTTCAATGTTATTATTTCTTTAAATACAGAGCGATAAGCATGGACAGATATTCCAAATTTACTGCTAAAGCGAAAGAGAAAGAAAGAGAAAGAGAAAGAAATAGAGAGAAAGAAAGAGAAGCGGAAAGGGAGAAAGAAAAAGAGAAAACTTATGTTCATTGGACAATGGATATGGATCGTTGTCTGACAGGTGCTCTATTAGAGCAACAATGCTTTGGGAAATAAAGCTGTGAATGGATGGAAAGGAATTGCATTCACAGCTGCTATCAATGCGTTGAAGGATGATTGCAATGTAACTGTTAATAAAGAAAAGGTGTTATCTCAGTTAAAAACATGGAATAAATATTATCAGGAGGTTTCTGCAATGCTAAACACTAGCGGGTTCGGATGGGATTGGGATCGTAATATTGTTAAAGTTGATAACGAAGATGTTTGGGCAAATTACGTTAAGGTAATTAAATATTTTCATAGTTGTAGATAATTATTTATTTATTTATCATTATGAACATCATAATTTGTGAATATGCAGGCTCATCCAACAATAAAACATTATCGAGACAAGGTGATAGTAAACTGGGCTGACTTGGGTACCATATGTGGTTGTGATAAGGCAATTGGATCTAATGCAGCAACTGGGAACGAAGCAACTAATGCGGTTGATTTAGATGACTCTGGTGGTGAGGAAAGCTATTCATGCGGGAAACGTGTTAAATATTCCACTGATAGTGAGTCTTCAAGGAAAAAAAATCCAACTTCAGCTGATATACTTGCAGATGCTGTTTCTTCAATAGCTAGAAGTCTTAGTAAAGCATATGAATCCAACTAAACTAACTCAATCTCAACACACGCATCAACTGCACCAACCCCAACTCCAACTACAACTCCAATTACAACTCCAACTTCAACTACCATGGAGACCACTACAAAAATATGGGATGAACTGGTGATGATGTCAGAGCTTTCAATTACTGAGAAGCTTAAAGCTATGGATCTTTTATTCAACGATCCGCAAAATATTTAATGCCCCTTAGAGAAATCCTATATATGACCTCAACTCATCATAATCCAAGGAGAAAAATGATTCTCTTATGGTGAAAGACTCAGGTTTGAGTTTAATTTGATTTGGACTTCAATTGGACAATATAAACAACTCCAAATTTAAAATCAATTATTTAGACGCCTTGTTGCTCCTTAATGCACCTTAACTTGTGACCTACACTCAATAGCCTAGAGTAATAGTTTTAAGTATCATTCTACTAAGAGTTATGTTACGGAAGTTATAACACTCCAAAGTCGATCCTAAATGTAATCAACCCCTAAATAAATTGATATATTAAGCAAACTATTACTCTAGACTATTGAGCCCAAAACATGCGTCCAAGATGAATGTTGTCCATTTTGGGATGATGGGCCATGATTTCTATGTTATGTGGCCGTGCTTAAGGGCATATCAATTGTATTAGATTTTTTCTTTTTATCAATAAAACCCCATTTCAAAACTGTACAAGCTTCTTCTAAAGCATACGACTTTCAAGATGTATATGATGATATCTAGACAAATGGATCTTATATGAATCATGTGAAGAAGTAGCAAGAAAAATATAAGTAAACAAAGTTGCTTAAATCTAACCCTAAATCAGGTCGAGTTCCTTAGACATAGGATTTTGGGCACCAGATTGGTCTTTGCCCTAAATGAATAATGTTCATGTTAGGACAGAGCTGCACAACCCGTATTTAGTGACCAGAAGGTTCACCACAGTAAGCCACAATGAGACTGGGTGCTACCTCAACACTCTATGGGCGAGTCTGGGCAGGTCACCCTGACTCGCCACCGAGCAAAGCAATGAGGGCGAGTTCGAGTAGAGCAACTGTAACATCCCCATTCCTACTAGACCCCTGGTGTGATTTAGATAATGACATGTGTCATGACATGTGAAGTAGGGCAATAAGGTGACCCTAAGACCCAAAGTGACTAGGTGATCTCACTTAGTGAACCCCCAATAGACACAAGTCAACCTAGGTCAATTCACCTCAAATTGAACTCACAAGCCCAAATTGACCTCACCAATACATTCCTAACCCTAGGGATGACTCAATTGACCATAAATCGCATGAATTGATCAACCAAATTAGGCAAATTGACCAAAGTCAAATTTAGCTCAAAATAGGTCAACCTACCCTAATTTGGTTCAATTAGACTCCAGTTGATCAAATTGACCTCACCCATACCCTCCTAACCACTAAGGGAGCATTAGGTCAATAATAATCAAAGGAACTCAATTAATTTCATGAAATTGACTAAACTCAACTTTGGGCCAGCTTAGCCCAATTCAACCCTAAATGGATCAATTAGCCCAATCTTGACGTCACCAAGGCCCAACCAACCTTGGATGGTTCCATGGGACCCATGACCATCAAGTGGGGTCAATCCCACCATTAGTTGACCAAGTCAACCATCAAAGTCAACCTTAGCCAAAATGTGGCCTAAATGGGAATTTTGAATGATTAACCTAATTTCAATGGGCTAAAGCCCACATGGGCAGCCCATCCTGCAGCCCATGAACACAATTACCCCTTGACCTCCAATACTAGAGAGAGATGACATGCACAAGGGTAAAATTGGGAAATCCCCAATTTCATAATGCACAAGAGGGATTCATGGATTGGATGACACATGGCTTCAATTTCCTCTCCCAATACACTCCCCTCAACTCCCCATAACACTGCCAGCCGAATTCCAGCATTCCTCCTGCCAAATGGCACCTTGGTGAAACATCCAAAGTCTTGGCCGACCATGCCTTAATGGCATCTCCACATAGAGCTTCCCCCACTCAAAATTGACCCCTCCATTAGCTTCAGAAGCTTGAAGGGAGTCAGAATAGAGCTGGAGATTGAGGAAATTGGTGGAGAATAGCAGATTTGGCAAGAAGGTCAACTTGAAGGTTCGACCATGGTACCTAGGTCAAATCACCGTCAAAAAGCTTCAATCCAGGTCGGTTTCTCATTCTCTCCTTCCATGCCAGATCTCTAGATCATTTAGGTTTTGATTTGAGCTCAAGAGAGCTAGATCAAGCATAATAAAAATCGGGTTTCTACTCAATTTCGCCTAGTTGGCAATCCCTCCATACGCGTTTTCCGGCGGCCAAATCACCTTCAATTGTCGGACACCACCTCAACAGAGGAGGTGGTGGTGGACGGACGTGTAGTGGAAGGTGTGGCCAGATAATTGGTCTCAAATTCGGCCCAACTAGGTTTATTCTCAGCCGTCGGCTGAAGGAGGAAGATGAACAGGAGCTGTTGGATGGACTTTAAGATCTGTGCAGATGAAGATATTATACACTATAGTTTTGTATTAATAAACATTTTACCTTTCACACTTTATTCAGAATATTCAAGCCCAGAATTAGGTACCTTAGGGGATGAATCAGTTTGAGGGTCCTGTTGGGGTGCCCATAACAAATTTAAATTGCTGATTTTATCTAAGGGCCAAGATCGCATCAGATTAAAATGCATTTTGTATGAATATAGAGAATTTCAAAAGCTTTCTAAATCAACATTTAAAAAAAAATTTGGTTGGTCCGACAAATCAACAAAATATTTAATGCCCCTTAGAGAAATCCTATATATGGACCTCAACTCATCATAATCCAAGGAGAAAAATGATTCTCTTATGGCGAAAGACTCGAGGTTTGAGTTTAATTTGATTTTGACTTCAATTGGACAATATAAACAACTCCAAATTTAACATCAACTATTTAGACACCTTGTTGCTCTTTAATGCACCTTAACTTATGACCTATACTCAATAGCCTAGAGTAATAGTTTTAAGTATCATTCCACTAAGAGTTATGTTATGGAAGTTATAACACTCCAAAGTTGATCCTAAATGCAATCAACCCCTAAATAAATTGATATATTAAGCAAACTATTACTCTAGGCAATTGAGCCCAAAACAACATGTGTCCAAGATGAATGTTGTCCATTTCGCGATAATGGGCCATGATTTCTATGTTTTGTGGCCGTGCTTAAGGGCGTATCAATTGTATTAGATTTTTTCTTTTTATCAATAAAACCCCATTTCAAAGCTGTACAAGATTCTTCTAAAGCATTCGACTTTCTAGATGTATATGATGATATCTAGACAGATGGATCTTATATGAATCATGTGAAGAAGTAGCAAGAAAAATATAAGGAAACAAAGTTGCTTAAATCTAACCCTAAATCAGGTCGAGTTCCTTAGATATAAGATTTTGGGCACCAGATTGGTCTTTGCCCTAAATGAATAATGTTCATGTTAGGACAGAGCTGTACAAACTGTATTTAGTGACCAGAAGGAAGGTTCTCCACAGTAAACCACAATGAGATAGGGTGCTGCCTCAGCGCTCTATGGGCAAGTCTGGGCAGGTCAGCCTAACTCGCCACTGAGCAAAGCGATAAGGGCAAGTTCGAGTAGAGCAACTGTAACATACCCATTCCTACTAGACCCCTAGTGTGAGTTAGGGCATGGAATTTGTCATGACATGTGAATTAGGGAAAGAAGGTGACCCTAGGACCCAAAGTGACTAGGTGATCTCACTTAAGTGAACCCCAATAGACACAAGTCAACCTAGGTCAATTCACCTCAAATTGAACTCACAAGCCCAAATTGACCTCACCAATACATTCCTAACCCTATGGATGACTCAATTGACCATAGATTGCATAAATTGATCAATCAAATTAGGCAAATTGACCAAAGTCAAATCTAGCTCAAAATGGGTCAACCTACACTAATTTGGTTCAATCAGACTTCAGTTGATCAAATTGAACTCACCCATACCATCCTAACCACTAAGGGAGGTCATTAGGTCAATACAAATCAAAGGTACTTAATCAATTTCATGAAATTGACCAAACTCAACTTTGGGCCAACTTAGCCCAATTCAACCCTAAATGGATCAATTAGACCAATCTTGACCTCACCATGGACCAACCAACCTTGGGTGGTGCCATGGGATCCATCACCATTAAGTGGGGTCAACTCCACCATTAGTTGACCAAGTCAACCATCAAAGTCAACCTTGGTCAGAATGTGACCTAAATGGGAATTTTGAATGATTAACCTAATTTCAATGGGCTAAAGCCCATATGGGCAACCCATCCTGCAACCCATGAACACAATTACCCCCTTGACCTCCAATACCCGAGAGAGATGACATGCACAATGGTAAAATTGGGAAATCCCCAATTTCATAAGGGACAAGAGAGGGATTCATGGATTGGATGACACATGGCTTCAATTTCCTCTCCCAATACACTCCGCTCAACTCCTCATAACACTACCAGCCGAATTCCAACATTCCTCCTGCCAAATGGCACCTTGGTGAAACATCCAAAGTCTTGGCCGACCATGCCTTAATGGCATCTCCACACAGAGCTTCCCGCACTCAAAATTGACTCCTCCATTAGTTTCAGAAGCTTGAAGGGAGTTAGAACAGAGCTGGAGAATGAGGAAATTGGTGGAGAATATCAGATTTTTCAAGAAGGTCAACTTGAAGGTTCGGCCATGGCACCTAGGGAAAATCACCGTAAAAAAGCCTCAATATAGGTCGGTTTCTCCTTCTTTCCTTCCATGCTAGATCTCTAGATCATTTAGGTTTTGATTTGAGCTCAAGAGAGTTGGATCAAGCATAATCAAAAATCGGATTTCTACTCGATTTTGCCTAGTTGGCAATCCCTCCATACGCATTTTCCGGCGGCCAAATCACCTTCAATCGTCGGCCACCACCTCAACGGAGGTGGTGGTGGACGGACGTGGAGTGGAAGGGGTGGTCAAATAATTGGTCACAAATTCGGCCCAACTAGGTTTATTCTCAGTCGTCGGCTGAAGGAGGAAGATGAACAGGAGCCGTTGGATGGACTTTAAGATCTGTGCAGATGAAGATATTATACACTATAGTTTTGTATTAATAAAAATTTATCCTATCACACTTTATTCAGAAGATTCAAGCCCAGTATTAGGTACCTTAGGTGATGAATCAGCTTGATGTTCTGTTGAGAATATTTTCCACAAGATTTCTGATTTGAAGAAGGCCTTAAGATGACAATAAACATCTTGTATTTGATGCTATAAAATTTTTAAAAACACATATTCACCCCCCTCTAGGTGATTAGACAACAACCCTTATCTTTCAGGTAAAACACCAAAAATGTAGATTTTGGAAAGACCTTTCCAGATTGGGGTTGAACATTCCAAGGGATGCCCTACAACCCCAAGAATCACTGTTTTAGTGGAGGGTGTCCTAAAGGTGCCCTAGACACAAAAATGAAGATTCCCAACACTAGGCTCATTTCATGAAGCTAAAATTTTGTCCATGCATTAGTGGAACCTAAATACACCCCTGCCCAAACATCAGAATTTGTGGGAATATTTTTCTAAGGTCTTAGAAATTATTTAATTAATCATGCATGTGATAGATCTATGGTTAGATCACTTCAAATTGAGCTAAATATTTGGTAGATGGCGAATTAGGTCATCAAATATCCCTGGGAAAATTTTGGGATCATTTGGCTTTGTGCATGTGGAGAAATTCCATTTGCAAGTTTGATCTATTTAGAGAAATAATGTGCATGTAGCACAAAATACTATTTTGGGTATTTTTTCAAAAATTGCTGAATGCATGTTAATGAAAATTTGGCTATGCTTATATTATGATAAAATGCATCACCTCTAGAGAAATTTGAATTTTTAGACCTAATTTCCCTAATTTTTGATTTATTATTACATAGGTCACTCATTAAACTTATTATAGTAAATGTGACTAAAGAAATTTAGAAAAATCCATCTCTGCCATATGATTAGTTAGACCAAAATATGTCTCTGAGAAGTTATTGAGAATTTTTGAGTATCATTTCCCCTACAAATTATCATCATATGGAATTATCTTATTTATGAATATGTGATGAATACCTCGTCAATATATTTTGGAAATTTCAAATTTTCTGGCTAGACACTTTTTAGAGTACGATGAACCTCTAGAAATTTAATTAGAATTTTTTGGATGAGTAATTTATATAGTTCATGTGTAATGATGAATTTGCCTCATAAAAGTATTTGTGAAATTTTAGTGAGCAATTAATTATGAAAAATATTGATTCTCTGTTAGACACATTTTTATGAGTTAATAAACCTCTGGAAAATTTTATGGAAATATTTGGACATCAATTTTCTGTAATTCATGTATAAACTTGGATATTGCCCCTATTTAATGGAAATTATTATCCTGGTCAAATTAATTAGAAAATTGATGAATCTCTGGTAGAACACATTTAATGACATGATGAACCTATGTAAATTATTTTAGATTTATTGGCCATGCAATTTTGATAGTTACCTCATACATGGCATGAACAATACTATTTGAACATATTGGTCCGCGTTTAATAAAAACATGATTTATTGATTTGACCAGCAATATCACTTGAATCTAGATGAAATCTGGAATATGACAGTAGTAAAACACTTATATAAGCTCCAAATAAATGGTTGAAATTTTGGAGCACATTTTCCCTATAGTTAGAACAAAATTTTAAATCATGTCACACATTGAATTAAAACATGTTTGAGATTTAATCACTTTAGAATATGACAAATTTCTGGTAGAATAGTAGTGTGATCATGCTGCATCTCTGGATTTAATCTTAGAGCATATAGATTAGTATGGTTGGGGTTTACACTATTCACCTTGATTATAGAATTCGAAATGAGCCGTGTTTAACAAAATGTTTACTAGTGGGTAAACATTGAGGATGAACCTAGGACCTGATCATAATTGGGTTAGTGACATCTTGGAGTATGTCAGACTTATGTATTGAGCCCTAGGTTAATTAGCCAAGTGGTAACGAGTGGTAGAGTACATGGACACCAAGGGGAGTAGCCAACAATTGGAGTCCAAGTCATAAATCAACTCTCTCCTACAAGAGTTATAAATCTATCTTAGGTCAATAAGAGTAACATTGAGCGAGGGATATAGGAAAGGGTAGCCACCAATAAGAATAAATATCTTGAGAAAGGGAGACTTGAGATGTCACCGCATCATACCTCGTAGTGCCGCTGCGAGCCCTTCACCGGGTAATCCTCAGGAAGTCCAAGATCTAACCTAAATAACTAGGTATAATTAAACCTAAGCAAAGAGTAAAATGAATTATAGATATAAATGAAACTAGTTGCACGCTGTCTCTTCTCCTTCTAGACATCAGCCTTTTGAACTGCTTGGAGAAGAGGGCCAATTCTTTATCAGTATTGTCAGATTCTGATGTGCTGACATCAGAAGCTTCACTGCTCTCAGAGATATCCTGAATTGCAGGAGTCTTGTCCTTGGTTCTCCTCATGATTTCAGCCTTAAGGGCCATGGACCATTCTCTGGTGCTCCCCCTTGAGCTTTCTTCTTCAACTTTTCTAGTGTTAAGCTGAAGCTCATGAGACATCAGTTTTCCATACAGATTCTTGGGCTCCATGTTGCCAAATATCAAAGCTCATGGGGAAATGCTAGCTTGTAATTCCTCCTTTTCTCCATTTGACTTAGGTGAAGATTCCAATCAGCAGAATAATATACTCTCTCTGAGCCATCTTGGGGATATCCAAATTCAATCCATGAATCAGAGATAAGGGTCCTAGAGTTGGGACTCCACCTGCCTGATTGTGGATCCTGCATAATTTCCCTTAGTCTCTTTTGTCTGTACTTCTTGTTCTGAATTCTTTTCCTTTTCCTTGAGTTAGAAGATTCTCCAGCTTCAACACCATAATCTTCTGAAGCAGTACTTTCCGAGGGTTCTGCCAAATCAAATACAGAGGGAGGCTTTTGTAAGGCTTGCTTTACTTGATTTACAGTCCACATAGCATAGTTGGAGCATGAATTTATTATTTCTCTCTCCCTCTTTAGGACTTCTTCAGGTATATGATCATCTAAGGCCAATTGCACCAAAGTGATCCTTTCAAACAAATGCCGTTCAACCTCATCCAGATTGTTTCTGACTTCAAGCAGATGATCATCTAGAGTTTGAGTATTCAAGTCCACTTTGTTCATAATAAGCTCTTTATCTTCATTCATGAAATTGGTCACCTATTGAAAAGCACGCTCAATATCACCTAATATAGTGACCTGATTCTGAATGATTTGCTGAGTTGACTGCCTGGATAAGTTTATCTGCTCACCAAGATTATCCATGGCTGGAGCTGCTATGTGAAGAAAATGAGTATGCTGTGTGTTTAGATGATGCATAACTTCCTTCACACTTTGCAGCTCAACCTTCATCTTGTTGGGAAAAACCCCTTTGATTTAACTTAACAAATTACCTAAAAATGATTTTATCTCTTAGGATTGAATTACCCATTGTATAGTGAGGGTAATCTGGTCATTAAATGTCTTAGGATGTCACACTCAACCTAGGATGTTAGGACCAAATCAAGAGAAGCAAAAATTGAGCAAGTTAACATTTGCGTCGAATAAAATTCGACGCAACGTCAAGTTATTGTCGATGCTACTCAGACTAGAAGTCGAAGTAGTTCACCCTTATGTCGAAGAAATTCAAGTCGACGTTACGCCGAATAGATATCGACGTAGAGACCATGTACATGTCGAAGTACTTTGAGAAGTTGATGCAGCTTCTACTTCAACTCGACACAGAAGGTAGTATCTGTCGAAGCAATCTAAAGTCGACGCAACGTCGACTTCATCTCGACGCAGATAATGAAGCTCATAGCCATACCTTCAACTCGACGGTTACATCGATAGGGTATCGATGCAACGTCGACTAGCAGAGTTCAGTCGGAGAAAGGATGAATTCGAAGCTGCTCCTACAAGAACTCGAAGTTGCGTCGATAAGAGAGGAAGAGAACTCAACGCTACGTCAAATACAATATGAAAAGGGAAATCTTTTCAGATGTCATTTTGGACCCTCTCTCATGGCCCACCTCTCTCAAAACCGTTCTCCAATGGCTCATTAATTGCCTCAAATAGAAAGAAGAACTAAAATAGGAAAAAAAGTTTTCTTTGAAACATGCTTAATGTTGGTGAACGGGTCGAGAATTAAAGAAGGAAAGAAAGAGATTGTCCAAAGCAGAATACCTTTTCAGGTCTTACTAGAAAAGGAAAAGAAATTCAAAATCTGAACGTGGACAATAAAAGGCAAGAGAAGAAAGAGAAGGGCAGAGCACTTATCACAATCGGCCATACTCTTCTATTGGGTTCTCTTCTTCTTCTACCTTCTCAGGAACCCTAATAGAGCAAATACAAAGAAGAAAGAACTGCTGCACTCCTTCTCTCTCAGAACAGAACAGAACAGAACAGAACAAGGCCGCTCATCATCACAATCTCATAGCAGCCAAGAGTTCAATCAGAAAGAAGAAGCAGAAAGGATCTGACATCAATATCTCCTGCAATACATCACTATCATAAGCAGGAGTTAATCAAGAGCAGATCCAGTGAAAGATTAAAGAAGTCGTTCTTCATACAACCTTCATAAGAATTCTGAAAACAGAATTCTTACTCTCCTTCCCTTCTTTCTTTCTCTTTCTCATTCTCTGTAAAAGAGTTTTGAGAATCCCTCTTCCAAAGGATTCAGTGGTTCAAGATCTCCTTATCAAAAGATCTTGGGGTTCAAGATCTCCTTATCAAAAGATCTGGTGGTTCATGATCTCCTTGTCAAAAGATCAGTGGTTCTAAGAGTCTCCTTACCAAAAGACTCAGGCACAGTGGTGCATCCCTACCAGGTGGTAGAAGAGGGAAGTACCCACATTTTGGGGAACCTCTATAAAAATCTTTGTGTCTTCTGGATTGCTTTTCTGTGTTGTCCCAAGTTCTCTTTACTCTGCACTTTATTTCCTGCACCTTTATTATTCTACCTATGTTCTTGTTGAGCATAAATCCTTAGTTTTATTGTTTTCATAGTTAGGATAGAAATAAATTTAAATCTTTATTCACCACCTCTAGAGGATTCTCAGAGGCACACTGTGCACTTTCAATTGGTATCAGAGGGAGGTTGATTATTAAAAGGTTAACACCTTGATCAAAAAGGCCTCCTACTCTTTTCTCTTTATTAACAAACATATTTTATAAAGAAAATGAGTACTAAGGATTATGCTTCCACAAGACCCCCAATGGTTAACTTGAATAAATTCACACCCTGGAAGGCCAAAATAAGGCTTTATATGAACTCAATTGATGAAGACATCAATAATGTTCTTCTTACATGTCCTCCTGCTCTAGTCAGACAAAAGGAAGGAGAAACCTCAACAACTGAGGCTGTCCCAAGAAAGGAATGGACAGAGGCTGAGAAGAAGGTCAAGGCATGTGATGCCAATGCCATGAATATTTTGGTATCCACAATGTTAGATGACATTTTCCAGAAGGTTGCTGAATGCCAATCAACAAAGGAAATCTGGGATTCACTCACCACAATGGTGGAAGGAAGTGCTGATGAAAGAAAGGACAGAAAGTCCCTTCTCATATCCCAGTATGAGAACTTTCAAAAGAAAGCTGAAGAATCTATTGCTGATATGTATGATAGATTCAGCATTATCATTAATGAGCTCAGAGGCTTAGAGAAGGAGATTTTCTTAACTGAAATTAATGATAAAATCCTCATGTGCTTCCCTAGCTCATGTGATTCCAGAATTTGGGCAATTAGAGAGTCCAGGTGCCACAGAGAGATCTCAACTGAAGCTTTGCTAGGAAAGATTAAGTCATATGAGATGCTTCTGAAGAACAGGGCTGAGGATGAAGAAAGGGAGATTTCTCCAGCTCCTGTCCAAAGGTCCCTAGCTCTAAAAGCTACTGAAGGAGAGCCCTATACTCCTGAAGATGAAATGTTCAGTCTGGTAGCAAGGAGATTCAAGAAGTGGGTCAAGACTGAAGACTCAAGGAGAAGAAAAAGAGATTCAAGGCCCAAGTATGATAAAAATCCAAGGAATAAGATTATCGGCTATACCTGAAACAAACCAGGGCATATTGCTCCTGTGTGCCCACAAGAGCAAAGAGAAAGAATCAGCAGCAAAGAGGAGAAGAAGAAGAAGTCCTTCAGAGGAAAGGACAAGAAGAAAGCCAAGGGCTTCATTGCTGAAATTTGGAGTGATTCTAAAGCAGAATTATGCTCCTCATCATCTAAGAGTGATGATGAAGAAGCAGCAGTAGAAGCCTGCATGATGGCACTGGGGATGTAATCTGATGATGAAGATGATCAGGTATCTGTTTTTGATGAATTTGATTTAAGCTCAGAAGATTTTAAATCATGTTTTAAAGATTTCTGCATTGATCATCTTAGGGTAGAAAAGGAATTAGACATTGCTAGGACTGAATTAGAGAACATTAAAAAGGATGAAATCTACATAAGAAATCAAGACTTAACAAATGAAATTAATAATAAAGAGTTAGAATTGATTAAACTTGGAGAAGAAAACATGAACTTAAAAGAAGAGCTAGCAAAGGCAAAGGCCTTTGAGGATTTACTCAATGGGAGGAGTCAGAAGCTCAAAGACATCACTGAAAATCTCTCTATGAGATTTAATCACATAGGGTTAGGAGCAGAGCCCTCCACTAGCACAGAAGCACCTAGGAAACCTGCCTGGAAAAATCCAATGTCATTTGTTAGACCTAGTGAGTACCAACCAAGTGAGAAGAGTGCATCATCTAAGGGTAGAGATAACAATCATCCAGATAGGATAGATAAACCTAAAAAGGCAAATCTGAATTAAAAAGAAAAACCTCCAGGCAAGAATCATGTAGAGAAGTCAAATAACAACAACCAAAAGGCTAAGAAAAACCTAGGATAATCAAACATTATGCTGATCTCCTTTATTTGGATACATTTTATACTCATTTCAAGCATCAAGATAAGTGGTGTGGGAAATCCATTCCCTATCATCCCAAAGGGTATCATGAAAGACCCTTCTATTTTTTTATTGAACCATACAATGGTAAAAGTAAAGGGTCCAAGGTAACCTGGGTTCCGTCTAATGTTTGAATTACCTGTGCAGGGTTAGGTAGGGTCCCACTCAGGAGAAAATGGAGTGGGAAGAAAGATGTAGATTTTGATTAAGGAACAAGATTTAGTCAAGGGAGTAATTTCTATCTTGAATATTTCCTAATGGTTATTAAAATTATATTATAATATATTTTCAATAAATATAATTGCTGGGAAAAATAACAAGAATTTTCTAAGGAAATAGATATGTTCATTCAGAGGTGTGTCGAATAGAAGTCGACGTACCATCGACTTCTACTCGACGCCAGCATTAAGAAGCACTCAGAGTAGAAAATTCTAATAGATCTCGACGTAGCGTCGAGTTCATATCAACGCATACGTCGACTTATGGAACGCTGATTAAATTCGAGGTTACGTCGATTGGAAATCGACGTAACGTCGACTTAGGGTCTGCTGTACAGTCTCGAAGTTACATCGAGTACTAGTCAACGCAACGTCGATATACCAGCGCGCGCAGAATTGCTTCTAGAAGCAATCTCGACACAACTTTGCGCGCCAAATAATAAGTTGTATCGACGGTGTGTCGATGTAAACCCTAAGTTACGGCGATTCATCTACTTTTAAACAATTACTGCGTCGAAACATTTACGCTTTCAAATTTTCCTCTCCTTGCTCTCTTGCTCTCTTGTTCTTCAGCTCTCCCGTGCTCTCTCTCTCTCTCATTTTTCTTTATCTTTGCAGGTACCATTGGTCTGATGGCTCCACCTAAAGTTAACTCTGGATTCGATGTGGACATTGATTCCTTCAATGCTACTGCAGAGAGCTTCAAGGCCATTCTTGGTCTATTCCAAGATGCTGGTTTAACAAAGCTGATATCCACAAGATGCAAGATCCTGGATATCGAGCTAACGAAGTTTAAAGATAGTGTTCAGATAGGAGAGGATGTCTCTCTTAAAGGAAAAATATCTAACACAGATGTTCTGATAACAGAGGAAATATTGAACCAAACATATGATCTTCCTACCGGGAGTGACTCAGAAGAATTGACAGGAGAAGAGACAAAGAATGTCCTGGAAATCATGCAGTTCAAGAAAGACAGACCTATAAATCTGAAGAAGATTGACTTGGCAGAAGAATACAAGTTCCTGACTGACATAGTTGGGAAGGTGTTATTGTGCAAAATCTCAGCTCATGATGCAATTCCAAAGCAACAACTGCAGATTATGGGCACTCTTGTTCTTAAGAAAAAGATAAACTGGGGGAAGTTACTCCTAAGAATGATTAGGCATAAGTATGCCCATAAAAAGAATGCTTATATGAGAATTCTGAGCCAAGTGCTCCTCCAACATTATTCAAGCATATGTAAATCCAAAGGAGTTCCTATTCCTCCTGGGAAGAGGATTAATATATGGATCTTCTCTAATGGACCAGACAGATCCCGCTCCTCCTCCTCATGAGCCAGAAAGGCAAATACCAGACCCTTCAAGGGATGTTATCCCTCCTCCTCACTCTCCACCTCCACTGGACACTGTTCCAGATCTCCATCAGGATGATGCTCCACCCCAACATTCTCCTCCTCAACAACAACAACAACAACACCAATCCCCATCAGACCCAGATCCATCTCCCCAAATTCCTCATCAACCTCCTACCATCCTTGCTCCACCTCCACCACCACCTCTTCATATCTCACCCGAGACCTATCAGGATCTCTCCCCTATCCAAGAAGAATTCCCTCCATCACCTCCTCCATCTACCTCTCATATTCATACACTTGATCTTGAGCAAATCATCTCCAAGGCAGTTGGGATTGCCTCCTCTACTTTTGCAGACTAGGTGGCCTCTCAGGCAAGAAGCTTTGACAGAAAATATTCACAAATGGAGGCTGAGTTATTAACTTTTAAAAGATATCTCCAGAGCCTAAAGGATTTTGTATCTTCTTCCATGGTTACAAAGGAATTCTTAACCTCTCTGTCCAGCAAGGTTAAGAAGGGGGATAACTTATTGGAGTAAGAAAACCTATCCTAGATTTGAGTGGACAGGATAAAGGTGATGCTAATGAAGCTCCTGCTCCTGAGAAAGTCACTATCTTTCAAGATGCACAGAACCAGGGGGAGCCTGCAAATCAGGGGGAGCTTCCAGCAATTCAGGGGGAGCCTGCCCCAGATGTTCAAAGGGACTTGGATATAGAAATGGCAGCTGTAAGCACAACTGCAGTTCAGAGTGAGCCTCAGAATGAAGATCTAATGGATGAAGTAGCTCAGATAACTCAGGAAGCTGCCCAGGAAGTTGGAATAAATGCACAATCTCAGGGGGAGCTTCCCAAAGACATTACTACTGAAGATGATGACGAGACTTTGCAGATTGCCCCAAGGAAAGTTATCCCAAAAATGTTTTGCAGGAAAAGAAGAACTTCTGAGAAGGAGTAATGAAGCTTAGGTATTCTGTAACAAGCTATTCTTCCTGAAAAACAGCTATGGAGACTTATATATTCCTTGTCAATTGAATAATATGGTCTGTGTTTTCAGTATGCTATTTTCTTATGTATATATTGTCTTGAATGTATTCTTGATTATATATAGGAAATGTGTAAAATCACTTTATTCAATTTGTAAAATTTGTTAAGATAAATAGGGGGAGATTGTTGGGAAAACCCCCTTTGATTTAACTTAACAAATTACCTAAAAGTGATTTTATCTCTTAGGATTGAATTGCCCATTGTATAGTGAGGGTAATCTGGTCATTAGATGTGTTAGGATGTCACACTCAACCTAGGATGTCAAGACCAAATTAAGAGAAGCAAAAAATGAGCAAGTTAACATTTGCGTCGAATAAAATATGTCGCAACGTCAAGTTATTGTCGACGCTACTCAGACTATAAGTCCAAGTAGTTCACCCTTCTTTCGAAGTAATTCAAGTCGACGTTACGTTGAATTGATATCGACGTAGAGTCCATGGACCTATCAAAGTACTTTGAGAAGTCGACACAGCTTCTACTTCAACTCGGTGCAGAAGGTAGTATCTATCGAAGCAATCTAAAGTCGACACAACGTCGACTTCATCTCGACGGAGATAATGAAGCTCAGAGCCATACCTTCAACTCGATGGTTACGTATATAGGGTATCGACGCAACATCGACTAGCAGAGTTCAGTCAGAGCAAGGATGAATTCGAAGCTGCTCCTACAAGAACTCGAAGGTGCGTCGATAAGAGAGGAAGAGAACTTGATGCTACGTCGGATCCAGTCTGAAAAGGGAAACCTTTTCAGCTGTCATTTTGGACACTCTCTCATGGCCCACCTCTCTCAAGATCGTTCTCCAATGACTCATTAATTGCCTCAAATAGAAAGAAGAACTAAAAGAGGACAAAAAGCTTTCTTGGAAACATGCTTAATGTTGGTGAACGGGTCGGGAATTTAAGAAGGAAAGAAAGAGATTGTCCAAAGTAGAATACCTTTCAGGTCTTACTAGAAAGGGAAAAGAAATTCAAAATCTGAACGTGGACAATAAAAGGCAAGAGAATAAAGAGAAGGGCAGAGCACTTATCACAATCGGCCATACTGTTCTATTGGGTTCTCTTCTTCTTCTCCCTTCTCAGGAACCCTAATAGAGCAAATACAAAGAAGAAAGAACTGTTGCTCTCCTTCTCTCTCAGAACAGAACAGAACAAGGCTGCTCATCATCACAATCTCATAGCAGCCAAGAGTTCAATCAGAAAGAAGAAACATAAAGGATCTGACATCAATAGCTCCTGCAATACATCACTATCATAAGCATGAGTTAATCAAGAGCAGATCCAATGAAAGATTAAAGAAGCTGTTCTTCATACAGCCTTCATAAGAATTCTGAAAACAGAATTCTTACTCTCCTTCCCTTCTTTCTTTCTCTTTCTCATTCCCTGTAAAAGAGTTTTGAGAATCCCTCTTCCAAAGGATTTAGTGGTTCAAGATCTTCTTATCAAAAGATCTGGTGGTTCAAGATCTCCTTATCAAAAGATCTGGTGGTTCATGATCTCCTTGTCAAAAGATCAGTGGTTCTAAGAGTCTCCTTACCAAACGACTCAGCCACAGTGGTGCATCCCTACCAGGTGGTAGAAGAGGGGAGTACCCACATTTTGGGGAACCTCTATAAAAAATCTTTGTGTCTTCTGGATTGCTTTTCTGTGCTGTCCCAAGTTCTCTTTATTCTGCACTTTATTTCCTGCACCTTTATTATTCTGCCTGTGTTCTTGTTGAGCATAAATCCTTAGTTTTATTGTTTTCACAGTTAGGATAGAAATAAATTTAAATCTCTATTCACCCCCTCTAGAGGATTCTCAGAGGCACACTGTGCACTTTCACATCTCCTTCCTTAGACCATCCACTGTCTTCGGAATAAAAATTTCCATCTTCTCCCTTTGAGCATTCAGCAATGCTGATATCATATGGAACAATGAACCTGACTATTCAGTAGATGTTTAGTAGCATTCACCTCTGGAGCACTTTCAGGATTACTATCATTACCCTGAAAGTCAGGAGAGTCTATCTGCATATGCTCTCCTTCTAACAGCACTTCCTATCCTTTGAAAAGAACTAGGTCAAGCCCAATTTGGTGTTCTGCACTTTCATCCTTTTCTGGCTCTTTGCCTGCAATCTCCTCAGCTTCTTGGACAACCTTCTCCTGGACCTCTTCCTCAACTGAAGTTCCAACCTTGCCAGCAGTATGACCTTCACCCTGATCAACTAGGGTAGAGCATCCCAAATGGGTCCCCCCCTCAACATCCTCAGTATCTTGGGCTGAGCTCCCAAGTAGGGACTCCCCCTCAACTGGATCATCTCCCTGAATAGGGCTTCTTCTCTCTTCAACAACCTCTATAATAACACGTTCATCCACAGTTTCTGGAAATACGTGGACAAAAGATACCTCCCCCTCTGTTAGAACAGGGTTTGGTATGGATGGGGCTCCTCTTTCCTCAGAACTACTTGAAGACTCCTCCTCCGAGTCAACAACCTGCATAACTTTCTTCTTCTTCTCTTTCTGAATTAATAGAGCATCTTTAGGTGATTTGGATATGACTCTATCCCACCTGTCCAACATTTTGGATTCCAACCTCTTAGAGTAATGCAAAGGCACTCCCATCTTCCTTTTCAACACCTCACCAAGAGTGTTCAGAAGGAAGAGAGACTAAACTCTTCCAAAAGAAGGGGTCTTCAGATTGCTTTTTATCTTTTGAAACAAAAATTCTCTCCAATCTGTCTTCTTTGAGAGAATAATTCTACATATAATCTCAAACATCTCCTTAGAAATCCTGTCATGAGAACTAGGCTTGCACCACAGAACCTTCCCCACAATATCAGCTAGAAGTTTCCCTTTCTGATTAAATTCTGCTCTTTTTATAGACCCATATGTCTTTCCACTGTTCCCACACTAGGCATATCCTCCAGAAAGGTCTTCAATAGTCAGCTCTTCCTTTTCATCTTCTACCTCCAGTCTGGGCAGTCTCAAGGCTTTTCCCAAGATTTTGGCTGACACTTTTATCTTCTTTCTAAGAACCACTGATTTCAATGAGGTTTCAGAATGGTTAACTCTAGCTCCTTCAAAGAACTCCAAGAGCTCTCTGTTCATTAGAACACATGGTTCACAAAGCAAATACTCCAACCCGGCCGATTCCAGCAGACGGATAAATGACATAATTTCTTCAAAACATGAGTTGAAGCCTCCTCTTTGAAGCTCACAACCAGAAATGACTAAGACTTCATCCTTCTTGGGAGCCATGGAAGCAGAATGGAGGGAATGAACGAGTGTAGGGGAAGGAATGTGAAATTCAATTGAATATTAGTTGAAAGTGATTGATATAATCAACCACGCTTTGATACCAATTGAAAGTGAGGTTAGATCTTAAATTTACTCTAGAGGGGGGGGGGGGGGTGAATAGAGTATTAAAAACTTTTCCCTTAATTTTATAGCGGATTTAAAATTGTATTATATATATGTGTATAGCAGAGTGATTTATAAAAACTAAATAAAAACAAATCAACACAGCACAACAACACAGTAAAATCACAAGCACAGAGAAACAAGGATTTTTATAGTAGTTCCCCAATAAACCTGGGTACGTCTACTCTTCTACCACACTTGGTAGGATCCACTAGGTTTTTGATCAGGTGCCCTATCACCAAGGGGTTTTTGATCAGGTGTCCACACACCAAGTGAGCTTTTGATCAGGTGCTCTAACCAAACCACATGTTTTTGATCAGGTGCCCTGCCACCAATGGGTTAACTTTTGAAGGGAGTTATAACCCTGTACAAGATGAGGTAAAGAAGGGTTATGACGTTATTCTTTGTCAATATTCTGCGAGAAGACTCTAGTGGATGTTGATGTAAAAAAGCTCCTCTGTCTGATATAAAATTGTTGACAGTAGATGGCTGGAAGCTTTATTTTGAATGTATAAACAGATCTTCCTGTAGCTGATTAATCTGGAAGAATGAGTTCTTCAGATTGTTGTTGCTCTTTTGAAGATCTGATCTTGCAGCAGATGACTAAGAGATGGTGTTGATGATGTTCTCAGTGAGATTGAGTAGGTGCTGCTTGAGGAAGAAGAAGAAGATGATCTATATAAACTTTTGTTCTTTCTTTCTTCCTGTAACTTTCTGAAGAATCGTGTTCTTCTCTGTCAGTTGTTCTTCTTTTCTTTTTCTTGCTGTACTGTAATAATCCTGTTCTTCTTTCTTTGTTCCTGCAAAATAAAATAGAAATCAAGTGCAAAGGAACTGGAAAGAGAGGCAATTTCTATAGGCATTCAGCTAAAATAAAAAAGATTTGATTATGAAGACAGATCAGAAATAAAAGCTTCATCAAAACTGGGTTTGATGAAAAATGAGTTTTCGTCGATCTCGGTTCGACGAACTTGATGACTTCGTCGATCTCTGTTCGACGAAAAACTAGATTTCGTCGATGTCAGTTAGATGAAGAGATGGGATAAGTAGAAAACTTAATTTGAACAGATTGAATCTCCATCTATCATTCCTAGCTGATTTATGAAGAAAATATGTTTCTTTTCATCCAAGGGCTTGGTGAAAATGTCAGCTCTTTGCAAATCAGTAGAAATGAACTGTAGGCAAATTTTATTTTTATCCACATTATCTCTAATAAAGTGGTGCTTAATTTCTATGTGTTTAGTCCTACTATGGAGAACTGGATTTTGTGCTATAGATATTGCACTAGTATTGTCACAAAATATAATTGAATTATTTAAGTTGACACTTCTAGGAGTTGATTTTGTATCCATAATATCTGTGAGCAGCAACTGCCTGCAGCTATGTATTCAGCTTCAGCTGTTGATGTAGACACATATGTTTGTTTCTTACAAAACCAAGACACAAGCCTATCACCAAGGAACTGGCAAGTTCCTGATGTGCTTTTCCTGTCTACTCTGCATCCAGCATAATCAGAATTTGAGAATCCAGTTAATTCAAATTCTGATGCTGTTGGATACCAAAGTCCTAGATTAGGACAACCCTTTATATATCTTAAAACCCTTTTTAGTAAAATTAGGTGAGATTCTTTGGGGTTAACTTGGAACCTAGCACAAATACAAGTAGCAAACATTATATCAGGCCTACTTGCTGTTAAATAAAGTAAAGAGCCAACAATTGCTCTATATACTTTCTGATCAACAGGTTTCCCTGATTCATCAGCATCAACAACATCATTTGAGGGCATGGGTGTTTTCATGGTGGAAGCATTAGACATACCAAACCTTTTCACTAATTCCTTAGCATACTTGGATTGTGATATGAAGATGCCATTTGGAGTTTGCTTCACTTGAAGACCAAGGAAGTATGATAGTTCACCCATACTACTCATTTCAAATTTAGATTGCATCAGGCTAGAAAACCTTTTGCATAGATTTCAATCAGTAGAGCCAAAGATAATATCATCTACATATATTTGAACTAGTAGAGTTTGATTTTTATGTATCCTGAAAAATAAGGTTTTATCTACTATGCCTCTACATAAATTGTTCTCTAAAAGAAAACTAGCTAAGGTCTCATACCATGCTCTGGGAGCTTGTTTGAGACCATAGAGAGCTTTATTAAGCATAAATACATAAGAGGAGTGAGTTGGAGAGATGAAACCTGGTGGTTGTTCCACAGAGATTTCTTCTTTGATGTATCCATTTAGAAATGCACTCTTCACATCCATCTGATATACCTTAAATTTCTTGAATGCAGCAAAGGCAAGGAAAATCCTGATAGCTTCAAGTCTTGCAACAGGAGCAAAAGTCTGATCATAGTCAATTCCTTCTTCCTGTGAATATCCTTGAGCTACCAATCTTGCTTTGTTTTTGGCTATGTTGCCTTGATCATCAAGCTTGTTCTTGAAGACCCATTTGGTGCCAATAACTGGATGTCCTTTTGGTCTTGGAACCAAATCCCATACCTTGTTCCTTTCAAATTGATTGAGCTCCTCTTGCATTGCAAGAATCCAATTTGGATCTTGTTCTGCATCTTTTATGGATTGAGGTTCAATCTGGGATAGGAAACAAGTGTGCATCTGATTTTGGTGTAGTTGATGCCTTGTTTGAACACCTGCTGAAATATCACCAATGACTTGAGATATTGGATGATCTCTAACTGTGATATGGTCAACAGTTGGACTTGGTTCAGCAATGATATCCGCTTGGGGAATTTGTTCAGCTGTCACTTGATTTAATCTGGCAGCAAGATCTGGATGATCTTCTTCTTCACTGTCTTCAAGATTTTGAGTTGATGGAAGTAGTGATTCTTCTTTCTGTAAATCTAATCCATTGAGCTCTTCACATAGAGATGGTACCTGCAAAATATTTTTGGTAGAGGTGGTGTTCCTCTCCTCAATTAACATGTTAGTATCATCAAAAGATACATGCATACACTCTTCTATCTTAAGAGTGGATTTGTTGTAAACTCTGTATGCCTTACTAGAGAGAGAATATCCAAGGAAAATTCCTTCAGCAACTTTTGCTTCAAACTTCCTGAGATACTTCTTATCATTGTTGTGCACACAACATTTACATCCAAATATCTTAAAATAGTGAACCTTAGGCTTTTTATTCTTGATTAATTCATAGGGAGTATTGCCCTTAAGTTTATGTATCAGGCTTCTATTCAACACATAATTTGTTGTGTTCACTGCCTCTGCCCAAAAAGAGAGTGGCAAGTTTGCATCATCAAGTAATGTAGTTGCTGATTCAATTAGGGTTCTATTTTTCCTTTCAGCTACCCCATTTTGTTGAGGAGTTCTAGGAACATAGAAACATTGCCTGATCCCTTCTTTTCCACAGAATTCTCTCATCAGAAGAGACTCAAACTCAGTGCCATGATCACTTCTGATCAATGCAACTACAGTAGAGTACTCAATCTTAATGGACCTGAGAAAGTCTGTCAGAACACTAAAGGTGTCAGACTTGTTCCTAAGAAAGAACACCCAAGTGAATCTTGAGAAGCCATCTACAATCACTAGAGAGTAATGCTTCCCTCATAGGCTTTGTATTGCAGTAGGTCCAAAAAGGTCCAAATGCAGCAAATATAAAATCCTAGGTGAATCACTCTTGGATAAAGATTTAAAACTACTTCTAGTTTGCTTACTTAATTGACAAGCCCTGCAGAGTCCTTCCTTCTTGTATGAACCAGAAGGCAGTCCTCTAACAAGATTGTCTTTAGAAAGCTTAGAGATAGTTCTAAGGTTAATATGTCCAAGCCTTTTATGCCATAATTCATTTGTTTTACTTATAGAATTGAATAAGCAAATATCAGGATTGGCAGAGTCAAAATTGACTAAATAAATATTTCCATGTCTAATACCAGATAATACAGTAATATTTTTATTATTGGTAATAAGACATAAGGAATGATTGAAAGTTACCTGATAACCTTCATCACATAACTGGCTTATGCTTATGAGGTTGTGCTTCAGACCCTTGACATAGGCTACTTCCTTGAAGGTTACTGCTCCAACTTTGATCTGTCCATAGCATTTGGTTTGTCCACAGTTGGAGTCTCCAAAGATCACCTTGGGTCGAAGCTTTGCCTTATAGTTGTTCAGGTTGGCCTTGTTTCCTGTCATGTGCTTTGAGCAGCCACTATCCAAATACCATTGTTCATTCTTGTTTGGATAGCTGTGTACCTGCAAAACAGAAAAATAAACTAGTTGTTTTTGACCCAGACTACCTTGGGTCTTTTTGTATTACCACAAAAATATGAAATAAAAGACATTTCAGGTTGGTCCTTATAACCTTGTGGATGATATCTCCTTAGAGGTATTATCCATTCAGTGAAAGGATTGTTAGTATGTGAAGAATAAGAATTGTTCAGATTTTCTGTATAATTTTCGTTCGACGAACTGGGCTGAGTTCGTCGATCGCCGTTCGACGAACGGACATGCTTTCGTCGAGCACCGTTCGAATAATGACTATACTGGAAATCTGTCTTCAAAGTTCGTCGAGCTCCGTTCGACGAAGTGAATTCATTTCGTCGAGCTCCGTTCGACGAATTCTGCTGAATTCCTTTATTCTTAACATCCTTACTTGAAATGTTTTTATTTGCATCTACAACCTCTTTGCTCTTAGCAGAAATGAATTTTATAGGTGTAGACAGTATGTTTTTCTTAATCAGAGGTGGCTCACTTGATGATGCACCTAAGCCTAGTTTGCCACTTAATCTGGCATTTACTGTGCTTGTAATGTCCATCAGTTTGATGCTTCTCCCATTTAGGGATTCTTCAAATTTCTTAGCCTCAGAAAGTTTATTCTCAATGAGAATAATATGTTCTCTAGAGGCAGCCAATTCTTTCTTAAGAATATCATTATCTTCACTTAATTTGTCCATTTCAGCTAGCTTATTTCTGAGAGAGATTATTTCCTTCTCAGATTTTATTAAGTCTAAGCAAAGAACTTTGAACTCATCTTTGAATTCAATTGAATTGAAATCAAAATTAGATATTACCTGATCTGTATCATTGTCAGCTTCTGATTCTGATTCTTCTTCATCTGAGTTGTTTGCTGAGGCATTGATAGCCATCATACAGAAATTCTTCTCTTCTTCATCATCTTCATCATCAGAAGAGCTGGATGAAGATGAATTTTCCGACTCACTGCTTGAGTCATAAATGATCATCAGGCATTGGTCATTCTCCTTTGATTCTTCTTCATCATCAAATGAGCTGGTTCTGATTCAGTTTCACTCCAAGTTTCTGCTACAAATCCTCTTCCCTTGTGTTTATGCTTGTGGGAGGAAGACTTGTTGGAGTGTCTTTTATCTTCCTTTTCTTTTCTCTTCTCTTTCTTCTGATTATCTGGACAGTCTGGCAGAATGTGTCCAGGTTTCCTGCAGCCATAACAAATAATTTCCTTAGGATTTGATTTGCCATACCTTGGCTTTTCTCTTGATCTGTAGTCCTTCTTTCTGAAATCCTTCTTAGCCATCTTGTAGAAACTTTTGGCTAGAAGGCTCATGAACTCCTCATCTCTTGGAGCCTTTTCTTCTTCTTCTTCAGCTTGAAAAGCTATGCTTCTCTCTTTCTTGGATGCTGGTGATGAAGTAGATTGCTCAGCTTCTCTGGATTTGATAAGCTGCTCATAGGATTTGAGTTTGCCCAACAAGCTCTCAGTTGAGATCTCATTAAGGCTTCTGGCTTCCTTGATTGGCCAGATCCTAGAGTCCCATGTGCTGGGGAAGCACATAAGGATCTTATCATTGATCTCAGTGATGGAGATCACTTTGTCCAAAGTCTTCAACTCATTGATTATTAGGCTAAGCCTGTTATACATATCAGCTACTGTCTCATATTCTCCCTTTTTGAAGTTCTCATGCTGAGAAATGAGGTGGGATCTTCTGTCCTTTCTTTCATCAACTGATCCTTCAACCATATTGTTGAGAGAGATCCAGATTTCTCTTGTTGAGGTGCATTACACCACTTTCTGAAAAATGTCATCAGACATTGTTTGTGACAGAATGTTCATAGCTTTGGCATCTGCACTTCTTTGCTTTTTCTGGGCTTCAGTCCACTCAGGTGGTGGAATAGCATTATTGTTGGTTGTGGTTTCAACACTTGTTGCTGCTGTAGGTGTTGGAGGCCCTGTCAAAATAACATTGAAGATTTCCTCATCAATAGAATTCATGTACAATCTAATCCTTGCCTTCCATAGTGCAAACTTACTGAGATTGCACATAGGAGGTCTTGTGCTAGAATATTCTTTGTTCTGTGCCATGAGTTTTTAACAGAAAAGAAACTCTAAAATAAATTAAGATCTAATTGATCTTTATGATTCAGGTGTTAGCCTATAAAAATCAACTACCCTCTAATACCAATTGAAAGTCAATTGAATATCAGTTGAAAGTGATTGATATAATCAACCACGCTTTGATACCAATTGAAAGTGAGGTTAGATCTTAGATTTACTTTAGGGGGGGGGGGTGAATAGAGTATTAAAAACTTTTCCCTTAATTTTATAGTGGATTTAAAATAGTGTTATATATGTGTATAACAGAGTGATTTATAAAAACTAAATAAAAACAAATCAGCACAACACAACAACATTGAAAATCACAAGCACAGAGACACAAGGATTTTTATAGTAGTTCCCCAATAAACCAGGGTACGTTTACTCTTCTACCACACTTGGTAGGATCCACTAGGTTTTTGATCAGGTGCCCTATCACCAAGGGGTTTTTGATCAGGTGTCCACACACCAAGTGAGATTTTGATCAGGTGCTCTAACCAAACCATAGGTTTTTGATCAGGTGCCCTGCCACCAATGGGTTAACTTTTGAAGGGAGTTAAAACCCTGTACAAGATGAGGTAAAGAAGGGTTATGAAGTTCTTCTCTGTCAATATTATGAGAGAAGACTCTAGTGGATGTTGATGTAGAAAAGCTCCTTAGTCTGATATAAAATTGTTGCAGTAGATGGATGGAAGCTTTCTTTTGAATGTATAAACAGATCTTCCTGTAGCTGATTAATCTGGAAGAATGAGTTCTTCAGATTGTTGTTGCTCTTTTGAAGATCTGATCATGCAGCAAATGACTGAGAGATGGTGTTGATGATGTTATCAGTGAGTTTGAGTAGGTGCTGCTTGAGGAAGAAGAAGAAGATGATCTGTATAAACTTTTGTTCTTTCTTTCTGTAACTTTCTAAAGAATCGTGTTCTTCTCTGTCAGTTGTTCTTCTTTTCTTTTTCTTGTTGTACTGTAATAATCCTGTTCTTCTTTCTTTTTCAATATGTCTCTGATTTGAAATTCGAATCAGCAAAATAAGGAATAAAATATTCTGCATTTAATTTTTCCTTGGAACTTCACGCAAGACTTTAATTCCTTTTCCCTTGTTAATTAATGATATCCTTTTCCGCCAAATGGCTATAATCTCGGGAAGAGAATGGAAAGGAATATAATAAGGCAGAAATCTTGTCTTATCTGGAATAATAGATCTGTTGTTGTAGACGATCTGAGTTCAGAGAATGAATAATATAATCTATCTGAAGTTCTGAACTGAAGTAACAAATTTCGTCGAGCGCAGAGCTGAGTTTGTCGAACTGAAGAATTCGTCGACTGCTGAACTGAGCAAACCGTTCGTCGAACGCAGAGTGTAAGCCGTTCGTCGAACTCAGAGAGCAAGCCAATCGTCGAACGCAGATAGCATTTCGTCGAACGCAGAACCTGAATATTTTCTTGAGTTCTAACAGCCTAAAACCTTGACCCATAGACTATACATTGGGGTCAACTTGATCTTAGTCAGCAGATGGTGATCCTAGCCCAAATCAGTAATAGGGTTGTTCCAACAGAACGAGGGTTGGTCGCGGAGATGACTTAGGGCAAATGAAGGTGTAATTTTATCCTAAGCATTCATCCTATTTATAGTAGGGGTATATGAAGGGGCGCATACCTTTTTGTACTGATGAATTGATTAATAAATCATCGGACGACTCTTATTGAAGGATCCAACATTGCGTTAAGTAGCTGGATTCTATTTTGATGATATGCCTTTTTCTCATCGAAACTGTCGCCGCCATGCATCCTTCCAACTGAGTCCACGTGTCGTTAAGATTTGTGCAATGTAGTTGAGACATCTGATTATGTCGTTGAGACATTTCACTCTGTATCGCTAAGAAGCCATCTGTGTCATTGAGACGACCATCAGATATTTGTCCGACTTAGGAAATTTTCAGCACTTCTTGAGAGGTTCATGCAGCACTCAGCATGAATGTTATCAGTGATAACAAATGGATGATAACAAATTAAATAGGAGTTAGGATCTACTCTAAGTTTAACATCCCCAATTGGAATTTGAAGAAGTTCAACTTAGTTTCATCTAGGGGCTTGGTGAATATATCAGCCACTTGTTTGTCTGTGGGGACAAACTCAAGGATAATATCCTCATTCTCCACATGCTCCCTAATGAAATGATACATGATCTCAATGTGATTGGTCCTGCTATAAGAGACAGGATTCTTAGCAATTGAGATAACACTTGAAGAGTCACAAAACAAGGGTGTTTTGGTCATCTTCAAGTTGTAGTCTTGAAGCTGATGCTGGATCCACATTAACTGAGCACAACAACTCCCATCAGATATGTATTCTGATTCTGCTGTGGAGATTGCTACACTGGTTTGCTTCTTGCTGCTCCATGAAATAAGCCTTCCTCCAAGGATTTGGCTAGTCCCTGAAGTACTCTTTCTATCTTCCTTACATCCTGCATAGTTTGTATCTGAATAACCAGTTAGTTCACAACCATTATTCCTAGGATACCATAGGCCAAGATTGGGTGTACCCTTCAAGTATCTTAAGATCCTCTTGACAGATGAGTGATAAGATTCCTTGGGGTTCACCTGATATCTAGCATAAACACATGCGACAAACATTATGATATCCTACTAGAAGTTAGGTAAAGCAAAGACCCAATCATGCATCTGTACTTGGTTTCATCAAAGGGTATTTCCTTTTCATCCTTGTCCAAAGACACATTGGATCCCATGGGAGTCTTCATAGAAGAAGCAACCTCCAATCCAAATTTCTTGACTAGCTCTCTAGTGAATTTGGTCCGTGAGATGAATATACCATCTTTTGATTATTTCACTTGGAGACCTAGGAAGTATTTGAGCTCTCCCATACTGCTCACTTGAAACTTTCCCCTGCATCAAGTTATCAAACTTTTTGCAGAGATTGTCATATGTAGAGCCAAAAATAATGTCATCCACATAGATCTACATTAGCAAGATCTTGCCCTTTACTTCCCTTAAGAACAATGTCTTGTCAATCTTTCCCCTTGAGAACTTGTTCTCAATGAGAAAGCTTGACAAGGTCTCATACCAAGCTCTAGGATCCTGTTTCAAACCATATAAAGCTTTGCTAAGAAAGTAAACAAAATCAGGGTGTTCAGAATCAACAAAACTTGAGGGTTGTTCTACATGCACTTCTTCTTTGAGATCTCCATTCAGAAAAGCTGACTTGACATCCATATGATAGACTTTGAATCCTTTATGGGATGCATATGCTAAGAATATTCTGATTGCTTCCAATCTTGCAACAAGAGCAAAGGTCTGGTATAAATCAATGACCTCCTCCTGTCAATTACCCTTCGCAACTAGCCTAGCCTTGTTGTTTGTAATTACCACATTCTCATTTAACTTATTTTTGTAGACCCATTTGGTTTCGAATAATATTGTGTCCATGGGGTCTGGGAACTAACTTCCACACATTACATCTCTTGAATTGATTTAGTTCCTCCTGCATTGCTGCAATCCGGAATGCGTCCAGGTTTGCTTCCTCAAATTTCTTGGGTTCAATTTGAGAGAGAAAACTTAAGTACAATGCTTCATTTAATGCCCTGCTCGTTGTCAGCACTCCTTGACTGACATCTCCTATAATTTTCTCTTGTGGATGATGCCTGACATGTCTAAGAGCAGCTGGTAGTCTTTTAGGGATTTCTTCTGTGGCAGGTTCTCTAGGTTGTTCTTCTTCTGCTGTATCCAAGACTTCCACATCATCTTCTTCCAATTCAACTACCACCGAATGACCTTTATCTTTCACTGAAGTTTCAGCCTTGTCTTCAATGGATAACTTTTCCATTTTCTCTGATGTGCCTGCATCCACTAATGAACTAGACCAGCCTTTGTGAATAAGGCTAGTCTCATCAAAAACAACATGCACAGATTCTTTTACTGCTTTGGTATTGATGTTGTACACCCTATAAGCCTTTCCGTAGAAACTGTAGCCAACAAAAATACCTTCACTGCTTTTCTTAACAAACTTAGTTAGCTTGGATTTCCCATTGTTAAGTACATAACATTTGCTACCAAAGATTCTGAAGTAGGATAAGGTAGGTTTTCTGCCTTTCATCAGCTCATAGGGAGTTTTCTTGTGCTCTTTGATGGAGGCCCTATTTATCACATGACAAGCTGTATTGACAGCCTCTGCCCAGAAGTATTCTGGTAGAGAAGAGTCACTCAACATTGTCCTGATAGCCTCTATTATGGTTCTATTTTTCCTCTCTGCAACTCTATTTATTGAGGAGTTCTAGGTGAGGAAAATTCTTGGGAGATACCCAGCTCTTGGCAGAATTCTATCATGACTCTTGAGTGAAATTCTGTACCATGGTCACTTTTGAATTTGACCACAGCACAACTCATTTCATTCTGGATCTGCCTGACTAAGTTCTTCAAGTTGTCTAATGTATCTGACTTCTTTTTAAGGAAGAACACCCAAGTGAACCTTGAAGAGTCATCAACTACTACAAGGGTATAAGTCTTCCCTCATAAGCTATGAACTGATATAGGACCAAACAAATTCATGTGCAACATAAACAGGCACATGGAAGAATCTTTATTAGAGATGCTCTTAAAGCTGGTCTTGGTTTGCTAGCCAAGTTGGCATGCCTGACAGAGACCTTCTTTAATGCACTTAATGTTGGGTCCATTTCTAACTAGGTCTTGAGAGAAAAGCTTGCTTATGGTTTTGTAATTAATGTGAGCAAGTCTCTTGTGTCATTGAACACAAAGAGTCTATTTCTCATTAGCCACAGAACACATTGGCATATAAGAATTTGAATGAAAGAAATTGAGACAATAGACATTTCCACTCCTAGTGCAAGTTAAGGTAGCCTCAGAATCTAAGGACTTCTTAACTAAGCACTTATCCTAGTAGAAAACAATAACAAAACCTAGATCACAAAGTTGACTTATGCTTATGAGATTGTGATTCAATCCCTCCACATAAGCTACATTTGTGATGGTGACTAAGCCATTAGAAATGTTACCATAACCTCTGGTCATCCCTTTTTTCTGAACCTCCAAATATAACTATTGGTCCATTCTCCACTAGGGTGAAATTTCTCAAATAACGCTTTACTCCAGTCATGTGCCTTGAGAAACCACTGTACAAATACCAAATGAGAGATTTGGTTGGCCTTTGGACATACCTGCAGGAGAGATCACTTTACCCTAGGTACCCAAATGGATTTGGGTCCTTAGTTTCTGTTAGGGGGATAAACTGGAAAACTACACCTTTGCGTGGTCTGCACTCTTTTTGCACTAGGCACTGTTGGGTTGAACCAACAGTCCAAGGAAAAATTACCAATTTCCAAACAACATCAGCACTCATACATGTTGTATCTTCTCTTCTGCCTCACCATCTGGGTAGGGTGGCAATGTTGGTGGGCATGAGTGAAGAAAACTAGCCTAACAGGTCTTTGGTGAACCTCACAAGTGTTAGTGTGTAGTGGAGCTTGTCTAGTGTTAAGCTTAAGCTCATGAGACAGCAGTTTCCCATATAGATTCTTGGGCTCCATGTTGCCCAGTTGACCCATTTCCCTGATGGCAAAAATTTTGATATCCCATTCCTAAGTGAGGGATCTAAGGAATTTATCATTTAGGTCTGTGTTGAAACCGGCAAACGGTCTCTTGAGTTTGGACCCACATGGGGGTGTAACCCACACCTACTTCTCCCTCACACAGTGGATGAAGAAAAATGAATAGACCCAAAGCTGTAGCGAGGAGGTCCCGCCACACACCCGAAAGATCTTAGAGAGCTTCCCCTCCCAAACCAATGCTCAACTGGGCACCTTGGAGGGCAATACGAGCCAACCAAAACTAGCTAGGAGGAGATAGACAAAAGATCTGGGGTCTCCTCCAAGGTGCCCTTAAGGGTCTATTTATAGATTTTCGGATTTGGTCAGCAAATAGCGTAAATCTGCCTTTTAGTTTACTAATCGCACCCCAAACTGGTCTGCTAACAACCAAACTCCGCTGTTCTGAAGGGCTATTGGCAGCCCACAAAGGGTATCTAGGTAATTTCCTCACTAGGGCCTTCTAAGCGAGTGGTCCGTAAAGGCACCACTTGATAGACTTCTCGCGCACTAGACTCTCTAGGTTCCACTGGGCGAGTGGTCCATAGGGGCACCACTCGCCAGATGCTTGGTTCGCTGGGCGAGTGGGGTTCCGCCCTCACTCGCCTGACCTCCCGCTCATTCGCTCTCCTAAGTGAGCGAGTGCTTTGCGGATGAGGCTTGCACTCGCCCTGAGGCTTCCCCGCCTTAGCTGGCCTGGGCGAGTGCTCTTTTTCCACCCTCACTCGCCTGGACCTGGGGACCCACTCGACGAATACGGGGTTATACACAATCCCCGCCATTTGCGAGCGAGTTCTACGCTCGGAAAGAAAAGTCCAACCCCTGGTATTCGGTGAGTGCTTTGCTGACCTGGAGGGAATCTTTTTTGGTGGGCCCCACCCCTCTGCTATATATATATATCTCAGGCCGCCTCCTTGAGTATGCACGTCTTCCACTTACTGTTTCTCTCTTTCCTTCTGAGCTCTCACCATCCTAATGACGTTCATGAGGCCCTCTGTTATATATATATATATATATATATATATATATATATATATATATATATATATCAGGCCGCTGCTCAGGAGAAGAATACCTCCAAGATCGCTCGCTACGCCCCCTGTCTCTCGACGAAGAGGGACCCAACCTTACATTATCAATCTGGAAAGGCCAAGGCAGTTCGACGGGACACTTTGGCGATTGAGTCCGCTTCAGGGACTCCGCCCCCTTCGCACAATCCTTCTGACAACATCATCAAGGTAATATGATCTAGCTTGCTCTATGGTTAATGCAGGTGATGTGCTGCCTCAATACTTGAGACCACTCGCAGGACAAGCTGGGGACAGGAGGTGACCCCGTGACCAACCTGGCGGGCACTGACGTGCTCCCTCCTGTTGTCAAGGATGTTTCACCGGCCCATGAGTCTTGTCCTTCCGCAACTCTCGGCGGGACATTGCCAGAGACCAGTAAGCCGTTTGTTGCTTTCTCACCTACCTTGTTAACTGTCTTCTTTCTTACCCTGTCTTCCGCAGCCGCCACCTTCAGAACCACACGACTATCTTTGGTCCCGCGCAGCTCTCCATCCCACGAGACCGTCACCACTCTTCCGGCATTGGAGACGGAACACTCGGCCGGGAAGGACCTCAACCACAATTCCCCCACCGCCGATTTAGCCACCACTTCTGCCGCCAACCAGGTTCTTTCTCACCCTGGCAAGGGGAAATCACTTCATCCCCCATCCAACCATTCGCAGGGCAACCTAGCTCCTCTCGCCAGCCCCCCGTTGTAGAATATGTACCAGGTTAGCTGTTTCATTCGCTTTGACCTTACTCGCGTGAACTACTAGACGAGACTATCTAACTTTTGCACCAGCAGGCTACTGGGAGACCTCGCTAATGGACCCTCACTTTGAGGATGATGTGATCTCATCGCCCCCTTCTCCCAGCGACCTCTCAGACTTTCTCGGAGATCCTGCTGATCCCAGGACGATGAAGGAGCGGATGACAGAGGTCCTCGACAAGCTGATCTGGATGCAGCGAGACATAGCCAGCCAGACGGACGGGCATCAGACGGCCTTCGAGCGCAGGCTGAGCGCTCTCGAGAAGGACTACTCGCATATCATGAGCGATATAGAGCGGTAGGGAGGCGGGTGTGAGGGGACTTCCCCTGGGAGGCACATCATGCGGGCTAGGGATCAGATGCGCTTGGTCAATCAAGAGCTCACGGCTATAGGCGCATACTACTACCTGTGAGTGCCACCGAGGATGGGGAGGCGAGGTCGGGGTCGATGGCAATGGATTCAATACTGAGCCTACTGGCACTCGACCCCCGTATCCCCTAACCATGTGTAGCTAATTTATTTCTGTAATGCATGACGAGATCGTCTTTGTAATGTAACAATCATATACTTTAGATGTTAATAATGTTTCAATTTAACGTAATTTCCTTTCCGTTTTGCCGAGTGGTGAGTTTAATGCTTTGATCTCACTTCATTTTATCTTGCTTTCGCCTTTCCGCAGAGGACTCAACGCGTGACCCTTGCCACTCGCCGCCGAGTGGGACGGAGGTGGGGCTGGCTCGAATCCCGAGGCATCGAGGGTAGCGCAGTCACTATCCACACCCCACGCCTCGAAAAGTTCTTGATTTCTTTATTTTTCTATAAATAGCCCGGCCCACCGACCGCATTTATCACTTTCATTTAAACTTCTTCCTCTTTCTTGCTTTTGCATTCGCACTCGCACCTCTCTCCAGATTTCTTTCACAACCTTTCTTTTGCGTGATGGTGGTTGAGTTCGATGGCAGGGGCAGGTGCCCCCAAGTATTCGCCAACCATGATTTCTCCATCTGCGACCTGTCCGAAGTGGATTTCACCATGGCGATCGCTGACTACGTCCCGCCGGGGTTCGTTGCGCGCCACCCTGGAGATCGTGATTGCATCATCCAATTCTCGTAAGACACTCTCGCCATCCCCCTGGAACACTTAGAGGTGGGACTTCGCCTCCCCCTCTGTCCCGAGCTGAGGCAGACCTTCCACTACTTTGACGTAGTTCCCGCGCAGTTGAACCCCAACTCCATCGCGATGCTGGTAGCATTCACCTGCTACCTGCGGGAGGAGGGGATCGAGTTCTCCCTCCCCGTCTTCTGCGGTCTCTTCAACTTCCGGGCGAAAGGCGGGGTAGCCTTCTTCTCCGGCCAGAGCCCGCTCAAGGTCACCGGCACTGCCAACAAGAACCACGACTGGGTTCGGCGGTTCATCTTCGTTATTGGGAACTTCAGCAATACCCTTCTCGCGCCAGTGCAGGAGGATGAGACGACTTATAAGCCTTCTACATTGGGGGGCTATGAGGCCAAGTTTCACCTGTTCATCCAAGGCCACGACATGGATGTCGTGTACCTGCGGAAGTATGTCAATTCGCTCCCGCCCGTCCTACCGGGAGAGCGTAAGGCAAAATAATTCATCCCTAGCTCCCGCTCACTTTTATCCGTTTTGCTTTCCTTTTCTTACTTGATTCATCTGATGCATGGATCAGAGATCTTTCCCTCCACCCGCCGAATGTGAGTGTGGGGACTCCTGATACCGCCCTGACTCTCGCGCGGTCCGCTGCCGAAGCCTGCCGCACAGATTCGAGCCCCTCGAAGCCTAGCGGCCAAAAGCGGAAGCCTGGCGCGGTTATCGGTTCTCCTTCTAAGCGGTACAAGCCTTCCTCAATCGCCAAAGGGAAAGGAATTTGTCGTCGAGACCCCAAAGCCGAGTGCCCCGATCACGACAGACACGGCGATCAAGGCCTCCAGTGCGCCGACGGGGTCTTCCTCGGGACCGTCGCCTAGAGGGCATCAAAATTTTGCCCTGGGCGAGAAATATGTAGATGAAGCAGGCGAGCCCTGCTTTAGTGGGACTGAAAGGCCAACCGGGCATCCATTTCCACCCTCCTTCCGACCTGGATGGAGTTGGAGACCACTAGCGGCGAGGCCTACGACCTCTCTTTTGCATTTTACAGCTGAGAGGATGCCTCAATCTATAACGCCGAGTCCACCCGGACGCTTGCGCATGAGGCCGCGTGGGCTTAGCCGCGCACTCTCGAGCTTGCACATATGTCCTCGCGCCGTAGTATTACCATTGTGAGGAACCTTGCCGAGGTTGAGAGAATGCACTGTAACGCCCCTGATTTTTCCGGTATTTGTTTAATTCAGTGATGGCGTGTTAATGACGTCAGGGGCATTACTTCTAACGTCGAGTTAGGGGCGCGTTGCCGTTTGCGCGTTTTCGCGTCCGTTTGGGTCAAGTCGACCAAATTTTGCGACGACCCGGAATTGGAAAATTTTACGTTAGGAAATTAGATTATTTAATTTTAGACTTGCCTATCAAGTTTCGTCGCGATCCGAGCCATTGTGTAGCCTCGGCGCATTTTAGAAGTTTTGTATATATTTAAAGCTCGCAGTAACTTCCGCCATTCATATCTCGAAAACGGCACGTCGGATTTTGATTCCGACTTCGCCGTTGGATTCGTAGCGCCGCCGTTCACCTTAGGCGAAATTTTCGTTGGATTCGGCGTCCGTTTAATTTTTGGTGATAAAATAATAATAATAATATTATTATTATTATAATTATCGTATATGTATATATATATATATATGTACATTTGGCTAGCCTTGCGTCGACCTCCCTCCCCCCATGCGCCGACCTCCCTCCCTCCATGCGTCGACTCCCTTCAGCAGCCCTCCATGCGTCGACTCCCTTCAGCAGCCCTCCACGCGTCGACTCCCTTCAGCAGCCCTCCACGCGTCGACTCCCTTCAGCAGGTGCATCCGTCGACTCCCTTCAGCAGGTGCATGCGTCGACCTCCCTTCAGCAGGTGCATGCGTCGACTTCCCTTCAACAATTCTCCTTTCTTCTCAGCGGTTCTCGAGCCTTATTACTATTTTATTATTTATAATAATAACATTATTATCTTTTTTGTAAAATATGTTATGTTGCATAAAAGAAAACGAACCCAGCCCCTTTCTTCTTCCTCGTTCTGTCTGAACCAGAGAGAAAAAAAAACGAGCGACGGGAGTGGCGATTTCTTAAATCTTCCGGACGCCGCCGACGGAGCTCCGGTGGTCGAAATTGCGAGATGAGCATAGATTCGGAAAGCTCTCGACGAGAGCTTCGTCCTCGTGGTAATTTCCTTCCATTTCGTGAAACTTTTTCGTTAGGGTTTTTATCCCTAACCTTCGTTTTGGCCATTTTTCTGTAGATCTCACCTCGTTGTGCCTCCTTTCGGGCCGATCTACGACGAGGAGTTGTTCGGAGAACGATTCCGGTGATTTGAAGGCAAGTGGTGATCTTGCACCTTCACCTTGCTAAAACCCATTTATTTTTTTGTTCTCGCCCTTGCTTCCAGTAAATAGTTTTATGCTTAATTTTGCCATCCGCCTCATTTTTTTTGCTTCTTTTTACTCAATATAATCTTGCTCATCTTGTTAACCAAGAAAATGTTGCCTTATGTTTTGATGGGTCACGCCTCTTTTCCTTTGAAATTGCATGAAAATATGAATTCTGTTGGAGGTCGTACACGATGTTGGCAGTGCCACCGGTGCGATGCTCTTTTAATTTAATAAATTCTGTTGGAGGTCGTACACGATGTTGGCGATGCCACCGGTGCGGTGCTCTGAGGGTCGTGACGATGCGAGAGGGATTTATCCCCGCACGGCTTCTCTTTTTTTCTGTTGAGCTGATCATTCTCTATAATTCTGAACAAGAGTAACATGATTAATAATATGAATGTTGATGAATATTTGCTGATGGCGAGTTCTGACCTTGCCTGTTTTTCTCACCTTTGTTTGGTGGGTGATTTTCTGCCGATTATTCGATTTTTCTGCTGTTTCTCTTCCTGTTGATTATTTGCTGCTAGCTTTGACATCACTGACCCTTGCAGTTACTGTTTCCCTCCAGTCTCGCGGAGGTTTGCTTACTTTCTTATTTTCTGCACCACTTGTAACTTGCTTCTAAGGTGTTCTTTGAATGCCTCAGGTTCTGGACAGTAGCAGGTGTTAGTGCAGGGCTGCTTTAGTTGCTGTCTTCTGACTCTCTTGAGGTAGAGTATTCTGTGGACTTGTCGGCCCATGGGTTCGTGTCAGGTGTTGACGCCCGTGGTGCCGTTTAGTTGGATTTTTGTTTCACTGCTGCTGTTACTTGTTGTTCACTTTTGAACACTTGTTCTGGAATGGTTAGATATTGGTTGGCTTTATGGCCCCTGGTTAGATATGCTAAGGTAATAATAGCATTACATATCACATTTTGAAATGTTAATCTCACTAATTTCTGCGCGTGATAAATCTACTTTTATATCTAGTAAATCCACACATTCGATCTTGCATGATGCACCTCACTAGGTTTTCATGTTCAAGTAGGCCACTAAGTAATTAAATTAAGTATTTTTTCGCTGCGTAAAACTATATTTTAAAAGTGTGGACTAGTTGATCCACCAAGCCGAGGGACGCGGCTTGTTAAATTTTTCTGCATAAATTTTATTTGAATCTCTTTGAGTTAATAATAACATTGCTTGAACTGCGAAGGAGGATGAATTGCCTTAACGTCAGTAGGCGTCCCCTACGTGACATGGCATCACAACGCATAGCTTTCCCTACTCTGATAGCATTTTAAATGTTGGGAAAATGCGGGTTGTGACAGTTGGTATCAGAGGGAGGTTCTGTGAAAAAGGTAGTTGGGTGGTTTGGCGTGTGAGCCAAACAACCGCTATCCTAAGCAGAACCTCATAAGACCATTTCATTGTATACACACACCGATATGTCATCAATATGTCTTGACTGAAGCATGGACACAACACTCATAGCATGATAAGAAGTATACGGGGCATATTATGTAGTATGAGATGCATAATATGTGTTTGTATATGGATCCACCATAGGTGGCAACATGTGACGGTAATGTAGTATGGGATGCATAACCACCATTACATGGATGCCCATTAGCACATTTTCTTTTTTCGTTACATGGGATGCATAACATTACATGTGTACGCGGCTCATAACATGCATTAAGGCCTCTTTCTAGAATGCATAGCACTGCATACATTCATATCATCGCATAAGCACGCGTGCCAAGTTAAAGACATACCAGATGACATATGTACACACATGATTTGAAAAGAAATTTAAATGTTCATGCACTCATGTCATAGCACCAGAGTCAATAGGATGATGGTGCATCATCCTAGGTTAATCATGGCATCATTTCATGAAATTCCAGAACAAGGTAACAGCAATAGCAGGTTGTTTTCTTCCCTGTTCCGAATCGATCCGTGAATTTTTCCCGAGTCTGTTTGGCTTAAGCTTTGTAAGCATGTTTTTGATTGAATGCCCATCCTTCTTGTAGACATGTCTCGTAGGAGAGTGACACGATCGACTCCCCTGCCTGAGGGAGAGTCTTCTGGTGGCCAGAGTGAGTCCGTGATCGAAAGCCTGCGACAGAGCAATGAGGCTTTGACGAGACAGTTGGTCGCGATGCAGGCTCAGATTCAGTCTTTGGTGTCTGCTGCCTCGGTGCAGCAGCCTGTTGTGCAAGAACCGGTGGTGAGTCCAGCCGTTCCTGCTCTCCTAGTGCCTCCAGTGGCATTGCCACCGGAGATGAACTTCATTTCACACTTTCAGCGTTTGGGACCTCCTACCTATGATGGCAGGGCAGACTTCATGGCCTTGGATGATTGGGTGATCAGCATGGAGGAGATGTTCTCCTATTCAGGTGTCTCTGAAGCTTCAAAGGTGATGGTGGCTGCTTATCAACTGAAGGGTTTGGCGAAAGGTTGGTGGATTAGGGAGAAGGAAGGTCTCGCCGCGGGGTGCTCTTGGGAGACGTTTAAGGGATTGTTGCTTAAGAAGTTCCTCCCTTCGGTTGAGCGCGACCGATTGATGAACAACTTTCTGCATCTGAAGCAGAGGCAGCTCACCGTCAGTGATTACGAGATTGAGTTCAGCAAGTTGAGCAGATTCGCCCCTGAATTGGTGGCATCGGAGGAAGGTAGAGTGAAGCAGTTTTTGGGTGGTCTCACTGGCGACGTCCAGCAGTGGGCTAGCGCCCATGGGTCAAAGACTTATGATGAAGCGGTGGAAGCCGCATTGAAGGCCGAATCTATTGAGAAGACGAAGATTCGTGGGCAGCTGACAAAGAGTGATAAGAGAAAGTTGGATGATCGGGAAAGTTCCAAGGCATCTCACTCGGACTCGAAGAAGAGGGGTGTGAGGCACTGTAGCTTCTGTGGCAAGCGGGGCCACCCGTTCGAAAGGTGTTTCAAGAGGTTCGAGGCGTTGGAGCCGTTAAAGGTTAGTGAAATTCAGGACGCGCCCAAGGCGGTCCCAGTGTGCTCATTCTGCTCTAAGCCCGGGCATGAGGCGGCTCGGTGTTACAAGAAGGCTGGTTGTTATTTCCAGTGTGGACAAAAAGGACATCGTAGGGCCGACTGCCCAAACTCTCAGACTGTGACTTCAGCGGTTCCTCTGCAGACCTTGCCGCCGCCCCCACAGCTCGTGAGCAAGGCGAAAGGCAAGCTTAATGTGTTGACTAGAGAGGAAGCTCAAACCTCAGCGCACGTAATATCTGGTTAGTTTCTTTCCTCCAAACTTGTTCTCTTTTTTCTAAATTTAGCTTACTAGTTGTCTAGTGACGCACGCTTATTTACGTGAATTCAAGGTGAAGAATAAGTGGGCGCATGTCCTGTTTGATTCGGGAGCGTCTCACTCTTTTGTTGCTAGAAGTTTTGTTAATAGGCATCGATGGTCTGTTGATCGGTTGGATGATGCCCTGTCCGTTAAGTTTCCATCTGGAGATCAGGTTACGTCAGATCAAGGTATCCAGGAGTGCCCCATTTATTTGGGTGGTGTCCAGGTTCTAGCGGATTTGAAGATGCTAGATTTGGCAGATTTCGATGTGATTCTCGGGATGGACTGGTTGTCCAAAAATGATGTCGTGATCAAGTGCAAGGAGAAGCGGCTAGATTTCAAGTTGGGCGACGGATGTCCATTGAGCATTTATGGTTTCCCTCAGGAGAGTTCTCTGATTATTTCTGCGGTACGTGCCCGCCGAGCTTTAGCCTCTGGTTGTTTGGGTTGTCTGGTTTCTATCTGCGCTGTGGATGCTTCTCGTGTGGAGCCAACCGTGGAGGGTATCCCGGTGGTGCGAGAGTTTCCCGATGTTTTTCCGGACAAGCTTTCCGCTCTTCCTCCCGAAAGAGAGGTGGAGTTTTCCATAGACCTCGAACCGCCGGCCCATTGCCAAGGCCCCGTACCGCATGGCGCCTCGTGAATTAGAAGAATTGCGTGTTCAGTTAGATGAACTTCTGGAGTGTGGCTTCATCAGACCGAGTACTTCTCCATGGGCTGCTCCTGTTCTCTTTGTGAAGAAGAAGGACGGTTCCATGAGGCTGTGTATCGATTATCGGGAGTTGAACAAGGTGACGATCAAGAATAGATATCCGTTGCCGCGGATTGATGATTTGTTCGATCAGCTGCATGGGTGCACTAAATTCTCGAAGATTGATCTTCGTTCAGGCTACCACCAGCTGAGGGTTCGTGAGTCAGACATTCCCCTGACGGCTTTTAGATCCCGGTACGGGCATTTCGAGTTCCTCGTGTTGTCCTTTGGTTTGACCAACGCGCCATCTGCGTTCATGGATCTGATGAACCGAGTATTCAAGGACTTTCTTGACCGTTTTGTGGTCGTCTTCGTCGACGACGTTCTCATCTATTCTAGTAGTGATGAGGAGCATGCCTATCATTTGCGTCAGGTTCTGTCTGTCTTGAGAGAGCATAAACTGTATGCTAAGCTGAGCAAGTGCGAGTTTTGGCTGCCTCAGGTGTCTTTCTTAGGACATGTGGTGAGCAAGGATGGAATCTCTGTTGATCCCGCCAAGATTTCAGCGGTGATGGATTGGAAGAGACCTTCTACTCCAAAGGAGATCAGGAGATTCTTGGGTTTGGCCGGATATTATAGGAGATTTGTAGAGGGTTTCTCCACATTGTCCGCTCCGATGACCCGGCTTACGCAGAAGAATGCCGCCTTCATTTGGAGTGATAAGTGTGAGGAGGCTTTCCAAGAGCTGAAGAGAAGGTTGTGTTCTGCCCCAATTCTCATTCTGCCTATTGAGGGAGTGGAGTTTGCGGTGTATGTTGATGCTTCCCACATCGGACTTGGATGCGTTCTGATGCAAGAGGGGAAGGTAATCGCCTATGGATCTAGGCAATTGAAGGTTCACGAGAAGAATTACCCCACCCATGATTTGGAGTTTGCGGCGGTGATCTATGCCCTGAAGCTGTGGAGACACTTACTGTATGGCGCTGTGTGCAAGATTTATACCGATAATAAAAGCTTGAAGTATGTATTCACACAAAAGGAGCTGAATTTGCGCCAACGCCGGTGGTTGGAATATGTTGCTGATTATGAAGTGGATATCCTTTATCATCCCGGTAAGGCCAATATGGTGGCCGATGCGTTGAGTAGGAAGACGGCTCAGATCTTCAATTTATCTGTTCAAGCCTTAGTTGAGGAGTTTCTTTTGATGGATATTTCGGCGGTGAGACGTGGCGAGCGCTCTCGCTTGGAGGCAGAAGAGCCTTCGTGGATCACTCTCACAAGGTTACATCAGAAAGAGGACCCAAATCTTCAGCATCTCCGGGGAAGGGCCGAGAAAGGGGAATTATCTGATTTCTCCATAGATGAGCTTGGCACCCTCTTGTATAGAGGTAGATTCTGTATTCCGGCAGTGAGAGATATTCGAGCTATGATTTGCAGGGAGGCTCACGGATCTAGCGTGGCCTACCACCCGGGTTCCACCAAGATGTATAGAGATCTGAAGCAAATCGTGTGGTGGTCGGGCATGAAGAACGACATTGCCAAATTTGTATCGGAATGCTTCACATGCAAGCGGGTGAAGGCTGATCATGGCAGGCCTGGAGGAAAACTGACCCCTTTGGAGATCCCCATGTGGAAATGGGAAAGCATATCGATGGACCTTTACGGGTTTGCCGAGGTCCCCTCATGGACATGATTCAGTCTGGGTTATAGTTGATTGATTGACGAAGTGTGCGCATTTCGTCCCCTTCAAAGTCGGCTATTCTATGAAGAAGATAGCAGAGTTATATTTGGATGAGGTCATTCGTTTGCATGGAGTGCCAGTGAGTATCGTGTCAGATCGAGACTCCAGGTTTACGTCGCGATTCTGGCAGAGCTTACAAGGAGCTTTGGGCACCGACCTCAGGTTTTCAACCGCATTCCATCCGCAGACTAATGGTCAAACGGAGCGAGTTAATCAGATCGTGGAAGACATGATCAGGTGCTACATTTTGGAGCATGGTGGAGCTTGGGACGAGCGCCTCAGACTCATGGAGTTTGCTTACAATAATAGCTTTCAAGAAAGTCTGCAGATGGCCCCTTTTGAAGCGTTGTATGGGAGGCGCTGCAGGACTTCCTTGTTTGGGGCCGAAGTCGGTGAGAGACCGTTGCTAGGTCCGAAAGCTTTGATGGAAATGGAAGAGGCGGTGACCAATATTCGGGAGAAGCTCCGTGTTGCTCAGGAGCGGTATGAAAAGTATGCCAATCAAAGAAGGGCGGATCTGGAGTTTGCGGTTGGGGACAGTGTTTTTCTGAAGGTCTCTCCGATGCCGGGCGTTAAAAGATTTGGGAAGAACCACAAGTTGGATCCCAGATATGTTGGGCCATTTCGTTGAGCGCATCGGAGTGTCTGCTTATAGATTGGAGTTACCTGCTACCTTCCCTGGCGTCCATGATGTGTTCCATGTGAGTCAGTTAAGGAAATGTGTCTGCAACAATCGTAAAGTCCTCGATTCGGTACCTTATATTCAACTCAATTTGTCTTATGTTGAGGAGCCTATTCGCATTTTGGAGACCCAAGAGCGGGTGTTGCGAAGAAAATCTATTCCCATGGTGAAAGTTCTTTGGCGGAATCATGACATCGAGAGCGCAACATGGGAGCTGGAGTCAGCAATGCGAGAGTTTCATCCTCACCTTTTCAATTAATTAGCTCAGGTAAATCTTCTTCCTGCACCTTTCATCTTCTCATTTAAATAGCTCAGATGGATTTATTTTCCTGTACCATATATTTTGCCCAAGTGTTGTTCCTGCACCAATTAATTATTCATCTTAAATCTTCTTTCCTACACCATGTACCTATCTTAATGTTGTTTTCTGCCCTTATGTCAAGTTTCGGGACGAAACTTTCTTTTAGGGGGAGTGGCTGTAACGCCCCTGATTTTTCTGGTATTTGTTTAATTCAGTGATGGCGTGTTAATGACGTCGGGGCGTTACTTCTAACGTCGAGTTAGCGGCGCGTTGCCGTTTGCGCGTTTTCGCGTCCGTTTGGGTCAAGTCGACCAAATTTTACGACGACCCAGAATTTGAAAATTTTACGTTAGGAAATTAGATTATTTAATTTTAGACTTGCCTATCAAGTTTCGTCTCGATCCGAGCCATTGTGGAGCCTCGGCGCATTTTAGAAGTTTTGTATATATTTAAAGCACGCCGTAACTTCCGTCATTCATATCTCGAAAATGGCATGTCGGATTTTGATTCCGACTTCGCCGTTGGATTCGTAGCGCCGCCGTTCACCTTAGGCGAAATTTTCGTTGGATTCAGCGTCCGTTTAATTTTTGGTGATAAAATAATAATAATAATAATATTATTATAATAATTATCGTATATGTATATATATATATATGTACATTTGGCTAGCCTTGCGTCGACCTCCCTCCCCCCATGCGTCGACCTCCCTCCCTCCATGTGTCGACTCCCTTCAGCAGCCCTCCATGCGTCGACTCCCTTCAGCAGCCCTCCATGCGTCGACTCCCTTCAGCAGGTGCATGCGTCGACTCCCTTCAGCAGGTGCATGCGTCGACCACTTGTAACTTGCTTCTGAGGTGTTCTTTCTTTGAATGCCTCAGGTTTTGGACAGTAGCAGGTGTTAGTGCAGGGCTGCTTTAGTTGCTGTCTTCTGACTCTCTTGAGGTAGAGTATTCTGTGGACTTGTCGACCCATGGGTCCGTGTCAGGTGTTGACGCCCGTGGTGCCGTTTAGTTGGATTTTTGTTTCACTGCTGCTGTTACTTGTTGTTCACTTTTGAACACTTGTTCTGGAATGGTTAGATATTGGTTGGCTTTATGTGTTTGATCGTGTGACGCCCTTAGAGGGGGGGGGGGGGTGAATAAGGGTGTGTTTAAAATATAATTTTTACTTAATAATTTTTTTAAACAGATTTTACTTTTCTAAAAAATCACTTATAAACAATTTCAAACCAATGTAATTTTTGTATTAAACCAAACACAAATTTCTAAGTTAAAGATTAAGCAACCAAATTTGCAATTAATGAAAGAAGCATAATTATATTAATCATGAAATTTACATACAATAAAATGATCTTAACAATGCTTAAGATCAATGCACAAATATGATAATATAAATTTAATTAATTTTGATTTTACCAATCCTTTTCCCAAGGATCGGAAGGCTATCACTTGTCTCTCCCTAGATCAAGCCCAAGCCTACCCTCTAGATCTTCCCAAGATCTAGACGTAGCACACAAGGCCACGATTTCCTACCAAGCGACGCAAGGACTTGGACGCTCCGCACAAGGAAGCGATTTTCCCCTAAGCCGTGCAAGGACTTAGACGGCGCACGCAAAACGACGATTTCTCTACCAATACAAAGTTAAATGTAAATGAATGAAAATACAAAGTCAAGTGAAGAACTCCCTAGAAAATCAGATCTCTGAAAGGAAGGTTGAAGCCTCGAGATGATCGTTGATGTAGAAACGCGTCCGCTCTCATCTTCAATCTCAATCCTTCTAGCACAAATGGGAGTTGATGGAGTTCTGGAGCTTTCTGGTTCGAATGAACTCTGGAAGAAGGTCTGGAAATCTCAAGAACTGAATTCCACGAAGTTTTGAGCTCTTTTAAGAAAAAGGAGCTGTCGCCATCCGATAGCTAGGTGTCGCCGGAATCCGATACCTCCAGAGGCTGCCACGTGTCCCACTAAATCAAAGTTTCTGCGTGAAGTTGAGGTCGGGGTTGAGACGTGGGCTGTCGGATATCCGATAGCACTATCGGATATCCGTTAGCTAGGGTAACTGCTGCACATCCTGGCGTTATTGGAAGATCGTGCACTGTCGCCATCCGTTAGCGATATCGGAAATCCGATAGCACATAACCGTCGATCAGAGATTGGAAAACGGATGATATAGTGCGCTGTCGGAAATCCGATATCGCTGTCGGAAATCCGATAGCTCCAGATTCTGGAAAATTGTCATTTTGCTCCAATTGAAAACATGATATTCTTGCACCTGTTATCTGCACACCATTAATCAAAAATAGGATCAAATACATTCGGGATTTGTTATTCTCAAACCGGACGAGTGCGGAACGCATGCTCCAACAATCTCCCCCTTTTGATAATAACAAATCCTTATAAAAAGAAATCGAATAAATCCTATATAGATAGTGACAAGTACATTATGTGTGTACAAGTGTGAACTTATGATCTTCATGTTCTCCCCCTTAATATGATCTCCCCCTTAATATGATCTCCCCCTTAATATTAGCTCCTTCTAAAATTATTCTCCCCCGACTTATAAACTCCCCCTACATGAATGCTCACTTAATTAATTAAGTGTTTTTAGTGATTTTAGTGATTTCTCTTATTATCTTCTCCCCCTTTGATATTATCAAAAAAATTGAATATAGGGAACAGAGACGAGGAAAGAGTATTAAGGAGATATGGTAGAAAATGAAAAAGAATTGAAGGAATAGTTTGAGTACACTAGCGGAAGCTTTGTAAGTGGTATGATGTTGAGATAGGTAATCATAGAGATGAGGCTAAGCATTCTAGTAATGTGTTATAATGTATAGAAGCAAATATACTTAACCATGATGAGATTCAAATGTCAATTATCAGAGGAAGACACATGAGAATATAGAATATTGAATCGTTTCGGTCCAATTCTCATAAGAAGAAATTTTATAAATAACAATGAAGTGTAGTAGTGATACTTTGAGAAAGAATACATATGAATATATTTAAAATATACATGATCATGGAATTGTTAAACATAACATAAATATACATAAAACCAAACTTATGAACTTATAGAAACTTTGCAAGTAACATAAAAGGACCAATTTGTTTGTGCAAGACACTTTACAATTCTTGCCAAGGTGCTTAACCCCACAATGCTCATTAAGACTTATCAGGAGGCTAAGTAGTGCTTGGTGGAGGATCCTTTTCAATTTTCTTATGTATTTCTTTAAAACTTTTGGCAAAATGTATGTTTTGCATTTGAATTTGCCTTTTTTTGTGTGGAGTATACACATATATTAAGGATCTCCGAATTCACTTGCATGCTACAAATGGTATAATGTAAATACGTGCAAAGTAGCAAAGTTGAAAATGGCATTTATGAAATGTATTTTGTTATGTTCGAGCAATCATGATATATGTATAAAATAAATTGTATTCACATGTATTACTAAAGTAAGTGTTTGTGATTGCTCATTGTCATAGATAAAAGATTTCTTATACTTAGAGGCATGCGAAAACAATTCGAAATTACTGTATGAAAGTGTCAAATTTTTTTTGATAACGGGACATTGAACATCATAAGCAAGTGTTAAGCTATTGTTAGGGAAAATAACACAGGAAGAAGCATTTATGCCAGATAAAGAAAAAAATCTCATATGAACATATTTAGAATCAGGCAATGAAAAAACTAGGAAAAATTGAAATCAATATTTTTTTTTGGAGCTGTCGGATTTCCGATATCTAGATGTCGCCGTCCGACAGCTCGGAAAAGATAAAAGAACGCGTTTCTTCTTTTGACCGACACCACACTTCAGTTTTAGGGGAATTTTCGAGATCTAGAGCTCCAGTTGCCGGAAAACTTCAGATCTAAGGTGAGATATGTTGTTTTTTCAAGTTTTGGTTAAAATTTCTCCAATAGTTTTGTGATTTTCATATTCCTCTTGATTTTCATGGAGTTTTGTGAAGATAAAATGTAGAAGTTTTAGTAGATCTAGACATTGTAGATCTTGGGTTGTATAAGAGATGTAGATCTTGTGATTTTGAAGTAAAATTAGAAATTTTTGTGTGTTTTTGTGTTGAATCATGATTTTCCTTTCTTTCTTGTTGATTGTGTGGAGATCTAGAAGTTTTAGAGGTATCAGCTTTAGAGGAAAAAGATGATGACATAAAAAAATGTTGAAGTGTTAGATGAAGAAGATGATGAATAGTAAAATGATATTTTCCCCCAAATTTTGAGTTTTCAAAAATTATATAAATGTTGAAGAATATTTTCTGTGGGAAAACTGTGTGGATTTGTGATAGGAAGATTTTTTGTGAAAAAAATTTTTGGAAGCATAAACTTGTAGCTATCGGATATCCGACAGTGGGTATCGGAAATCCGACAGTTCCTGAAATTTTTTTTTGTTATATATTTTTTTTGTTTTAATATTTTTCTGATTGCTTATGCAGATATGTCTACCAGTTGGAGATCGAAAAGGGGTGATTCTGGAGACGCTCATTCTTCTTATCAAAGTTTCCCGGGCATAGAAAAATCTCAGATCGGGATTTCAAAAGTTTTGGAATTCGATCTCCCCCGACATGAACGTGTCTACGATATGCTTGCTGAGGCAGGTATACTTTCGGTCATAATCCAAGACATGTTCTCCTCCTTTTTAGTACGCGAATTTTATAATCATCTGGAGGACCCTTCATATACGGATTTGAATGGAGGAGTGAGATCCAAAATTCAAGGCCAATATGTGGAGATCACTCCCATTGATTTAAGAAGGGAATTTGGAATAGTGGAGAGTGAGAATGTTTTGGACATAGTGGAGAATTATAGACAAGAAAGAGATTGGACCTTTATGAACATGGCTTTGCATGGAAATTCAACGAAGAGCCTTATATCCACTATGACGACATTGACAGACGATGCTCGTCTTGTGCAAGATATACTAAGGCACACGATTATGTTGAAGTCCGGTGATACACATAGTATTACGGCTCAACTTAGTCTTGTGACTTATTATATAGTGGAGAGAGAAGTATTTGATGTGGCCGATCTGCTTTTATCTATGATTCGTTATACATACCGCCTAAAAAATCCTCAGTGGAAAAAGGCACACACCCTCCCTTTAGGTTCGATTATCCAGCATATTCTATTCAAGAAATATGCATGGATAGATCAAAACTTTTATCTTGGAGATTGTGTTCCGGAGATATATCAGACGTCGGGTATTAAAGGTAAGAAAAGTCAATGAAAGCCGCCGACTATGGAAATGAGAGAGCCTCCAATAGCACATGGAGAATCTATGCGGGAGGCACTCGACTCGTTCCAAACAAGGTTGGATAGTCATATTGAAAATTTTGAAGTGCATAGAAGGTCATTTGAGGAACATAAAATGGAGGTGAAGAAAGATCGAACACGAATGCAGAAATTTATGAAGTTCCTTGTTAAGGGACTTAAATTGAAACCTACACCTGCGGAAGCCTCAGAATGAGAAGTGCCTGCGGAGAAGCCTCGTCGGCAATCAGTTAGTCAGGGTCGACGATCCAAGAAGGTGGTAATGAGATCTGATTTTGATATTCCAGAGAGCAGTGGAGCAGGCAGTCGGAATGAGGAGGAGTCGGATTGAAACAGAGTTCTGGAGGATATCGCCATCCGACATCTGACTGTCGCCATCCGACAGCTGCCCAGCCCAGATCTCTTCCTAATTTTGTGAACTTCTATTTTGAGACTTTTTAAGTACCCTTTTATTAAAATTCTGTAATAATTTTTAAGATTTGGACATGATTGATGTGGTGAATGTTTATGTTAAGAATATATATATATATATATATTTTGGTTTTTTTTAAAATATAAGACTATGGTGATGTTTTTAATTTATATAGGTTATAAGTAGAGATATAATCATTGTGAAATATCTAGGATTCCTAATTCTAGCCTAAGCATAGAAAAACGGGAATCTGATAACGGTTTAATGAATATATCTGCTAGTTGATTATCCGTGCCTATAAATTTGATTTTTATATTACCCCTCTTAATATGATCTAGAGTGCAATACGGGATTATAAAGTGATGTCGGACATCTATGTGCTTAGATCTAGAGTGCAATACGGGATTATTAGTTAAGTCTATAGCACTTTTATTATCACACTTTAATTCTACACTACTTTGTTGCATGCCAAAGTCTTCTAATGTTTCTGACATCCAAAGAGCTTGGGCACAACAACTACCTAGTGCAATATATTCAGCCTCGGTAGTAGAGAGGGCAACAGAATTCTGTTTCCTACTCGACCATGAAATAAGTGAAGGGCCAATAAAATGACAAGTGCCACTAGTGCTTTTCCTATCAAAAGAACATCCCGCATAATCGAAATCCGAAAAACCATGTAAAATAAAGGAATCATTATGAGGATACCATAATCCTAATTTAGATGTTCCTATAAGATATCTAAAGATGCGTTTCACCGCTTTTAAATGTGACTCTTTAGGATTAGCCTGAAATCTAGCACATAAACAAACGACAAACATAATGTCAGGTCTAGAGGTGGTTAAATACAATAAAGATCCTATCATACTTCTATAAAGGGTTTGCTCAATTGAAACACCACTTTCATCTTTTCCTAATTTTAATGAAGTACTCATAGGAGTGTTTGCATGCTTAAGATTTTCAAATCCAAATTTTTTTAACATATCATGAATATATTTGGATTGACATATAAAGATACCATCATGTTTTTGTGTAATTTGAAAACCTAGAAAATATGAAAGTTCTCCTACCATGCTCATTTCAAATTCATTTTTCATAATTTGAACTATTTCATTACACAACTCTTCATTAGTGGCTCCAAAAATAATATCATCAACATAAATTTGCAAAATAACTAAATCATGATCAATTTGCTTAATGAAGAGTGTAGAATCGGCACTTCCTATTTTATAATCATGCTTTAACAAATATTGAGTTAATCGATCATACCAAGCACGAGGCGCTTGTTTTAATCCATAAAGCGCTTTATCTAATTTATAAACATAATTTGGATATTTCTCATTTATAAAACCAGGGGGTTGTTCGACATAAACCTCTTCTTTTATATACCCATTTAAAAATGCTGTTTTGACATCCATTTGAAATAATTTAAATCTTTTAAAACAAGCAAATGCAAGAAATATCCTAACCGCTTCTAATCTTGCTACGGGTGCAAAAGTTTCATCAAAATCCACCCCTTCAATTTGTGCATAACCTTTTGCAACTAATCTGGCTTTATTTCTAATAATTCTAGATTCACTATCCAATTTATTTTTGAAAATCCACTTAACTCCAACGACAGGATGATTTTTGGGTCGTTCTACAAGATTCCAAACCTTATTACGTTCAAATTGATTAAGTTCTTCATTCATAGCTAAAAACCAAAATTCATCATTTAAAGCGGTGGAAACATCTTTTGGTTCTATTTCAGAGACAAAACAAAGGTTTGAAAATAAAACATGTAATGATGAACGAGTACTAACCCCTTTTTGCGGATCTCCAATGATAAGCTCCTTTGGATGATCCTTTGAAAATCTCAATTCACTGGGAGGCACATATTCTTCTCTTTCTTCTCCTTCTCTATCTTCTTCTCTTTCTCCTTCTCTCTCTTCTTCTTTTTCTTCTTCATTTTCTCCAAGTTCTTCATCATCATTCTCCACCGAAGGAAGAGGTTCATCTTCTTTTCCTGTGATTTTCTTTTCTACACATGAAACAAACTTATCAAACCTAACATGAATAGATTCTTCAACTATTTTTGTTCTTTTATTAAAAATTCTATAAGCTTTACTAGTTGAAGAATAGCCAATAAAAATACCTTCATCACATTTTTCATCAAATTTTCCTAAGAAATCTTTAGAATTCAAAATAAAACATTTACACCCAAAAACTTTGAAATAAGAAACATTTGGTTTTTTACTAAAAATTAATTCATAAGGAGTTAATTTTAAAATAGGGCGAAACATTACTCTATTAATTACATAACATGCCGTACTAACCGCTTCAGCCCAAAAAGATTTTGGTAATTTAAACTCAGATAGCATCGTACGGGCTAACTCTTGAAGAGTTCTATTTTTCCTCTCCACTACACCATTTTGCTGTGGTGTGCGTGGAGCGGAAAATTCGTGTTTAATTCCTAACTCAGTACAAAAAGAAATAAACTTTTCATTTTCAAATTCTCCTCCATGATCCGATCGTATGTGTTTAATTTTTAACTCAAATTCATTTTGAATACGCAAACATAATTTTGAAAATTCTGAAAATGCATCAGATTTGGAGGTTAGAAATAAAGTCCAACAAAAACGAGAATAATTATTGATTAATACAAATGTATATTTTCTACCTCCTAAGCTAGAAATTCCAATTGGCCCAAATAAATCCATATGTATTAATTGAAGTGGCCTAGTGGTAGAAATAATATTTTTACTTTTAAAGGATGATTTTGAAAATTTTCCTTTTTGGCAAGGCACACATAGTGAAGAAGATAAATTTCCATTTAACAATGGTAAACCTTTAATTAATTTATCTTTTGAAAGTTTTGTAATTAACTTGGCACTAGTATGTCCAAGTCGCCTATGCCATAAATCTAATTTATCATTTTTTGATAAAAAATATTTTAAAGTAGAATTTGAAAAATCAAGAAATTTAATCATATATACATTATGACATCTAGGTGCGGTAAAAACAATTTCATTTATTTTAGAATTAATAATTTTGCACAAATTTGTAGAAGATTCAAATAAAACATTTAAACCCTTATTACATAATTGACTAATAGAAATCAAATTATGCTTTAATCCTTCTACAAATAGAACATTTGAAATTGAAAAATTTTCGTTACCCACAACTCCGATGCCGATGATTTTTCCTTTTCCATTGTCTCCGAATGTAACAACTCCTCCTTTCTTCATCTCCAGGCTAAGGAACTTCTCTTTATTGCCCGTCATGTGCTTTGAACAACCCGAGTCCAAGTACCACACATCTTCTTTGTCCTTAGCCTGCCAACACACCTAGAAAGAAGAGGTGAGTAAAGATCTGGTTACCCAAGTGGTTCCACCCATAGTATAGGTAGAAGCCTTAGGCACCCAGATTTGTTTAATTTTACTTTTTCCTTTCCTCCAACAAGAGTCCGTAGTGTGACCAAATCTATTGCATTTGGCACAAGTAATGTATTGAGAAGAGTATAATTTTTCTGGACTTTTACTGGATGAGGATGCTTTATTAGACAGTTTATTAATTTCAGAATTTTTAAATACAGAATTTTTGGATTTTTCGCTGTCGCCGGCGACAGTGGTTGTCGCCGGGCGATAGCTTCCTGACGTGTATCCGAGTCCAAACCTTCCAGATCCATAGCGTTGGTATCCTAAGATCATATCCAGTGATCTTCGGCCCATTCCAAATTTTTTCATGGCTAGCGTTAAGTCATGAATCTGGTTTCTCATTTCTGTATTCTCGGATACTAGATTTACACATCTCCGTTCAAAAGATTTCTTTCCCTCATGGACTTTGGAAATTGAAGATTTCAGATCTCTCTCTAAAATCTCATTCTTTTTAGTAAGAATTTTTATTGTAGAATGAGATTTGGAAAGAGATTCTTCAAGTTCTTTAATTCTTCCCAAAAAGTGATCACACTCTTGGCAAGAAATATCTCTTTTTCCAATAGTCTTAATTTCATTTAACAATTTTTTGTTTTCTTTAAGCAAAATTTCATTTTCAGATTTAAGAAGATCATTATCTTTTAAACTCTTTTCAAAAAATTTGCAAGTCTTTAAAAATTCAGAAAATAATTCATCGTAGGTTGGAGGAGTTACTTCAGTGTCGCTTTTGACACTGCATTCGTCATCAGATATGACGCTCTTTCCCATTAAGCACATGTTGGCCTCCTCATCTTTACTTGAGCTTGAACTGCTTGCATCCTCAGAAGTAGTATCATCCCATGTCTCCGCCTTCAGCACCTTCTTCTTCTCTTTGTGCTTCTTTTCTTTAAGTTCTTTCAAGTACTTTGGACACTTGCTTCGGATGTGTCCTAACTTCTTGCAGTGATAGCACTCCGGTGGCGGTCTCTCTTCCTCCTCATCGCCTTCCTTTCCTTTTTTCTTCCTAAACATCTCCTTCTTAAAATACTTCTTAAACGAATTCCTCCTCTCTGGATTTTTCATAAATTTTCTAAATTTTCTAACAAATAAACTTTCCTCATCTTCTTCTTCCTCCTCAGAATCACTAGTTTCTTCCTTCTTAGATCTTAGAGCCAATCCCTTCTTCCTTGGCTCCATATACTCTTGTTGTTGAATTTTCAATTCAACTTCATGAGTTTTCAAGTTCCCAATGAGGCTCTCCAATTGTAAGGTCTTAAGATCATGTGACTCAGAAATTGCAGTCACTTTAGGATTGAACTTCGGGGGAAGTGATCTTAAGATTTTCCTTACTAAGTCTCCATTTGAGAACACCTTTCCTAGCACCTTTGAGTCGTTCACAATTTTTGTGAATCGTGTGCACATCGTATCAATCTCTTCATCTACCTCCATTTTGAACCTTTCAAATTCAGACTCCAGTTGAAATGGCTTTGAATCCTTTACCTGCGAAGTACCTTCATGCGTGATTTCTAACAGATTCCAAATTTCAAATGCAGTATTACAAGCACAAACTCTATTAAATTCAGTGCGATCTAGTGCGCAAAATAAAGCATTCATGGCTTTTGCATTGTTCTTACATTTTAATTTATCATTGTCATCCCACTTGTCTTTGGGCTTATCCATAGTTACATCTCCTACAACAAATGTTGGGGAAGTATAACATGTCTCGACCATATTCCAAACTTCCATGTCGAGAGCTATTAGAAAACACCGCATTCGGGTTTTCCAATAGTTATAGTCTGTGCCCGTAAAAAGTGGTGGACTACTAATTCCTTTCCCCTCAATGAACGCGTGATCGTTGTGCGCCATTACTCCCGGTGGTAAAAACGTTTTGGAGTAACCTCGCTCTGATACCATTTGTTGGATCGTGTGACGCCCTTAGAGGTGGGGGGGGGGGGGGGTGTGAATAAGGGTGTGTTTAAAATATAATTTTTACTTAATAATTTTTTAAAACAGATTTTACTTTTCCAAAAAAATTACTTATAAACAATTTCAAACCAATGTAATTTTTGTATTAAACCAAACACAAATTTCTAAGTTAAAGATTAAGCAACCAAATTTGCAATTAATGAAAGAAGCATAATTATATTAATCATGAAATTTACATACAATAAAATGATCTTAACAATGCTTAAGATCAATGTACAAATATGATAATATAAATTTCAATAATTTTGATTTTACCAATCCTTCTCCCAAGGATCGGAGGGATATCACTTGTCTCTCCCTAGATCAAGCCCAAGCCTACCCTCTAGATCTTCCCAAGATCTAGACGTAGCACACAAGGCCACGATTTCCTACCAAGCCACGCAAGGACTTGGACGCTCCGCACAAGGAAGCGATTTTCCCCTAAGCCGCGCAAGGACTTAGACGTCGCACACAAAACGACGATTTCTCTACCAATACAAAGTTAAATGTAAATGAATGAAAATACAAAGTCAAGTGAAGAACTCCCTAGAAAATCAGATCTCTGAAAGGAAGGTTGAAGCCTCGAGATGATCATTGATGTAGAAACGCGTCCGCTCTCGTCTTCAATCTCAATCCTTCTAGCAAAAATGGGAGTTGATGGAGTTCTGGAGCTTTCTGGTTCGAATGCACTCTGGAAGAAGGTCTGGAAATCTCAAGAACTGAATTCCACGAAGTTTTGAGCTCTTTTAAGAAAAAGGAGCTGTCGCCATCCGATAGCTAGGTGTCGCCGGAATCCGATACCTCCAGAGGCTGACATGTGTCCCACTAAAACGAAGTTTCTGCGTGAAGTTGAGGTCGGGGTTGAGACGTGGGCTGTCGGATATCCGATAGCACTATCGGATATCCGTTAGCTAGGGTAACTGCTGCACATCCTGGCGTTATTGGAAGATCATGCACTATCGCCATCCGTTAGCGATATCGGAAATCCGATAGCACATAACCGTCGATTAGAGATTGGAAAATGGATGATATAGTGCGCTGTCGGAAATCCGATATCGCTGTCGGAAATCCGATAGCTCCAGATTCTGGAAAATTGTCATTTTGCTCCAATTAAAAACATGATATTCTTGCACCTGTTATCTGCACACCATTAATCAAAAATAGGATCAAATACATTCGAGATTTGTTATTCTCAAACCGGACGAGTGCGGAACGCATGCTCCAACATTATGGCCCCTGGTTAGATATGTTAAGGTAATAATAACATTACATATCATATTTTGAAATGTTAATCTCACTAATTTCTGTGCGTGATAAATCTACTTTTATATCTAGTAAATCCACACATTTGATCTTGCATGGTGCACCTCACTAGGTTTTCATGTTCAAGTAGGCCACTAAGTAATTAAATTAAGTATTTTTCCGCTTCGTAAAACTATATTTTAAAAGCGTGGGCTAGTTGATCCACCAAACCGAGGGACGCGGCTTGTTAAATTTTTCTGCATAAATTTTATTTGAATCTCTTTGAGTTAATAATAACATTGCTTGAACTGCGAAGGGGGATGAATTGCCTTAACGTCAGTAGGCGTCCCCTACGTGACGTGGCATCACAACGCGTAGCTTTCCCTATTCTGATAGCATTTTAAATGTTGGGAAAATGCGGGTTGTGACATGCACGCCCTCGTCACTTCTGAGGTCATGGCCTTGAAGCAGCAGCTGGAGGCTGGCGAATTCCATCTCGCTAGCCGCCCAGTCCGAGTGGTAAGTACAATCCTTGTAGTGAGTTAATCTTTCACACTTCCTTGCCTTCTTGACCTGGCGCTGACACTTCCTTTTCTTGCAGGACACAACAAACTCAGACATCTTGCAGGTGGGAGTGGCCACCCTCGAGGACCGGGTCAAGGAGCTGCATGCCGAGAACCAACAGCTGCAAAACGCCGCTGTTTCACCTCCTCCCGCAGAGGACATTTAGAATTTCTACTCCCATGTCGAGCTCGAAGCGCTGATGCAGAAGACTGCCCAAGGAGCGGTGAAATATGCGTTGCGGGTGCTTCAGAGTGCTGGGCTCCTGAAGGAAGGGGGCGAGAGGATCACGGCTCTCCACGAGCTGCCCGAGCTCTTCGGCCAGCCGAATGCCCCGGATGATGAAGCCGACCTTCGACTGGAGATTGGCGGCCTTCGCCCTTTAGACACGAGCAGCAAAATCCTCCAGCGAGAAGTCCGACGACGCGCCCTGAAGATCTGCTTTTTCTTTTTTCTTTTTTGGTTGTAATGCGAGATCTTCCTTTTTGTAAACCCTATTTAGATGAAATGAAATGAAAGATTTTTGCTTCTCTGATTCTGTGATATATCTCTGCATTACTTGCTGTCATTCGCTACTAATTCATGCACTCGTATGCCTTACTCATTCACGCATCTTGTCCTTCACTACTAGTTCATGCTCTCACACTCTCGCCCACGTCCTCGCGCATCCCTTGCTCATTCGTGTACCGCCGACCCTTGATCCAAGGTCGTGACTAAGGCATTCTTGCCTTATAGGTGCGCCACACGGTCGCAACCCGGTCATGCATGTTCATGTCATTTTAGGACTTAGGCGTCAACATTGATTTCTGCCGGGAGCGTGTCTACGCCGAGAGCTCACCTCGTCCCGAACGATTCATACATCCGGTAGGTTGACACCCTGGGTGCGTTCGCCGGGCGAGCGCCCTTCTCGATTGACCCCACCCACCGACGAGTGTCCTTCTCAATGGACACCATTCACCGATGAGTGTACTTCTTAATGGACACCATTCGCCTGCCTCATACTGAGATACTTACCTTGTGTCGATCTTTTCTTTCTTGGATTTTCCTTCTTTACTTTACCTTCATCGTGAGTCACCACCGAGTGAGCCCACAACCCTGCCAGCTGGGTGGGATCCCGGTCAGCGGGTCTGCTTGGGGCCAACATTTGAAACACCTGCCACCGAGTGAACATACGACCCTGCCAGCTAGGTGAGAGCCTAGTCAGCGGGTCTGCTCGGGGCTAACCTTTTGAAACTTTCCATCCTGCCACCGAGTGAGCCTACGACCCTGACAGCTAGGTGAGAGCCTGGTCAGCGGGTCTGCTTAGGGCCAACCTTTGAAACTTTCAATCTTGCCACCGAGTGAGCCTACAACCCTGTTAGCTAGGTGAGAGCCTGGTCAGCGGGTCTGCTCGGGACCAACCTTTGAAACTTTCATCCTTCCACCGAGTGAGCCTACATCCCCGCCATCTAGGTGAGAGCCTAGTCAACGGGTCTGCTCAGGGCTAACCTTTTGAAACTTTCCATCCTATCACCGAGTGAGCCTATGGCCCTGCCAGCTAGGTGAGAGCCTGGTCAGCGGGTCTGCTCCGGGCCAACCTTTGAAACTTTCATCCTGCCACCGAGTGAGCCTACGACCCTGCCAGCTAGGTGAGAGCCTGGTCAGCGGGTCTACTCAGGGCCAACCTTTGAAACTTTCATCCTGCCACTGAGTGAGCCTACAACCCTACCAGCTAGGTGAGAGACTGGTCAGCGGGTCTGCTCGAAGCCAACCTTTAAAACTTTCATCCTGCCACCCAGTGAGCCTATGACTCTGCTAACTAGGTGAGAGCCTGGTCAGCAGGTCTGCTCGAGGCTAACCTTGTGAATCTTTCCACCCTGCCACCGAGTGAGCCTACGACCCTTTTAGTAAGGTGAGAGCCTGGTCAGCGGGTCTGCTCGTGGTCAACCTTTGAAACTTTTATCCTACCTCAGAGTGAGTCTACAACCCTACCAGCTAGGTGAGAGCGTGGTCAGCGGGTCTGCTCGGGGCCAACCTTTAAAACTTTCATCCTGCTACCGAGTGAGCCTACGACCCTGCCAGCTAGGTGAGATCCTGGTCAGCGGGTCAGCTCGGGGCTAACCTTGTGAATCTTTCCACCCTGCCACTGAGTGAGCCTACGGCCCTGCCAGCTAGGTGAGAGCCTGGTCAGCGGGTCTGCTCGGGGCTAACCTTTCAAACTTCCTTTCATCTTACAAGTTATCACATTATGCATAAGAAAAACAATGTTTGAAAGTAAACGACCTCATTACATGAATTTCAAGGGTAGAAATGTTTCAGGTCGTCACTACTCCATGTGTGACCGATGGACTCGCCTTCTATATTCTGGAGGCAGTATCCCCCCGATTTCAAGGCTTATTCAACGACATAGGGGCCCTCCCAATTGGGATTGAGCTTCCCCACTGCGGCTGACCTTCCGACCGCGTCAGCCTTTTTTAATACAAGGTCCCCTTTCTCGAATTGCTTGATCCTAATGTGCTTGTCAAAATACTTTGCCATCCGGCGCTTGACTTATTCTTGTCGAATGACGGCCAGATCTCAGACCTCCTCAATCAGATCTAAGGAGACTCGTAGCTCCTCTTCATTATCCACTCTCCATTCTTCGCCGCCTCCTTCGGTGGCCCTTACCCGTGGTGTCTTGACCTCAAATTCCACGGGGAGGATGGCCTCGCAACCGTGAGAGAGCTTGAAGGGGGTCTCTGCGGTGACGGTGTTGGGTGTAGTCCTTAGAGCCCATAGGACCGAGGGGAGCTGGTCCACCAAATTTCTTTTTAAAATTTTCTACTTTCTTTTTCAGCAAGTTTACTATGATCTTATTCGCCGCCTGCACCTATCCGTTTCTCCAGGGATGATGAACGGATGCGAACCTTAGGTCTATCCCCAGCTGGCTACAAAAGCTAATGAATTCTTGACAAGCAAACTGTGGCCCATTATCTGTGACTATGGCTTGGGGGAGCCCATGTATGCAGATGATCTCCCCCCCCCCCACACGAAGTTGCGAATTACCCAGGAGGTTACCTTGGCCAACGCCCTGACCTCCAACCACTTTGAGAAGTAGTCGATCATGACCAGGATGAACCTCCTCTGCCCGCTTTCCTGGGGGAAAGGTCCTAACAGATCCATCCCCCAAATCGCAAAGGGCCAAGGTGTCGTGATGTTCCTTATCCTATGAGCTGGCAAATGTTGAAGTGGGGCGAACAACTGACACTTCTGGCATTTTTTGGCGAACTCCGCTGCATCCTTGCGCAGGGTCGGCCAGAAGTACCCTTGCCTCATTATCATGGATTCCAACATTCTGCTTTCCGAGTGACCGCCACACTCGCTAGAGTGAACCTCCTCCAAGACCCTCGAGACTTCCACTTCAGATACACATTGTGCCAAGAGTCCCGAGAGGGTCTTTCGGTGCAGGTCCCATTCATGCAACATATAGTAGGCCGTCTTGTGCCTGAAGTGCCTTTGATCTGGGACCTCCTCCGGAAACTTGCCCGTCGCCAAGAAGGTCATAAAAGGATCCTTCCATGAGGGTCGCCGCTCTATTTCCATCAGCTCTCCCTCTTCGATTGACAGGCGGAACAAATCCGTCAAGGTCCCTCCAGCTCGGGGACCTGACTTAGCCAACCGATCCGCCGGGGTACTTTCTTCCCATGGTACATGCCTGATTGAGAAGGTTCTAAATGTCCCGATGAGGCCCCTCACCTTGGTCAAATACCTTATGACTGTGGGCTCTCTTGCCTCGAACTTTCCCTTGATTTGTGACGCTATCACCATTAAATCTATGAGGACCTCTACACTGTGAACCCCTAGCTCCTGGGCTAGGCGTAAGCCAGCGATCACTGCTTCGTACTCTGCCTGGTTGTTGGTGATGGGGAAATGTATCACTATGGCTTGCTCAATCTTTACTCCATGGGGGATTTCCAATACCACCCCTCCTCCCAGAGAGTTTCTTCCCGAGGCCCCATCCAATAGCATCTTCCAGGGGACGTGACGAAGGGCCTGCTCCTCTTCTATCTCAACCATATAGTCTGCCAGAAAGTCTGCCACGACCTGGGCCTTCAGCGATAGCCGAGGGACAAAGGCGATGTCGATTTCTCTTAGCTCTACTGACCACTTTGCGAGCCTCCTGGAATGCTCTAACCCCTCGAAGATTTTGTGAAGGGGGTGGTTGGTCACTACTTTGATCGAATGGGCTTGAAATTACGGCCTGAGCTTCCTGGCCGAGACAACCATAGTGAACGCAAGCTTTTTCAAAATTGGGTATCGAAGCTCTGCCTTCTTCAGGACCCTACTCACGTAGTATATGGGCAGCTGCTTCTTGCTCTCCTCTCGGACCAAGACGGAGCTCACAAACTCTGCCCCAACTCCGAGATAAAAGGATAGACCTTCCCCCTCCTTAGGACCCTGTAGAAGCGGAGCCTTGGTGAGCTGACTTTTTAAGGCTTGGAAAGCCTCCTCGCATTCTTTTGACCATTCAAACTTTTGATTGCTTCATAACACTTTGTAGAAGGGCGAGTATTTCTCCCCTGTCCAGGAGAGGAACCTACTCAACCCTGCGAGCTTCCCCGTTAGGCGCTAGACTTCCTTGGCATTCCGCGGTGATTCCAATAGGAAAGTCCATGGGATAGTAACATCCTTTTTCTATTTTGATGATCCATCAAATCTTTTTAGAATAACTTCCAAAAATAACTTTATTGACTCTCTGTAGTCCTTCTTTCCATTCTTGGATATAATCGACCCATTAGAGATCAAACTATTCCATCTATAAGCTCTGAATCACTTTTAGAAAAGAATAAAGGAGACTTTCTAATTCTGTCTGTATTTGATATAACGTTGAATACATTTGACTTCTTATCAACGCACCTCTGAATTCTCCTGAAATCTGCGTCAAAATCCTCCTTTGATTAGAAATGATCTATGTAGTCAACGTTGCGTCGAATAGTTATCGATATATCTTTCGAATTGAAATCCTTAACCTAGAGCACTTCCTTCTGCGTCGATTTTAAGTCAGAGTTGCGTCAACTTCTAATACTGCTTCGACTGACTCAGTCTTCTGCGTCGAGTACATCTCGACGTTGAGTCGACTTAGACTTCAGTCTGAGTTTATGTTACTTTTATTCGAAGTTACTTCGACTTGAAGTCGAAGCTGCATCGACTTCTATTCGACGCAGGTTTAACTCAACTGAACTTTTGACTCTTTTTGGACTGGTCTTTGACACTCTAATGAGAGTGTGACATCCTAAGACATCTAATGACCAAATTACCCTCTCTACATAACATGGGTAAAAAATCCTAAGTAATGAAATCACTTGTATATAATTTGTAAGATAAATCAAAGTGTGTTTTCCCCAACAATCTCTCCCTATTTATCTTAACAAATTTTACAAATTGTTTAAGTGATTTCAGTCATACTGAGACATAAAATTGAATATAAACAAATATACAAAGAATCATAATGACATTATTGTATACAAGCACATGCCATATAATAAGTTTCCAAGTAATCAGATTGTTTTCAATAACTGTATCACCTGATGATTTAATGGAAATTGTTCATATTCACTGAATACCTGTGATGTACTGTTCTTTGGGAAGGGTTTTCCTTTTTCTTGAGAAGACCTGAGGTGTCACCTTTCTGGGTGGAAACACCAAAGGCTCATCCTCCTCTTCAACAGCCTTATCATCCTCCTTGCCATCCTCTTGAGCAATGTCCTCTTGAGCTATCTATGCAGCCTCTTTAGTAATGTTAGTAACATCCTCTAAGAGCTGTTCAATGATGATAGGCTCCCCCCTGGGTTAATGCAAGGATTTCTATAGTAAGAACTGCTTCCTGAGCTGTTGTAAGAGGCTCTCCCTGATTTAGTACAGGCATCTCCCCCTGAATTTGTGCATTCTTTTCTGGAACCTGAACTGTAATATCTGGAATATCATATGGAAGTACTTTATTGAATACTATGATCTTATTAGGATCTCCAGATTCCTGAGCAAGAATATTATCTTCATGGGCAAGGACTTCCTCTTCTTGAATGATCTCCCCCTTCTAAACCATACTGGCAAGTGAGGTTAAGAAACTTCTAGTAACACTGGAGCATCATATTATTGCATGTATTGACTGAACAGAGTCCTGTGACTCTTTCAACTCTTTCTCTATCTGGGAATATTTCCTGTTAAACTTTCTTGCCTGGGTTAGTAATAGATCAACAAATGTCCCAGTGGCCAGCCCCACTACTTTAGAGATATGCTAGAGGACTTAGTATTAAGGTCCTTACGCAGACTAACTTCAAGAAGTGGAAGTCGTGCATGGAGAGTTATCTGCTTGACGAGGACTTATGGGAGGTATTTGGAGGAGAAGCAAGACAAGTTGTAGTTCTTGCTAAGGGGAATGCTGAGCTCGTGAAGGCTTGGAAGAGAACAAATGCAAAGGCATAATTCACTCTCAAGCGAGCCATCATTCCAGAACTGTTTGACCACATCATTGGATGTAGGTCAACTGCTGAGATTTGGACAGCCTTGGATGGCTTGTTCAATAAGAAGAATATAGCTCGGCTACAGTTCTTGGAGAATGAGTTGGCTAAGGAAACTCAATGTGATTTCTCCATTTCAACGTTCTTCTTGAAGATGAAGAACCTATGCGCAGAGATATCGACATTGGACCCAGATGAACCTATTTCAGAAGCAAGGTTGAAGATGCACATAATCCGTGGCTTGCAGAGGGAGTATGTGATTATGGCCTTCACCTTATCCGGGTTGGGCTCTACCCCTGCCGGGGTAAGGAGGTGACCTAGAAATTTTCCCTTGTTGGCCCCGAATACGCACTTCAAGGGGTTCAACCCCATCTTAAACTTTCGCAGGGTGGCGAAGGTTTCCTCAAGGTCTTGAAGGTGAGAGCTCACGTCCCTGCTCTTCACCATGAGGCAATCCATCATCCTTTGGTATGTCTCCCCTTCATTTTCAGCCCCAAAGGCATCATCATATAGCAGTATCACCCCTCCCTCATGATGAAGGAGACATTTTTGATGTCTGGTGGGTGCATCCTGATCTGGTGATAACCTGAAAAAGCATCTAAAAAACTCATTACAGAAAAACCGACGGCTGAATTTACCAACGCGTCGATTCGAGGCAGAGGGTAATAATCCTTAGGGCATGCTTTGTTTAAAAGAAAGAAATCGATACACATTCTCCATCGGCCATCACCCTTTTTCACCATAACGATGTTGGAGACCTAGCCTGGATACTGGATCTCCGATACAAAACCTGATTTGAGGAGCTTCTCCACCTCTTCTCGGATTGGCTACTCCAGCTTGTCGGCAATGGTCCTTCTCTTCTGGAAGATGGGGTGAGTGCCTGGATTGAGGTTGAGTCTGTGGCAGGCCATGTCCGCGTCGACGCCCGACATGTCTGCCGTGCTCCAAGCGAAGATGTCCACAATCCTCTGGATGCACTCCAACATATTCTCTGTATCCTCCGGGCCTAGGCCTCCGCTGATCCGCACCTTCTCCACCTTCCCTTCCCGGGTGATGACCTCCATCTCAACTACTTCTTCCGCTGCCTCATGCCGTGACAGATCTGCCCATTTACCCCCTGCCTTTCCCCCTTTGGCCAGGGTCTCCTCATCCATCTCGACTTCCACCTCCATCAGCTCGGCATGCTCCTCCCGCATCATCCCCATCTCCTACTCCAGAACACAGACCTCCTCTTCCGCTTATCCTGGCCCCTCCGGCCCCCTCAACTCCCTATCCACCTCTTCTGCCTCGCCATCCAGGAGATGGTGTTGACGACAGTCATATAGCACTGCCTCGCCACCTTTGTATCCCCTTGGATACGGACCTAAACGCCTCCACTGCGGAACTTTAGGCACTGATGGAAGGAAGAGGGAATGCATCAGAAGATGATGATGAGAGGGTGTCCAAAAATGGATTTATAACTGCTTAAAGCGTCGAATATGACAAACTGGCAGTTCCTAGGGACCCCTCCCAACCTCACCTGGAGAGTGACCCCTCCCTCGACCTCCTCCCTCTCCCCCGATAACCCAAACATTGACCCATCTACGGCCAACACTCTCTTCGCTTCCACCTGCATAGTATCAAAAGCCTTCTTGAAGATTACATTCACAGAACTCCCGTTGTCGACCAAGATTCGGGATACCGTGAAGTATTCGATGGCCGTCTGGATCACCAAGGTGTCGCAGAACGGGTCCTCGTAATCTGGCATATATTCTAATGAGAAGGTGATTTTTTCTAGAGGGGGCGGGTTCTAGGAGGTCGACGCCACACTCCTCTTGAACATCGCCTGATGGCTCCTCTTACGAGTTGCCTCAATCCCAAACCCTCCGTGGATCACCCCAATCCCCCCTCGAGCTCCTATGTCATCTCGATCCTCGCACCTAGCCTCACCCTCCCCGGTGAGAACCTCCTCGATCCTCACCTGCTGCTGCTGCTGATGTGCCAACACTCTCATCCTCCTCATCTCTAGAAACTCCGGGCAGGTGGCCGTCGCGTGACCTTCCTCCTGGTGGAAGTCACAATAGGGCAACGCCACCCTGACCCTCCTCTTCCTCCTCTTCCATTCCCTCTTCCTCTACCTCTTCCTTGGCCTACTGCCATGGTTTTCTGCTGAGGTGGGGGGGGGGGGGGGGGGGGGGGGGGGAAGTTGCCTCAGACCCTGCCTCCACCCTGGGGGGTTGAACCTCCCTTCCCCCCCTTGGAAATTCCCCCGTCCTTGATGTACACTTCCATGACCCTGCCCTGGTCCTTCAAGGGTTCTACAGGTCAGCCGGTTGTTAGACTCTTGGTAACCCCTACCTTGCTTCTGTCCCTGGAACCCCTTACCTTTGGGTTCCTCTCTTCTCCTCGCCTCCTGATGCCTTCCTCCTCCCTGCTCCTTTGCCTCTCCGTCGCCCAACTTGGCCATCCATCTGGCAAACGTCGGGTTTGTCGCCTCCACTTCGATCTCCTTCTCCGCACTCTCCATGAGCTCTTCAAAGGAGAGTGGGGGAACTCTCTTCAGCTCTACCCTGAAGAATCCTTCGTGGAGCCCCAAGATAATGTCTAGCGTCAGGGTGTGCCCCGACACGTCATCGATCAAGAGAATTTCCTCATAGAACCTGTCCACGTAACTCCCCAGCGTCTCTTCCGCTCCCTGCTTGACAGCGAACAAGAACTCCGCTCCCTTCTTTCTCTTCTTGGACATTGAGAACCTCAAGAAGAAGCATCGTCGCAGATCCTCGAAGTAGTAGATCGAGCTTGAGGGAAGTTGGTGAAACCAGTCTCGAGCTTTCTCTTTCAGGGTGATGGCGAACAATCAGCACTTGAAAGTGTCCGACACTTGCCTTATGGAGACGGCGTCCTCGAACCACTAAACGTGCTGTACCGGGTCATCCCTTCCTGTATAGTAAGATATAACTGGTTCCCTGAACCCTTCCGAAACTGGGGCTGAGAGGATCAACTCACAGAAGGGGCTCCCTTCCTCCATTCGGCAAGTGGTGTGGTCTCGCGGAGTCAGCTCACACACCTCACCACTCGCCGGGCTGGGGAAAAGTTGTCGCATCGGGAGATCTCTCCCACTCCCTTCCGCCGCCACCTCCTTCCTAGGTCACTAACCAGGAGCGTTATCGCCCACCAGTAAGGTCCCGACCACCGAGACTGCAGGTGTCTCGAACTCGCTCCTGGCGGCGAATGCGAGATGCAGGGTATGCAGGACCTCCCACTTGAAGTCTTCAAACATTCCCATCGTCACCCCACCCGCGAGTGGCTGTGAGTGGCCTTGGTCAAATCTTTCTTCCTCACCTCCAGCTATGGAGCTCAGCTAGAGATTTTCTTATGTAGGCTACGGTCCACGCTCACCGCACCAAAAATGTTGAAACCAGCAACTAGTCTCTTGAGTTCGGACCCACAGGGGGTGTAGCCCAAACCTACTTCTCCCTCACTGACACACTTTATTGTGGATGAAGAAAAATGAATAGACCCAAAGCTGTAGCGAGGAGGTCCTGCCACACACCCGGAAGATCTTAGAGAGCTTCTCCTCCCAAATAAATGCTCAACCGGTCACCTTGGAGGGAAATACGAGCCAACCAAAAACTAGCTAGGAGTAGAGAGCCAAAAAGATCCGGGGTCTCCTCCAAGGTGCCCTTAAGGGTCTATTTATAGATTTTCTGGTCTGGTCTGCAAAAAGCGTAAATTCGCCTTTTAGTTTTACTAATCGCACCCCAAACTGGTCTGCTAACATCCAAACTCCGCTATTCTAAAGGGCTATTGGCAGCCCATAAAGGGTATTTAGGTAATTTTCTCACTAGGGCCTTCTGGGCGAGTGGTCCGTGAAGGCACCACTCGCCAGACTTCTCACACACTGGACTCTCTAGGTTCCACTAAGCGAGTGGTCCATAGGGGCATCACTCGCCAGATTCTTGGTTTGCTGGGCGAGTCGGGTTCCGCCCTCACTCACCTGACCTCCCGCTCATTCACACTCCTAAGCGAGAGAGTGCTTTGCAAATGAGGCTTGCACTCGCCCCGAGGCTTCCCCACCTCTACTGGCCTGGGCAAGTGCTCTTCTTGATCTACCTTGCATGCTCTTTGACCCTTTGGGACCTGGGGACCCACTCGATGAATATGGGGTTGTACAGTCTGAGTTTGTAAACCCCCTTCCATAATTTTTCAGACCATTCACAATCTTAAAAAATCTCTCATAACAGTTGGAGATATTTTCATTCTTGCCCTGTTTTAAGGCCTCATATTCCTGATTTAGGAGGAACTTCCTATCATCCCTTACTTCTTCAATCCCCTCCATGTAGACAACACGGGAGTACCATATCTCCTTGGTAGTTTTACAGTGAATAAGGTTTTGGAGGGTTGAGTCAACAATAACACTCACAATAATGTTCTGTGCCCTCTAATCAAGGTCCACTAGGGCAAGTTCATCCTTGCTCATGTCAGAATATTTCTTTGGCACTCTCAAGTTATGATCAATGGTAGATGCAATCATGGGTATAAATGGTCCCTCTTGAACATCCACAAAACTCTGGGATCAGCAGCTTCCATGAACAGTCTGACCCATTCTTTCCAAATGGGGAAATTTTCTTTAGTGCAAGTTGGGAGCTTCATGGATCTCATTTCTCTGTAGTTATCACTTCCAACCATAAGGAATAGTTCCAAGATCTAGATCTGACTATTAAGTCACTCTTTGATCAACCTAGCTCTAACACCACTTGTTATATATGGAACTATCACCTAGAGGGGGGAGAATAGGTGATATGACTGTTTTGAAATTTATGCACAAAAGCAAATAGAACAGATCACAGCACATCAAACAAACACAAAGCACAACACACAAGGACACCAGATTTATAGTGGTTCCTCAAGACAATGTGTCCTGAGTAGTCCATTGTCCCTCTGCGCCTATCAAGTAGTGTGCTAGAGTCAGCAAACTCCACCAATTCTCAGATCATCTCCACAGATCTTACATCCTAGGCACTGTAGACCATACAACTCAGATCCTTCTAAGATCCTACCTCAGGTTCCAGGAACCCTACAACTCAGGCACACCAGGCCTTATAACTTTGATCTATCTCAGATCCTACCTCAGGTTCTCATAGAAGCCTATAGCTCAGACTTATAAAAGTACTACAGAGAATGTATAAAATACAAGAATGAAGAACATTTCACACAGTAAAGAAAATACTGGAGAGTTCTTCTGAAGCCAGATGTTGACAACCTCTGGACTTGAAGAGAAAACTATAAAGACCTTTTCTTGTAGAACACATGCTTCTCTTCAATCCTTTCTTCAATCTGGAACACAGCTTGACAGTCGATGTTGCTTGACTGAGAGATTGGAGAACATAAAGCAAGAGTTTATTGTTCTCGAGAGATTTTTCCTTCTTCACACAACAGTTTTTACTGTTCGATTGATTTGATTATTCTTTATAAGAAATTAGGACAGACACTATTCCTTTTTATATGACTGGGGGACTTTCTAACAGTCTACTCAGAGGTCCTTTAAGTGTTAGAGGTCCATTCCTTAATGACATCCATTGATTGGACCATCAGGCGACGACATTAAATGCAGACAACACATTTCAAAAAATCTCGGTCTGTCTCGACGAAATGAGCAGCATCTCGATGACAGAGCTTGCTTTCTCGGCGATCCATCTTAGACTTAGACAAATCTTTATGTCTTCTTAAATCTTCTCCAGAGAAAGATATATCGACGATAAGGAATAACTCAGCTACACTTGCAGTCAGGGCGACATGAAGTCATCATGTCGATATCGTCGTGAACATCTTCCTGACATGAGGTCTTCTCGTCGATATTGTCAAGATCATCCAGACGACACTGAACACTTCAGCTGCAACCTTTCTCCATGAATTCTGACTTAGTCTTCTCAACGATAAAGCTCATTTATGACGATATCTTTGACTTAGCCAGATATTTAACTCAAGATTCCTGAAGAACTTCTGCAATGCATTCTTTCCAATGACAGCCTTACATTCTCGACGATAAGCCTTGACTATTTCAACAATAAGACTAAACTTTCTCCTCATAGAGTTTTATACTTATTCAACGATATGTTCAGTCCTTCTCAACAATTTTGGACATAGAGAGATTAGAGAAGTACTGGACATATAGTCTATAATCTGCAGTCATAAATAGGACATAATATCAAATACATAGTGCTTTTATCATTTACCCGAGCACTTCTTCAAATCAGGAACATTGCTGGGCACTATTCCCAACAGTTAAGAATGTTCTGGTAACTCTGGAGGAAGAAATTACTGCCCTTATTGACTGAATAGATTCTTGTGACTCTTTTAGCTCTTTCTCTATCTGGGAATATTTCCTATTAAACTTTCTTGCCCGTGTCAGTAATAGATTAGCAAATGTCCCAGTGGCCAGCCCCACTGCCTTAGAGATTGCTTGGTCCATATAAAAAAGTGGATAGGAAGGGATGCAGAGGGTGTATCAAGAGGTGTTGGTATGTCATTTGGAGGAGGTGATTGAGAATGAGTAAGTTCCAATGGATCAGGATGGATGACTGTGAGGTTTTCTGCAAGAGGGGTGATAGATGATGGTTGTTGTTGGAGGAAAATCTGTGTTGTAGGTTCTTGAGCTGGAGTATCATTAGTTATGGTCTCTTGTTGAACTACATCTGGTTCTTGAGCTGTATTATCCCTTGGAAGGTCTGGTAGTATAGACTCATGATCCTAAGGAGGTGGAGATGGAGGAAGAGAGGATGGAGCTTGACCAGGTTTTAGAATTTGCCTGGTCCATTTTGATAAAATTCCTATGTTGATCCTTTTTCTAGGAGGAATGGGCACTCCTTTTGACTTGCATACAATTGGATAATGGTGGTATATGAAAGTCCTCTGATATCAGTTGAAAGTAATCTCTGATATCAAAGGAAAGGGAGGTTAGATCTTAAAGTTACTCTAGAGGGGGGGGGGGGGGGGGGTGAATAGAGTATTAAAAAGTTTTCACTTATTTTTATAGCGGAGTTAAAATAGTGATATATATATGTACTGAGTGAGTTATAAAAATAAACACAAAGAGATTACACAGCACAGTGCAGAAAAACAACCACAATCACAGAGGACAAGGATTTTATAGTAGTTCCCCAATAAACCTGGGTACATCTACTCTTCTACCACCCTTGGTAGGATTCCACTAGGTTTTTGATCAGGTGCCCTATCACCAATGGATTTTTGATCAGGTGTCCAAACACCAATGAGCTTTTGATCAGGTGCTCAAACCAACCACAGGTTTTTGATTAGGTGCCCTGCCACCAAGGGGTTAACTTTTGAAGGGAGTTAGAACCCTGTACAAGAGGGGATAAAGAGGGTTATGAAGTTCTTCTCTGTCAATAATCTGAGAGAAAACTAGTGGAGTGTGTTGATGTAAAGCTCCCCCCGTCTAATAGAAAACAGTTGACAGTTGAGGATGGAGCTTTCTCTTGAATGCAGATCTTCCTTTGATAGCTGATGAATCTGAGAGACCAAGATTTCTCAGATTATTTGTTGCTCTTGAAGATCTTGAAACTTGCAGCAGAAATCTGAGATAAGATATGTGTTGTTGTTCTCAGAGATTGAGAGGTGCTGCTTGAGGAAGATGAAGATCTGAAAGCTTTTAGTTTTCTGCTTTCTGTGTTTCACTCTTTTTCCCGACTCTTTCTTCTTTCTTCTTGCTGTACTGCTGTAATGTTCTAATACTTTTTCTTTTCCCTTAAAGAGATCTTCGACAGATTTGAAATTCAAATCTTTTTTTATTTAAGGGATAAAATATTCAGAAGATATATCCATGGAACTGCAAATCTGATACACTTTATTTCTTTTCCTTTTCCATGAAAGTGTCCTTTTCCGCTATATGTCAACGACTATATTCTTGAAATAAGAGAATAATAAAAGGAAAGAAATAATCCTTACTTATCTGATAGGAATAGTTCCGTTGCTGATGATCTGAGTTCAGAGAAAAAATGATCTGTCTGAAATTCGTCAAACATAGAGACTTGGCAAATTCGTCGACCGCTGAGACTGAGCAAATTCGTCGAACGCAGGAGCATGCTGTTCGTCGAACGCAGGATGCATTTCGTCGAACACAGAAACTTAACTTTTCCTTAAGTTCCAACAGCCCAAAACCTTGACCCTTAGACTATACAATGGGGGTCAACTTAGTCCTAGTCAACAGATAGTGATCCTAGCCCAAATCAGTAATAAGGTTGTTCCAACAATCTCCCCCTATTTGGGTTAGGACACTATTTGACAAAAATCAAATAATAAAAAAAACAACAAAACAACATTGCATATATATCTGACCGATTTTAAACATTTCAGCAGATATAAAATATGATACTCTGAGTTTTGAAATTTTACATTAAAAACAGAAATGATAAGAACAAATAATCAGAACCTTTTGCTTTCTGAATTCTGACATTGCCTTCAACTTTCTGAATTTGATTATCTGAGCTGTATCTGCTATATCAAATAATATTTCTGAATCTGCATTTGCTTCTTTTGCTTTGCTTAGAAATCCTTGCCTTCAGCATTTTTCTTTGTTTATCTGAACTGAATCTTGCTTTCTGAAAACATTTTTTGGAACTTAAGTTGGAGGTGACTTCACCAAATCAACTTGAACTGGAACTGGAACATAAAAGCTTTATAATCTGAATCTGCATTTTTCAGCTTTAGCTTTTGTTGTTCTGAACTGTAGCAATAACTGAATTGCTTTGTTGAATCTGTCATTTGAATCAGTCATATCTGAATTTCTGAATCAAAATTACTGTGAGCTTCATCATCAAGAACTGATTTTTCTTTTTTCATACAACATCTCCCCTTGAAACTTGAGCTTCTACAAAAAGCATCTCCCCCTATCAAAAAGGAGAGCATCCCCTCCTAACAAAAAGGAGTTTCTTCAAAACATCTCCCCCTGTCAAAAGGAGCTTCTTCAAAACATCTCCCCCTGCCTAGTTTCAGGAAGACCTGGAGCTAGGCCCCTAGAAGAAGGGACATTCGAATAGGAGGTAGGGAAGGATGCAAATTTTTGAAGAATGATTGCCATTGTTCCTGCAAAAAAAAAATAGAGATCAAGTGCAAATGAATTGGAAAGAGAAGCAATTATGTAGGCATACAGTTAAAATGAAATAAAAGATTTGATTATAATGAAAGATCAGAAACAAGCTTCATCAAAACTGCGTTCGATGAAAAATAAAGTTTCGTCGATCTCAATTCAACGATCTAGATGACTTCGTCGATCTCTGTTCGACTAGATTTCGTCGATCTCAGTTTGATGAAGAGATGGGATAAGTAGAAAATTTAATTTTTAATTGATTAAATCTCCATCTATCATTCCTAGCTTATTTATAAAGAAGATATGTTTCTTTTCATCTAAGGGTTTGCTGAAAATATCAGCTCTTTGTAAGTCAGTAGGAATAAATTGTAGGCAAGTTTTTTTTATCCACATTATCTCTGATAAAGTGGTGCCTAATTTTATGTGTTTAGTCCTACTATGGAGTACTGGATTTTGTGCTATAGATATTGCACTAGTATTGTCACAAATTATAATTGATTTATTTAGATTGATACCATAATTTAGAAGTTGATTTTGTATCCACAATATTTGTGAGCAGCAACTGCCTGCAACAATGTATTCTGCTTCAGCTGTTGATGTAGACACAAATGTTTGGTTTTTACAAAACCAAGACACTAGCCTATCACCAAGAAACTGACAAGTTCCTGATGTGCTTTTCCTGTCTACTCTGCATCCAACATAATCAGAATCTGAGAATCCAGTTAATTCAAATTATAATGCTGTTGGATACCAGAGTCCTAGATTTGGATAACCCTTTATATATCTCAAAATTCTTTTTAGTAAAATTAGGTGAGATTCTTTGGGGTTAACTTGGAACCTAGCACAAATACATGTAGCAAACATTATATCAGGTCTACTAGATGTTAAATAAAGTAGTGAGCCAACAATTGCTCTATATACTTTCTGATCAACAGTTTTCCCTGATTCATCCGTGTCAACAACAACATTGGAGGGCATGAGTGTTTTCATGGTGGAAGCATCAGACATACCAAATCTTTTCACTAATTCCTTAGCATACTTGGATTGTGATATGAATATGCCATTTGGAGTTTGCTTCACTTGAAGACCAAGGAAGTAAGATAACTCACCCATACTACTCATTTCAAATTTAGATTGCATTAGGTTAGAAAACCTTTTGCATAGATTTGAATCAGTAGAGCCAAATATGATATCATCTACATAAATTTGAACTAGTAATGTTTGATTTTTATGTATCCTAAGAAATAAGGTTTTATCAACAATGCCTCTACATAATTTGTTCTCCAAAAGAAAATGAGCTAAGGTCTCATACCATGCTCTAGGAGCTTGCTTGAGACCATAGAGAGCTTTATTAAGCTTAAATACATAAGAAGAGTGGGTTGGAGAGATGAAACATGGTGGTTGTTCCACATAGACTTCTTCTTTGATGTCTCCATTCAAAAAAGCACTCTTCACATCCATCTGATATACTTTGAATTTCTTGAATGTAGCAAAGGCCAGGAAAATCCTGATAGCTTCAAGTCTAGCAGCAGGAGCAAAGGTTTGATCATAATCAATTCCTTCTTCCTGAGAATATCCTTGGGCTACTAATCTTGCTTTATTTCTGATGATTATTCCTTGATCATCTAGCTTGTTCCTGAAGACCCACTTGGTGCCAATGATTGGATGGCCTTTTGGTCTTGGAACCAAATCCCAAACCTTGTTCCTTTCAAATTGGTTGAGCTCCTCTTGCATTGCAAGAATCCAGTTTGGATCTTGTTCTGCGTCTTTTATGGTTTGAGGTTCAACTTGTGGTAGGAAACAAGTGTGCATCTGATTTTGGTGTAGTTGATGCCTTTTTTGAACACCTGCTGAAATATCTCCAATAATTTGGGATATTGGATGATCTCTAACTGTGATGTGATCAACAGTTGGAGTTGGTTCAACAATAGTATCCACTTGAGGAATTTGATCAGCTGTTATTTGATTTGAATTGTTAGCAAGATCTGGATTATCCTCTTCTTCACTGTCTTCAATAATTTTATTTGATGGAAGTAAAGACTCTTCATTCTGTAGATTTAGTCCATTTAGCTCTTCACATAGAGTTGGTACCTGCAAAGTATTTTTGGTAGAGGTGGTGTTCCTCTCCTCATTTAACATGTTAGTCTCATCAAAAGATACATGCATGGACTCTTCTATCTTAAGAGTAGATTTGTTGTAAACTCTGTATACTTTACTAGAAAGAGAATATCCAAGGAATATACCTTCAGCAGATTTTGCTTCAAATTTCCTGAGATACTTCTTATCATCGTTATGCACATAGCATTTACAGCCAAATATCTTAAAATAGTTAACCTTAGGCTTTTTATTCTTAAGTAATTCATAGGGAGTTTTACCCTTAAGCTTATGTATCAGGCTTCTGTTCAACACATAATTTGTTGTGTTCACTTCCTTTGCCCAAAAAGAGAGTGGCAAGTGAGCATCAACAAGCAATGTAGTTGCTGATTCAATTAAGGTTCCATTTTTCCTTTCAGCTACCCCATTTTGTTGAGGAGTTCTAGGAGCAGAGAAACATTGCATGATCCCTTCTTTTCCACAGAATTCTCTCATCAGAAGAGATTCAAACTCAGTGCCATGATCACTTCTGATCAATGCAACTAGAGTTGAGTACTCAATCTTGATGGACCTGAGAAAGTCTGTCAGAACACTGAAGGTGTCAGACTTGGTCCTAAGAAAGAACACCCAAGTGAATCTTGAGAAGTCATCTACAATAACTAGAGAGTAATGCTTCCCTCCTAGACTTTGTATTATAGTTGGTGACACGCGATTTCAGCACTGCTAATTAGCAAGTGCGAAATATGGTACGATGACAGTTCACCGGTCGTTGTCAAGTAATAAAAGTAGGGAGAAACTCCCCGAATATCGTTCTCAAAGGATTGCAAGTTGGGTAGTATGATTTGCCAACTAGGGAAACTCTTTTAAAGATTCTAAAACACTTAATAAAAAAGGGGGGGTTTTGAAAGTGGTTTTCCTATGCTATCAACGGAGAAAGAAAATGCGGGCCTAAAGCTCCGCTTCGCTTGTCAGGATGGATGCAACGGCCGCGATGCCGTGCTTCGGTGAGCGGATGGACGAGAAGGCTGGCGGATGAGGGTCGTAGGCACCTCGTCGCGAAACACGCAACTAGCAATTGCTAGTGCGGAGCACTAAGAGCGGTGGAATGGATGAAGGACTACGACGCTCCTCAAATCTCATAAACCACAAAGGATCTCACAAACATGAAATCATTATAACTAAAACATAAGGTTTATGAACATCATCCACAATCTAAAATACATATAAAGAGAAACTCTGAAGCAAGCGTAGGGGAAAAGAGTCAACCAAAGCTCGAAGACTATGCTGAAGATTCTCGGCCGGAATCGTAGGGTTGTCAAGCCTCGTCCGTCTCGGTCTTCAGTTGCGTCCGGGGTTCGGAGGAGCTGTCACCTTCCTCTACTATTACTCGTCTTCTTCGTGGTATAGCTTGAAGTAGCTCTTGTTCGTCACATGGAATGCTGCGGAAGTTCTCCGTCTATGGCTTTCTTGAGCTCGAGGATGATGGAGGAGGCCAAGGAGGGAGCTTTGGCGGTAGATTTGCAAGCCAAAGATCACCGGAGCTCCTCTTAGGTCAGAATGGTGGTGGAACGACGAAGTGGGCGAAAATGGCGGGCTTTAGAAGCTTTTCCCACGGGTCTCTTCCCCTTCCAGCAGATTTCCCGCTTTAAATACTAAACAGGCAGAATTTTAGTCACGCACGGGCGAACGCACGACCGTGCGTTGCCCATGCGTTATTTAACGCGCTAGCAGGCTTGAGGAAGAAGCAGCAGCGCCCGTGCGTTTTACTCACGCACGGGCGAATCCGCCCGTGCGTAAAAATGCACGAACAAATTCAGATTGGCTAGAATATAGGCGAAACAGGCGATCGTGTGTTTCCTTCGCGCACGGGCAATCCGCCCGTGCATAAAAACGCACGATCAAATTCAGATCACCGGTTTTCTCCCCAAATGAAGGTGCACGACCGCAGCCGTCCGTGCGTCAAGAAAATGCACGACCGTGCGATATACACACTCATGAATTCTGGGCAAAAAAAGATGATCCAAACACATGCAAGCACAACAAATCAGCTGGGAATACACCTCCATCACCAATCAAACATAGAAAAAGGATTGGGGAGCACCATGTGCTTACCCCCAATAACGTGGAGCGCAAATGCACACCACAACGGGCCTAAAAGGAGCATGAAGCAGGCAAGTGCACATAAAAGAGCATAAGAGAAATAGATGCACTAATAGCTCGATAATGACGCACAAGAGAATGAAAACTAGCCCAGATGAGTCCATAAAAGTGTATATAATTGGGACTCATCACACCCCCAGACTTAACCATTTGCACGTCTCGGGCAAACTACTCAGCTCTCCGTTTAAACAATTGGGTGTTAGAGTGAGTATGAGCGGTAGAGACGCATGCGAAGTCGCATGCTCACGTGCAATGAAATACATTAAAATAGAATTTAACTCAAGATTATATTTAACAATTTCTAGAACAGTAATTTGAAATCTACTTTACTCGGATGGTGAATCCCGGTGAATCTTTCGGTCGCGCACAACGGAAAATGGCATGACTAATGAGTAAAGTATTACTCGAATCAAAGCTCGGGACAATCTCCTAAGAAATCCATCAAAGTCGGTGTCCATAGGCTTGCACGTTCGCACTCTCTCCACTGCATGAGACGACTCATATCTAAAATCAATAGGACTTATAGGTTAAGATTTGGCTTAGGATGAGCTTAGGTTAGATAAGTAGAAGAACGATGGGCATCACACTCAACATAACCTGAGCACACGAGAGTATAAAATCACCAATGCAGGGAAATTAAGAACCACACAACACCCCCAGACTTCAACTGAACACTAGGTGTGTGCTAAGCCGACCACAAATTGTTTTGTCGAGAGATTGCATTTGAAAGTTCTTTTTGTACAATTTTATTTTCTTTTTCTTCCTTTTTTTTCTCTTCTCGACAAATAAATCTTTTGTAAGCACTTTTATAAACTTCTCTTTTAGCTTTCTCAAAGCTACCATACACATCAAAGATAACACCAAACGTGATAAATATATAAATTTCATTCAAACACCTATGTTAGTGAGAATATAGGTTTGGCCGTATGGCTTTGGTGAAATTTAAGTGGAGCTAAGCAAAAAGGATAGGTAGGCTTAAGTGGGTTTGCAAAGGTGATTACATTGGTTAGGATTTCAAAAGCACAAACGGATCAAGAAACGGCCTACATCACGCTTTAAAACGAGTTATTCAACGCAATCATTTCAAGAGTCGCCTAGTGCAAGTTCTAGCCACCGAGAATGGTTATCCATCCTTCTGATCCTAGTAATAAGCTACTACTAATCTTGCTGCACTCGACCCTATGCTACCATTGGATTCACCGAATTCACCACTAGAGTAAAATAAATTGCAACTACTATAATAGAAATAATTAAATTATAACATTGAATTTTATTCTACTCTAATTGAATTTCTAGGCGTGACGGGAGCACTCGACTAGAGCACTACTCGAGTCGACATTTTTCTCCACCACTCACTCCTACACTAACAATCCAATTCTTACGAGCGGGGAACCTCGCAGCAAAACCCAATAAGCGCGCGTGATCAAGTACGCGTGAACTAGTTGCAAATGTGTGCAACATAATTGAAAATCCTAACTCAGCACATTCTAACATGCTATGCAAAGTGAGTGCATGTGCATAACCGATCTCTCCCCCAGACTCGATCAAAACCATATAAAATAGAGAATTCATGAATAAGGATAATAGAAGTAGAGTGGACCTATGCTCACGAATGAGCATGCCAGAAGTGCGGCAATTCCGTCTTTAATGTGCTCCTTCCTCATCTCCCAAGCGAGAGCTTAAACCTGCAATGTTAACAAAAAGCCCAAAACAACACAAAATTGTTGGAACATGGTCTTCCGCATCTCCTAGGTTTGAGAATAACAAATCTTATGTGTATTTGATCTTGTGTGTTCAAGTGTGCAGGTTAGCACAGTCCACATGACTCAAGGAGTACTCATGATGTCTGCCCCCAAAATTGAGGCCAAAATTCGAAGAGACTCACTAGCGCCGGCGGTAGCGCTAGCGCCCGGCGCTAGCGTTGATCTGCATGATTCCGACATCGTTTTTAGAAGGAGCTAGCGCCCGGCGTTAGCTACTAGCGCTGGCGGTAGAATGGCGCACAAGAGGCATGGAGCAATATGTTGCCACTGATTGAAGATCCTGCCGCGCAAAATGTTTCCTAATCCAGGCTAGCGCCGGCGGTAGCGCTTGGGCTATAAAAGGACCCCCTCTCCTCTTGTTTTCGTACACCAATTGCATACACCTCAGAGAGAGAGAGTACTAGAATTCCAGAGGCCTATCTTGGCCGAAATTTGAGGTCCCGGCGAAGCTCTGCCAACTTCTGAAGGAGGATTCCATCACGCCGAAGCCAAATGAAGTCCGCTTCGACAAACGCTGATTCTACAGTGGATCTTCGCCTCCATATTAAGAAGTTCATCTTAAGGGAAGTTTTTATTATTTTATTTATCTTTCTTTGTAAACGGTAGTGAAATCGCGTCGTGTCGGCGACTAGGTCTGGGGTAGGACTTAGGGCTGAAAATCGCCTCGTGTTGGCGACTAGATCTAGGTTAGGTCTAGGGGGTGCTCGAGGCCACATCCGGGGAAGGATTGGCTAGAGCAGCTTGAGGCCGAATCCGGGAAGGAGGAGGCTAGGGCCACCGGTTCGTGGGGAAGCGAGTCGGTATAGAAAATAAAAAGAGCTTTTTTATTATTCGCCTCCGATCTCTAGCGTCATCAAGATCAAGTTTTGTAAAACATATTTATCATTAATAAAGCTTGTCTCCTTTTTGTTTTACTTCACTTATTTCATGTCTTTAATCTTGTAATAATTCAAAGTTTTTAAATATAATCTAAAGTTTTTGAAAACCCTTATTCACCCCCCCTCTAAGGGCGCCGACCGATCCAACAAGTGGTATCAGAGCGGTTTTGTTCCAATCGGCTTAACAACCAGGAACAATGGCGTCTCATGATCTCGCTTTTCCTGAGGGTCAAGGGGTTAGTCGACCACCTCTCTTTACCGGGTCAGATTTTAACTACTGGATAAATCGAATGATGTGTTTTCTTATGACCATGGATGTAGAAGTATGGAACATGGTAGAAGTACGGTACTCTCCGCCTACAACTGTAGTAGGAGAAGCGACATTAGCAAAACCTAAAGATAAATGGGATGACAACGATAAACTAAGGTGTAAAAATAATGCTAAAGCAATGAACGCTTTATATTGCGCTTTAAATAGGACTGAGTTTAATAGAATTTCTGCATGCACAACTGCTTATGATATTTGGAATCAATTGGAAGTTACTCACGAAGGTACATCGCAGGTGAAAGATGCCAAGCTGTTTCAACTGGAATCTGAATACGAAAAATTCAGGATGGACACGGAAGAGGACATCAACTCAATGTAAACTCGCTTCACAAAGATTGTCAATGCATCAAAGGCGCTTGGAAAGACCTACTCCGACGGGGACTTGGTGAGGAAAATTCTTCGTTCCTTACCTCCAAGGTTCAATCCGAAGGTGACAGCCATCTCAGAGTCGCACAACTTAAGAACGCTCCAGATCGAGAATCTCATTGGGAATCTCAAAACCCATGAGGTAGAACTACAAATTCAACATGACGAATACAACAAGGAGTCGAAGAAAAAGGCGTTGGCGCTGACATCAAAGAAGGAGTGCATCGAAGAGGACGATGATGATGAAGAAGGACTCCTGGTGAAGAATTTCAAGAAGTTCATCAGAAATCCAGAGAGAAGGAACACATTCCAAAAATTCTTCCAAAAAGATACTCGACGAAAGGGATCCTCCTCTTCATCGAAGAAAGAAAAAGGAAGCGATGACGAAGAAGAAAGGCCGCCTCCAGAATGCTATCACTGCAGAAAAACCGGGCACATTCGGAGCCAGTGCCCAAAATACCAAAAGGAACGGAAAGAACAAAAGAAAGCAAAAGAAAAGAAGAAAGTGCTGAAGGCCGCTACTTGGGATGACTCTTCCTCTGAAGAGTCAAACGGTTCTGAGTCAAGTAGCGAGGAGGAAGCAAACTTGTGCTTAATGGCCAAAAGCGACGATGACGACACCAGTGTTCTTAGCGACACTGAGGTATCTCCTCCTACCTTTGAAGAACTTTATGATAAATTTGTTTTATTAAATCATGAAAATGAATCTATTATAAAAGAAAATCGTAAGCTCACAAAAAAATTAGTCTCTCTTGAAAAAAGAAATGTTTCATGTCAAGAATGTGAGCACTCTTTATTTATGATAAAAGAACTTGAAGTTTCTCTCTCTAATTCCCTTTCACAAAACAAAATCATTGCAAAAGAAAAAGGGGACTTAGAGAGAAAATTGAAAACTTCTATATTACAAATTGAAAAGAACAAAAAAGGATTTGAAAACAAATGTGTTATGATTATTCAAGAAATACATCTCTTAAAAAACAAAATCAAAATCTCAATTTAGCCATAACCAAATTCGGGATTGGTCAAAAATCCCTGGATATGCTTCTGGGTAATCAATGCTTTGGGTCTGGAAAAATCGAACTCGGATATAAAAGTGAACACTACCGCCCGACGCTAGCTACTAACGCCGGCGGTAGCTCTAAAGTTAAAAATTCTTCTAGTTTTTCTTATGTACAAACATCATTCAGCAAGGGCAACAAAGAAACTCAGAAAAGGGTCTCAACCCCCTTTATTTCGTGTGCTAATTGTCTTAAATTTGGACACACGTCTGGCTCTTGCAGGAATATAATAAATCAATGATCATTAAAACAAAGCTGGGTACCTAAGAAATCCACTTACTCTATGGGTGGTACCTCTTGGGTATCTGGGACTTTACTCTCATCCTCTTTCTAGATTTGTAGGAAGGCTAAGGAAACAGAAGATGTGTGGTATTTGGACTCAGGCTGCTCCAAACACATGACAGGCAATAAAGCAAAATTCCTTAGCCTAGAAAAGAAGAAAGGAGGAATAGTAACGTTTGACGATAACGGTAAAGGAAGAATCATGGGAGTTGGTATAGTGGGTAACGCATCTTTTCTTATATCAAATGTGCTTTATGTGAAAGGATTAAAACATAACCTAATATCTATAAGTCAACTATGTGATAAAGGTTTAGACGTACTTTTTGAATCTTCCACTAACCTTTGCAAGATTGTTAATCCTAAAACAAAAGATGTGTTATTAACTGCACCTAGAATTCATAATGTCTACATAGTTTCATTTCATGATCTTTCTAAATCTTCTATAAAATGTTTTATAACGAAAAATGATGAATTAGAATTATGGCATAGACGCTTAGGCCACGCTAGTACAAAGCTCATCTTAAAACTAGCAAAAAGAGAATTGATTAGAGGATTTCCTAAGTTAAATGGAAATTTATCTTCATTATGCTCTCCATGCCAAAAAGGCAAATTTACTAAGTCATCTTTTAAAAGCAAAAACGAAATTTCTACATCAAAACCTCTGCAATTAATTCATATGGATCTTTTTGGTCCCGTTAACACTGCGAGTCTTGGTGGTAGATTATACACTTATGTTCTCATAGATGACTATTCTAGATATTGTTGGACTTTATTTCTCTCCTCCAAATCTGATGCGTTTTGCGAATTTTCAAATTATGTACTCGCATTCAAAATGAATTAGATTTAAAAATAAAATGCATTCGCTCAGATCATGGAGGTGAATTTGAAAATGAAAATTTTAAATCTTTTTGTGACATGTTAGGTATTAAGCATGAGTTCTCTGCTCCACGCACACCTCAACAAAACGGTGTTGTAGAACGGAAAAATAGGACAATACAAGAACTTGCACGCACAATGCTATCTGAATATAAATTACCTAAGTATTTTTGGGCAGAAGCTGTAAGCACTGCATGCTATGTAATGAATAGAGTTATGCTTCGCCCATCATTAACTCTCACACCATATAAACTCTACTATCACAAGAAACCTAACGTATCGTATTTTAGAGTATTTGGATGTAAATGCTTCATTCTTAATACAAAAGATTCTTTAGGAAATTTTGACGAAAAATGCGATGAAGGAATATTTCTTGGTTATTCTTCAACTAGTAAAGCATATAGAATATTTAATAAAAGATCAAGCAAGGTTGAAGAGCCAATTAATGTCAGATTTGATGAGTTTGTTCCATGTGCAGAAAAAGCTCCCTACAGGTACCGATGATGAACCTTTGCCATCCTTGGAGCACGACGAAGAAGAACCGTCCAAAGAAGAGGAGGAGAAGTCAAAAGAAGATGAATATGTACCTCCAAGCATTCTAAACTTCTCCAAAAATCATCCAAAGGAGCTAGTCATTGGGGAACCTTCTACTGGGGTAAGAACTCGGTCCTCTCTTCATGAAACATTTTCAAATATTTGCTTTGTGTCTGAAATTGAACCTAAAAACGTTTCCACCGCTTTAAATGACGAATTTTGGTTTTTGGCAATGAATGAAGAGTTAGGACAATTTGAAAGAAATAAAGTTTGGAATTTAGTAGAAAGACCATCTAATCATCCAATTATTGGCGTAAAATGGATTTTTAAAAATAAGCTAGATAGTGAATCTAGGATTGTAAGAAATAAAGCACGCTTAGTTGCTCAAGGCTATTCACAAATCGAGGGGATAGATTTTGAAGAAAAGTTTGCACCCGTAGCTCACTTAGAATCTATACGAATATTTTTGGCATTTGCGAGTTTTAAAAGAATAAAATTATTTCAAATGGATGTTAAAAGTGCTTTTTTAAACGGGTTCATTAAAGAAGAAGTTTATGTAGAACAACCCCCCGACTTCATAAATGAAAGATTTCCAAATCATGTTTACAAATTAGAAAAAGCGCTTTATGGTTTAAAACAAGCGCCCCGTGCCTGGTATGATCGTCTTACATCATTTTTGTTAGAGCACGGTTATGTTATGGGAAGTGCAGACAACACACTCTTCATTAAGCATAAAAATAACGAATTAATTATTCTACAAATATGTGTTGATGACATCATTTTTGGAGCCACTAATGAAGAGTTGTGTAATGAAGTAGTCTTAATAATGAAAAATGAATTTGAAATGAGTCTTGTAGGAGAACTATCATACTTTCTTGGTTTTCAAATTTCACAAAGAACTGATGGTATTTTTCTGTGTCAATCAAAATATGTTCACGATATGCTTAAACGATTTGGATTTGAAAATCTTAAACAAGCTTCTACTCCTATGAGTGCTTCTTTAAAACTAGGAAAAGATGAATCTGGAATTTCTATTGATCAAACGCTATATAGAGGAATGATAGGTTCTCTTCTTTATTTAAGTGCATCTAGACCAGATATAATGTTTGCCGTATGTTTATGTGCTCGCTTTCAAGCCGATCCAAAAGAATCTCATTTAAAAGCGGTAAAACGTATTTTTCGTTATCTAATAGGGTCATCTAAACTAGGATTATGGTACCCACATAATGACTCTTTCACACTCCACGGATATTCCGATTCGAACTACGCCGAGTGCTCACTAGATAGAAAAAGTACTAGCGGTACGTGTCACTTTTTAGGACCCTCTTTAGTTGCTTGGTCTAGTATAAAACAATCTTTGGTTGCACTCTCCACCACGGAGGCCGAATATATTGCACTTGGTAGTTGTTGTGCACAAGCGCTATGGATGAGCCAAACACTAGAGGACTTTGGATTTCATCTAAAAAACATAGATCTTAAATGTGACAACAAAAGTGCAATAAACCTCACATATAATCCCGTACACCATTCTAGATCCAAACACATCGACGTTCGTCATCATTTCATTAGGGATCACATTAAGAAAGAGAATGTAAAAGTAAGCTTCATTGGGATGGACTCTCAACTTGCTGACATATTTACTAAACCCCTTCCCGATGCAAGATTTTGATTATTACGACTTGAATTAGGTGTCCTAGATCTTTCAAGTTAAAACATGCTTACTAATGCTATTTTCTTCATTTTTAACCATCAAAAACATTTCCAAAAATTCTGTAAATTCAGCATGAAACTACTAATGGGACACCTAATCAAGTTCAAGCATCAAAATTTTCAAAACCCTAAAAAATCACTTACTGTTTCCCGCGCTAGCGCTAGCGCTAGCGCCGGCGCTAGCGTCGAGTTTCGAATTTCCGTGTTTTTAAAATTTCTAAAAATTCCTACAAATATTTTGATCTATATGTCCTATTTGGCTTTTGCACATCTGTTTTTCTTTTCTTTTTGAAAAATCAAATACAAAAATAGAAAACCAAATTACAAAAAAACAATGTTTTTCATTTTGTTTTTGTGTGTCATTTTTTCTGCGAAAATCAAATACAAAACTACAAAAACAAAACAAATTACAAAAAATATGTTTTTCCTTTGTTTGCTTTTGTTGTTTCCTTTGTTTAAACTTCATCTTTTTGCAAAAATCAAAAATTACAAAAGCAAAAATTACAAAAATTTGCTTTTATTTGCTAAAATCAAATACAAAAATATAAAACTTTAAAACTATCAAAAAAAAACTCTATGATTCTTTTCTTGTAAAATCAAGCATGATTTAATCTACTATTTAGAAATTCTACAATGTTACAATTTTTTTCTCTTCAAACTACTTTGGACATTGTCTTTCTTCATGCTTTGATATATCTATTCATATGTGCATCAATTATAGTTTAAAAGTTGTGTAGGATCAAGCTTAGCATGCCTCTAAGTATGAGAAATGCTTTATGTTTGATAATGATATTTATTCACTCACCTTTTTTTGGCATTGTCTACATATGCATTTAATCTAAGAATGCTTGTGTATGTTTTGTATTAGTATAAATAAATTAAAATTGCACAAGTATCTTACTTACACTCCTTTTGCACTCTTAAAAATTAAGAAAAGTGGTTCTATTTTTTCTCATAAAATCTATTGATTTGCAAAACAAGTGTATTCGGAGATCTTTGTACAAAACAAAATTATAAAATAAATGGCAAAGATAACTCCACCAAGCACTACTTGAACCTCCTGATAAGTCTTAATGAGCATTGTGAGGTTGAGCACCTTGGAAAGAATAATAAAGTATCTTGTGCAAATCAACTCTTTCTTTCAAAAATAAGAAAAACCACTTTCTCTTAAAGTACACCGGATCACAAGTCTCAAAATTCAAAATAAAATATGTGATCCCCCAAGCACTACTTTGCACCCTGATAAGTCGTGATAAGCATTGTGTGTGCAAAGCACCTTGGTAGTTGTACATTTTTTTGTGCATTAAAGTGTGTGGAAGTAATCTTATTTGTGTTTTATTGTGCTTCTTACTTTACATATTACTTGTATTTTGATTAAAACATTTGTTTACTCTCCTCAAATTTACACTTATGTGCACATCATTATCTTCCATAACACTTCTTCTCATGAGTATTGGATCCTAATGCTAATTCAATATTATTTTTTCTTTATGAAATGCACTAGATAACCTAGCATGTGTTCTACAATGTTTTTGTATGTTTTTGAAATTAAAAATTAAAGTAACATTGTGGTCATCTCTTTTTGATAAACATTACTTCATGCTTGGTTATTCTAAAATTTAAAACTGCAAAATGATTTCCAAAAACATCATTTTTTTGTGATCTTTACCACATATTTTTTGGATTATCATTACTATTTGCTATAAGTCTTCCGCATCTTAACCATATAAGTGTTTTTTACCTTGCGCTTTCATGCTTACTTCATATCTTGTATTATTTGCATCATCACTTATTCTTAAAAATTTCTATCTTTCATTAAGTGATAGATTTCCTTGGAACACTTTTTATTGGTTACCTCAAACATAAAAATCTTTTATGCTAAAAACTCTGAAATTTTGTAATAACTCTGATCTATTTCAATGAAATACAATTCTAAATCTCCTTATCATTTACCTAAAAAGCTCGATCATGCCTTATCTTTTATTTACACATTTTTAGTGCTTTGTTTCCCTACCCACTTTTGCTAATAACAAAGGGGGAGAACTAACATGATAAAATGCAAAAGGGGGAGAACTAACATGATAAATATAACCCGCTATCAAAAACCCAACATGACAAATTAAGATGATAGCTTACATATTAGGGGAGCATTCACTTAGGGGGAGCATGTATTTAGGGGGAGCAAGTCTAACATGCTAGAATCAATTATTATCCTAAGTCATCACTCTCACACACACACAAGTATAGTTTCATCATGCTTATCTATTAATGCTTTGATTTATCATTAATGGATTTGTTATTATCAAAAGGGGGAGTTTGTTGGAACATGGTCTTCCGCATCTCCTAGGTTTGAGAATAACAAATCTTATGTGTATTTGATCTTGTGTGTTCAAGTGTGCAGGTTAGCATAGTCCACATGACTCAAGGAGTACTCATGATGTCTGCCCCCAAAATTGAGGCCAAAATTCGAAGAGACTCACTAGCGCCGACGGTAGCGCTAGCGCCCGACGCTAGCGTTGATCTGCGCGATTCCGGCATCGTTTTTAGAAGGAGCTAGCGCCCGGCGTTAGCTACTAGCGCTGGCGGTAGAATGGCGCACAAGAGGCATGGAGCAATATGTTGCCACGGATTGAAGATCCTGCCGCGCAAAACGTTTCCTAATCCGGGCTAGCGCCGGCGGTAGCGCTAGCGCCGGCGGTAGCGCTTGGGCTATAAAAGGACCCCCTCTCCTCTTGTTTTCGTACACCAACTGCATACACCTCAGAGAGAGAGTACTAGAATTCCAGAGGCCTATCTTGGCCGAAATTTGAGGTCCCGGCAAAGCTCTGCCAACTTCTGAAGGAGGATTCCATCACGCCGAAGCCAAACGAAGTCCGCTTCGACAAACGCTGATTCTACAGCGGATCTTCACCTCCATATTAAGAAGTTCATCTTAAGGGAAGTTTTTATTATTTTATTTATCTTTCTTTGTAAACGGTAGTGAAATCGCCTCGTGCTGGCGACTAGGTCTGGGGTAGGACTTAGGGCTGAAAATCGCCTCGTGTTGGCGATTAGATCTAGGTTAGGTCTAGGGGGTGCTCGAGGCCACATCCGGGGAAGGATTGGCTAGAGAGGCTTGAGGCCGAATCCGGGAAGGAGGAGGCTAGGGCCACCGGTTCGTGGGGAAGCGAGTCGGGATAGAAAACAAAAAGAGCTTTTTTATTATTCGCCTCCGATCTCTAGCGTCATCGTGATCAAGTTTTGTAAAACATATTTATCATTAATAAAGCTTGTCTCCTTTTTGTTTTACTTAACACTTATTTCATGTCTTTAATCTTGCAATAATTCCAAGTTTTTAAATATAATCTAAAGTTTTTGAAAACCCTTATTCACCCCCCCCCCCCCCCCGTTCTAAGGGCGCCGACCGATCCAACAAAAATAAACAAAAATCTTAACGAAAGGTCAGAACCGAATGGTTCCCCCATGGGTTGTCTCCCAAGAAGCCCTTTTGTTTACTGTCCTTAAGGTGGACCAAATACCTATATTAAGCATAGTTCATAAAGTGCAGAAGTTCTAAAGAAGAGTTCACAAACACAAATATCACAGAACAAGAAAAATTAAATCAGCTATACGCACTTTTGTAGTGCACATCTCCAGTGGCTCATAGGCTGGAGGTGAAAGCTTTAGGGCCAAAATTGGTTTCACCCAATTTTTCCCTAGCCTCCACCATCTTGCTATTTTGGAGAGAAGCAGAGCGTGCACCACGCAATAGTCTTTCCTGTTTGCGATTCTCCACTGTTGGAGAGCGCCATCGTTGATAGTCATCAGAATTTCCCACCTTGGTGGTGGGTGGCATCACTTCCGTTGCCGCAGTGGCAGCTGGATCAGCCCACGAGATAGAGCGTTTAAGTAGTTTATTACACAGTTTATTGCAAAATGAAAATGGGACGTTGTCCCGAGTTGCGTTTGGCTCAACAGTCTCAGAAATGAAGCTCTCCTCCCTCTCGAAGTCATCTTCTTTCCGATAGTCAACTTCATCTTCTTCTCCACTCGACAACTTCTCTTCCTTTTCTTCCTCCAAAGATCCTTTTTCCTCCCTAATTGCTGCATTACTAAGAGATTCATTAATAATAAAATCGGGAGAGTGAATCAATGTTTTAGTTGCAGTTTTGGGGCAAGTAGGGGGTGTTACCTTACATGGTAAGATGACACACCCCGCGGAGAAGTCCAAAGTGGCACCGCTCTCTTTCAAGAACGATACTCCCAAGATGGGAATGGATTGATTCTCACGGGGTCCCAATACTTGGAAATGGCGATCACCACTGTCCCCTCGATTACAACTTCAACATTTCTCACTTCTCCCTCCACCTGAATGACAGTCCCATTCGCTAGCACTAAGGATTTCCGGTCATCCGTGTTCATTTCAAGATGCATTTTAGCAATGTTATGCAGTGCAAGGACGTTGCGGGATGAACCGGAGTCAAACAGGGCAGCAGTTTCGACATTATTTATGGAGCAAGTGATTACCAACTCACTTGGGTTACTCAATTCTGCATCGGTGAGACTCTTCCCTTGATTGAGTGGGTTCTTTTCAGTGTTGCTGGGAAGGGTCCCTTGCGAACGCTCAGTTAGCAGTTGAGCCAATTGGCCCCATTGCGTCTCCAAGTTTCGCATGGACGCAGTTTGGTTAACCATATTCAAGTTAGCGGCCTGCATAAACCTCTCCATCATTTCTTCTAAGTTGCTCTTCTTAGGAGCTGGAGCACCTTGATCATAACTCGGTTGAGGTGGCCGCGGTTGGCTACCAGAGGCTTGAGCATCAAATTGATGCGAGCCTCCTTGCCATCGTTGGCTAGGAACATTTTGTTTCCAAGAGAAGTTCAGATGACTCCTCACACCCGGGTTATAAACATTATTAAAAGGGGCTCCGCGGTTTTGATCATTAATATAATTAACACTTTCACCATAAGATACTTCGTTAGGTTGCTCACCTGTGGGACACTCATATGCGTGATGCCCCGGGCTTCCACAACCTTGACAGGAGATAACCATCACTGGGGAAGAAGGGAGGGGAGGCCTCTTAAGCAGCATCGCACTTTCATAAGGTGTTGATGCCATCTCAGCGGATGCACCAGATGTGCTCACGTCAAAGAGTCCTCGAGCATTCCTTGGAGTGTTTCTTCCAGCAGTCCAAAATGAGCTATGAATGGTGGTGTCTTGGAGGATCCGCAATGCGTCTTCGGGAGTGTGGTTCATCAGATTTCCACCTGCAGATGCATAAATCATGGCCCTAAAGTTAGGCTCAATTGCAAAGTAAAAAATTTCCACTATGGTCCATAGTTGCAGCTCATGCTGGGGGCATTTCTGGAGAAGGTCCATGAACCTTTCCCATGCTTCTGCGAGAGTCTCCCGATCATGCTGTCGGAAGGTTGCGATCTCCCTCCTCAAGTTTACCACCTTGTCGACACGATGGAACTTCGCCAGAAATTTTGCTTGCAGAGCATCCCAAGTGGTAGCTGTGCCAGGTGGTATGGTGTGGATCCATGTTTTCGCTTTGTCACGGAGGGAGAATGGAAACAGCCGGAGTTTCACAGTTTCATCAGCAATCCCGGCGTAGCGAAATGTCCCGCAAATTTCTGCGAATTCAATCAAGTGAAGATGGGGGTCTTCATTGACTAACCCAGAGAATTGGGCCTGGTTGCGGATCATATTCAGGATGGTCGGCTTTATCTCAAAGTTGTTATTTGTGATGGCCGGGCCGAATCCAGGGTACACACTCCCAACAGTGGGCGTAGTGTAATCTCTCATGGACCTGGGTCGTGGCCTAGCCACTTCATTCTCGTCAGCAGCCTGACCACCTCCTGGTGCATTTCCCACCACGGGATCGATCTGATTTACATTAGCATCCATGGTGACAGCAGCACGGAGATGCGCATGTAGGGTACGCTCTATTTCAGTGTCAAAAGCTGCAAAGCCACCGAGATCTCGTCTGTTCATACACACACCACAACACAAAAGAAGAAAATAAAAAACAAGAATAACTTTAAACTAATTTCCCGAGAAGGGAGAATCATACACGCTTGCAATCCCCGACAACGGCGCTAACAACTTGAAGCGCGATTTCAGCACTGCTAATTAGCAAGCGCGAAATGCGGTACGATGACAGTGCACCGGTCGTTGTCAAGTAATAAAAGTAGGGAGAAACTCCTCGAATATTGTTCTCAAAGGAATGCAAGTTGGGTAGTATGATTTGCCTACTAGGGAAACTCTTTTAAAGATTCTAAAACACTTAATAAAAAAGGGGGGGGGGGTTTCAAAGTTGTTTTTGTTGGATCTTGTGGCGCCCTTAGAGGGGGGTGAATAAGGGAAATTTAAAACTTTGATACTTTTTGTAAGAAACGAAACAATATATGAATATAGAGACAAATAATTGAATTTAAAAACAAGATTTTATTTCATCAAAAATAATGAGTAGAAATAATTCCAATAAAGCTTGGAATCAAAGGCTTACAATTTATAAAATCTCTTGTCTCTTTTCACCGGTCCTTCTCCTAAGGACCGGTTGGCTATAACCTATATCTCTCAGATATAGACACTAGCCTCCCCCTAAATCAAATCTTGATCTAGACGCAACACACACGACGGCGATTTTCTCCCAAGCCACACAAGGACTTGATACCGCACACAAGACGATGATTTACCCTAGACCACACAAGGATCTAACACCACACACAAGGTGATGATTTCCCCTAAGCCTCACATGGACTTAGACACCGCACACACGGCGATGATTTTCCCAAACCAATTACAATTTATGAAATGGAAAAATGTAAATACAATATATGAAACTAAAACTCCCTCAAGAAGAGCTCTGAAGATGATGGTCGACCAATGGGAAGATCTTCAATCTCGAACGTACGGTCAAATCTCCTTCGCTCTTGAAAATGTACTGGACCAAGGAAGTTCGTCTGGAATCTGCTCTGGAAATCAAGGCTCCTTCAACATGCTAAAATCTCTGAAATCCGTGGCTTTTATAGAGCTTTTCATAACTGCCAGCTATCGCGCGGCGATATCGATATCGCCCTGCGATATCGCTGAAACGTGGCTGGACAACGTGGGCAGTTACACGGAACGTGGCTGATCGTGTGTTGTCGCGCGGCGATAGCGATATCGCCCCGCGATAGCGATGTAACGTGGCTTCGCGCGCGACAACGGGTGGAACATGGCTGACGTCAGCAACAACCGTTGATGCTATTGCCTGGCGATAGAGTTAACGCCAGCGATACTGTGATTTTCGTTTTCTTCATTGATCTGCTCAGCCAATCCTTAGTACATAAAATATCTGTTATCTGCACACCATTAATCAAATATAGGATCAAATACATTCGGGATTTGTTATTCTCAAACCGGACGAGTGCGGAACGCATGCTCCTACAATCTCCCCCTTTTGATAATAACAAATCCTTATAAAAGAAATCAAATAAATCCTATACAGATATTGAAAAGTATATTTTGTGTCTACAAGTGTGAACATATGATCTCCATGATCTCCCCCTTAATATGATGTCCCCCTTAATATTAGCTCCTTCTAAAAATATTTTCTCATATAAATTCCCCGACATATAAACTCCCCCTACATGTATGCTCCCTGTATTAATTAAGTAATTTAAGTGATTTAAGTGATTTCATTTAATTGATTTTCTCTTATCTTCTCCCCCTTTGATATTATCAAAAGAGGGTGGGGTATTGAAGAGGCAATAGATTAGGAATTGAGTAGCAAATGCAGAAGCGTAAAGAAATGAGAGAGTTATCAAATAGTAAAGGAATTTTGAAAACAAGAGGAGTAGAATATCAACAATGATAAACATGGAGTAGGATTACAATGAAATTTGGAATATAATCATGGAAGAAGTTGTGACATGTGGAAAAAGTATGAGTATAATTTGAACATTGAAAATAGTCAAGCTAAGATATCCAAATCAATAAGACAGATGAAAGAAAAAAGAGAAACTATTTCCGGTCCAATTCTCATAAGAAGAAATTTTATATATAACAATGAAGTGTAGTAGTGATACTTTGAAAAAGAATACATATGAATATATTTAAAATATATATGATCATGGAATTGTTAAACATAACATGAATATACATAAAGCCAAACCTATGAACTTACCGAAACTTTGCAAGTATATAAAAAGACATTTTTTTTGCATAACAAGACACTTTACAATTCTTTCCAAGGTGCTTAACCTCACAGTGCTCATTAAGACTTATCAGGAGGCTAAGTAGTGCTTGGTGGAGGATCCTTTCAATATTTTAATTTTTCTTTCAGAATTTTTTTTGGCAAAATATAAGTTTTGCATTTGAATTTTTTTTTTAATATTGATGTATGTAAAGGATCTCCGAATTCACTTGCATGAAAAAAATTGTATAATTTGAATAAGTGCAAAGTAGCAAAGTTGAAGGCAGCATTTATGAAATGTATTTTGTTATGTTCGAGCAATCATGATGTATGTATATATTAAATTTTATTAACATGTAAATGCAAAGTAAGTGTTTGTGATTGCTCATTGTCATAGATAAAAAATTTCTTATACTTAGAGGCATGCGGAACAATTTTACTCAATTTCTAGTCATCAAAAGGTATAAGTAGATATCTAAAGCAAGAGAAATTAAGAACAATGTTCAAAGAACTCATAAATTAACAATCACATGTACTAGTTATTGTACCATGATAACTATCCAAAATTACTAGTGTAATACTAGAAACATGGTTGTAAAAAGACAGCTCAGAAGTTGACTGAAAAATGAAGGAAAATGGATATCGCCCGGCGACAGTGATAACGCGGGGCGACAGTGGTTTTTTATATAAAAAGCGAAAAATTGGAAAGACAAGTCTAAGATTCTCATTTGACCGACCCTAGACTGCTGGAGTTCGTCTTCCTTCTCCGAAAGCCCTAAAAACTCTAAAAGGTATGCCTTTAGATCTCTTTCAAATTTGTATTGTTTTCAAAAATAATAATAGATCTAGAATCTTGATGATGAAAGAAGATAGATCCATGGAAATAAATTTTATTTTGATCATACATTGTAGATCTTAAATATTTTGAAGTAAAAAGGCTTTTTATGAAAAATAAGCATTAATGTTGAATTTTTTGTTGTAGATCTACAATGTTTGTGCAAGTTTATTTTTTATTTTTCTTGTTAAATTTGAGACCACAGAAAACGAAGTAATGTAATCAAAAATAGCAAGAAGAATTGATTTTGGAGATATCGCCCGGCGACAGTACTGTCGCCAGCGGTAGTGAACAATACCGAAATTTTTAATTTTAGATTTCTGAATTTTTTTTCTTTATTTCATAATAGGAAATGGCATCATCATCTCGTGCCAGGAAATCTACCAGCAACAGCCCTCACTCCTCATTCCAATCATATTCTGGTATTGAGAACGCATCAATCGGTGTTCCAAAATGTTTGGATGGATCTGTGCTACCACATATATATGAGTGTTTGGTTGAGGTAGATATAATGTCCCTCATCATACCGGATATGTTCTCCTCGTGGTTTGTTAGAGAATTTTATAATAACTTAGAAGACCCGAAAAATACGGGTTTGAATGGAGGCATAAAGTCTTAAATTCAAGGAGGGGAAATAGAAATCACCCATGAAGATCTCAGAAATGAATATGGTCTTGAAACTTGTGAAGACAATATGATTGATATCGTGGAAAATTACCGAAAGGATCGGGATTGGACATGTTTGAATCAAGCGCTTCATGGGAAGAATAATGGTGGTTTGATTCAAGATATCACATCACTTAGTCGCGATGCTTTTATCGTGCAAGAGATATTAAGGAATACGATTATGATAAAGAGCGGAGATACAAGGAAGATCACGGCTCAATTGAGCTTGGTGACTTACTATATATTGGAAAAAGTGAAGTTCGATGTGGCTGACTTTGTCTTATCCATTATACGATATACGTATAAGATGAAGCATCCTCTTAGGAGGAAATTGAATACACTCCCATTAGGAAGTGTTATTCAAAGGCTCATATATAATAAATATGGATGGATAGACCAAGAAATCTTCATCAACGATTGTGTCCCTGCTATACATACTATCACAGAACCAGCTAGAGTTCCCTCTCCTAGAGCAACAACTTCTTCAAGACAACCACTCCGAAGAGGAGGGTCTTTACGTGAAAGAATAGAAGATCTAAGTGATTCGGTTGAGGAGATTAAAGAAGAACAAAAGCGAAGCAATTCGGGTATCAGAAAATTTATGAAGTTTCTAGTCAAGGGGCTGAAGCTAAAACCAACGCCGGAAGAAGAGAGAGAATGGGATCCTCCACGTCATTCAATAAGGCGAACCCAAAGAGCTAGAGAACCTACACCGATCTCTAGTGATGATATTGCTGCTTCTGAAGAAAATCTGGATGAGTGATAGATTTAGTGCTGTGGATGTAATAGTATTTATGCTTTGAAGAAGTATGAGATATCGCCCGGCGACATCACTGTCGCCCAGCGATAGTGAAAACTCTATCTTTGATCTGTTTTTCTGTTATGGTTTTATCATATGCATTTGAAAAACTCTATCTTTGATCTGTTTTTCTGTTCTGGTTTTATCATATGCATTTTGATGATAATTTGACTTTGTTTTGTGATAGTTTGTTTAATTACATATTTATCAGAGTAAATAATTTAATAATTTTTGATAACACATAAGAATTAAATATATGTAATTTCCAGAAAAAAAATTTTAAGATTTATATTTCTAAGATTCCAAGTTCTAATCTTAAAATAGAAAAGCGTGAATCATTAAGTGGTTTTGTAAAAATATCCGCTAATTGTGAATCCGTTCTTATGAAGTTGATTTTTACATTACCCTTCTTAATATGATCCATTATAAAATGATGTCAGACATCTATATGCTTAGATCTAGAGTGTAATACGGGATTATTAGTTAAGTCTATAGCACTTTTATTATCACACTTTAATTCTACACTACTCTGTTGTATGCCAAAGTCTTCTAATGTTTGTGACATCCAAAGAGCTTGGGCACAACAACTACCTAGTGCAATATATTCAGCCTCGGTAGTAGAGAGGGCAACAGAATTCTGTTTCCTACTCAACCAAGAAATAAGTGAAGGGCCGATAAAATGACAGGTGCCACTAGTGCTTTTTCTATCTAAAGAACATCCCGCATAATCTGAATCCGAAAAGCCATGTAAAATAAAGGAATCATTATGAGGATACCACAATCCTAATTTAGATGTTCCTATAAGATATCGAAAGATGCGTTTCACCGCTTTTAAATGTGACTCTTTAGGATTAGCCTGAAATCTAGCACATAAACAAACGGCAAACATAATATCAGGTCTAGATGCGGTTAAATATAATAAAGATCCTATCATGCTTCTATAAAGGGTTTGGTCAATTGAAACTCCACATTCATCTTTTCCTAATTTTAGTGAAGCACTTATAGGAGTGTTTGCATGCTTAAGATTTTCAAATCCAAATTTTTTTAACATATCATGAATATATTTGAATTGACATATAAAAATACCATCATGTTATTGTGTAATTTGAAAACCTAGAAAATACGAAAGTTCTCCTACCATGCTCATTTCAAATTCATTTTTCATAATTTGAACTATTTCATTACACAACTCTTCATTAGTGGCTCCAAAAATAATATCATCAACATAAATTTGCAAAATAACTAAATCATGATCAACTTGCTTAATGAAGAGTGTAGAATCGACACTTCCTATTTTATAATCATGCTTTAACAAATATTGAGTTAGTCGATCATACCAAGCACGAGGCGCTTGTTTTAATCCATAAGACACTTTATCTAATTTATAAACATAATTTGGATATTTCTCATTTATAAAAGCAGGGGGTTGTTCGACATAAACCTCTTCTTTTATATACCCGTTTAAAAATGCGGTTTTGACATCCATTTGAAATAATTTAAATCTCTTAAAACAAGCAAATGCAAGAAATATCCTAACCGCTTCTAATCTTGCTACGGGTGCAAAAGTTTCATCAAAATCCACCCCTTCAATTTGTGCATAACCTTTTGCAACTAATCTGGCTTTATTTCTAATAATTCTAGATTCACTATCCAATTTATTTTTGAAAATCCACTTAACTCCAACGACAGGATGATTTTTGGGTCGTTCTACAAGATTCCAAACCTTATTACGTTCAAATTGATTAAGTTCTTCATTCATAGCTAAAAACCAAAATTCATCATTTAAAGCGGTGGAAACATCTTTTGGTTCTATTTCAGAGACAAAACAAAGGTTTGATAATAAAACATGTAACGATGAACGAGTACTAACCCCTTTTTGCGGATCTCCAATGATAAGCTCCTTTGGATGATCCTTTGAAAATCTCAAGTCACTTGGAGGCACATATTCATCTCTTTCTTCTTCTTCTCTAGCTTCTTCTTCTCTTTCTCCTTCTCTTTCTTCTTCTTTTTCTTCTTCATTTTCTCCAAGTTCTTCATCATCATTCTCCACCGAAGGAAGGGGTTCATCTTCTTTTCCTGTAATTTTCTTTTCTACACATGAAGCAAACTCATCAAACCTAACATGAATAGATTCTTCAACTATTTTTGTTCTTTTATTAAAAATCCTATAGGCTTTACTATTTGAAGAATAGCCAATAAAAATACCTTCATCACATTTTTCATCAAATTTTTCTAAGGAATCTTTAGAATTCAAAATAAAACATTTACAACCAAAAACTTTGAAATATGAAACATTTGGTTTTTTACTAAAAATTAATTCATAAGGAGTTAATTTTAAAATAGGGCGAAGCATTACTCTATTAATTACATAACATGCCGTACTAACTGCTTCAGCCCAAAAAGATTTTGGTAATTTAAATTCAGATAGCATCGTACGGGCTAACTCTTGAAGAGTTCTATTTTTCCTCTCCACTACACCATTTTGTTGTGGTGTGCGTGGAGCGGAAAATTCATGTTTAATTCCTAACTCCGTACAAAAAGAAATAAACTTTTCATTTTCAAATTCTCCTCCATGATCCGATCGTATGCGTTTAATTTTTAACTCAAATTCATTTTAAATACGCAAACATAATTTTGAAAATTCTGAAAATGCATCGGATTTGGAGGTTAAAAATAAAGTCCAACAAAAACGAGAATAATCATCCATTAATACAAATGTATATTTTCTACCTCCTAAGCTAGAAATTCCAATTGGCCCAAATAAATCCATATGTATTAATTGAAGTTGCCTAGTGTTAGAAATAATATTTTTACTTTTAAAGGATGATTTTGAAAATTTTCCTTTTTGGCAAGGCACACATAGTGAAGAAGATAAATTTCCATTTAACAATGGTAAACCTTTAATTAATTTATCTTTTGAAAGTTTTGTAATTAACTTGGCACTAGTATGTCCAAGTCGCCTATGCCATAAATCTAATTCATCATTTTTTGATAAAAAACATTTTAAAATAGAATTTGAAAAATCAAGAAATTTAATCATATATACATTATGACATCTAGGTGCGGTAAAAACAATTTCATTCGTTTTAGAATTAATAATTTTGCACAAATTTGTAGAAGATTCAAATAAAACATTTAAACCCTTATCACATAATTGACTAATAGAAATCAAATTATGCTTTAATCCTTCTACAAATAGAACATTTGAAATTGAAAAATTTTCGTTACCCACAACTCCGATGCCGATGATTTTTCCTTTTCCATTGTCTCCGAATGTAACAACTCCTCCTTTCTTCATCTCCAGGCTAAGGAACTTCTCTTTATTGCCTGTCATGTGCTTTGAACAACCCGAGTCCAAGTACCACATGTCCTCTTTGTCCTTAGCCTGCCAACACACCTAGAAAGAAGAGGTGAGTAAAGATCTGGTTACCCAAGTGGTTCCATCCTTAGTATAGGTAGAAGCCTTAGGCACTCAGATTTGTTTAATTTTACTTTTTCCTATCCTCCAGCAAGAGTCCGTAGTGTGACCAAATCTATTGCATTTGGCACAAGTAATGTATTGAGAAGAGTATAATTTTTCTGGACTTTTACTGGATGAGGATGCTTTATTAGACAGTTTATTAATTTCAGAATTTTTAAATACAGAATTTTTGGATTTTTCGCTGTCGCCGGCGACATTGGTTTGGACACTTGTTTCGGATGTGTCCTAACTTCTTGCAGTGATAGCACTCCGGTGGCGGTCTCTCTTCCTCCTCATCGCCTTCCTTTCCTTTTTTTTCCTAAAAGTCTCCTTCTTAAAATACTTCTTAAACGAATTTCTCCTCTCTGGATTTTTCATAAATTTTCTAAATTTTCTAACAAATAAACTTTCCTCATCTTCTTCTTCCTCCTCAGAATCACTAGTTTTTTTCCTTCTTAGATCTTAGAGCCAATCCCTTCTTCCTTGGCTCCATATACTCTTGTTGTTGAATTTTCAATTCAACTTCATGAGTTTTCAAGTTCCCAATGAGGCTCTCCAATTGTAAGGTCTTAAGATCATGTGACTCGGAAATTGCAGTCACTTTAGGATTGAATTTCGGGGGAAGTGATCTTAAGATTTTCCTTACTAAGTCTCCATTTGAGAACACCTTTCCTAGCACCTTTGAGTCGTTCACAATTTTTGTGAATCGTGTGTACATCGTATCAATCTCTTCATCTACCTCCATTTTGAACCTTTCAAATTCAGACTCCAGTTGAAATAGCTTTGAGTCCTTTACCTGCGAAGTACCTTCATGAGTGATTTCTAACATATTCCAAATTTCAAATGCAGTATTACAAGCACAAACTCTATTAAATTCAGTGCGATCTAGTGCGCAAAATAAAGCATTCATGGCTTTTGCATTGTTCTTACATTTTAATTTATCATTGTCATCCCACTTGTCTTTGGGCTTATCCATAGTTACATCTCCTACAACAAATGTTGGAGAAGTGTAACTAGATTCTACCATATTCCAGACTTCTATATCTAGCGCAATTAGAAAACAACGCATACGTGTTTTCCAATAATTATAGTCTGTGCCCGTGAATAAAGGTGGTCTACTTATGCCTTGCCCCTCAACGAACACATGATCGTTGTGCGTCATTACTCCTGGTGGTAAAACCGTTTTGGAGTAACCTGGCTCTGATACCACTTGTTGGATCTTGTGGCGCCCTTAGAGGGGGGGGGGGGTGAATAAGGGAAATTTAAAACTTTGATACTTTTTGTAACAAACGAAACAATATATGAATATAGAGACAAATAATTGAATTTAAAAACAAGATTTTATTTCATCAAAAATAATGAGTAGAAATAATTCCAATAAAGCTTGGAATCAAAGGCTTACAATTTATAAAATCTCTTGTCTCTTTTCACCGGTCCTTCTCCTAAGGACCGGTTGGCTATAGCCTATATCTCTCAGATATAGACACTAGCCTCCCCCTAAATCAAATCTTGATCTAGACGCAGCACACACGACGACGATTTTCTCCCAAGCCACACAAGGACTTGACACCGCACACAAGACGATGATTTACGCTAGACCACACAAGGATCTAACACCATACACAAGGTGATGATTTCCCCTAAGCCTCACACGGGCTTAGACACCGCACACACGACGATGATTTTCCCAAACCAATTACAATTTATGAAATGGAAAAATGTAAATACAATATATGAAACTAAAACTCCCTCAAGAAGAGCTCTGAAGATGATGGTCGACCAATGGGAAGATCTTCAATCTCGAACGTACGGTCGAATCTCCTTCGCTCTTGAAAATGTACTGGACCAAGGAAGTTCGTCTGGAATCTGCTCTGGAAATCAAGGCTCCTTCAACATGCTAAAATCTCTAAAATCTGTGGCCTTTTATAGAGCTTTTCATAACAGCCAGCTATCGCGCAGCGATATCGATATCGCCCTGCAATATCGCTGAAACGTGGCTGGACAACGTGGGCAGTTGCGCGGAACGTGGCTGATCGTGTGCTGTCGCGCGGCGATAGCGATAGCGCCCCATGATAGCGCTGTAACGTGGCTTCGCACGCGACAACGGGTGGAACATGGCTGAAGTCAGGAGCAACTGTTGACGCTATTGCCTGGCGATAGAGTTAACGCCAGCGATACTGTGATTTTCGTTTTCTTCATTGATCTGCTCAGCCAATCCTTAGTACATAAAATATCTGTTATCTGCACACCATTAATCAAATATAGGATCAAATACATTCGGGATTTGTTATTCTCAAACCGGACGAGTGCGGAACGCATGCTCCAACAGTTTTCCTATGCTATCAACGGAGAAAGAAAATGCGGGCCTAAAGCTCCGCTTCGCTTGTCGGGATGGATGCAACGGCCGCGATGCCGTGCTTCGGTTAGCGGATGGACGAGAAGGCTGGCGGATGAGGGTCGTAGGCACATCATCGCGAAACACGCAACTAGCAATTGCTAGTGCGGAGCACTAAGAGTGGTGGAATGGATGGCGGACTACGACGCTCCTCAAATCTCATAAACCACAAGGATCTCACAAACATGAAATCATTATAACTAAAACATAAGGTTTATGAACATCATCCACAATCGTAAATATATATATAGAGAAACTCTGAAGCAAGCGTAGGGGAAAAGAGTCAACCAAAGCTCGAAGACTATGCTGAAGATTCTCGGCCGGAATCGTATGGTTGTCAAGCCTCGTCCGTCTCGGTCTTCAGTTGCATCCGGGGTCCGGAGGAGCTGTCACCTTCCTCTACTATTACCCGTCTTCTTCGTGGTCTAGCTTGAAGTAGCTCTTGTTCGTCACCTGGAATGCTACGGAAGCTCTCCGTCTATGGCTTTCTTGAGCTCGAGGATGATGGAGGAGGCCAAGGAGGGAGCTTTGGCGGTAGATTTGCAAGCCAAAGGTCACCGGAGCTCCTCCTAGGTCAGGATGGCCGTGGAACAGCGAAGTGGGCGAAAATGGCGGGCTTTAGAAGCTTTTCCCGCGGGTCTCTTCCCCTTCCAGCAGATTTCCTGCTTTAAATACTAAACGGGTAGAATTTTAGTCACGCATGGGCGACCGCACGCCCGTGCGTTGCCCGTGCGTTATTTAACGCGCAAGCAGGCTTTAGGAAGAAGCAGCAGCGCCCGTGCATTTTACTCACGCATGGGCGAATCCGCCCGTGCTTAAAAACGCACGAACAAATTTAGATTGGCTAGAATATAGGCGAAACAGGCGATCTTGCGTTTCCTTCGCGCACGAGCGATCCGCCCGTGCGTAAAAACGCACGATCAAATTCAGATCACCGGTTTTCTCCCCAGATGAAGGCGCACGACCGCAACTGTCCGTGCGTCAAGAAAACGCATGACCGTGCGATATTCACACTTATGAATTCTGGGCAAAAGGAGATGATACAAACACCTGCAAGCACAGCAAATCAGCTGGGAATACACCTCCAGCACCAATCAAACATAGAAAAAGGATTGGGGAGCACCATGTGCTTACCCCCAATAACGTGGAGCGCAAATGCACACCACAACGGGCCTAAAAGGAGCATGAAGCACACAAGTGCGCATAAAAGATCATAAGAGAAATAGATGCACTAATAGCTCGATAATGACGCACAAGAGAATGAAAACTAGCCCAGATGAGTCCATAAAAGTGTATATAATTGGGACTCATCAGTGGGTCCAACAAGATCCAAATGCAGTAAGTACAAAATCTTAGGTGAATCACTCTTGGATAAAGATTTAAAACTACTTCTAGTTTGCTTACGTAATTGACAAGCCCTGCAGAGTCCTTCCTTCTTGTATGAACCAGAAGGCAGTCCTCTAACAAGATTGTCCTTAGAAATCTTAGATATTGTTCTAAGGTTAATGTGTCCAAGCCTTTTATGCCATAATTCATTTGTTTTACTTATAGAATTAAATAAGCAAATATCTGAATTGACAGAGTCAAAATTGACTAAATAAATATTTCCATGTCTAATACCAGATAATTCATTTATGTTTTTATTTTTGGTGATAAGAGATAAGGAATGGTTAAAAGTTACCTGATAACCTTCATCACATAACTGGCTTATGCTGATGAGGTTGTGCTTCAGACCCTTGACATAAGCTACCTCTTTGAAGGTGACTGCTCCAACTTTGATTTGTCCATAGCCTTTGGTTTGTCCACAGTTGGAGTCTCCAAAGATCACTTTGGGTCCAAGCTTTGCCTTGTAGTTGCTTAGGTTGGCCTTGTTCCCTGTCATATGCTTTGAGCATCCACTATCCAAATACCATTGTTCTTTTATTTTTGGATAGCCCTGTACCTGCACAACAGAAAAAATAAACTAGTTGTTTTTGACCCAGACTACCTTGGGTCCTTTTGTTTTTCCACAAAATTCTGAAATGAAAGACATCTCAGTCTGATCCTTATAACTTTGTGGATGATATCTCCTTGGAGGAATTATCCATTCAGTAAAAGGATTCTTAGTATATTGAGAATAAGAATTCATTAGATTTTCAGTATGTTTTCCGTTCGACGAATTTGGATGAATTCGTCGATCGCCGTTCGACGAAGTGAAGTGCTTTCGTCGAGCGTCGTTCGAATAATAACTATACTGAAGGTCTGTCTTCAGAGTTCGTCGATCGCCGTTCGACGAAACGAATTGATATCGTCGAGATCCGTTCGACGAATTCTGCTGAATTCCTTTATTCTTAACAGCCTTGCTTGAAATGTTTTCATCTATTTCTACTACCTCTTTGTTCTTAGCAGAAATGAATTTTACTGGTGTAGATAAGATGTTTTTCTTAATCAGATGTGGCTCACTTGATGATGCACCGAAGCCCAATTTTCCACTTAGTCTGGCATTCACTGTGCATGTGATGTCCATCAGTTTGATACTTCTCCCATTTAGAGATTCTTCAAATTTCTTAGCTTCAGACAACTTGTTCTCAATGAGAACAATGTGTTCTCTGGAGGCAGCCAAATCTTTCTTAAGATTGACATTTTCTTCACTTAGTTGGTTCATTTCAGCCAACTGATTTCTGAGAGAGATTATCTCTTTCTCAGATTTGATTAAATCCATACAAAGAGTTCTGAATTCATCTTTGAATTTATTTGAATTGAAATCAAAAGTAGATATTACCTGATCACTGTCAGCTTCAGATTTTGATTCTTCTGAATTGTTTCCCGAGGCATTGATAGCCATCATGTAGAAGTTTCTTTCTTCTTCATCATCACTAGAGCTGGATGATGATGCATATTCTGACTCACTGCTTGAGTCATATATATCCATCAAGCATTGGTCCTTCTCATTTGCATTTTCTTCATCTTCAGAAGAGCTGGATGAATATTCTGATTCGGTCTCACTCCATGTTTCAGCTACAAACCCTCTTCCCTTATGCTTGTGTTTGTGGGAGGAAGGCTTGCTGGAGTGCCTTTTCTCTTCCTTTTTCTTTTCTCTTTTCCTTCTTTTGATTCTCTGGACACTCGGGTAGAATATGTCCAGGTTTCCTGCAGCCAAAACAAATTATTTCTTTAGAATTAGATTTGTCATACATTGGCTTTTCTCTGAATCTTGAATCCTTCTTTCTGAAGTCTTTTCTAGCCATCTTGTAGAACCTTTTGGCTAGTAAGCTCATAAACTCCACTTCTCCTAGAGCGGTATCTTCCTCTTCAGTTGCTTGGAAAGCAATGCTTCTCTCCTTGGATGCTGGAGATGAGGCAGATTGTTCAGCTTCTCTAGTTTTGATAAGCTGCTCATAGGATTTAAGTTTGCCTAACAAGCTCTCAGTGGAGATCTCATTAAGGCTTCTGGCTTCCTTGATTGGCCAGATCCTAGAGTCCCATATGCTGGGGAACCACATATGGATCTTATCATTTACTTCTGTGATAGAGATCACTTTGTCTAAAGATTTCAGCTCATTGATTATGAGACTGAGTCTATTGTACATATCAGCCACTGTCTCAGTTTCTCATTTCTTGAAGTTTTCATACTGAGAAATAAGGTGAGATATTCTATCGTTTCTTTCATCTGCCGATCCTTTAACCATGTTGTTGAGTGAGATCCAGATTTCCCTTGCTGAAGTGCATTCCACAACTTTTTGGAAAATGTCATCTGACATTGTCTGTGCCAAAATATTCATTGCCTTGGCATCTGCACTTCTCTGCTTCTTTTAAGCATCTGTCCACTCAGGTGGTGGAACAATATTGTTGTTAGTTGGTGCTTCAACACTTGTTGTTGCTGTAGGAGCAGGAGGTCCTGTCAAAATAACATTGAAAATATCTTCGTCAATAGAATTCATGTATAATATGATCTTTGCCTTCCATAGTGCAAACTTATTTAGATTGCACATAGGAGGTCGTGTGCTTGAATATTCATTGTTCTGCGCCATGAGTTTTTAAGCAAAAGAAAACTCTAAAATAAATTTAAGATCTAATTGATCTTTTGATTCAGGTGTTAGTCTGTATACAATCAACCAGCCCCTGATACTAATTGAAAGTCCTCTGATATTAGTTGAAAGTAATCTCTGATATCAAAGGAAAGGGAGGTTAGATCTTAAAAATACTCTAGAGGGGTGGGTGAATAGAGTATTAAAAAGTTTTTTCACTTATTTTATAACGGAGTTAAAATAGTGATATATATATGTGTACTGAGTGAGTTATAAAAACAAACACAAAGAGATCACACAGAACAGTGCAGAAAAATAATCACAATCACAGAGGACACAAGGATTTTATAGTAGTTCCCCAATAAACCTGGGTACATCTACTCTTCTACCACCCTTGGTAGGATTCCACTAGGTTTTTGATCAGGTGACCTATCACCAATGGATTTTTGATCAGGTGTTCAAACACCAATGAGCTTTTGATCAGGTGCTCAAACCAACCACAGGTTTTTGATCAGGTACCCTGCCACCAAGGGGTTAACCTTTGAAGGGAGTTAGAACCCTGTACAAGAGGGGATAAAGAGGGTTATGAAGTTCTTCTCTGTCAATAATCTGATAGAAGACTAGTGGAATGTGTTGATTTAAAGCTCCCCCTGTCTGATAGAAAACAGTTGACAGTTGAGGATGAAGCTTTCTCTTGAATGCAGATCTTCCTTTGATAGCTGATGAATCTGAGAGACCAAGATTTCTCAGATTATTTGTTGCTCTTGAAGATCTTGAAACTTGCAGCAGAAATCTGAGATAAGATCTGTGTTGTTGTTCTCAGAGATTGAGATGTGCTGCTTGAGGAAGATGAAGATCTGAAAGCTTTTAGTTTTCTGCTTTCTGTGTTTCACTCTTTTTCCTGACTCTTTCTTCTTTCTTCATGCTGTACTGCTGTAATGTTATAATACTTCTTCTTTTCCCTTAAAGAGATCTTCGACAGATTTGAAATTCAAATCTTTTTTTATTTAAGGAATAAAATATTCAGAAGATATATCCTTGGAACTGCAAATCTGATACGCTTTATTTCTTTTCCTTTTCCATGAAAGTGTCCTTTTCCGCTATATGTCAACGACTATATTCTCGAAGTAAGAGAATAATAAAAGGAAAGAAATAATCCTTACTTATCTGATAGGAATAGATCCGTTTCTGATGATCTGAGTTCGGAGAAAAAATGAGCTGTCTAAAATTCATCAAACGCAGAGACTTGGCAAATTCGTCAACCGCTGAGACTGAGCAAATTCGTCGAACGCGGGAGCATGCCGTTCGTCGAACGCAGGATGCATTTCGTCGAACGCAGAAACTTAAATTTTCCTTAAGTTCTAACAGCCCAAAACCTTGACCCTTAGACTATACAATGAGGGTCAACTTAGTCCTGGTCAACAGATAGTGGTCCTAGCCCAAATCAGTAATAGTGTTGTTCCAACAGTATAGAACCTGTCTCGTTATCCTCATATATGCATTCTCCTTGTGTGCATATTTATGGCCAGTCAGCTTCAGGAGTCACCTCCCCCATTGAATTCTCTTGTTGAGGAATAAAACTCCCATTATTTGTAGTTGCTGTTTTGGAATATCATCATATACAGAGATCTTGCATAAAAGGACCTTTCATATAATATCAGCCAAAAATCTGTATTCCTCTAACACATCATTCTTTTTCAGGTTGATTGCCTTCTCTTTACTGAACTTCATGATTTGTAGTGCAGTGCTGATCTCTATTGCTGTCAGCTCATCTGAGTCACTACCTTCTGGTAAATCAAAGGTGTGGCTCACCATCTCCTCTGTTATATCGATATCATTTCCTGAGATTCTTCCGTGGAGGGATCCATCATCTCCAATATGAATAGACCTTTAAAGGCACCTTTGGAGAGGATTCCAATCTCAGTACTCTGAGCTTCCTCCTCCCTAGGTCATCTTGGCTTAGCTCTCAGGCTCTCCAAGGTGCCCAGTCTCAGCTTTGGCTTGAGAGGGGAAGCACTCAAAGATCTTTCGGGTGTATGGTGGGACCTCCTCGCTGCGACCAAGGGTCTGTGTCTAGTTTTGAGTCTCTGGTCTGTTCCTTCCAAGGAATCAGTAAGTGCTAGCTTCGCCTCAACTTGTTGAGGGCCCGAGCTCCACAAGAGTCCAAGTTCTGATTTCAACTTTTTTGGTGCGGTGAGCGTGGAGTGCAGCTAGTTCAAGAAAGCTCTAAGGAAGAGACATGGAGGGAGACGACGAGCGAGAGGCAGGCTTCGACACCTCGCCACCACCCGGCGTGCCAGCAACGATGGAGATGCTGTCCGACCTCAAGAGGGACCTGCTCGGGGCCTTACAGTGTGCCCTCGCCACGGCCCTTGGGGGTCTCGCAACCCCTGTGCCCCAAGTGGCCCCTCCAACTGGAGTAGGCGAGAGCGCCTCGGGGCAGATGCCAGGGAAGGAGGCAATGTCCTAGGTGCCAGAGCGAGACCTCGCGGGGCGGGAGCTTTTCCCCAGCCCGGCGAGTGCGAGTGGGGTCCAGGCGAGCGCCGCCCCGGGAGGAGGGATCCCGGTAAGTGGGGTCCCGACGAGTGGTCCCTCGGCGAGTGCAAGAACGGGAGGAGCCGGTTCGCCCGGGGAGCTTGCGGGGCGAGTGGAGCAGGTTAGGTGTGTGAAGGGTGGAAGCCCTTTCTGCGAGTTGGTGCTCTCGACGCCACTCCCCGAGGGGTTCAGTGAGCCGGCCATGACGTTGTATACCGACAAGGATGACCCCACTCAACACCTGCAGTGGTTCGAAGACATGGTCTCTATCAGACCAATGTTGGACGCCTTCAAATGTCGACTCTTCACCACCACCATGAAGGAAAAGGCGAGGGACTGGTTCCACCAGTTGCCCTCTGGGTCGATCTATGCTTTCGAGGACCTGCGTCGCGGCTTCCTGCTATGCTTCTCAACCTCAAAGAAGAGGAAGAAGGACCCCGAGGCGCTCTTCAACATCAAACAGAGACCGGGGGAATCGCTAGCCCATTATGTGGATCAGTTCCAGGAGGAGGTCCTCTTCATCCAGCAGGTGCCGGGGTACACCCTTCAGCTTGCCTTCATAGTAGGGCTGCGGGAGGGGTTCTTTAAGATGGACCTCAAGAGGAGGGCTCCCTTGTCTTTTGAGGAGCTGATGGAGAGAGCGGCTGAGGAGATAGAAGGGAACTCTGCCAACCTCGAATTCACGAAGAGGTTGGCACGGCTGAGCGAGCCGGAGGTCAAGCAACCAGAGGCAAGGAGAAGAGAACAGGCGAGGGCCCCAGAGGTGGGGTGGAGGCAACAAGAAGGGGGAGACAAGGCCCGGGAAGGGGTTTCCACCTGGGAGGGGGTAACTTCCAAGGAGGCCAAGGAAGACCCCATCAGCTAGGGTGGAGGCAGGCCCCAAGGACACCTCCCCACCCGCCTCAGCAGGCGATGACGGTGGGGCGAGGGAGAGCAAGACGAGGAAGAGGGGGAGGAGCCGGTCCTAGGAGGAGGAATAGAGGGGCAGAGGCCGAGAGGAGGGGGGAGGCGTTGCCCTATTGTGACTTCCACGAGGAGGAAGGTCAAGCAACGGCCACCTGCCCGGAGTTATTTGAGGTGAAGTGAGCCAGAGCACCGGCGCCGTGGGAGTAGCGGCCGGTGAGGATTGAGGAGGCTCTGTCTCAGGATGAGGAGGATGAGAGGTGTGAAGACTGGGTCGACGTGGGGACCCGAGGAGGGATCAGAGTGATCCACGGGGGGTAGGGATTGAGGCGACCCGGAAGGCAAGCCTCCATACCATCTATTGTCGTAGCGTGGCTTCGACGTCCCAAGCCCCGCCCCCAACAGAGAAGATCTCGTTCACCCAGAAGGACATGTCGGCCCATGAGGACCCGTTCTGCGATGCGCTGGTCATCCAAACAGCCATCAAAAACTTCACCGTCTCTCAGATTCTCGTAGACAACGAGAGCTCGGTCAACGCCATCTTCAAGAAGGCATTTGATGAGATGAAGGTGGAGGCCAGGAGGGTGTTGGCCTCAGATGGCCCGCTGTTTGGGTTCTCAGGGGGGAGGAAGGAGGTGGAAGGGGGAGTGGATTCCATGTAGTCTCGGGGGTGGGGGGGGGGGGGGGGGGGGGGAGGGGGTAGTCCAGGAATTATTGCTTTGTTATAGTGGATTCCCCCAGCAGCTACAACTCCATCTTTGGACGACCCCTCATCAGCGCATTCTGATGTGTCCCCTCCACTTTCCACCAGTGCTCAAGTTCAGGTCGGAAGGAGTCCAGGTCTTGATAAGGGGAGATCCGAAGGTGGCGAGGCAGTGCTATGTGACTGCCGTGAGCACTATCTCCTGGATGGCCGAGGCAGAGGAATGAGATCGGGAGATGGGGGAGCCGGAGAGGATCAAAGAGGTAGGAGAGGAGGAAAAAGTAGGAGAAGGTCAGGCCCAAGAGGAAGGGGTGGAAGAACTGATGGAGGTTCGAGAAGGGAGAAAGGAGGAGGAGACCAAAGCGCTAGCTCACGGCGAGGAGAAGGAGGGTGATTGGGGGAAGCAGTCCCGGGTGGAGGCCGTGGATGAGGTTGTGGTAGAAAAAGTCAAGATCAACGGGGAGCTCATCCCAGAGGAGCAGAAGCAAATCCTGGCATGCGTACAGAGGAATGTGGATGTCTTCGCCTGGAGTGCGACAGAGATGCCCGAGATCGATGTAGATGTGGCTTGCCATCGCCTCAACCTCGACCCCGGCACCCGACCCATCTGACAAAAGAAGATAGCCATTGCTGACAAGCTGGAAGGGCCCATTCGAGAGGAGGTGGGCAAGCTCCTCCAAGCAGGGTTTGTATCAGAGATCCAGTACCCAGGCTTGGTCTCCAATGTGGTTATGGTAAATAAGGGGGGAGGTAAGTGGAGAATATGCGTTGACTTTTCTTTACTTAATAAATCATGCCCCAAGGATTGCTACCCCTTGCCCCGGATCGACGCGCTGGTTGACTAGGCCGTCGGTTTCTCTGCGATGTCTTTTTAGATGCTTTTTCAGGTTATCATCAGATCCGCATGCACCCCCCCCCCCCCCCCCCCCCCCCGCGACGTCAAGGATGTCTCTTTAATCACTGGGGATGAGTGTTATTGTTACAAAATGATGCTCTTCGGGTTGAAAAATACAGAGGCGACATATCAGCGGATGATGGACAGGGTCTTCCGAGAACAGAGGGGGAGGAACTTAGAGGTCTATGTTGATGACCTCATGATAAAGAGTCGAGACCTCGAGTCCCACCTTCGGGACCTCGAAGAGATGCTTGGGACTCTGCAGAAGTTCAAAATGAAGCTCAACCCCCAGAAGTGCGTCTTCAGGGCTAGCAGGGGGAAGTTTCTAGGCCACTTGCTCACCTCAGCGGGAGTGGAGCCTAATCCAGACAAAGTTAAGGCCATCATAGAGTTGGGGTCGCCGAGAAATGTGAAGGAGGTTCAGCGCCTCACGAGGAAATTGGCTGGACTTAGTAGGTTCCTCTCTAGGGCGGGAGAGAATTGTGCACCCTTCTTCAAGGTGCTGCGGGGGAACCAAAAGTTTGAGTGGACCCCTGAGTGTGAAAAGGCCTTTCAAGCGCTGAAAGAGCAGTTGACCCAAGCCCCGTTGCTGTAGGGGCTGAGATAGGGAGAGGACTTGTCCCTATACCTGTGGGTAGGACCCGAGGCAGTGAGTTCAGTGCTGGTCCGGGAAGAAGGCAGAAGGCAACTCCCAATCTACTACGTGAGCCGAGTACTGAGGAAGACGGAGCTCCGATACCCCATCCTAGAGAAGTTGGCCTTCTCCTTGGTGGTGTCGGCCCGGAAGCTCCGACCTTATTTCCAAGCACATCCAATCAAGGTGGTGACCGACCACCCCCTACGCAACATCATGGAAGGGGTGGAGCACTCGGGAAGGCTGGCTAAGTGGTTGGTGGAGCTAAGTGAATTTGATATCTCGTATGTGCCCAGGTTGTCCATAAAGGCACAAGCGGTGCCAGACTTTTTGGCAGATTATGTGACCGAGGTGGAAGAGTCCGAGCTACCCAGCTCGGTGGCCTGGAGGATACTGGTCGATGGGGCCTCAGGGAAGCATTCCTTTGGGGGAGGGGTGGTTTTAGTAAGCCCCAAGGGACAAGGATCGAGCAGGCGATCAACATCACTTTCCCCTCACCAACAATCAGGCCGAGTACGAGGTCGTGATAACGGGACTCTGCCTAGCCCGAGAATTGGGAGTGCAAGATGTGGAGGTCTCGACGGACTCCATGGTGGTAGCTTGCCAGGTTAGGGGGAGTTCGAGGTGAATGAGTCAACACTTCAGTGATACGTGGAAAAGGTCAAGGGACTCATAGGGCAGTTCCGCACCTTCTCGATCCATCATGTGCCAAGGGAGGAGAGTGTCGCGGCGGACCTCCTGGCCAAGTTCGGTCCCAGGGCCGGGGGCACAGTGTCGGACCTCTTCGGACCATCTATCGAGGAGGGGGAACTGATGGAGGTTGACCAGCGGGCGTCATGGATGGACTCCTTCATCGCCTTCCTGACATCGAGGAAGTTCCTCGAGGGGGATGTGGATAAGCATCGATTCAGGTATAAGTCTGTGTACTACTCTTTGCATGCAGGAGGATTATACCGAAAGACGCTCTCAGGGCTCCTAGCCCATTGTGTATCGGAGGAAGAGGACCCGAGGGTCCTGGAAGAGATCCACTCAGGAGAATGTGGCAGTCATTCCGGGAGCCGAACCTTGGAGGGGAGAGTGCTGAGACAAGGCTACTTTTGGCCTACCCTCAGCAAGGATGCAGCGGAGTTTGCAAGGAAGTGCTCAAAGTGGCAACTGTTCGCTCCTCTCCAGCTCTTGCCAGCCCAAAGACTTCGAACCATCACAGCTCCCCGACCCTTTGCAATATGGGGTTTGGACCTGGTGGGTCTTTTCCCCCAAGCAAGTGGCCAAAGAAAGTTCTTATTGGTGATGATTGATTATTTCTCCAAGTGGCTGGAGGTGAAGGCGCTGGCCAAGGTAACATCCCAAGTAGTTAGAAATTTCATATAGGGTGAGATAATTTGCAGGCATGGGCTCCCACTAGCCATAGTTATAGACAATGGGCCGCAGTTTTCCAGCGACGAGTTCGTCAGCTTCTGCACCCAGCTCGGCATAGATCTTTGGTTTGCGTCGGTCAACTACCCGAGGAGCAACGGGCAAGTGGAGGTGGAAAATAAGATAATTGTGAATCTGCTGAAGAAGAAGGTTGGGAACCTCAGGGGCAACTGGGTAGAGCAGTTACCCTCGATCATCTGGGCCCCGAGGGCCACCCCAAACACGACCATAGGAGAGACTCCATTCAAGCTCTCCCACGGGTCCGAGGTCGTTCTTCCCATAGAGTTCGAGGTGGAATCCCCCAGAGTGGTTGCCACGGGTGAAGGGGATGAAGAATGGCTGGTGCAGAATGGGGAAGAGCAAAAGCTATCTCTAGACCTGGTGGAAGAACTCCGGGACTTAGACACCGTCCGGCAGGAGGATGTCAAGCGGAGGATGGCTCGGTACTTCGACAAACATATCCGAGTTAAACAGTTCGAGAAAGGAGATCTAGTACAGAAGAAGGTCGACGCGGCCGAGAGAGGGGTCGCGGTAGGAAAGCTCAATACCAACTGGGAGGGGCTGTACATTGTAGAGGAGGTGCTCAGGTCAGGAGGGTACAACCTCTGAGATGTGGAAGGGGTATCCCTTGGCCTGGCCAGGAGCGGGGATGACCTGAAGTGGTTCTACCCTTAAAACTTTTTGAAATTGATTGGTTATATGTTCGACTCATCACATGTTGGTCTCAATGTCTTCTAGGCATGGGTTCTCAAGTGTTCTATGCTAGAATGCCCCGGACGATCCCGATGTCGGGCTCAAACTAGCCGGTGGGTCAGGTTGATCTCGCAGAGAGGCTGGAAAGGTATCGAGTATTTTTGTGCTGGAATGCCCAGACGATCCCGCTGCCGGGCTCTCACTAGCCGATGGGTCAGGTTGATCTCGCGGAGAGGCTGGCAAGGTATCGAGTATTTTTGTGCTGTAATGCCCCTGACGATCCTGCTGTCGGGCTCTCACTAGCCGGTGGGTCAAGTTAATCTCGCGGAGAGGCTGGCAAGGTATCGAGTATTTTTGTGCTGGAATGCGTCGGACGATCCCGCTGCCGGGCTCTCACTAGCCGGTGGGTCTGGTTGATCTCGCAAAGAGGCTGGCAAAGTATTAAGTATTTTGTGCTGGAATGCCCCGGACGATTCCGCTGCCGGGGTCTCACTAGCCGGTGGGTTTGGTTGATCTCGCGGAGAGGCTGACAAGGTATCAAGTATTTTGTGCTGGAATGCCCCAGACGATCCCGCTGCCGGGCTCTCACTAGCCGGTGGGTCAGGTTGATCTCACGGAGAGGCTGGCAATGTATCAAGTGTTTTTGTGCTGGAATGCCCCGGACGATCCCGCTGCCGGGCTCTCACTAGCCGGTGGGTCAGGTTGATCTCGCGGAGAGGCTGGCAAGGTATCAAGTATTTTTGTGCTGGAATGCCCCGGACCATCCCACCACCGAGTTCTCACTAGCCGGTGGGTCAGGTTGATCTCGCGGAGAGGCTGGCAAGGTATCAAGTATTTTGTGCTGGAATGCCCCGAACGATCCCGCTGCCGGGCTCTCACTAGCCGGTGGGTCAGGTTGATCTTGCGGAGAGGCTGGCAAGGTATCAAGTATTTTGTGCTGGAATGCCCCGGACGATCCCACTGTCGGGCTCTCATTAGCTGATGAGTCAGGTTGATCTCGCAGAGAGGCTGGCGAGTAATCTGCTTGTGATTGATAGGCTCGGTTCGCAAAATGTCTCAAGGCAAGGTCCAGACTGGGCGAGCCCTGGGGATCGCTCGCGCGAAAAACTAAAGGCAACATCGGAGGGAAAAAGACTAAGCCCAATGGTCACTGCGAGGTGACTGAACACGGTGGCAACAAAGTTCTCCAGGTCGGATCCTGGCTCGCAAAACATTCGGGGAATTTCTATGCTACACCTAAAGTAAGCGAGTCCGGGTCCGCCGGCGTGGAAATTAATAATCAACACTGGTCGCCCGCAGGGGTTTGGCAAGCGAGGTAGGGTAATGTAAACCCTGCTCATAAGGGCCCCTGCGGGGCGAGCCAGAAGCACAGGGTGAACCGCGTTCTACGCATGTGCGAAGGCAGGCAAGAAGTTTATCTAACTAACAGCTACGCGAGGGAAGCTGCGTGAAGGCTTTATGGGGTATGCACGGGGTATGGTGGCGAGACAAAATGAAAGAACAATTAAAAGGTGAACCTCACACCAATGCAAAGTGTTGGAACCATAGCTTTTGATTTGAGTTAGGATCCATCCTCTTATTAAATCTAATAAATCTAAATTAACACAAATTAAATATGATACGATCGAATCGGAGAATATACTTAAGCAAATAATATAAGTTCTCTTCATTCGACAAATGTCGAACGGCGCTCGACAAATAGCCAGACAGCGCTCGACAAATATTCATCAGAACAGCGTTCGACAAATGTCGAACGGCACTCGACGAATCCAGTCAGAACAATTGGAGCAGGCAGGCATTCTCTGAACGGCACTCGACGAAATCATCCAGACTTAGCAGGTCGACGAGATAAATCAAGATCGACAAAATATCTTATTTGCAGAGAACTGCTCAGCACATCAAAAGGCGCTCGACAAATGCCGTTCAGTGCTCGACAAAATTCTAGCCAGAGCTCGCCTAATATTTTATTTTGCTATCTTTCTTTGTAATATTTAATCTAGCCGTTACAGCATTAAAAGCATATTGCCGTTTCTGTATTGTCAAATCGGCAACTCCTCTTTCCAAGGAACAAAATTAAAGAGATTTTATCTCTTTCCTTTTTCCCGAGCAAGGATTCAAAAGCTTTCTCCAGACTATATATTCATGAGAAGAGCAGAAAGAAATATACAGATATAGGAGAGACAGAGAAGAAAATACATAGCAGCAAATCTATTTTTCTTGCTAATATTCTCTTGCAGATCTCATACAACCTGAGACAACAATCACGACCAATTGCTCAGGATCATCACTGCAAAAGAAGGAAGAAGCATTTGAACAATCAAAAGGAAGAGACCTCCAGAACTGTTATTCATCTATACCAGACAGGGGGAGCTCTTCATCATCTGATCCTTTCAACACCACATCAGGATCATCAAGAGTCTTCTTATACAGAGAAGAACAATTTAATTTCTGCTTTTATTTTTCCTCTCTTTACCCCATCCTGTACAGGGTTATAACTCCCTTCAAAAGTTAACTCCCGGTGACAGGGCACCTTAGCAAAAACCTGCAGTTTGGTTAGAGCACCTTATCAACAGCTCACCTGGTGAGAGGGCACCTTAACAACAACCTCACAATGGATTCCTACTAGTGGGTAGAAGAGTAGATGTACCCAGTTGAGGGGAACTACTATACATCTTGTGTCATCTGGATGATTGTTTTATTTTTTATGCACTCTTACTGCTTGTGAAAATTATTCTTTCAGGAAACACATATAAATATACATATCATTTATTTTTGAAACCAAAACTTAATCAAGATCTTTTAATAAAGTAAATAAGAACTAAAACACTCCACTTTCACAAAGGAAAAATGCACGAACGCGAGCATGGTAAAAGGCAGTGGCGCGAGCACGATCAAATGTGCTAATGCGAACATGATTAAATGGCTGGCACGAGCATGGTAAAAAAGAGTTGATGTGAGCATGATAAAATGACATTAATGATGGAAAAATATTTCATTCCATTTCTTAAAACATATTCATTACATGTGATAGCGAACTCGCCAGGCAAAATGAAAATTTACATTTGAAAAGCGAGAAAAGGTCAAGGCTGGTCACCGGACAGCTCCTCCTCGCTCCCGCGATCTTCATGCTCTAGAATCAGCGCGAACAGATCAGGGACGACGTCCTCGACGCAGAGCTCCATTGCATACGAAGAAACTAGGCTCGCCCCCTTGAGGGTGTCGAAGACGAGGTTGGCGATGCCCATTGAGTTCTTGCGGGTCGCCTCCTTCTCGTCTCTCGATTGGGTGTGGGCCCCAACTCGCGGAGGTGGCGGGGGAGCACGACCCGGGTCAGCTCGCAGACTTGCGCCTTCAGGAACGTGTTCTCGGTCTCCAGGTCGGTGTTCCGCGTGAGGAGCTGACTCGCTGACTCGGCATCCTGCAAAAGAAAAAGCTAAGCCAAATGAAACAACTTGCAGCGAGCGAGGTAGAAAATCTGAGTGAATCGCTTACCATTCCTCCTTAGAGGCTGGCGAGAAGACCCTATGATAGGGCCTCTTTCCCCTTGAGGCGTGCAACCTCATCTGCGGACTCTTGGAGCAAGCGCTGGAGCTCTTTAGCGTCCCTGTCCGACGTCAGGTATCGCCGGCCCACCATGTGGGTAAGCTTCATGGACCAGAACTGGGCTCACATGGCCTCATAGATAAGCACCCTGGACCTTAGGGCGCCGAAATCGGCGGTGTCCTCGCGACCGTACAACCCGAAGGCGAGGGCGAACGCATCGCCCCCGATCTTGTCGCCCACGACCCAGGAGGGGAGGAGCGAATAGCATGAGATCCTGTTGTGGTCAGGATCCCATACGAGCAGCGGCTCGCTGAGCGCATCCGGAAGCCTCGCGCCGAGACCGAAGTTCTTGTGGCTCGCCGGCTTGGGCTCGCCCGAAGCGTCAGCAGCCTCGCTGCTCTCCTGGGCAGCTTTTTGACTCGCGGGCGGAGGGAGTGGAACCTCCGTCTCACTGAGGCCCACGACCTCTTTCCCCTTAGTTGTGGTGGGGGCCTCCTTGTTCCTTTTCTTGGTTGGGGGCTTCGCGGCGAGCTGGCTCGCGGGAGGTGGCCGCTTCTTTCCAGAAGTCGAGCCGAGAGGTTCTCGGCATGCTTCGGCGGCCGCGGTGGCGAGAGAGTTGGAGGAGAGGGCTGCGCTCCTCGCATGCGGGGATGGGGGGGTGGAGGGGAAGATTTCGCTCTCCTGTAGAGGCAATAAAAGGTGTAGCGAACAGAATAAGAAAAAGTGAAGTGGAGTTTTGCGAGCGCGAGTCGAACCTTCTCCTTGTGGGACCGGCGGCAGCGAGTCCACCCTCCGCCAGAGGTAGGAGACCTCGAAGTTCTTCCCTTACAGATACTGGAAGAGCCTCGCATCGTCACCCCCGAGCGAAGCGGGAGGGCGGTAGGTCGCGTTGTCTCTTTGGAGGGGGAGAAAGGGATATTTCTGAAGGGTCCTTTGACGAGGACAACTTCAGGTGCCAGTAGTGGCTCTTGTTAACTGTCTCGCAGACAGTAACATGTTGTCTCGCGAAATGGGTCATCCCATCCTTGTAGGCGTTGAAGGAGAAGATCTTGCAGAAGACAAACAGGTTTAATTCCATCCTCTCCTCCCGCAGATAGTAGGCGAACGCGATTATAACCGCGATCGCGTTGGGGGTCAGCTGTCTCGGCAGAACGCCATAGTACTTTAGTACCTGGAGAATTCAGAGAAGTGTTAGCGTGTTTTTGCGAGGCGAGTAAGAAGAGTAACAATTGAGTAAGTTACCTGTCGTACTTCCGGCCAGAGGGCGAGTCGCAACCCATACTCAAAGTGAGTAATGAGGATAGCGATCTCTTCAGCGAATGGCTCATTGATGGCGACGGTGTCCGCCGGGCGGCGAGCAACGAAGCCCGAGGTCATGTACTTGTCGATGGTGGAGATGAATTCCTCGCCGGAGAGCGTGGCGCAGAAGAAAGGATGGTTGCGGTAGGCCGAGGCGCACCTGGCCCGCCCCTCAGAGTCTCCATCAGCGACCATGGTTTTTGTGATTAGCGAGTCGGAGGAAGCGCGAGTGCGAGCTGAGATTTGCGAGAAAGCCTGGAAGAGAGAAGAAAGGTTGGGGAGAGTTAATGCGGTGGTTGGAAAGTGAAAACCGACAGCTATTTATAAGAATGAAAAGGGCGGGAAGAATTCGAAACGTCGGGGGGGGGGGGGGTGCAGATAGCTGGATCGCGCGGTGACATTTTGGCTTCTTGGACCTTATCTGCTCCAGATGGGCTTGCGTCCAGGCGACATCTTCTGACTCGCCATGGGCGAGCCAAGCTGTGGAGAAAGAAGTAAAACTCGCAAGGGCGAGGCGACAGCTCACAAGGCGTAAAGCGAGACATGAATATAAAACATAAAGTCAATAGCATGCGAGCATAGCAGCATAAGCAATTGAAAGATAAATAGAAAGCTCGCGAGCGAGCAAAAAATACCCTTATTACATTCATAGATTGTTCAAAACCCCCAAAAGGGGGGGGGGGGGGTAGTAAGAGAGAGCAACAAGCAGTAAATGACTCAATAGATGAGCCACTTCCAGCAACCACGGCCTCGCACCCCGGATCGCGGGGCCACTTTGGTGTAGTGGTATTCGCGAACCGACTGGACTTCACGCTGCATCAGGCGCATTTGGTCCTCGATCAGTGCGAGGTGCACCTCGGGTGAGGTGACCTCGCCGCGAGCGACCTGGCTCATCTCGACAAGGACCCGCGCGCTCGCATTCCATCGCAGTGAACCTTTCTTCATAAGCGGCCCTGTCCACCCGGTTATGATCATATAGCTCTCGCGGCATAAGGTCGTACTTATCGAATAGCTCGGTGACCCGCCTCTTCATCTGCTTTAGGTTGCTGGGTACCCTAGGAAATCCGCGACCTAGCCCAGCGAGGGCAGTGGAGAAATCTTCTCCTCACCATGCTCCGACTCGGCAGGCGGGGTCGGGGGAACACCTGCGAGGAAGGAATCAACAATGAGGGTAAGAAGGAGGCATTCAACAGAGATTGTTTAACCTGGAGAGATGAGAATGGTACGGGCTCGTGGATGAGAAGAGCTCGGCTGGCCCTTGAAGGCTTCGGTGAAGGCGGGGGTGATAGATTTCCCCAGGCCAGGGCGGTGCGTTGAGCCGTCAGCGACCCAGGGTTCGACAAGCAGCGACCCACCCGGACTCCGTTGGCCTAGAATGCCAAACCCCGAGGTGATGATTGTCGTTTTGGGAAGGGCTGGCGAGCCAACCGGAGAAGTGGTCCGCCTCTCCGGAGTCGCGAGAGGGTCACTGTGTAAAAAACACGTTTTCAGAAGGCAGAAATGCGAAAGGTGGCAAGGCGAACAACTTACCAGGGAGTGAGGAGGAGACTCGCAGGCCAGAGGTCCCCACCTCCGGAGGAGGGAGGTCGGCCCTCCCAGGGGACGCGAGGCGAGACCCCGGGGGAGACTGCTCAAGGATATTGTCTTCAAGAGGAGTCCGCGAGTAAGGAAGTAGTGTTACACGAGTAAAGGATGGATTGATGAACCTGACAGTAGAACCTGCGAGGCGAGCTCGTGGCGGGGGGATGAGGATAGTGGTGATGACTTATCCTCCACGAACGGCCGCCGGACGGTCCTTGCCTTTTTGGTCTGAGGCGGGGGCGGAGTAGGTTGCTGAGAAATCCAGGGGGCGAGCTCGGCGGCTTTGGCTTTTTGAGGCGCCCGCGAGGCCTTGAGGCGGGCCAATATTTCCTCCCTCTTGGACATCTTGGCGAGTATGGCGACAGGTAGCGAAAGGGAGAAGAGGGAAGAAAAGTTCATGTACAGGTCAGAGAGAATGGTATTTATAGCATTAGGCATGGGGCCCACCAAAAGATTCTCACCACGTCATCAAGGGCTGGCGAACACCAGTGGTTGGATGTTTCTTCGCGAGCCTAGGGTAGCCTCGTGAAGACCGGGGATTGTGTACAACCCCGGTATTCACCAAGAGGTGAGCAGCGGCTAGGGTGTCATCAGGCAAGAAAGAGGGCGAGCCAGGTGCTCGCAAGAGGGAGAGCTCGGTGCTCGCAGGAAGGCTCGTGAGCCAGGCTCTCGTCGGTTGCTCGCAGGTAGGAGAGCGGGTAGGGTTCTCGTCGATCGCCCGCGGGAAGGCGGGCGAGCCAGGCCTCTCAGTTCGCGAGAGGGACCCCATGTGGGTGGCTCGCCCAGTAAGGGTCCAGGGAAGTTTTTTACCTGAAAACAATTGGTGGTATGCAGTTAGCCTCTCCAAACAGTGGAGTTTGGCTGTTGGCATACCATTTTGGGCTGCGTATAAAAAGGAGTAAGGCAGAATCCCGTTATTAGCAGACCATAAAAAAAACTATAAATAGACCTTGAAGGGCAACTTTGGAGAGGATTCCAATCTCAGTACTCTGAGCGTCCTCCTCCCTAGGTCGTCTTGGCTTAGCTCTCAGGCTCTTCAAGGTGCCCAGTCTCAGCTTTGGCTTGGGATGGGAAGCGCTCAAAGATCTTCCGGGTGTGTGGTGGGACCTCCTCGCTGCGACCAAGGGTCTGTGTCTAGTTTTGAGTCTCTGGTCTGTTCCTTCCAAGGGATCAGTAAGTGCTTGCTGCCCCTCAACTTGTTGAGGGCCCGAGCTCCATAAGAGACCAAGTTCTGGTTTCAACAAAAACAACATTTTTTACTCAAAAGTATTATTTTAAAATGGATTATCAGTATCTCCGCTCCTGCCTAACATACATGAATTCTCCTTCCGCCCATGTCAGTGGCATCACGGCCCGCCCCGAAGCGCACTCTTGACTTTTGTCGAGACGGGTTATGACACTCCATTGAGGAAGGATAAGTGATGGACATCAATCAGAAGCCCTCGTTGATGGACCCTCTTATTTCCTTTCTAACCTCGTGCAGATTCCCAGAGGAAGTCTGAGACAAGAGACGGTTCAAGTATAAATCTGCCTACTACTTGTTGCATGAGGCGAGCTTGTATCAGAAGACTTTAACCGGACTCTTGGCGAGGTGTGTCGGAGGAAGACGTCCCAAAGGTATTGGAAGAGATCCACTCTGGGGAATGCGGCAGCCATTCTGGGAGTCGGACTCTGGAGAAGAGGGTGTTGAGGCAAGGGTACTTCTGGCCAACAATTCGCAAAGACACCATGGAGTATGCAAAGAAGTGTTAGAAATGTCAGCTCTTTGCACCGCTCTAGCTTCAACCCGCAAAGACACCCTAGCCCTTCACCATTTGGGGGATGGACTTGGTGGGTCTGTTCCCTCAGGCCCCCTCAGGCCAGCGGGCAGAGGAGGTTCCTCCTAGTCATGATTGACTATTTCTCCAAGTGGATAGAGGTCAAGGTGTTGGCAAAAATGACCTTGCAGGTAGTAAGAAATTTCATTTGGGGGGGAGATAATTTGCAGGTACGGGCTCCCCCTCGCGATAGCCACGGATAACGGGTCGCAGTTCGCTAGCGAGGAGCTCACTAGCTTTTGCGGCTAGTTGGGCATTGACCTCCGCTTCGCCTCCGTCCATCACCCTCAGATCAACGGGCAGGTAGGGGCGGCGAATAAGGTTCTCGTCAACTTATTGAAGAAGAAAGTGGAAAACCTGAAGGGAAATTGGGTGGAGCAGCTTCCCTCGGTCCTATGGGCTTTGAGGACGACACCTAACACGACAACAAGAGAAACACCCTTCAAGCTTTCTCATGGATCTGAGGTCGTGCTCTTGGTGGAATTTGAAGTAAAGTCCCCTCGGGTTGTGGCCACAGAGGAAGGAGACGAGGATTGGAGGATGGACAATGAAGAGGAGCGGCTCTCGCTCGACCTAATGGAGGAACTCCGTGACTTGGTGACAGTTCGACAAGAAGTCAAGTGCTAAATGACCAGGTATTTTGATAAGAATATTAGAATCAAAGAATTTGTACATGGGTATCTCATCCTCAAGAAGGTTGACGTCGTAGGGAGATCGACAAATGTGGGGAAACTTCATCCCAATTGGGAGGGACCATATGTAATTTTGGAAGCACTGAAATGGGAGGGGGGGGGGGGGGGTATCGCCTCCAAAATGTTGAGGGAGTCCCCCTCAGCAACACTTGGAGTGGAAACGATCTAAAACATCTTTATCCTTGATAAGTGTTAGAAATTTCCAATTAAGTATTACACCCCTGCTATGAACTATAATTGTAACTATAGGAAATATGTTTTTGGTTAAGGCCCCGAGAAGAGAACCGCTGACCGATCTCCTTGATGTCGACAGGGCTGGTGACCTCACTCGAGAGGAAGGAAATACATTTTCGGTTAAGGCCCCGAGAAGCTGACTGGGCTCCTTGATGCCGGCAGGGCTGGTGCCCTCCCTCGAGAGCAAGGAAATATGTTTTTGGTTAAGGCCCAGAGAAGAGAACCGTTGAACGGGCTCCTTGATGTCGGTAGGGCTGGTGTCCTCACTCGAGAGGCAAGAAATGATGCATTGGGTTAAGGTCTCGAGAAGAGAACCGCTGATCGGGCTCCTTGATGCCGGCAGGGCCCTCACTCGAGAGACAAGAAATACATTTTCAGTTAAAACCCCAAGAAGAACCGTTGACCGGGCTCCTTGATGTCGGCAGGGCTGGTGCCCTCGCTCGAGAGGCAGGAAATATGTTTTTGGTTAAGGCCCCGAGAAGAGAACCGATGACCGGGCTCCTTGATGCCAGCAGGGTTGGTGCCCTCACTCGACAGGCAAGAAATGACGTATTGGGTTAAGTCCCCGAGAAGAGAACCGCTGACCGGTCTCCTCGATGCTGGCAGGGTTGGTGCCCTCACTCGAGAGGCAAGAAATGATGCATTTGGTTAAGGACCTGAGAAGAGAAATGCAAATCGGGCTCCTTGATGCCGGCAGGGTTGGTTCCCTCACTCGAGAGGCAGAAAATACATTTTTGGTTGAGGCCCCGAGAAGAGAACCGCTAACTGGGCTCCTTGATGTCGGCGAGGTTGGTGCCCTCACTCGAGAGGCCGGGTAGGATCGAACTTGGACCTAGGGTGGGTTGGACGAGTGTGGTGGCGCAACAGGCCTTGCACACGCCAAGCGACACACTAAACCAGCCCACGAGTCACAGGAGTATCCTCGACGGGCCGAGAATTAAAAGCGGTCGAGGAGAGCAAGCACTCCTAGCTAGGACCTATAACTTAAATAATGTTGATAATTCTCGGCGAGCGGCCGAAGTAAGCGAGTATTCCTAGATGGAACCCATTACATAAGCGATTCTGTTATTTCTCGAGGAGCGGCTGAGGCGTGTGAGAGCTCCAATTATGACCCATAAGCTGGCTGGGCGAGGATACACGTGGCACGATATGAAAATAGAAAATAATATAAAAATTGCAAATCTTTCATTTCACGACAAAATGATTGCAAAGGTTGGGGAGTCACCCCTTATAAAATATGGACCAAAAAGAAAAAAGAAGGATCGGCGCATAAGCAGAGGGAGTCCTGGGGATCTGGGAGTGCTCGCCCTCCTCGCCGACTAGAGTTAATGAGTAGCCTTCTTCACCAGATGGCGAGACACCCAGGGTCAAGAGGAAGACCTCCGGGACGAGCATATTTGTGGTCAGGTTACTCCAGGAATCCTGCAAGGCATTGAGCCCGCGAAGGATATCCAACACATGCTCGGTAGTTTGAGAAGCTATCTTTCGGCGAGCACTCTCCATCTCACACGGGGTGAAATGGAGGGTCTTCGCACCCCGGGAGGACTCACCGGGCTCTAGCGTGTGCGCTCCCTCAACTGATGCGGCGAGCTGCGCATATAGGGTGGAGTTCTCCTGCTCGAGTTCGCCGACCTGGTGTGTTAGCTGCTCGACGATGTCCGGACCTTGAATTCCAGAATGCCCAAGTGATAAGCATTGAATGGTGGAGTTCAACTAGCGAATGGAATGAGAGAGATCATATTAGGCTACTGGTGGACTTTAACATGAGCCGCTCGGCATGCTCAAGCTGAGCTTCAAGGTCCCTAGCTCGCTCCTCCGCCAGCTGGATTGCATCCTCGCATTGTGTGTGCTCCCTGTTGATGGTGAGACTGCACTGTGTGGTTGCGTGAGAAAGATGGAGAGCGAAGAGAGCCGCGAGATGCTTCGACGAGCGAGCTCGCGCAAAGTCATCCCTTTAAAGGTCGCGACATCGTCTCGGCCATAAAACCCATAGAGTAGGCTGAAGGCGGGCTCCCCAATCCCCTCACCCTCCTCCCAAGAGGGTTGGAGGGTGGACACGGAGACCCGGCTCCCAGATTCATCCCATATCAACAAATGGTTTCCCGCAAGATCCGAGGCCTTCTGCCCCATCCGAAAGTTGGGGTGTCTTCCTGGGGCATATGGATTCCCCAAATCAACAATTTCTTCAGTCGCGATCTCGGGAGCGGCCCGCTCGGCAGGGGCCCCTCACAGACTTTTTTTTTTGCAAAGATGACGAAGGAGGGTCGAGGTTAATGACCTCCCTTTTTCTTATGTGCACTCGCGGTGGGCAAGCCGAGGGTATGGGCACTGGCGGTCGCAGCAGCCGATGTCGTTTCCACCATGGCACTCGGTTCATCCCTGCTCGTGTAAGGAGGATGGACGGGGACCAACCGCTCACCGCAGAAAACTCCAAGGGTAAATACACAGACAGAGGCGAGTGCGAAGAGCATCAGAGTTTTAAGATACCTTCTCTAGGAAAAACCAGAGCGAGTTGATCGAGGAGGCGTCGGAGATAGGCCGCCTCAATTTTCTTCCCCGTGAAGTAATCAACAAGGAGAGCCACCTCGCCATCCACACGAGGCGCGCAGTAGATCACCTAGGTCTTCTGAAAGGGCGTATACGACAGTGGAGCGAAGTCACCACGGATGATGACAAACTTGTCACTCCAATGGTGTACTTTGTTCGCCTTCTCGTGCACCTTCAGGTGCAAGCCCATAAGGAAAGAGACACCATCCCCGGTCACCTTGATGGTGAAGAGTTTGCGGAAAACGGTCAAGTTAAATTTGATCCTCTCCTCGCGTATATAACAAGCGAACGCAACTAGCATCGCGATCGCGTTGGAGTTAATCTGCGCGGGGACGAGCCCGAAGTATTTGAAGAACTGTTAAACTTCGAGCCAGAGGGTGAAATGGATCCCCGCCTCAAAGTGGCTAGCGGAAAGGTCAGCTCGTCAGGGTAGGTAGTATTGATGGCCTCGCTCGCCGAGCAGGGGTGATCGGAATACCCCGTCGCCACGTACGCCGATTTGAAGGAGAGATACTCTACCTCCGTCACCTTCCCTTCGGGGAATAAGTGTTGGATATTATGGGGCCCTTATAGGGGGGGGTGAATAAGGGGTTTACGAATTTTTGAGTAAAATTGAGAGATTTGTAGAGAAAATGAAACTTTTCAGATTATGTTGCTAACTCCGGCGTTAGAGTTAACGCATGGTGTTAGCTCTCCAGAAAATAAAACTGAACATAAAAATACTAAAGTGATTTTACTTATGAAAACTTAAATAAAATACACTTCAAGGAAATCAGAGATAATAAAAATGAATATTATATTTCAAAGAGACAAATACAAAGATAGAATTTCAATAACGCTTGAAATTTAAGGCGACAAGGTAAAAATAACTTTTTGTTCCTTCACTAGTCCTTCTCCCAAGGACCGGTTGGCTATATCCTATCTTTCCCAGATAAGACCTATAGCCTCCCCTAGATCTACCTTTGACCTAGTCTCCACGCACAAGGCGACGAATTTCCCCCATAAACCGAACCTGTCCTAGTCGCGACACGCAAGACGGCGAATTCACTATCATTACAAGAAAATAATAAATAGATAAAGTAAAAGACTCCCTATATTGAAGAGCTCAGAAGGAGATGTTGAAGACATGCAATGACCATCGTCGGAGTTGAAGCAAGCATCCTTCAAATTTGACCGTTGGAAATCTCCCACTCTTGTTCCTCAATGGCGGTGTTAGGAGTGCTCTCTGAATTCGGGGATGAAACACTCTCTCAGAAGTTTGGAATGAAGGCTTGAGATTAGAAAATTTATGCTTATCTACATTATTCTCTACAATCATGAGTAAATGCACTAGATATCAAAGCATGATCTTTACATTGTTTATGTTTACTTGAAATGCAAAGTAATTTACATTGTAAAGCATATTTTTTCCTGATATTTGTAATCTTGCTTGCTAACTTTCTATACCAATTTCAATAGTACTTGCATCGTTTGTATCTAAATTCACACATCTACTTATTTGAACTAACACTTGGTATCTAAATTATTATATTTTGTACTTACAAAATCTTAAAGATGTTCAAAATTGCTTTCGCTGCGTTCACTATTTTTAAAAGTTGTTATTATCTCTACATAGTGCATAATATTTCATATTGCTACTACTCTAACCCACCTCTTTTTTATTATAACAAAAGGGGGAGAATAAATTGAAGAAATAAATTGAAAGAAATCTATTATTTAGGGGTGTAAAATAGAAAATGCATTCATTTAGGGGGAGTATCCTTATAGGAGGAGTATGCATATTTATCACGCTTATCATATACTATAAACACTACTCTAATTAAAATGTATTTCTTATAAGTGGATTTGTTATTATCAAAAGGGGGAGATCGTTGGAGCTTGTGTTATAAATGATAATGATGTGTTCAATAAACATGTTTTGATAAAGTATACAAGTGTATAAATCAAATCACATGAAAGTATTTAATTTAAGAACATAACTTGAAATAAACATAAACAACTTTACTTTCACAAATTTTAATGCACATAAAGATTTTTTTTAAAGAGAAGTGGTCAAAATTTTGTTTGCACAAGACACTTTACAATTTTTGGTGGAGTTTTCCTTGTCATATATATTTTTTACTTGATGTTAGTTTTTGTGACCATATTAATTTTTATTCTAAATACAAGTGCATGAAAAAAAATTCTAAATACCATATTTCTCTAATCACAAGTGCATGAAAAAAACAGAGAAATTCATGAAGGAATTCAATGTTGTGTAGGTAAAGTATTTATGAAATTCAAAATGATAAGTTCTTATACTACACAATCATGCAAGAATAAGATTTAAAAAAACACATGTAGATTAACAAAAAGGTGTAAGTGAGAAAATCATTATCAAAGATAAAACTTTACTCATACTTAGAGGCATGTGAAAACATTTCTACACGCGTATTCTACAACCAAATTCTTTGCACATTTTTAAGATAATATTCAAGGAATGACACAAACAAAACGATGTTTTTAAGAAACTTGAAGGTTAAAATCAAACAGTGTAAATAATCTTTAAGCAATAAATATAATCATCCTTGATTGTAAGCATTGAAGCATAAATTTTTTGTTCATCATTTTTGTAAAGGAAATACAACAAAAATTAAAAAATCTTTAAAAACAGAGAAATAAAAACAGAACACTGCATTAAAATAATACAAGAAATTTTTTTAAACAAAAAAAATTGGAGCAAAGGGGCTAACGCAAGGCGTTAGCTTCTTAACGCCAAAACAGAACAACAAATTTTGAGTTTTTGAAAAATATTTTTCATAATTCATTTATATTATAAAGAGACATTCTTACTGTCAAAATTTCAGAGATTATAGAGTTGATTTGAAGGCTCTTTTAGCATGTTTTTGGTGAGTTTAAAAGTGTTTTTACATTTTTATTTGTTTTTGGAAATTTTTTTAATAAATAATGCAAACAAATATATAAAAAAAATATAAACAAAATTTTGATAGCATTTTATAAGGTTTAATGAGATATTTCAAAAGACACCCAATTCTAACCTAAGCATGTTAAATCGTGCATCGGGTAGAGGCTTGGTAAAAATATCGGCAAGTTGATAACCAGTCCCTATAAAGTTAATTTTAACATGTTCCTTCTTGATAGGATCCCTAATAAAATGATATCGGACATTTATATGTTTAGATCTAGATCGATAGCGCACTTGTTGTCACATTTTAATTCTATGTTATTTAGATAAACACCAAAGTCCTCTAACATTTAGGTAATCCATAATGCTTGCACATCAACTACCTAGTGCGATATATTCAGCCTCGGTGGTGGAGAGGGCAACATACTTCTGTTTCCTACTCGACCATGATACAAGTGAAGGGTCTATAAAATGACACGTGCCACTAGTGCTCTTACGATCTAATGAACATCCCGCATAGTCTGAATCCGAGAAACCGTGAAAAATAAAGCAAACATTATGACGATACCATAAGCCTAATCTAGATGTTTTGATTAGATATCTAAAAATACGTTTAATCGCTTTTAAATGTGATTCTTTTAGGTTAGCTTAAAATCGATCACATAAACAAACGAAAAACATAATATCGGGCCTAGATGCGCTTAAATATAACAATGATCATATCATTCCTCTATATAATGTTTGATCAATAGAAATACCAGCTTCATCTTTTCCTAACTTTAGTGTTGCACTCATTGGTGTATTAGCTTGTTTTAGGTTTTCAAATCCAAATCTTTTAAGAATATCACGAACATATTTAGTTTAACAAATAAAAATACCATCTTGTTTTTGTGAGAATTAAAATCCTAAAAAATTAGTGAGTTCTCCGACCAAGCTCATTTCAAATTCATTTTTCATCACTAAAACCACTTCATTACATAACTCTTCATTACTGGCTCCAAAAATAATATCATCAACATAAATTTGCAACATAATCAAATATTTATCTACATGCTTAATGAAGAGTGTATTATCCGCACTTCCCATTTAATAACCGTGCTTTATTAAAAGTAATGTTAATCTATCATTCCAAGCACGTGGCGCTTGTTTCAAACCATAAAGCGCCTTTTCTAACTTATACACATGATTATGAAATTTTTCACTAACAAATCCGGGTGTTTGTTCACATAAACTTCTTCTTTTATAATCCCGTTTAAAAATGCACTTTTAACATCCATTTGAAATAATTTAAATCTTTTAAAACTCGCAAATGAATGAAATATCCTAATTGATTATAGGCGAGCAACAGGTGCAAAAGTTTCATCAAAATCTACCCCTTCGATTTGTGAATATCCTTGTGCAACTAGTCTATCCTTGTGCAACTAGTCTATCCTTGTGCAACTAGTCTAACTTTATTCCTTGTAATTCTAGAGTCACAATCTAGTTTATTTTTAAAAATTCATTTGACACCTATAACCGGATGATTAGATGACATCTTTACTAAATTCCAAACCTTATTACATTCAAATTGATTTAATTCATCATTCATAGCTAAAAACAAAAATTCAGCATTTAAAGCGGTTGAAACGTTTTCCGGTTCTATTTCGGATACAAAACAAAGGTTTGAAAAAGACTCAAGTAAAGAAGAATGAGTACTTTCCCCTTTTGACGGTTCTCCTGTAACAAGCTCCCTTGGATGATCCTTTGAAAACTGTAGCACACTTGGAGGAACATATTTCACTTGTTCTTCTTCTTTATCCTCTTTTTCTTCTTCTTTTTCTCCAAGCGATTCATCATCCTCATTCTCCAAAGGGGGTAGAGGTTTGCCTTCATTTCCTGTACGATTAGTATCTACACAAGGAACACGCTCATCAAATCTTACATGAATAGACTCTTCAACTATTTTAGTTCTTTTATTATAAATTCTATAAGCTTTACTAGTTGAAGAGTACCCAAAGAAAATTCCATCATCACATTTTTCATCAAATTTTCCTAATACATCTCTAGTGTTTAATATAAAACATTTGTAACCAAAAACATGAAAATACGATACATTAGGTTTCTTTTTTAAATAAAGCTCATAAGATGTTAATTTTAAAATAGGACGAAGCATGACACAATTAATAATATAACATGAAGTACTAACAACTTTGACCCAAAATGATTTAGGCAACCCATATTCACAAAGCATAGTGCGTGCTAGCTCTTAAAGGGTTCTATTTTTCCTCTCCACTACATCATTTTGTTGTGGGTGCGTGGAGCGGAAAATTCATGTTTAATTCCTAAAACATTACAAAAAGAAGAAAACATATCATTTTCAAGTTCTCCTCCATGATCCGAGCGTATGCATTTAATTTTTAATCAAGATCGTTTTGAATACGGATGCATAGTTTAGTAAATTCAAGAAATGCATCGGATTTGGAAGATAGAAATAAAGTCTAACAAAATCTAGAATAATATCAATTATTACAAAAGTATATTTTTTACCTCCTACTCTAGAAGTGCTAACCAGTCCAAATAAATCCATATGAATTAATTGAAGAGGTCTAGTAGTAGAAATTACATTTTTGCTTTTAAAAAAATTTTTTATAAACATTTCTTTTTGGCAAGGCGTACAAAGAGAAGATAAATTACCATTAAGCATATGTAAACCCCTAAATAATTTATCTTTTAATAATTTTAAAATAAACTTGGTGCTAGAGTGACCAAGACGCCTATGCCAAAGTTCTAATTCGTCATTTTTAGAAATAAAACATTTTAAACACGATTGTGAAAGATCATTAAAAGCAATCATATAAACATTATGCATTCTAGATGCGGTGAGTATGACATCATTTGTTTCACTATTTATGATTTTGCAAAGATTTGTAGATGATTCAAATAAAACATTTAAATCTTTATCACATAATTAACTAATTGAGATTAAATTATATTTCAAGTCATCTACAAATAAAATATTAGAGATTGAGAAAGAATCGTTACCCAATGTGTCGATGCCCATGATCCTTCCTTTTCCGTTCTCTCCAAATGTCACCAACCCTCCTTTCTTCATCTCAAGACTAAGGAACTTTGTTTTGTTGCCCGTCATGTATTTGGAGCATCCTGAGTCCAAATACCACACATCCTTTTTATCCTTAGCCTGCCAACATACCTAAAAAGGAGATGAGAGTAAAGATCTGGATACCTAAGAGGTTCCTCACATAGTATTGGTGGAAGCCTTAGGCACCCAGATTTGCTTTATAGCATTACGACCCTTCTTCCTACATGAGTTCGAGGTGTGTCAAAATTTATGACATTTGACACACGATATAAAAGGGGATGAGACCCTTTTCGAAGTTTTTGGATAAACTCTTACAGGAAGATAAGGTAACATTTGAATTATGAAATGATTTTTTATTAAAAGAAATAAAATTTCTGGATTTATTGCTAATGCCAGCGGTAAGAGTTACCGCTGGGCGATAGCTCCCAGTAACATATCCAAGGCCATATTTGGCACTTCCATGACATTGGTTGGCCAAGATCAGGTCGAAAGACCTTTGCCCAACTCTGAATTTTTTAATAGCCATATTTAGATCATGAATTCGGGCTTTAAGAGCGGTGTTTTATGTTACTAACATAACACACCGATTTGCAAAAGATTTCTTTCCTTCTTCTATTTGAGAACGAGAGGTTTTTAAAGTTCTTTCTAAATCCCCCTTTTCTTTAGTAAGTAATTCAATAGTGGAGTGGGAATTAAAAAGAGCTTCTTTTAGGTTTTTCACACTTGTCAAGAAGTGATTGCACTCTTGGCAAGATACCTTCTCTTTCCCTAATTGTTTAGATAGTTTTTTGTTTTCTTTTAACAAAAGTTTATTTTCAGAATTTAGAATATCAATATCTTTTAAACTTTTATCAAAGAATTTGCATGTTTGTAAATACTCAATATATAAACCATCATAAGTAGTAGGAAGAGTTATCTCAGAGTCGCTTTGGATTCTGATTTCATCATCGGATAGTGTGTTACTCTTTGTCATGAGGCACACGTTGGCTTCTTCTTCATTGCTGGAGGATGAGCTGCTTGATCCGTCGGAGGAGTCATCCCAAGTAGCCGCTTTTATTTACGCTCTTTCAGATATTTCGGGCACTGGCTCCGGATGTGTCCAGTCTTTCTGCAATGGTAGCACTCCGGTGGTGGTCGCTCATCATTGTCCTCGTCGCTACATTTTCCTTTCTTCGATGTGGATCCCTTCTTGATGAAATATTTCCGGAAGGTGCTTCTCCTTTCCGGATTCTTCATGGGCCTTTTGAACTTCTTCACAAAAAGGCTCTCCTCGTCCTCTTCATCATCATCTCTGTCACCCTCCTTTGACTTTAATGCCAAAGCCTTCATCTTTGGCTCCATGTTGTACTCTTGTTGTTGAATTTTGAGTTCAACCTCATGGGTCTTGAGGTTTCCAATGAGGCTCTCAACTTGGAGCTTCTTCAGATCGCGCGACTCCGAGACCCTAAACCTTTGAATTGAACTTTGGAGAGAGAGACCTTAGAATTTTTCTCACCAAGTCGTCGTTGGAGAACACCTTTCCAAGTACTTTGAGTCGTTGACGATCTTGGTGAACCTTGTGTACATTGAATCTACGTCTTCATCTGCCTCCATCCAGAATTTCTCGTATTCGGATTCAAGTTGGAAGAGCTTTGAATCCTTGACCTGTGAAGTACCTTCATGAGTAATTTCTAATAAATTTCATATGTCATAAGCGGTTTCGCAAGCACAAATTCTATTAAATTCTGTTATATCCAAATCACAAAATAAAGCATTCATAGCTTTAGCGTTATTCTTACATCTCAACTTATCATTATCATCCCATCTATCTCTAGGTTTTTCCATAATAACTTCTCCAACAACAAATGTTGGTGGAGAGTAGCAAACTTCTACCATGCCCCAACGTTATTTTCTAAGTCAGTTACAAAACAACACATTCTTGTTTTCCAATAATTATAATCAGTACCAGTAAATAGTGGAGGTCTACTAATCCCTTAACCCTCAAAGAAAGCATGATCATGATGCGCCATTATTCCCGGTTGTGAAACCATTTTGGAATAATCTACATTTGATACCACTTGTTGGATCTTATGGTGCCCTTAGAGGGGTGAATAAGAGGTTTACGAATTTTTGAGTAAAATTGAGAGATTTTTAGAGAAAATGAAACTTTCCAGATTCTTTTGCTAACGCCGGTATTAGAGTTAACGCTGGGCGTTAGCTCTCCAGAAAATAAAACTGAACAGAAAAATACTAAAGTGATTTTACTTATGAAAACTTAAATGAAATACATTTCCAGAAAATCAGAGATAATAAAAATGAATATTATATTTCAAAGAGAAAATTACAAAGATAGAATTTCAATAACGCTTGAAATTTAAGGTGACAAAGTAAAAATCACTTTTTGTTCCTTAACCGGTCCTTCTCCCAAGGACCGGTTGGCTATAATCTATCTTTCCCAGATAAGGACTCGAGCATCCCCTAGATCTACATTCGACCTAGTCGCCACGCACAAGGCAGTGAATTTCCCCCCTAAACCGAACCCAGCCTAGTCGTCACACGCAAGACGGAGAATTCATTATCGTTACAAGAAAAAGACCCTATATTGAAGAGCTCTGGAGTTGTTGAAACACACACAATGACCATCGTCGGAGTTGAAGCAAGCGTCCTTCAAATTTGACCATTGGAAATCTCCTTCTCAATCTTATTCCTCAATGGTGGTGTTAGGAGTGCTCTCCGAATTCGGGGATGAAATGTTCTCTCAGAAGTTTGGAATGAAGGCTTGAGATCAGAACATTTGAACAACAAAAACAACTTTTTAAATAGGCATGGGAGCTAACGTCTGGCGTTAGGCTTTAATGCCAGTGTTAGTGATCATGTACGGTCATGGCTGAGATCGTGCAACCGTCGAGATCTTGGCATATCGTGGACTCAACGCGTGTGTTAGCTCCAACGCTGACGTTGTCTCTGGCTTCTCGACGCTATTTCTTCTCCACGTCATTCCCTTCTCGACGTCATCCCATCTTGATGATAATTTAACGTGGGACGTTAACTTCTAACGCGTGGCATTAACTCTCTTCTTAGAGAATTGTCACAAAATAACATCCAATTCATAGGGATATGTACATATAGTACCTGCACACTATAAACACAAGCAAGATCAAATACATAGTGTGATTTGTTATTCACAAACTAAGAGATGTGAAACACAAACTTCAACAATAAGTGCTCCCAGAAGTTCTCCCCGCACTTCAAGCGGCCCTCGGACTCAGACTTGCCAGTCTTCCTTTTCATCATTTTCGGAGGAAGCGACCCGAGTGAGCGAGAGCAGAGAATGGAATGAGGAGAGAAGCGGAGTCCGATGATGTGGTTAAGGCGGTGGGGGTATTAATCGAAACTGGGGGAAGGCGGGAATGAGCTCGCACTCATTTGTGGACCCCGCACTATCCCCACTCTCCAAAGACCCACCACTCGCATAGACCGAGTCTCGCGTTGGAACATGTATTCTACATCTCTTTAGTTTGACAATATCAAATCCCATATTGTATTGGATAATACATGTCTTGGGTATAGTGTACATGTTTACAGGTGTGAAACCGTCGAGAATTCTATTCTCAGTGATCTACCGCCGTGTGCTAGTCCTACCACTGGCGCTAGTCAGTGCATCGAGACGAATGCCATCTCAGTTGTACTGACGAGAAGACTTAGCATATCGACGGATTCATTCAAGAAGACTACCGTCGCGCGCTAACTTACCGCGGGTGCTAGACCTGACGTTGAGACAGGATGCATCGAATTGAACCATGGCGTGAAGATGAAAGCGTCGACTAGATGAAAGCGTCGACTTGAACAAAGGCGTCGAGATTACTACCGTAGAGCGCTAGACTACCGCGAGCGCTAACTATGGCGTCGAGACAGCTTGCGTAGTCTTGAAGAATGCGTCGACTTGAGCCATGGCGATGCGTCGAGAAGAGTTCGACGTAAATGCTACCGCAGGTGTTAGCCTACCGCTGCACGTTATCTCTCTCTCTCTCTCTCTCTCTCTCTCTCTCGACAAGAAGACTGCGTCGTCTTGATACTCTGCTGCCGTCGAGAAGGATTCGAAGTGACAACTACCACGAAGCGCTAAGCCTACCGCGTCGCGCTATCCAAAGACAGCAAGAGAATGTTCTCCGGCGCCTTCTTGATTGGGCGCTGGACAGCTAGAGAAAGCGTGTAATGACGCTACCGCCGCGCGGTAACTCTACTGCCGACGGTAACTTAAAGAACCAACTATAAAAGCATTATTTTCTTTTCCAGATGTCGGGTTGCCTAAACCTAAAAGTATAAGTCGGCTGTTTCGCCGTTTCTGGACCAAGGAGCCGTCACCGGAAGAGAAGAACACTTTCCCTCATGCAATAATGAAGAAATTCATCGGAGTGCGGATTAAGAACGTGAATCAGAGCACCAATGTGCGCATACTAAACGAAGATCAAAAAGCGTTGTTCGCTCACTGCATCCGGAGATATACCTTGAGGGAGCACATCTTCTCATCTATTCTACTTCTTCTTTTTTATTGTTCTACATTTTGGTGTGTGAAATCGTCTGGCGTGGACGTCGTAATGCGGTTTGGAATCGGTGGAAATCGACCGGGGAGGTCGTCGGAATTCGGGGAGGATTCCGTGGGAAATCGTCCTGGGAGGGCATCGAGATCTGGGAGATCTCGCGGGCTCCAAGGCCCTTTCTGGGAGGAAGCTGAGGAGCGGCTCGAAGACTTTTCTGGGGAGGAAAGGGCCAGAGCCAACCGGTCCTTGGATTAGGGTCGGTATAGAAAACCCAAGGTTGTCATATTCTTCGCCTCCGATCTCCGGCGTCATGGAGATCTAAACTCTGTATAAACAATGTTTTGTGATTCAATGATATCTTGATCCTATCTTTTATAATATAACATGCCGTATTTTTCTTGGTGAGATATTGATTGGAGCATTGCAAATTCTGAAACGATATTCTGCATTTACTGTGAGAGCTGCCGCCGCGCGGTAGTGTTACCGCAGTAAGCGCTAGCTCCAGAAGACTAATCCTACAGTATTTTCTTTAAAATCTCCAATAATAGATTAAAACCCTTATTCACCCCCCCCCCCCCCCCCCCACACACACACACCTCTAAGGGCGCCAGTAGATCCAACAAGTGGTATCAAAGCGAGGTTATTCCAAAACGGTCTTACAACCGGGAATAATGACGCCCCTTGATGTCGCATCTACGAGTGGGGATGAAGCTATCTATATTGAAAACACAGTAGCACTGCCATTGTTTACATGTGTGAACTATCTGGGATGGAAAGCTTTAATGAAAAGATTCCTTATATCTCAAGGAATAAGTGCCTGGAATATAACGATTATAAAACCTCCAAGCACACTAAATAGGGATGAATGCTTTAATAATGCCAAGGCCATGAACAATTTCTTCTGTGGGCTTGGTCAAGAAATTTTCAAGCTAATTTATACTCTACCTACTGCTTATGATATTTGGAAATTTCTTGAGAATGCTTATGGTCTCTCTTCTGCAGATACACAACTTGATGACTTCCTTTTGGATCCAAGCGAGAAACCAAATTGTTGGAACCAGTAGTTGGCCCAACGAGGAGTTCGGACCCCTGTGAAGGGGGGCAACTAGCGCTTACTGATCCCACGGAGGAACCTGACCGAGGACTTAGAACAAAAGACACGACCCTTGACAACAACGTGGAGGTCCCACCACACACCCGGAAGATCTTTTGAGCACTTCCCCTCCCAAGCCAAGACTGTAGTCGGGCACCTTGAAGAGCTGAAGGAGATAGCCAAAGAGATCCTGAGGAGAAGCAAAGATCTAAAATGCTCTCCAAAGGTGCCCTTCAAGGTCTCTTTATAGCCTTTCTTTTCTGGTCTGCTAATAGCGGGATTCCGCCTTTTGGTTTTACTAATCGCACCCCAAATTGGCTGCTAACAACCAAACTCCGCTGTTCTGGAGGGCTATTGGCAACCCACTAAGGGTATCAGGGTAAATTTACCCCTGACCCTCATTGAGCGAGTGCCTATGAAGGCGCCGCTCGCTGATCTCTTAGCGAGCGAGGTTCGCGAGACCCCTCTCTGCGAGCGATCAGTGGGGGCACCGCTCGCTGGCCCGCTGGCCTCACATACACCAGCCTGGTTCGCTCGCATGAAGCGGCGAGCCTTTGATCTCTTCGCCTTTTGCTAAATGTACCCATGGAGTGTCGATCCCACACTTGACTTGCTTTCGCGCTACGCTCTTCTCGGAGCTACAAGACCGGATCGCCCCGCCCTGCCCTTGACTTCTGCGAGGCGGCGGCCCCTTGGCTCGCTTCGCCTCGCCTTTGCTCGTCTTGCTGATACCCGATTCTTCCTCTTATCCACCTGGCAAACACGGGGTTGTACACAATCTCCGCTCTTTGCGGGATTAGTCTAAGCTCACGAAGAAACATCCAACCCTTTTTGTTCGCCGGGCGGGTGCTGACCTGGCAGGAATCTCCTGGTGGGTCCCATCCCTAATGTTATAAATACCATCGATCTCGGACGATGATTAACTATGAATTCTCTCTCTTCCTCTCGCCGCCAGCTACTGTAGCTATTCGAAATGCCTCTTTCGGAAGAAGCCCAAGCACGCCTCGACTCGGCGTGAGCCGACGAACACGCAGCCTTCACCGAGTTCGCCCCCTGGGTCCCTAAGCGGTCCTCTTCATCCTTCCCCCAAATTAGGAAGGCGAAGTCGGTTTGGTGAGGTCCGGAGGAGGACAGGTCCTTGGTTCCGGACCCTTCGCCCGACTTCCTTGCCCCGGGGCGTTCTCGCCTACCCCCGACGGCTGGACGACCTGAGATGCTTGAATCGCGAACTCGCTCCGCGCCGCGGAGAAGGCGAGGTTGATGGTCTCGAGCTCCTCCCTGCGCAGGTCTGCCAGCATCTCTATTGTGACTGGAGGACTAGGTGGTGGCGAACCACCGAAGTCGCCCTCTCGTTCACCTTCTCCGACCATGTTACCTCCTAGGGAACTTCTTGCACTAGCTGCTTTCTACGCTCACCACACCAGAAATGTTAGAACCAGTAGTTGGCCCAGGGAGGAGTTCGGACCCCTGTGAAGGGGGGCAGCTAGCGCTTACTGATCCCATAGAGGAACCTGACCGACGACTTAGAACGAAAGACACGACCCTTGGCAACATCGTGGAGGTCCCACCACACACCCGAAAGATCTTTTGAGCACTTCCCCTCCCTAGCCAAGACTGTAGTCGGGTACCTTGGAGAGCTGAAGGAGCTAACCAAAGAGATCCTGAGGAGAAGCAAAGATCTAGAATGCTCTCCAAAGGTGCCTTTCAGGGTCTATTTATAGTCTTTCTGTTCTGGTCTGCTATAGCGGGATTCTGCCTTTTGGTTTTACTAATCGCACCCCAAATTGATCTGCTAACAACCAAACTCCGCTGTTCTGGAGGGCTATTGGCAGCCCACTAAGGGTATCAGGGTAAATTTACCACCGATCCTCATTGAGCGAGTGGCCTATGAAGGCGCTGCTCGTTGATCTCTTAGCGAGCGAGGCTTGCGAGACCCCTCTCTGTGAGCGATCCGTGGGGGCACCGCTCGCTGGCCCGCTGGCCTCACATACACCAGCATGGTTTGCTCACATGAAGCGGCGAGCCCTTGATCCCTTCTCCTTTTGCTAAATGTACCCATGGAGTGCCGAGCCCACGCTTGACTTGCTTCCGCGCTACGCTCTTCTCGGAGCTGCAAGCCCGGCTCGCCCCGCCCTGCCCTTGATTTCTTCAAGGCGGAGGCCCCTTGGCTCGCCATGCCTCGCCTTCACTCATCTTGCTGATACCTGATTCTTCTTCTTACCCCCCTGGCGAACACGAGGTTGTACACAAATGAAGATCAGTGCTTGGAGGAAGATATGACAATCATTTCAAGCAGAAGAGAAGACGTCACCACAGTGTTGGAAGAGACAAGCTTACAAGAAGATGTCAAAGGAACGTTATGTTCTCCTCTTACCTCTTTCGACATGAATGTAAGCAAAAACTCCCTGACTACTATATCATTTATGTCCTTGGTACGTGCACTAGAGATTGCTAGACGTAGAATTAAGAAGCTGACGACTTCTAACTCTCAACTGTGCCTGGAGAATAAAAATCTAAAAGCACACCGGGATAAAAACTCCAACCAGGGTAAGTCCAAGTCCCCCCAGTGCTCTCTAATTGAAAATATTAAACCTTGTACTGATTATATTTCACTAAATGAAAAAAAAAATCAAGGTACTAGAGAGAGCTCCTTACATCGAGGGAGGATAATGAAAGGTTGAGTCTAGAGAGTTCAACAATAAAACAACATTGTGTCAAGTGCGTCGATTATAAAACAGAAATTAAAGAGATGGATGAAACATTCAATGATTTGCGTCGTGATTATGAAGATCATATAAAATCTATAGCCAAAATTTTGAAAGATAGTACATTGGCTTACAACATTGCACGACATAATCTCATATTAAAAATAACGCACTTAAGTCACAACTTGACTCACTTTCATTTGAGGTTAAGAAATATTCAAATCAAAATCACAATCTCTTAGCCAACATAATTATGTCAAATAAAATACGTCAAAGACATATCTCATAGTCATTTCTTCTTGTCTCAATATGCTTTTGTGCCTCACAAAGCACATAAATCTTCTTCCCAAGGCACACCAACACGAAGTATGAATGTGATCACGAAGTATAATAATCAACATAACAAAAGTCATATTCATCAGAAGCCTCAGTATAGGAAGGCTGACTATGAGAAGTTGAAAAATAATAATACAATTCAATCAAAGTATGAATGGAGACCAATAGTGAAAAATAACACGATGACTCCACCTACACGGGTCCATTCATCAGCTTCTCCTCAAACGCCAATACGTCAAGTTTAGGTACCCAAAGGAACCACCGTTCTTGGTTCTCTTTGGATACCTAAAATGATTATTCGTTAGTATCATTGTCTTGCGTGAAGAAGAGCAAAAATGAAAATTATATTTTCTACTTCTCGATATGCATAAAGTTTTCTTCTTCCTATTTTCTTTTTCTTTTGAGTTTATCTTTGTTTTAAGCCAACATGCATTGGTCACCTTCTTTATTTTGAAATATGACTCTCACATAAAACTTAATAATGAATAAATCAAACAGAGTAAAATTGAATAAAAAGTCATATAGTTTTCAGGTGACCCATATATCCTCTTTCTAGTTTTTATTATTGTTAAGTCCATTGCCTATAATTGTCTTATCATATCAGTAAAAATTGATTACTGAATTTCTTAAGTGATATTATCAAGACTAATAAAATCATTTTCAAAACATGGACTTAAATAGGCTATTGGGGGCTTACACTACAAATATTTAATGCGCAACTTTTTGATAATTTCACAAGTTCCTTTGCTGCATTAGATAACCCCTATCTTATACAATCACAGTCAAGAAAAATCGGAATTGAAAAAGCACGAAAACCATGATGTTTGCATGAAATTCCAAGTCTCTGTCCCATGCCGCCGAGCGCTAATACTTACCGCCGGCGGTAGTTATTTTTTAAAAAAATTCCGATTTTCTCCAAACTAGTGTTTATGAAATAAGTACTTTTCTGCACGATTTATTATTCATTCATACTTTCAGAAAACATTATATACGATTTGGATAATCATTCATGAATCAATAAATAAAATTGAAATGAACACAATGGATTTCATAACTTACCGTTCACGTGTTTTGATTCATGATTATTATGCGAATATTCTAGGTATTGTGATCGCATGCATTCCATTCTTCTGTAGATTCTAGAATCAACTACATTAAAAATAAATTAAAAGGAATAAATCATGTCATTCTAGATCTATGAACGTTTAGATTGAAAATCCAAGTCGAATACATGTAAATCAAACCTATAGTTTGACCTTTATCATGAATAGCATAACAATGTATCCAAGACTCATCATCCTAGCATCATTCAGTGGGAAATGCTCATGTTTAGTGTCTTTGCTTGGCTTAACATGTCCAATGTTATGCTAAATAAAAAGGTATAGTTTTGAAAGATGAAAATCATGGTATCTATGAAATTGATTGCATGAATATACTGCAGCATAAGGGGTCTATTTTAGGTTAGCCACCAAAGTAAGCGAGCTTCTTGGTTCCGAGTGCATGGTCTTGGGATTTTGCTTAGAAGAAGTAAAAGCGAGCTGCCCTCAGGTCCGACTTAGTTGAGCCGAGCTTTAGGGTTTCAACACTTGTCAAGTAAGAACGTGATTAAAAGGTTTACCAAATTAGGTGACATGATAATTGTGGTTGGTGAAATTTAAAAATAAATAAATAAATATATTAAATAATTAAAAAAAAATACTAAAAAAGAGACATCTAATTTTACATTTTTCAGAATTACATGATTAAGAGAATATCAAACCCTGCATTGATTTGTGAATTCTTGGAATTTCAATATTTTTGTACTTATTAAATCCTATAAAAGCACATTTCATATTACTACTAAGGGTCAGCTCCCACTCATTAAGCGTCATCGAGGAAACAACACGAACAATGAAATTATTCTCTGTTTGTACTCCTGCCCGACTTCACTCCCTCAGCTCCTAGCTGATCAATCACCTCAGCCAGAGCCCACTATTGCCAACGATGACATCCTTGAGTATCAAAAAACCTCTCCTCCAACGATCCCTTACGCCAGCGACCGGTCCTTTCCCGTTAAAGCTCGGTCCGACAGATCATGCATTCAAGGCCCACCTCCAGTCAGTCCCTGCTCCATAGATCCACGGTAATACTCCGCCATTTTCCGCTCTCTCTCTCACTTCCCCGAACCCATACTCTTCCCCGAAAAGCCTACCTTCCACTAAGGCTGAGCATATTATTCGAAACTCGGAAGTTGCTCGAAAATCACTCGAATATTGAGCCGAATCGGAATCGGTTACAATTGATTCGACTCAATTTGAGTCGATTCAATTTGACTCGAATCTGATTTTGAGTCGATTTCCAGTCAGCCCCGAATCGCTCGAAATATGATTCGAATTAACTCGAATTGATTAAAAACATTATGTATTTATTAATATATTGTTATTTTAAAATTATTAACACTAAAATTTAAACTCAAATACAAATATTGAAGACTTTAAGTGTTTCATTTGCTAAATTTAAATATTTCTCAATTTAATTACGAGTCAACTAGGAATAAAGAGAATTTGCTCAATTTCGAGCCAACATGATTCGATTTCAAGCCAGCTCGATTCGATTTTGATCCAGCTCGATTCGATTTCGAGCCGGCTCGGAATCGAGCCATTTCGAGCAGAGCCGGCTCGACTCGAAACTGATTTCGATTTCGAGCCGTGTTCGACTCGAAAATTTCGATTTCGAGCCGAGCCAAAATCGCTCGAACTCGACTCGATATCAGCCCTACCTACCACTTTCTAGCCATCTGAAATCATGCCCGGGCCATCGAGCCACCAACAATATCCCCATAACCAAGTCCTACTAGACTCAAAACTCTAAAACCTGCTTGATCACCCTCTCTCTATTGCAAATAGAGAAGCATCCTCGCTCCAAAGCCATCTAAGTCCCCATCCCGTCGTTGTTTGTTACCGCATTTCTGAACCACCTTTCCCACTCCCATCAACTATCCCGCCATGACTGAACTTACAATGGGTCCCATGCGACATTATTAGTTGTTGGCTTAGTATATCTCTCGCGTATCCTATTCCTCCTAATTTAATAAAGACTGTTTATGTAATGTTTAAAAAACCATAATTTCATTCTAGAATCCTATATATCCAACTTGATTTGAAATGACTCCGTGCAAAGACTAATGAATATTTGGGATTCCAACAAATATGACATTTTCTTTTAACAGAGTAGTTGAGAGACTGCATATGAAATAGTAATGATATCAATTCACTAGAAAGATGAAATGTTGTAAATTTTCCATCAATTTCAGTACATATTTTAGCAATGCTCTCAAAATAACAAACGACCAAATGGGAGATAATTAATAAAATAAAAACAACAATCTCGTCGCCATACAAAATGTCTACCGTAACATGGATAATTACATCTGTATTAATTTAAAATTGGCGCTGAATGGACGATTACTGATCTCAAATGTAAGAAATGATCAAAGTAAATTCAACTAAACCACTCTTGAAATGTTAATTAATTAAAGTCGAGACAACAAAATGTTGAGAAAAAAGTCATAAAAGATACGAGTTTAGAGCAGTAGATGATATCACATATGAATCACAATGGAGGATAGAAGTAAGAGGACAAGGAAAATCCAAGGAAAAGCAGCCCACCGATGGTAGCCACGGTGCCTTGAGAGATCTTGGACGCCAGTATGCTTCCTCCCACTACCGCTACAGATGTACATATCGTATGCCCTAAAATAGCGCCAAAGCATACTCCAATTGCATTCTTATGAGTAGCCAGCTACATTCAAAGAAATATTATAAATATTAAGCAGGATATATATATCTATGCTATTATATAAAATAGTTATGAAATGAACATTGTTCATCCAAATTCTACACGTTTTATATAATAAAAATCTATCAAAATAAATAAATTAACAATAATTATTTCTCTCTCAACCTTCCCGAAAGAATGCCAGATGGAAAAAGGCCGGTTAAAATGTATACAATTTCAAATTATTACGATAAATTAGTCCTTAAAATACTAATGTTATGATGTTGAGGCGAAAAAAACGATTGCTTTTCTACCGGATGAAGTGGCCTTCGTGGGAATGCTAACGGCATGTAGCCACTGCAGCATGGTACGGGAAGCGCGCTTCTATTTTGAATCTATGTAGCCAGCGGCAGAAGGAGATCACAAATGGAAGAGGGAAGGATGGAGGTGTCGGGTTGCGGTTAACCATAGAAAAATATGGGTTTCTGAAATTTTGGGGTGCAGTTAGACATAGATGGGTTGCGCTTAACAATCGCCAAAAAGAAATGCAGGAATTGAACATTGCATGAACAGTAAAAAGCGTACCCGTCGCTAGCACATGGGTTTTTTATTCACAATCCATAAAATATATTCTAAATCTTTACATGCAGGAGGATGAATAGTGCGTGATCCACTGTTCACCCGCCGGCTATAAGAGATATATAATAATTATTAAGAAATAATTACCCATACCTCCCCCTTACTGAGAGCACCCCTCTTATTTTTGAAATTACAAAAACCTCCCCTGAACTTTTCATTTCATAACATCAAGAACAAAAATTCGGGATTTTTTTGTAATGAAATTGTACACCGATGGGGTTTTTTGTAATGAAATTAAAACTTCAAGGGAAGTTTTTCTAATTATGCTAACTTATAGGGGAGTTTTTTGTAATTTCGAAAATAAGAGGGGTGCTCTTAGTAATTTAGCAAAGTTAGAGGGGAGGTCCCGATAAATGGTCCCCTCAAGAGTTGCCTACAACTCAACCGTCTTCTCAACTTATGGTTGAAAATCCTATATCCTCATTGATGAAGCAGATAGCAACATACTCGCAGTCTTCAGAACAGCCACCATCCCTAAAGGAGAAGTGCTCTGAAGATTCAGATGATGAAAGCATGTCCCTCGACATTCTAATGTCTGATCCACCTATAGAAGATCCAACTGTTGAAGATGAAAAAGCATACGAGCCTGGTCAAACACCCCATAAAAGACCTGAGCAATCAAGTCAGTTCCAGAATGACCCCTAGAGTGGCTTCTCGTTTGACAATATTCCACCATCAAAATGGCGTGATAGAATCTATGAAATGCATGTTTGGTGCACTACAGAGTTGTTACAGCCAGGAACGACATTCTGAGACGGCAGGCATTGTCGTTCCTGGCTGTCACAACTCTGCAGTACACCAAGCATGCATTTCATAGATTCTATCACGCCATTTTGATGGTGGAATATTTTGCAAACGAGAAGCCACTCGAGGGGTCATTCTGGAACTGACCTGATTGCTCAGGTCCTTTATGGGGTGTTTGACCAAGCTCGTATGTTTCTTCATCTTCAACAGTTGGATCGGTCATTAGAATGTCGAGGGACATGCACTTCTCCTTTAGGGATGGTAGTTGTTCTGAAGACTGCGGCTGTGTTTCTATCTGCTTCAACAATGAGGATATAGGATTTTCAACCATAAGTTAGGAAGACGGTTGAGTTGTAGGCAACTCTTGAGGGCAAGATTCTTTGGATGGTGATTTTTCTGGTTTTCTTTTTGAAGATTGGGGTGCTTCATAGCGTGTCCTTGGGAGGAATATCGCACTATTGAAAGGATTGTGATTAAACGGGGAGAAAGTAGATAGTGGTTGGGAATATGTTGGGAGTGGAGGTAAATAAGAGGAGTAAGATGGGGGCTTCGTAATATCCTGGGGAATGATATTGCTTTTGGGTTTGAATAGAATGAAGTTGGGCTTTGAGACTCTTTAACTCCGCCTCCTTTGGGGCCAGAATTGGTGAATTGAAAGAGACAGTACCAACCAACCAGAGTGATTCATGATGCACGGCTGTTATCTCATCTTGGAGTTGCATGGTGACTCCGGTGATGGTCGAAAGCTGGTTGTCACGGATCTGTATTTAGGTAGGTTTGGGGGTTAATGCCCGGGAAGATTCCAGAGAAATCCAGAAGCTTCTACATGGGAAGATGCTAGACAAGTCCGTGACACCGTGGTCGAGCCTTTTCTCTAGGCGTGCAAAAAAGGCCCGGCGGGCCCAGGCCAGACCCGGGCCTACTAGGCCCGGGCTTTTTGTTTGCCAGACCCAGGCCGGGCCCTGCTCAAACCGGGCCCAGGCCGGGCCCGGGCATAAACTAAAAAGGGGGGCCTGATTGAGCCCTTTAGAGCGGGCCCAATCAGGCCCTAAATGCTGGCAGCCCAGCATTTCTGCTGGGCCGCCAACATTGGCAGCCCAGCAAAAATGCTGGCGCCACCATTAATGCTGGCGCCAACATTTAATGCTGGCGGCAACATTTAATGCTGGCGGCAGCATGCTGGCTTCCAGCATTTAACGCTGGCTGCCAGCATTTAATGCTGGTTGCCAACATTAAATGCTGGCTGCCAGCGGGCTTTAATGCCCGGGCGGGCTTGGGCCTGGCCCTGGCCGGGCACCAGGCCAGGCCCTGCCCAAATAAGGGGGCCTGTTGAGCCCCCTTAGGCCTGGCATGGGCCTGGTCCGGGCCTAACCGGGCCCAGGCCTAATCGGGCTCAGACCCGGGCAGACCGGGCCGGGCCACCGGACCCGGGCCAAATTTGCACGCCTACTTTTCTCTATCGTATGTTGGCTTGCCACTACTTGCTTCAAGACTTTGTTTTGTGTCATTACATTTTCAGACTGCCAATTCAACGTGGCCTCAGCATGAGTTACATGCTTCGTTGTTCCGCCAGGATTTTTAGTGCTCGGATTTTTTATCTTCTAAGCATGGGAAGTTATATCTCCATCAAACTCTGTTGGAGGGAATTCTTCATGATAGGATGTTGGCTGGAGCATATTGATTTCTAGTTCTTTAGAATAAAGAACATAATAGTCAAACTTTCCAGACGGCTCACCAAGCAATCTGACTTTTGGATCTCCCTTTTCGTAGCGCTCCTTAAACAGTCGTTGTGTCGACTTCCTTTTGTTTCTTCTCCTTCTAAGTGAATCATCTTGATCGGAATCATCATCATTACATTGATCTGCTCCACATTTGGCACAAGAGAAAACGTCAAAGAACTGATAACCATCTTCGTCTTTGAATTGATAGACAGATAGTCCATCGAATCTGAAAGAAAGGATGGGCGCAGCGAGACCGAATCCTTTGTCTTCAATCATGTTTATCTCAGAGGTGAAGACGAAGGATGTACTGGAAGAGGAGTCTTCACTATTGAACATGATTTCCACCGCGCTGCCCTTTTTTTCTTATAAAGAAAGATTTTACAGAGTGAATCAGCTGATTATCGCTCTATATTTTCTCATAGTGTGTGACCCATGATTCAGGAAGAAGTTTAATAAGCTCATCTTTTGGAAGTTGCTTAGGGACATGAACGCACGAGGAGCCTGCGTGGGCATCTATCTCCAGGTAGAGGGCTTCATCAGTGTCTTGAGGAAGAGATAAGTCGAAGGAATGATTTTGAACTCGATAAGCCATTTGATAGTGGAGCGTAGCAGCATATGTTCCCGCAACTTGGGGTGCCCCGATAATCTGAAGCTGGACTTTAAGGTTGTTGTAGATAAGCGGATCATCAAGCCTCAGGTTGAAGTTTGGAAACAGCGTTACAAATACAGTGCCAGCATTCAAGGTAGTCTGAATAGTTGCAATGCATGCATGACTGTATTGCTGAAACCTTGTGTCCAGTAGAGCTAATCTAGCAACTACCGGGAGGCCTTACCTAGCTTGCAAAGTGAGAGCCATTCTAACAACTCCAAAATGGATATGGGAATATCCATGGGCTCTTCATTGCCCTGGGAGTGCCTCGTCCAGTCATATAGGTAAGATCTGTTCTGCTTCCGTAGCAGGAATTGGTACTTGTTCTAGCCTTGAAGCTAGGACAAGTTCCTTTGCACTGAGTGTCTTGCTGGAAGTGAGAGCTTGCCTGGAGACTCGAGAAACAGGATGATGTTTCTTAGTGAAGGTTTTGTACGGATTTAACAAGGGAAGGTCAGTTACTAGGATTCGATTATCTTCAGAGAGGTAATCGACCTTATAGAGCGAATCAAATTTTTTGATGTAGAGGGTGAACTAAAGGAATTACGAGGATAAGAGAAAGAAGAGGAACGGGTAACAGGATTTGGATTTGCCATAGATATAAAACCCTCACTACTCAAGAATCCCCTTCGGTGTTAAGGTGACTTGTTATCATACCGAATGATACAACCGTCGTTAATTCTTGTGATAATCTGAGCATATACCCACAATCGCACTCCTTAGCAGCCTCTTGGGCCACAACAAAAATTCACCTCAGGTTCTGGCTTAAGATTTCTGATGTGGAGGATCTCTTGGAAAGGGTAGCCACAGAGCATACTTTCTATCATCAATCAAATGTAAGCCATCATGAACAAATTATGTCAATACAATCATGAACATATCATGAACACCTTCGGATCATCAGGAGAAATAAGTGGAAGTTTTTTAAGCTTCCATGACAACCACCTCTGATATCATAATTGCAACTCACAGAGAGAGGTACAACCACAAAGAAGGGATACGAGATTGCGGAAGAACAAGAGAATAAGAACACGAGAACACAAGAAGATATTAGAACACAAGAAGAACACTCAAACTTTATTGCTTAGAAATATTGGCCAAGACTGAGATGCCTCAAACCATTACAACTGACCTTTATTTATAGTAGTCCTGGAGGGGACAACTTACATCACATGCTACTTTAACATCAGTGATAAGATTCATTTCTTCCACCACAAGTTATTCTTTTCTTGACTTCTACAACACGCCAGAATAACTTTGTCTTATCGTACAGGATAAGATTCCTTACTTAACTTCTACGACACTCAACATATAATATATCTTATCGTACGGGATAAGATTCCTTCTACTTTCACGTCACGCTTTAAGACACACATATTACACACCACACATTCTTTCCTTGCACTATAAGTAACAAATAGGCTTTCATCCTTTCTATGTTTGTTTTAGCGGCAGTCTTCCATTTCTTTTCCGCCAAAACTCTCTTTGCCTATTTTTAGCTGTTTGCGGCAAAATTTCTGGAACTGTGCTTTTTTAAAATAAGTAGCGCCTATTGATATTTTCAACCGCGGCTCATTCGTACTTTTCCAACCCTGTGTTTCTTCTTCGCCACTCACCATTTCCTCCTCCCGACTGTGCGATAGAGGGAAACCAGCCTTCCCGATCGCGCTCGTTCCAGATCCGCTCGTTGTGCCTCCTTTTTCTTCTCCAGTCTGCTCGTGCGCCTAGGGTGTTTCTTCTTCCTTCTCTCACGACAGTTTTTTTTTTCTAGCTTTGATTGTTCTCCTCCATTCGTATTTATAAGATCTGTAATAACAAAAACTTGCTCTTCAAGATCTGTAATAACAAAAACTGTAGGTTCCAAGATCTTGAAGAACAAAAATTGTGGGTTTTCTTCCACCCATTTTCCGTTCTTCCACTATTTCTTTATTCTGGATATCTCTCTAGGATTTTTTTCCCACCATTTGTTGTTCTTCCACGAATTTTTAATGCCAGATTTTCAGTTTGGCAAATGCAATTTTTTTCAGTTTATATGAAAGAAATCGTGCAATTTTTTGATGCCATTTGGGAAAATCGTGTAGTTTTTTAATGCCAGATTTTTCAATTTGGCAAATCCTGCAATTTTTTAATGGCTGATTTTCAATTTGGGAAAATTCTGCAATTTTTTATGCCATTTGGAAAATCTTGTTGTTCTTTTTGCACACCCTAGACTTTTCTGTGGTTAGAAAGAACATGAATTGTGATGGTGAATACCAGACTTTGTTGTTTTGGTACCAAAACAGACTGATATTGTGATGGTGACAATGGCAGTGCATAATTTTATTCGAAGACATCATTCACGTGCAGATCCTGATTGCAGTGAATTCGACGATGATGATGATGATAATTATGTTCACCCAGAGTAAAATGACAAGCAAGGACATCTGGAGACATGCACTGATATAGCTGGAGGTGTAAGCGAGATGATTGTGTTGTGCAAGTCTATCGCATAGCAATTGCATGTGCTAGAAGGTAATTTTCAAAACAAATAGTTTATAATTTTGACAATAATTGATGAATCTAAACTATTTACGTATTCACTCTTTTAGGTGATGCATAGGTGCGCAATTTCCAAGCAGTGGACCTGCCACCAAAGAATAACTTTGTTATTTTATTATGCCGTGCAACTTAAAAAACTTTGTAATTTTTATTTATTTCGTGAACTGTTCGTAGTTTTGCATTTAAAAAAAATATTTTACAAAACTCCATTTTTAACAAACGGTTTTTATGCACTGCTTTTCGGACAGCTCTGCAAACTCCATTTTACACAATTTTTTTGATGCAAACTCCATCTTCCAAAAACAACTACTTTTCCAAACTCCATTTCTAACAACTCTTTTTCGATCAGCAACAGCCGAAACAAACGGAGCATTAGCCTCTTTCAGAACTTTTTAGACGATGCCTTTGTCCACCCTTTCAGTGACCAATTAGATGGACGAGGATAATGTGCTCTTGGGGGGTCATCAGCCAACGTGCAACGGGGGAGTTGATCTCGACCGCTATTGTAGAGGCTTGGACTTAGGAACTCACGGAACCCAAGGTGTCATCTAGCTACTCTATTAAAGATCTCACGTGGGTGGTGGAAGTTCATAGTTTAGAATGCTTTCGGAGATAGGGCGATCCTTGACTTGTCATTTGAAAAGAAGATCAGGCCAGAGTACTCTCTTTTTAAAAACATGGAATATTATACTGAAGCGGGAATATAAAAAAATACAGGGTTACCATGACCAGCCCGGTGCTCAACGCTCACTTCGAGCGTTCTGTTTAAGGGTAGACCTTTTCAGGTCATCTCTGCTCCATGTGTTTCTGAGTGCTTCGCCTTCTTGATTATGCATGCAATATTGTCCGGTCTTCAGGACTTTTAAGACCATGAATGGTCCTTCCCAGTTCGGGTCGAGCTTCCCTACGACGACTGACCTGGCGGCAGCATCGACCCTTTTCATGACTAGACTGCCCTTCTCGAACTATTTGACCCTGATGTGCTTGTTGAAATACTTGGTCATTCTCCTCTTGACCTGTTGCCACGTCATGGCAAGGTCCCGGAGCTCTTCCACAGAATCCATTGAGACCTTCAGAGCCTCCTCGTTCTCGAGCCGCCATTCCTCACTCCCATCTTCAGCTGCGACCAAACTGGAGCTGATGACCTCGAACTCGACCGAGATGAGGGTCTCCACTCCATGGGATAACTTTAAAGGGGTTTCCCTCATGGATGAATTTGGCGTAGTCCACAACGCCCACAAGACGGAGGGGAGATGCTCCACCCAATTGCCCCGAAGATTCTCGACAATCTTTATCAAGTGATTGAGAATCAATTTATTAGTCTCCTTCACCTGACCATTGCTCCGGGGATGATATACCGAAGCGAAGTTCAGGTCAGTCCCGATCTTCTTGCAGAACTCTTCTAGATCGATTCTAGTGAACCGAGGGTCGTTGTCTATGGCAATGGTCTGGGGTATGCCGAACCTGCATACTATGTCTCCCCACAAGAAGTTTCTTACAACCTGAAACGTTGTCTTTGTCAAGTCCATAGCTTCTATCAACTTCGTGAAGTAGTCGATCATCACTAGTATGAATCGTCGTTGACCGCTAGCTGTGGGGAAAGGTTCCACCAGGTCCATTCCTCATATGGTGAATGGCCATGGGGAAGTGATAGTCCTTAACCACTGAGCCAGCTACAGCTACAACGCAGCGTAGAGCTGACACATTTGATATCGCCGAGCGAAGCTCTCCGCGTCTTCCAAGATGGTCGGCCAAAAGTATCCATGTCTCAAGATCCTCTTCTCCAGCGTATGACTCCCTGAGAGACTGTCACACTCGTCGGAATGTATCTCCTCCAGGACTCGAGGAACGTCGGTCTCCGAGAGGCACCGAGCCAAAGGACCAGAAATAGTCCTCCGATACAAGCCTCCGTCGTGGAGCAGATACTAGGCTGATTTGTATCGGAAGCGCCGCTTGTCTTCCATTGCTGCGGGGGTTTTTCCGGTGGTTAGGTAGGTGATGAAAGGATCCATCCATGAGGGATATTGCTCGATCTCTATTAACTCTCCTTCTTCAATGGATGGTCTGACAGCTCGGTCAGGGTGACTCCCATACTCAGACCATACTTGACCAGTCGGCCCGCCACGCTATTCTTCTCCCTCGGAACATGCTACACAAAGAATGATCTGAGGTGTCAATCAATCTTTTAACCTTCACGACGTACTACTGCAAAACAGGCTCCATGGCCTCAAACTCCACACGGATCTAAGACGCCACTACCAACGAATCAGTATGAGCTCGGATGTCTTGAACTTCCCAGCTCCTTCGCCAGGCAGAGGCCCGTAATGAGTGTCTCGTACTCGGCCTGGTTGTTCGTGACCGGGAAGAAAATTTCCACCGCTTGCTCGATCCTTGTTCCTTGCTGACTCACCAAGGTAATTCCCACTCCGAGGGAATCCTTTCCCGACGCTCCATCCACGAACATCTGCCATGGGACGAACTCCTCCGCCTTCTCTTTTGTTGCTCCCTACGAGGAGAAGTCCACCAAGAAGTCTACAATGGTCTGTGCCTTGATGGCCATCCGAGGCACATAGACTATGTTGAACTAGCTAAGCTCAATGAACCACTTAGCGAGCCAGTCCGAATGCTCCACTTTTTCCAAATTAGTCTTCAGAGCGCGATCTATCACCACCCTGATGGTGTGGTCCTGAACGTAGGGTCTCAGCCTCCTCGCCGAGATAATGAGGGCGAAAGCTAACTTCTCAATGATTGGATAGAGTAACTTAGCCTTTCGGAAGACCCTACTCGCATAGTAGATTGGCAAATAGTGTGTTCCCTTTTCTCGAACCAGGAATGAGCTAACCGCCTCAGCTCCAACTCCCAGGTAGAAGAAGAGGTCTTCTCCTTCATGAGGTCCTTGAAGCAAAGGAGCTTGCATCAATTGTTTCTTGAGGGTCTAGAAGGCGGATTTGCACTCAGCGGTCCACTCGAACCTATGAGGAGGGTTCTGAAAAAAGGGGAGCACTTCTTCACGGCATTGGGCAAGAAACGACTCAGACCAACGAGCCTCCCTGTCTATCGCTGCACCTCCTTGGCGTTTCTGGGAGAGGACATCTCCACGATAGCCTTCACATTGTCGGGGTTGGGCTCCACTCTTCCAAGAGTGTGGAGGTGACCTAAGAACTTTCCCTTGTAGCTCTAAAGACGCACTTAGCAGGGTTGAGTCATATTTTGTACTTCCGCAGCGTCGCAAAAGTCTCCGCCAAATCCTACAAATGTCTGAAAACTTTCTTGCTCTTGATCATGAGGTCGTCGGCATAGACCTCCATGTTACGGCCCTTCTGGTCTCTGAAGACCCGGTCCATCATCCTCTTATAGGTCGCCCCGCGTTCTTCAAATCGAACGGCATCATTTTATAGGTTTAACATCCATTGTTGGTCATGAACAAGACGTCCTTGACGTCAGGGGGATGCATCCGGATCTGGTGATATCCTGAAAATGCATCAAGAAAACTCATCACAGAGAAACCGGCGGCTAAATCGATCAGCGCGTCGATTCGAGACAGGACATAACAATCCTTAGGGCAGACTTTATTTAATAAACAGAAATCGATACATATTCGACACTTTCCTCGTACTATTTTCATCATTACAACATTAGAGATCCAACCAAGATACTGGATCTCCGACACAAACTCTGCCTCACACAGCTTCTGCACCTATTTACGGATGGGCTCGGCCAAAGATGTTGTGGTTCACCTCTTCTTTTGTCGGATCGGGCGAACCTTTGAATCGAGGTTGAGGCGATGACACGCTGCGTCGGCATCAATGTCGGGCATAACCGCGGTACTCCAGGCGTAGACATCGATGTTCTCCTGTAGACACGCCACGATCATCTGCTTGTCCTCCTCTATCATCTCTCTCCTGATCTTCACGCTTCCAGGCCTCCCGCCCACAGTAACCACTTGGACCTCTTTCACTCCCTCGGCCACTTCTAGGTGTACTATCCCTTCCAACACCATATCGACCTCATTCGCATCCTCCTTCCAACCTATGGTGTTAACAGAATGTAGGTAGCACTCCCTGGCCTCTTTCGGATAGCTCCTGATCCAGATTTGCACCCATTCCTGATTATATTCCAGGTATTGATGGAATGATGAGAGTGCGCAAATTGGAAAGCGTTGATAAGCAGCCTCCCAAAGATCGTATTGTAGTTGCTCAAAGCATCCACAATAACGAACTAACAGTTCTTCGAGGTGTCACCAAAGGTCACCAACAAGTCCACTCCTCCCTCTACTTCCTCTCTGCTGAGAATACGAAGAGTGGGTCATCGAAGGCCGTCGCGCTCTTAGTTTCTACTGCCATTGCGTCGAACAACTTCTTGAAGACAACGTTGACTGAACTTTCATTGTCAACCAAGATCCGAGCAACCGTAAAGTTCTAGATTGCCGCTTGGACGACAAGTGCGTCGTGGAACGGGTTCTCGTTCTCCAGCATATCCTCTGCCGAAAAAGTGATCTCCCCAATTGAAGGAGGGATTTGAGATGTCGAGACGATGCTCCTCTTGTAGATGATGTGTAGACTCCCCTTGCGGGAGGCCTCCACGCCTACGCCTCCATGGATGGAGTTGATGCCTCCCCGAGTCCCAACATCGACCCTCTTTGGATATCCCCGAGCAGGGGTCTGTACCAGGACGTCCCCGACCACCGCTTCCTGTTGTTGATTTCCTTGCCCTGCTCCCGTTGTCATCCTCCTCACTTCCACGAACTTTGGGCATGTCGAAGTGACGTCATGTCACCTTATGGAAATTGCAGGAGAGAACTGCATTCCCTCACTGCTCCTGAACCGGAGCCTTCCTCCTCTAATTACGGGCATGGAGATTGATCTCCATCACTTCTTGAGAGGGGGGGATCTGACAGGTATCCTAACCTCTTGACGTCTTCCCAGCGCGTCGAAACAGGCCTGATGCTCGGGAAAACGGCGAAGACCGGGTTTGAACGAATGAGGTCCTCCTCCCGCTGGCCTCCAAGGAGGTCTATTCTTCGAGGCTTGGAACCTCCTCTCGGGTTCCCTATGCTTCGGAATAGCTCCCGGCCTCCTGAACTCTCGGCCCTGCATGTGGGCCTCTTCCTGTTTCCTGCCTCCTCCAGAGGTCCTCGACTCATCCAACTCCGATAACCTCATAAGCGAGCCTAAGAAATTCTTGTTGTTGGCTTCTGCCTAGATGAACCACCCTGCGCGTTCGATCAAGTCTTCAAATGAGATGGGGGGATCTCGGTCTACCTCCATTTTGAACAACCCTTCCTGCAAGCTGAACGTGAGCGCCAGCTGGAGGGTGTAGTTATACACCTCCTTAATCTGAAAGGAACTCCAGGAAACGATCGATGTAGCGTCCCGATAACTCGTTGGGTTCCTACTTGAGGAGAAAAAGGGTGGTTGGCCCCTTCTTTCTCTTCTTCGATGTCGCGAAGCACAACATCAGCCCTCGGCTCAGATCTTCGAAGCAGTAGATGGAGCATGTCGACAACTGATGGAACCAGTCCCTTGTCTTCCCTTTGAAGGTGATCGTGAAGAACCTGCACTTAAAATCACCAATCATAGTTCGAATTGAAACGACGTCGTCGAACCACTGCAGGTGCTGGATGTGGTCATCATTCCCCGTATAGTAACTGAGCACGGGCTCGCGAAACTCCTCTGTGACGGGCGCACTCAACACCCCCTCGCAAAATGGCCTTACTGACCCAGCTTGTCGAGGGCGAGCTGTATCGTCCTCGTGAAAGTGAAGAGCTCCCGGGGTGACGCACTAGCTTCGCTCGAAAAGAGGTCTCTCCTCCACCGATGAAGCGGGGACCCCCTTGCCATGCCGCTTAGACGATTCGACATCCTCTGCTGAGGAGGTGGCGAGGCTACTGCGACCTCGACACTTGGTATCAGGAGAGCTCACAGCGTCTCCATCATCCCTTTCCTGAACTTCGCGAGGTCAGCCTTCGTGACGAACTCGCATGGAGCTCGTTGGTTGTCGATCTCCAGCTCTCTCTCTTTTCATTGTTCTCTCACCAGAGTTTCTTCCTTCAATCACGGTCCACGCTCATCGCACCAAAGTGTTGGAACCAAGAAAATCCGGGTTCACAAAGTTCAGACCAAGGGGTGACCAAAGGCTACGGATCTAGCCGTCGACCCGAGCAAATCACAACTAGATGAAATCAAAGAACTGGGAGAGTTCACTGGACGGCCTATAAACAGGACTCGCGTACTGTAGCGAGGAGGTCCCGCCACACACCCGAAAGTATATATGAACTTCCCCTCTTAAATCCAATGCTGATCTCGGCACAAGGAAGACACTAGCTCGTCAAATAAGAACCTGGGGGGAGGGGGACAACGTGCCTTCTACTTGTGGTTCTATTTATAGGTAATCCATGGGGTACATGGTTTGTGAATAGCCTCCCCCGCACTTTTGAGATACTGGTACATAATATTTGGGCGACCTCGTTCCCGGGAGCCTCTGAAAGAGGCGAGCTGATTACTGTCACCTTAGGCGAGGTCTCCTTGGACAGACTTCTTCTGGATGGCTAGTCCGTATCAGGGCATTTGAAGAGAGAGCTCAACGGCGAGCTGGGCTCCATCACGGCAAGTTCGCATGGGAGCTGAGATCTGGCCAGGCGATCTCTCAAGCGAGCTCGGAAGGAGCTAGCTGACTGGTTTGGTGAGTCGAGATTTAGTTTGGCGAGTTGTTCAGCGAGCTAACCGCTAGTTGGGCTGAGTTCCTGATAATCTTGGCTTGTCATTGGTGGCTTCATCCCTTAGATCAACGGTCAACCTTCTGAGATCCTGGGGCCAATGATTAGGCTTGGGCCCACCTCGTCAAATACGGGTTGTACACCCGCCAATCAGGACTCCTTGACGACTGCATCGACGAGTTCATTGCATTATCAACATACGTTCATGTCTTACCGCCAGATCATTACTTGGGTTTCTTCATGCAAGGCTCCTTCCCCACATCCGGTCCCGCCTTCACACCCACCACCCTCGGACAATTACCGATTCCATGGATCTCACTCGTTTGGTGGAAGAAGACTTCAATCTCATCTCCGTCGACAATGATCGCCCACCAAGGAGTTCTACTCCCTAAACGCTTGTATGCACTCTAACACCCTCCGACCGCCACCTCAGGTGCACATATTGGCTCCATCGCGTCTCGGAGCACCTCCCCAACAGCCCAGGAAGTTGATCGGCCCCCGGATGACCAATCAGTACCACGATCTTTGCACGAAGGGCATCTGTTTCTGTTGTAAACAGCTCTACTTCCTATCTCATGCTTGTCCTCTGAAGGAGCTCCGCATCACCATTACCGAGGAGGACCCTGAGGTCACCTTGGCGATTTCAAAGCCCTGGAGGGCGATGCCACACCACCAGACACTGGACCCCACACGAGGTTGCAGGCGGCAGCGTTTAGAACTTTGTGCTCAACGGTTGGAGGCCCCTCTATCCCCCACACAATGAAGCTCTCTGGTTACATGTGTGGCACTTTCGTGCTTATGATGATTGACAGTGGGGCCAACCACAATTTCAACTCCCCGCATGGCGACAAAGCTCGACATACACTCGCCTACATCTCTTCATAACGTTGCTTAGGCAATGATCATCTCCTACGAAGCACGGATACTTAAAAATGCTCTGCGTATCAGCTCGAACGCGTATCGGGTACAGGAAACGCACAGAAACACGCAAAAACACGTATCTGAAATGCACAGAAATGTAATTTTTTTTTTTAAATTAGTTTCGGATTCGCGTAACCCGCAAGCGGGATACGCGATTCCTGTGTTATTCCCGTGCGGACCTCTCCTGTGGCTTATTCATTTCATTTCACGCGGCCTATTCATTTCACACGGCATTTAGGTTTACAAAAGGAACTTTCGTACGTCCTGAAGGTCTCCCGCATCATGTCATCGAAGCTCTCTACGTCAAAGTTCTCCGGCATCTCTGCGTCGAAGCTCTTTGACATCTCTGGGTCGAAAGCCTCCAGCATCTCCCGCATCACGCCCGTCCCAAAGTTCTCTCTCTGGGTCAAAATACTCTTGCATCTCCTGCATGCCGCTGCAACCCTCCTCTCTGGTAAGTTGACTGAGTTCTCCGCATTTTATTTCTTTTTCTTCTTCTGTTGCATACTATCTACTGTTGGTTGAGTGATTCCTGCCACATTTGTTACTATTTTCTTGTTATTGTTTGGGATGTTTTCCTTATTATTGATTGGCCGTAATATCTACTGATGTATTGATGATTACAGCCGTATATACTGTTGTTTTCATATTACTGTTTGGGCCATGTATTGATGCTGACCTGATGGTTTTTGCTTGAGAAGTTCTTATGTTTTCCTTGGATCTTCCATTCACGGTTTCTTGGTTTGAATATTTGTGAGGCTTAACCTTGAGTAATTTTTCCACTACTTAAATCTATGAATGAATTAAGATTATTTTGAGTCTAAGGTTTTTTAATAGGGTTGTTTGCCCGGAAGTCCGCGACCTCTCGCTGTTGGTCAGAAGGGTCAGTTCCAGCGGTCTCAGTTTTGGGAGACCGCTCGTCTCCTCTACAGCAATTCTCCTAAGGCACAGGCGGCCAGCCTCCAGTCAGACCGCCAGACCGCGCGGTCTGGTGTTTTTCTCCTTTTTGTTATTAGCACCGCATATCTCTGCCCCGGTTCTCCTGTACCCCAGGCAACCCGTAATTTTTGGATCTGCCCGTTTGGCCAGCCTCTGCGTCTATAAATAGAGAGGTAAAGGTACCTAAAAAGGACTTTTGCTTCGAGTCTCCAGCTTACGGCTTGTGTAAGCGGTCTCGAATTCTGTCACTTTTCTATCTCTCACTCTGACATGTTCCAGACCTCCTTCCTGTAACCTCTTTTGAGATTAATCGAAGCAATTTTTCTCTCAGAGGTCTCCCCTCTCGCATTCTCCGTCTCAAGTAACTTGCACTCCGCAGTCTCCCCCATCTCTTTCTAGTGTAAGTTTTGAAGGTACAATTTTTGTATCCACAGAACGAAAACGCGACCTTTAGATATGAAGTGTCCAGGTGAAATCAACAGACAGTCGAGCTGTCAGACCGCGATGGTCAGCCCGGTCAGTTCGCCGACGGTCTCCCTTCTTCAGGGAGTGCGACCTCTTTGGAAGCCCTTGAGCTTCGAATGGAGCTTCACCTCGCGCAAGCCCGTCGGGAGGCCGCTCAAGCTTGTCAGGAGACCGCTCGGCAGATTGAGTCCATGAATCAGATGTTGTCCGAGCTCTCCCAGAGGATGATGCCTCAATCTGATCAAGTCGCGACCCCTGATCGGCTGGCCGTCGGTCACCCTCTAGACCGCACGACCCCTCAGCCCGCTGCTCCCATGCGGTCTCAAGGTGAAGAGTTCGCTGGCCGTCAAGCTTTCTTCAGGGGAGCAGCCAAGGGATCTCCAGCTCGAGCCCTGAATTTCCAAGAGGATTATGTCTATCCTCCAGCTCCCGCTGCTGCCCCTCTTGCTCCTTCTGGTGTCTTTGAAGCAAAAGAGCCCTCTCCTTTTTCTGATAGAATCCGTTGGGAGCCAACTCCCCTGGTTTTAGAGAGCCAAGACTACCCATGTTTACGGGAGAAAGCGATCCCAGTTCTCATCTTCAAGCTTTTGAATCCGCAGTCGCTCTGAGGACTCTCTCAGATGCGATGAGGTGCAAGTTGCTAATCACCTCTCTAGATGGGCAGGCAAGGGAGTGGTTCTATAATTTACCTCCCCAGTCCATCTCCTGCTTCACCGTCCTAAGGAAGGAGCTTATTCTGAGGTTTGTCACCTCAAAGAAGAGGAAGAGTGGTCTTGCGGCCCCCATGCAATCTGACCCAAAATTCAGGAATCCCTCTCTCTACTGTGAGCATCATAGGGAGAGAGGTCACCTGACGAAATATTGTAGGGCTCTCCGAATGTTGCTGGAGAAGCCCGTGAAAGAGGGAAAACTGCAGGGGCTAGTGCAGAAAGTTGATCCCTCCAAAGCCTCCACCTCCAAGAGCAAGGAAGTGGCGGAGGCTCACTGAGAATATGAAGAGGTTGACGACGTTAGCCCCCTGGCAACGTTGGTTTATCCTAGTGAATGTGTGGATGCGAACAATGAGGGAACTTTAGGTTATCAATTTTGCATCCACGTGGGAGCAGGCCTAGAATCCTCGAAGAAAGCTAGCCTGGCAAGAGTTTTCAGATCAGAAGTTGTCGTTACCGCCTCCTCTACTCCGGTCCGAGGGATGGCTACTTTCGGACAGGAGGATCTTCCTCCAACCGCCAACACATTCAACGACGTAGTCGTTATTAAGGCGGTTATCGAAAATTATAGAGTTGAAAACATTTTGATTGATACTGGAAGTTCTGTTAATCTCCTCTTCAAGCCAGCCTTCGAAGCCCTTAAGACTGGAAAGACTCTCCTTTCCACTGAAAGGCCTCTCTATGGCTTTTCTGGAGAAAGAAAAGAGGTGGAAGGAAATGTCACCCTCTCGGTGACTCTGGGAGGCATAACCAAGCTTGTAAAATTCATAGTCGTTGAGGCTCCGAGTAGCTACAACGCGATTTTTGGAAGGCCAATTCTAAATGAATATCAAGCGGTGGTTTCTACTAACCACCTCGATGTGAAGTTTGCCTTGAATGGCAAACAATACCGGATCAGGAGCGATCCGAAGAAAGCTCGGGAATGTTATGTTAAGTCGGTCAATATGACCTAATCTTTTCCCCCTCAGGTAGTTGAAGCCTCTTCAGTCTCTCAAGTCTCCAATCCTGAAGAAGCTGTGGAAGAGGTCGTAGAGGAAGAGACAAGAGACGGAGTTCGCTTGGAACCTGCCCAAGCAACTCAAGTTGTGCCCATCAGCAATGAAGATGAGAGCAGGAAAGTCTCAATCAACAACTCAAGTCTTATAAATTTCTGTGATCAAATCGACACTGAGTTGCAATTTGCTTTTGTACATCATCCTCGGAGTAATGGTCAGGTAGAAGCCACCAATAAACTCATAATCAACCTTTTGAAGAATAAAGTGGAGAATCTCAGAGGTAATTGGGTAGAGCAATTACCTTCGGCGTTATGGGCTCTGAGGACAACTCCAACCTCAGCTGTCGGTCAGAAAGGTCAGTTCCAGCGGTCTCAGTTTAGGGAGACCGCCCAGACCGCCCGTCTCCTCTCCAGCAATTCTCCTAAGGCACATGCGGACAGCCTCCAGTCAGACCGCCAGACCGCGCGGTCTGGTGTTTTTTTCTCCTTTTTGTTATTAGCACCCCATATCTCTGCCCCAATTCCACTGTACCCCGGGCAGCCCATAATTTTTGGATCTGCCCGTTTGGGCAACCTCCGCGTCTATAAATAGAGGGGTAGGGGTACCTGAAAAAGGACTTTTGCTTTGAGTCTCCAACTTACGGCATGTGTAAGCGGTCTCGAATTCTGTCACTTTTCTATCTCTCACTCTGACATGTTCCAGACCTCCTTCCTGTAACCACTTCTGAGATCAATCGAAGCAGTTTTTCTCTCAGAGGTCTCCCCACTGACATTCTCCGTCTCAAGTAATCTGCACTCCACAGTCTCACACATCCCTTTCTAGTGTGAGTTTTGGAGGTACAATTTTTGTATCAACAATGGTATTATTCCTTTGATCTCCTATTTACTTGCATCCCTAAATAATTTATTAGTTGCCTTATTTTTATATTAATTAATACTTATATTAAAATAATTTAAAAAAATTAAAAACATTTCTCGTATCCTTATTTTTTAAAAAATCACGTTTCCCGTATCTGTTTCATATCGTATCCCGTATCCCGTTTCCATCCCCGTGCTACATAGATCATCGCAGTGCCACTATGGGTTCTCTGTACGGACCTGGACATGACTGTGGGTCGCTGCCCTCTCCGTGCAGATTCCTACTTTTTGAGCTCGGTGGCATTGACGTCATACTGGGTGTCGCATGGCTTTGTACCCTCGGTGACATGTATGTCTATTGGGATCACATGACGATGCACTTTTCTCAAGCAGAAGTTCCTTTACATTTGGCAGGGGAAGTGTTACCGACATCCAGTCGGACGAGCCGGAATGGCAGGTTTACTCGAGAAGGGCGCGCGCGAGAGAAGACAACGCCCCCAACCCCACGACCGAACCGGGCGGTGGGGTGAAGGAAACCGCCTAGGGGCCGGTCGGCCCTATTTATCATTACCGCTTTTATTTTGGTTATGTATTTTTAATTTGAACTATTAATGTGGTGTGTGGTGGTTTCCCCCTATATAAGGGATCACCTAGGGTTTTGTAATCATCTTTTGATCAATCTACTTAGGAGGGACTGCTCCCCTTGTCTTCTCCTTCTCCCTATCTCTCTCCCTCTCTTTCTCGATCTCTCTATCTCTCTCTCGCCCGCTCGTTCGCCCTCCCGCCTACCGCCGCCGCTGTCGCCCAACGCCAGCTTCTAAGGATACCCCCGCCGCTATCGCCCGCCCTGTCGCCCAGCGTCAGCCGCCCGCTACCCCTTCCGCTGTCGCCGACGCTATCGGAGATCCTATTACCCGCAGCGGTAACATTGGTCTGACCTGCTGCTCCGCCCGCCATTCACGCCGCCGGAAATCCATCATGCCGGTCTCTACCCGCCTGAACACTGCCGCCGATGCGTCCGCCTCCGACGACGCCATCACCGCCCGCCTCGCCGGCCACGACTCCCTACTCGCGAGCTTCCAATCCAGTGTCGACGACGTCGCTGCGACCCAGCACGCCATCCTCGCCCAACTCGCCGCCCTCCAGCCGCCGCCGCCCTCGCCCACGGTACCGCCTGCAGCGACAGCGCCGGCCGATACCGCCTCGGTGCTCGGCACGCCTCCCACCCCGCTACCGCCGGCCTTCCGCGCCCAAGCCCAGTTTCCATTGGGGCCGACATTTCCGCCGCCCGCGCCCTTTCGGCCCCCCCTCACCCTCGACGTGCCTTCCTTTTCCGGGACGGATCCCATGGGATGGATCGCTCGAGCGGAACAATACTTCGATCTTAATGATACCCCGCCGGTGGACCGAGTCGGCACGGCCATGGTGGGCATGGAGGGTTCGGCCCTTCATTGGGCTCGCTGGCTCCGCCAAGTTCAACCGCTCATTCCCTGGCACGAGTTCAAGCAGGAGATGATTAGCCGCTACGACTCACGCTACACCGGCTCCGCCATTGAGCGGCTCTGCTCCGCCCGCCAGACAACCTCGGTGGATGCTTATATTGACGAGTTTGTGGCACTCGTCACGCAAGTTCCGGGCCTCCCGCCCGACCATTATTTGGGGTTCTTTCTGCAGGGCCTCCTCCCCAATATCCGCTCCCGCATTCGTACCCACCACCCCCGGACCGTCTCGGACGCTCTGGAACTGGCTCGGACAGTGGAAGCCGACATCGGACCCCGCACTGCCGCCCCCCAATTCCGACCTCCACAGCACCGGGAGGCCGCTCCTCGGCACCCACCCACGGCAGCCGGTCGGCCTCCTCGCCCGGACAATCCTCATCGCGTCTCTAACACGGAGTACAACGACCTTCATCGTCGCGGGTTATGTTTCCGCTGTCGTCAACCATACTCGCCTCAGCATGTGTGCCCGGTCAAAGAATTCCATGCTATTTTCAGCGATAGCGAGGGGTACGCCGCCGCCGAGGATTTGCCACCCCTGGAGCAACCACCCGACCCACCTACGGCCGACCTCGAGGACGCCCCTCTCAACGTGTTGGAATTGCCCTTTTACTCCGTGGGGGGACTAACGGGCCCCCGCACCATGAAGTTGGCCGGCGACCTACACAACCGCCCCGTCATCGTGATGGTGGATAGCGGGGCGAGTCACAATTTCATGTCCTCCAATCTGGCGCAGGAGCTCGCCATACCAGTGGATCCGTCACCAGATTTTTCGGTGTGCTTGGGCGATGGCCGCCGACGGCCGACTTTGGGCCAATGTCGGGATGTTACCATCACAGTGGGGCCGTGCCGCGTCACGGCTGACTTCTACATGTTCGAGCTAGGCGGTCTCGACGCTATTCTCGGCGTGGCGTGGCTCGAGACCTTGGGGGACGTCCGCGTAAACTGGGCTTCGATGACGATGGATTTTCAGCAGCAGGGCCGACCATGTCGCTTGGTGGGTGACCCGACCCTCCTCCGCTCCCCGCTCTCCTATCGGGCGATGACACGCGTGGCCGACGTCGATTTCTCAGCATGGCTATGGCCCCTTCAGGCGAGTCCCCCCGCGGCGGCCGCACCCATCAAGGCCGACATGAGCGCCGTCCTCGCGGAGTTCGAGGACATCTTCACCGCACCTTCGGGACTGCCTCCCACCAGACCGACCGATCACGCCATTGTGCTCCATCCGGGGTCATCGGCGGTGTCAGTGCGGCCCTACCGATATGGACACGCCCAAAAGGACGAGATAGAGCGGCTCGTTCGGGAGATGTTGTTGGGTGGTATTATACGGCCAGTGCGAGCCCGTTTTCCAGCCCGGTGCTACTGGTCCGTAAGAAAGACGGCAGTTGGAGGTTCTGTGTGGACTACCGGGAGCTCAACAAGGCGACAGTCCCGGACAAGTATCCTATTCCGGTGATTCAGGAGCTCTTGGACGAGTTACACGGCGCGACGTTCTTCACCAAGCTGGACCTACGGGCCGGCTATCATCAGATTCGGGTTCGGCCAGACGATGTGCCGAAGACGGCATTCAGGACACACGATGGGCACTTCGAGTTCTTGGTCATGCCGTTTGTGCTCACCAACGCCCCCGCAACATTCCAAGCAACCATGAACGAGATCTTTCGGCCGGTTCTGCGTAAGCACATCCTTGTTTTTTTTGATGATATCCTTGTCTTCAGTCACACTTGGCAGGACCACCTCCGTCATGTTCGGGAGACGTTTGCCACTCTCCGCTTACATCACCTTACCGTCAACCACAAGAAGTGCACCTTTGGCACGGCAACGGTCAGCTACTTGGGCCATACTATTTCGGCCCACGGCGTGGCCATGGATGAAGACAAAATTCAGGCGGTGCTAAGATGGCCGACTCCCGCTTCCTTACACGACGTCCGGGCCTTTCTCGGCCTGACAGGATACTACCGGCGCTTCATCAAAGATTACGGCGGTTTGGCCCGCCCTCTCACTCAGCTGCTGACGAAATCCGAGGAGGGGCCCTTCACATGGCCACCGGCGGCTATGGAGGCTTTCATCGCGCTCCAATCCGCCTTGGTCCGCGGCCCGGTTTTAGCCATGCCGGACTTCCGCCAGCAGTTTGTCGTCGAATGTGACGCTTCGGGCACCGGCGTCGGCGCCATCTTGATGCAGGCCGGCCGACCCATTGCTTTTTATAGCCGGGCCTTTTCCAATGCGGTGCGCAGCCGCTCGGCGTACGAGAACGAGCTCATGGCGTTGGTGTTGGCGGTCCAACACTGGCGGCCTTATCTCCTAGGGCGGCCCTTCGTCATTCGCACCGATCACCACAGTCTCCGCTATCTCCTCCAACAAAAGATCGCCACTCCGACCCAGCAAGTTTGGGTGGCCAAGCTGCTCGGCTACGACTTCACGGTGGAATTTCGTCCGGGCAAGACGAACCGGGCGGCCGATGCGCTCTCCCGATGCCCGCACGCGCCAGAACTGACTGCTATATCCCGGCCGGTGTGGGACGACGCCGCGGCCATTCAAAGCGAGGTGGACCGGGACCCTCACCTTCAGGAAATTCGGGCTGCATTGTTGACCGACCCTTCATCCCGACCGCCATTTACACTGATCGGCGGCCGCCTCTTCCACCGGGACCGCCTTGTGTTATCTGCTTCATCGGCATTGATTCCGGCCCTCCTGGCGGAATTCCACTCCACCCCGTCGGGCGGCCATGCAGGCGCATATCGGACATACCGTCGGTTGGCGGCCTCGCTCTTCTGGCCCCACATGCTTCGGCAGGTCAAAGCCTATGTGGCGGCTTGCCTTCCATGCCAGAAGGCCAAATACGAGACGTTGTTTCCCAGCGGCCTCCTGCAGCCTCTTCCGATTCCGGAACGTGTTTGGGAGGATATCGCTATGGACTTCATCACCCGATTGCCCCGCTCCAACGTCTTCGATTGCATCTTGGTGGTGGTGGACCGTCTGACGAAGTATGCGCATTTCCTTCCGCTTCGCCACCCCTACACGGCCGCGTCGGTGGCAGACAGCTTCATCGCGGAGATAGTCCGTCTTCATGGGTTTCCCCGTTCGATTGTTAGCGATCGTGACCCCCTCTTTCTCAGTAGCTTTTGGACTGAGTTATTCCGTCTGCAGGGCTCCCAACTCCGGATGAGCACAGCATACCACTCGCAGTCGGATGGTCAATCTGAGGTCCTTAACAGATGTTTGGAAACATACTTACGCTGCTTCATTGGGGAGAGGCCCGGTTCGTGGAACAAATGGCTTGGATGGGCAGAGTACTCGTACAATACAGCATACCACTACGCCGCCAACAGCTCCCCATTCAAGACGGTGTATGGCCGGCCACCGCCAACCGTGCTCCGCCATTTACCCGGAGAATGCCCGGTGGCTAGTTTGGCGGATCATCTCCACGATCGGGACGTTATTCTGGACAGTTTAAAGCATCATCTTCGACGGGCTCAAGCAAAGATGGCGTCTTTTGCCAACCGCAAGCGCCGGGACCTCCAATTCCAAGTGGGGGAGCGGGTGTTTATTAAACTCCACCCCTATCGCCAGCTCACCGTGGCCCGCCACACTTGCCCAAAGCTTGCACCACGCTTCTTTGGGCCGTTTGAGATTCTCAGCCGCATCGGAGCCGTGGCCTACCGCCTCCGCCTTCCGGACACCGCCCGCATCCATCCCGTGTTTCATGTCTCACAACTCCGCCGCGTCATCGGCGATCACCCCGTCTCCGACCACATTCCACCCGACTTGGACACCGCCAACTCCGACCCTCTCTACCCGGAGGCCATTATTGATCAGCGCAAGTCCACGGCCGGAGCGGCCCAGCCAGACGAAATACGGGTATCTTGGCGGAACAGGCCTCGCACCGCCGCCACTTGGCTCCTTCGCGACGATTTTCGCCGACAGTTTCCGGATTACTGCCTTGAGGACAAGGCCAATTTCCCAGATGGCGGTATTGTTACCGACATCCAGTCGGACGAGCCGGAATGGCAGGTTTACTCGAGAAGGGCGCGCGCGAGAGAAGACAACGCCCCCAACCCCACGACCGAACCGGGCGGTGGGGTGAAGGAAACCGCCTAGGGGCCGGTCGGCCCTATTTATCATTACCGCTTTTATTTTGGTTATGTATTTTTAATTTGAACTATTAATGTGGTGTGTGGTGGTTTCCCCCTATATAAGGGATCACCTAGGGTTTTGTAATCATCTTTTGATCAATCTACTTAGGAGGGGCTGCTCCCCTTGTCTTCTCCTTCTCCCTATCTCTCTCCCTCTCTTTCTCGATCTCTCTATCTCTCTCTCGTCCGCTCGTTCGCCCTCCCGCCTACCGCCGCCGCTGTCGCCCAACGCCAGCTTCTAAGGATACCCCCGCCGCTATCGCCCGCCCTGTCGCCCAGCGTCAGACGCCCGCTACCCCTTCCGCTGTCGCCGACGCTATCGGAGATCCTATTACCCGCAGCGGTAACAGGAAGCTTCCCTCACCCATGAGGCGGTGGCCTTCCAACCTCCTCAGCAGACCGTAGTAGTGGAATTTGTCGCGTACTTGTGGCACGGCGTCAAGATGGCCCACCCGACAGCCCTACATCACTCGAGCAGCAGTGCGCCCCAGACATTTTCCCAGGCGTCTTTGTCGATGGCTCCCACCTTCCACCTCCGTGTCGGTGGCAACAAGTCGACGACATTACCCTCACCTCCGCCGGGCATCACTCCAACGGATTGCTTCCCCTAGCTCATCCAGGAAATGCACACCTTGCCCTGGGAGGATCTTTCCGCGAATCTGATCTTGGTGCTGCGGGTTGGCGGACCCCCATTTTCACATGAATAGAGAATCATGAATAAATAACATGTTTAATTCATGTAAATCAAAAGTCCGAGTAAATTGATGAAAAAAACAGGCCAAACTTGGAGCATAAAAAGTTCAGATTAAGTAGCAGAAGCATGTAGAAGCTCAAACAATGACTTGGTGAGAACTAGGAGCTTACTGCAATTGTAGCTATCTGGCTGCGATCCCCCCATTCAGCCAAAAACGTCAAAATGAAAGACTACATAAACAGAGGAAATATCATTACAGAACATTTTGATAAGTATCATCAAAATAACCTTTACAAAGACTGAGGTTAATATTTGAGATGTCTAGTGTACATAGAGAACAGATTAGTCATAAGCGCCCCAAGAATAGCTAAAAGGGAGGAGTTTCTAGTATGAAGTACTCTAGCCAATAAGTCTTTCATGGCAAGGGATGCATGGAAAAATGGAACTATGACCTGTATGAACGTACCTCTAAGAAAATAGGTGTGCAAAATCTGGAAAAGAAACGGCGATACGAAGATTTTCCTTGCCCAGACTCGAGTTTTTCTTCAACCTGCATTTTAACAAAGAGGGATCCTTACAATTGAAAGAATGTTGGTAGCACAAAGTTTGACCATACTGGCTTTAATAGCAATGGAATAACTAATGTTTTGATAAATTTCCGTGATTTTCAGCTTTGGATGTTGTCTTGGGCAGATCAGGAAATTATGTTACATAAAATAGTAAATTCAAAACACTGAAGCTCTTCAAAACATTTTGTAATGTTTCTCTTTTATTTCTGAGGAAACATCTGCTCGGTTGAGGTCTGAAACCAAAACCAGTGGTTTATTAGATTACGTCTAGGTGGAAATCAATATCAATTTTAAACCCCATCAAAATTCTTCAAATATGATCAATTAAATTATCACACAATAAATGAAAAAATAAATAATTATGTTCTAAAACATGTTCTCTGTCTACAAGCAAACAGATGAAGCCTTAGAACACTATAATCCAACAAACTCCAAAGAAGTTTCTTTTTGGAAAATGTAAATCATTGGCCTCCACTTACTGGGATTGGGTTCACTTAGAATGTGGAGGAATTTCAACTTAGAATGTGGAGAAATTTCAAGATAGCCGACGATCATGAAGAAGCTCAGGAGGCTGTGTTTTTGATGAGTCCGTGATAGTGCACTCTAAGCGGTAGGAAATGGGGCCAGAGCAGGTGACTCGGGCAAGGGAGGCTTGGGCATCTTAAGCGGGCCTCTAAGATGGATCAGCTCCAACCGATTGAACTACTATGGACTCAGTTTTGTTAGGGAGAATGTGGAATCGATAATTTATAGTAATCTTGTTAATACCCCTGCTATCGGTGCACATATGTCAGCTACCATCTTTCTTATGGGTAAGAAGGTTGGGACGACACAAGGGATAAGGCTCTATCGAATGAACTGCATTTGAAGAAGCTCGTCACCTGCCGCTTCAACTCGGCATGCTCAACATGATTCATTCTATAGTGTGGCAAGTTGGCCAAAGATAACCTAGTTACGAGATTTATGGCGTGTTGGAGGTCCCTGGTGGGAGGTAGCTCATCAGGGAGCTCATCAGGTAGGACAACCGCAAACTCATCCAATATACTCTGGGCATCATGGTAAATAATAATGGTCTTGATGGCTTCCTCGGGTTCTTGAGGGGCAGTCACGACATAGATAATGTCATTCTTACGAGTCTCACTCAGGAACTCTCCTTTGCTAATGAGTTGGAGGGGGTCTTGATGTATTAGTCCTCCTTGAATGAACGACCTTGCCAACGAGGGAATCCTTGGGTTTGGTCGGGGTAAGGATAATCTTGCGACCCTTGTCGTAAAAGGCATATGTGTTTGATCTCCGAAAACATGTGATGTCCCGATCATAGAGTTAGGGACTTCCCAAAAATACGTGTGTAACATTCATAGGGATCATGTCGCACCACACTCGGTCCTCAATGGATGCAAGACTAATTGGGACCAAGCACCTCTGAGTAACCTAAATTGCGGTCTTGTCGACCTTGTCGACCCAAATAACTCTATAGGGGTGTGGGTGCGGCTCGGGGGTGACATGTAAATGGTCTAATCCCTTCTGAATTACGATGGTCACACAACTACCACTACCAATAGCGAGCTTGCAGGCACCGCCCGCAGTAGAGAAGTATATGTAAAATATGGTCATACGACGTCAATCCTCATCGGTACGAGTATGGAGAAGGCACCAACTAACTCCCATCTTTAGTGCTCTCTCAGCGTCACTCTCCCATCCCCCCTCTACAGTCGCCACAGCATCCTCCTCGGGGGTCTCATCTACATTTGCGCTAGCTCCAGTCTCCTCATTGAGTAGATGCCTCGTGGGGGTATTGTGTCGCCACGTGGCCTCTACCTGAATACTTAAAACATTGAATCCCACCAGGTTTGGCGTTCGAAGGAACAATCGCATACCCTTTCGTGTCAATGGGGGCACGATAAGGGGTGGGGGCAACCAAAGTCCAGGAAGCAGGCTTACTAAAGGTCAGGCCATCAGGTCGAGACAGAATCTGCCTGGGAGAAAATGAGCAAAGATACTGCTAATACTCCAAATCCATCTAATAAACCAGCTCGACCGTCTCAAACCCGACCAAAAATGCGAGGCAATGGCAATGACCTCCTTGTGGAGGTTTCTCCTCACAATGAGCTCATTGAATCGTGGCATGTACTCTGCTATGGATTGGGTTTCATGTCGTAGATCGTATAATTGATAAATTAACTAACTCCGATATGATGCGGGAAGTTACTTCTCTTTCAACCTTTGTTTCATGTCAGCCCACCTCGTGATGGGGTAATATCCCTCTCGCACCAAAGGACGCCCAAGACTCATCCAATAAACATTCGCTTGACCCTGGAGATGCATCTTTATGAATCTAACGCGACGCTCATCAGTCATTTCGAACCAGTCGAAGTAGTGATCCATGTCCAACAACCAATCACTAAAAGCTCTAGGATCTAATTGACAGTCGATCATCAGGGCATCGACACGGACACAAAGGGTGATATCGTCCTCGGGTGGGAGGGCCCAGCGGGTCGTCCTCATACTCATCACAGTCATACCGAGTCTAAAGAAAATGATATATACATGCTTGGGGTTGCGAGTGTCCATACTCATCCTGATGGTGGAGTATCCTAATGGGTGCAATTCGGGGACGATGATGGTAGGCGTGTTTAGGGTTTCACCTTGCCGGAAAAATCGGGTCTCTAGCCGGCAAATCTTTCTTAAGCCGTTTGCGATGAGTAGGGCATCACGATCCTCATCCAAATGACCATTCCTAAACCTAGACGCTTCATGTTGCCTCAGGGTGGATTGACAGGACTCCCTAAGATTTTCTAAGGCTTCTAACCTAGTAGTCAAAGTGGCAACCACATCCCTTAGATCATTGAATCTAGCATCGATCCTATCAAATCGGTCAATTAGGAATTTTTGAAAATCAGTTGTGGGCATGTCTATGTTCGAAGTAGCCGCTTGACCAGTTGTAACGTTTGTGCTTGACCTGGACAACCTATAATGTTTACCGCTATAGAGTATAAAGTGGCCGAACCAGGCTCTGATACCAATAGATGTAAGGTAGGCTCAGTGAGTGTGTTTGGACCCTTATGATGCATGTCAGGTGCAAAACATCGCAGGTCTCCATTCTGTAACTAAGTGAATGCAAACTGAAGTTAAATGAATGCACAATGAGTATTCCGTCGGCAAATTAGCAAATTAATAATGAAGGAATAAGTATTTAGAAAGACTCACAACAGTTTGCAGTTATAGTGAAAACAAACGAGTTTTCGTCTTCCTCAATTGGAGTGCACAAGCGAGAACACCAAGCAAATAAGCCCAACAATATATATTGATTAATTTGGAAGACAAACAATTAAGAGTCAAGTTACACGAGATAATACAAACATTCATTGCGTACAATAAAAGAATAAAGCAACCAAAAAAAACAAAACTCAGAGTGTTGGAGTTGTCTTGAGATCCTCGGTGGATGCAAGGAGGAGACCAACTATTTTGGGGTGTAGTCGAAGGGGAAATGGGGCTTCTGCGTGGAGGCAGGAAGGTCGGGATAAAGGGAATTTCAACAAGGGGCTCAATGTGGATCGGCGGAGTAGGAATAGGTGTCGGTGAGGGGGTCGAGGATGGAGAAGTTGGGAGGAGCGGTGGAGGCAGGGGAATAAGTGGCATGGCATGGAGGAAGCTGGGGAGTGGTCGGTGTGGAGCGGCGTGGCTGGGGAAGTAACTGGAGGAGTCTGGGGTGTGAATGGAAGGAGCGACGAAGGTAGATATAAGATCAGCGTGGGACGGTGGAGTAGGGGGGATCGGGCGTCGAGAGTCGAGGATGGAGTGTCAGGTGCGGTGAGGGGTTTGTTAGGGATATCTTAAACAGAGTGGGCGGTAACTTCCGGAGGCATTTTCGTTACGATAATCCTTGTTCATATATCCTTAATCTATATTTAATTGAATTCCTATTTTGCGGTAACTTCCGGAGGCTTTTAATTGGTATATTTTTTAAATAATCTCCATTAATTTCAAAATAATTTTTATTTAAGAAATTAAAAAAATTATATTTAATTACAACTTCTGAAATTAAAATTAAAAATCAATATAAACGAGAAAAACATGCGCAAAGACAAACGTTGCACAAATATAAAAAAAAAAGAAATTGGAGTAAAATAAAGCTGAGATCCTTTTAATAAGCCAACCCATCGATCGTGAAAAGGAAAAGAACGAAATGGAGAACTTTTCTCTGTTTCGTCTTCCCAACAGGCATCCCCGCCGAACAAGCATTCAGTCGTCTGTCCTCCAACCTTCTAGCCCCGCCGCCGCCGGAAGCTCAACCTGCTCCCGAAGACCTCTCCTTCACTCGCCGCCAGATGATTTGAGGAGCCCTAGCCCGACGTATGTTGTCCTCGTCATCCTCAAGTATTGCCAGCAACTTCAGACTCTTCCAAGCCTGCTGTTGACAAGTGACAACGACCAAGAGCTCCAGAGCCTCTTCCCACTACATCCTACCTCTGTTGAGCCAACCCCGATCACCTGACACAGTTGAGTCCCTCCTCGTGTCCTCCTTTCTAGTGTGTCCTGCTCCCATACAGTCCCGACCTGCTGCCCTTCCCCTTCAAACTAGAGGCAACTTGACCCAAAACTCTAGATATCAACTTCCAATCACTGCACCTGAGAGGTTATGGTTTACTCCTACATCTCCATTTGCTCCACATTTGTTTTTATAGCTTTATGTTTGATTTTATTTTATCTTTAAAACAGAACTTGCCGCTAATTATTTTCATTCCCATTTGACGTCAATTTGAATTTCTCGTCAATTGCATATTCTTGTTTCAACTAAATTTGTTGCTAATATGCTTGTGGAAGAACTGAATCATAATGCAGTGTGCGCTCGAATGTTAGTTGTTTACGGGTAGTCTCGCGAAGACCTAATTTTCTTTTTTTATTTTATTATACAATAAGTCGAGCTTTCGTTATTAATTTTAAAGTGATCCCGAGTTTCTTCATTTAAAATCATCATCGAGATTTTAGAATACATCAGTACTACACCAATATTCACTCCAATCAGTCATCATACAGCATCCTAGACCTCCCTCCATCCCCTCTTAAGACCATTAAGAACCCTTCCCCTCATCGGCAGCCTAAAATCTAATAGTTTTGACACATTTGTTGTCCAGTCCCGAATCAAACACCATTCATGTCTTCCGAGCTCCTATTTCTTATGTAGCTTTGTTGTGTTAAGTAATATTTCAATTGTTGTTTACTTGGATGGATACATGATTGTAGATATTATTTCGCACGTATTTGTCCATGAATTGTTCTATTAGCAGGATTTACTCACTTAGAATTTAATCGACGCACTCTTACTCGTAATTCAATCTGAATTTGATAACTTTTTAGTGCACAGACTTTGATTGAGTGACTATGAGCTTCTAGACCTCTTTAACACTAATTCATTAGCATTCCTGCTGGGCAAGGTCATATACTCACTATATCCACCCTACGTCAATTTGGTATCAAAACCCCGGATTCGGGATTAGTCCAGGATACGAGGGCCTAAAATCTATTGATTATTCATGGCACATCATAGTAGTCATCGAGTGCGATGTGGTAATGGTGTGGACGAGTGTCGACAAGGTTATGGTCATTACTTCTCTGGTCAATTTGTGGATTTGAAACCTATTTATGCTCAAGTCCGGAGAGCTCCATACAAATTCATGGTATTATACAGATCATCCCCGTCCACCCTTTCATAGAGGTCTTGTAAACCCTCCATCATAATCTGACTATGGTAGGGATGATATTCTCATTATAATGATTATTAGGAATCACATCAGGGATGGTGCCATACAGAAGAGGATATTGAGTATAGATTTCAGAGAATTGCCCACCTTTCTATGGCTTACTGAGACCCGAGTAATTTAGCTATTGGCCCATAGATATGGAGTACTACCTGGATAGAGATGGGTTGTTAGGTGAGCGTCGGGATAGATTTCGATAGATTGGACTCTTAAATGCAACCATCTTCACCCCGCTACTAGTTTGGTTGATATGAAACGGAAGTTATGTCAGAAGTATCTTCAAGCTTAGTATAGAAATTATTTGCTCAAGCTGTTGTCTTCTCTACAACAAGGATCTATGTCAGTTGTTGGTTATAGGGTTAGTATAACGAGTTACTAGTGAGGAGCAAAATCTAAGTGTAGCTCATTGCAGACACTTCCTTTTTTGGTTTGGGCGTCAATCCGAGATATATATTCAATTGACCCATCAATGATTAGAGTTTGTCCAGCAGACATTTGTCTCGCCTTCCATTACGAGCAATTCTTGAGATCTGCTAAAATTAGCCGAGTATACTCACACACCAACTGGCTCATCATGAAGAGTCCTCCCAGTTTGAGGCCGCCATCATGCATACTCATGTCCCCATGGACATGACAGACTAAACATCTCTTCATTGAGATTCAGTGTTCAATGAGTGGTTTTCTCCTTGAGTTTGGCCTATACCTGAGCAACCTAGTGATCATGTAGTGGTATGTCCTCACCCTGCCTGTTGCACAGACCTAGTTATTGACTTAGTCATAGACACAACTTTGAGTCAGACTCCTCAGAATCACTTCACGTTGCAATGATAAGTCATGTTCAAAGTAAGAGTCGAAAGATTATTATTGACCTTGTAGTAGTTGTCTCACTTATTTCTGAGGACATTCCCAATATTTCGGTCCTTGCATCATATGCGACAAATTTATTATAGCGCTCCATGAATTTTTCCCTTCATGGAGGCATTTGATACACCCTAGAGCGGTGTCCAAGTATCAATGTATAAGACATTATAGGAATTCGTCGCATACTCGACGAGTATTTCTATACTCTGCCTGGAGAGTCACCTGATAAACTATCGCTCGTTACAGGCATACTCATCTTTTGTTCGTCAATCGTGATTGAGAATGCTCTTTATGGCTTGGTCATGTCTATTGTTCATCATCCACATTTGTTGCATGATCACCTACATGTACCGCATGTTGGGTTTTCTCTAAACATGAGTGGAGCAACACAGCACAAGTGCGCAACGGAATAAATAAACAAGAACAACCCTAAACAGTTACGGATCTTGCGATTTCATGAATCAAGAAATAAATAAAGCAACACATTGCAATATACCTGAGAGGGATTGAGTTAATACTCAACCAAGGTACTCCAAAATTAAATCCAGAAATTGGCACAAAATAAGCGGCTGAGTTCCAAGCACAGAAAGTAGATATGCGCCCCTATAGCAGTCCACACGAGTGAAGGAGAACTGCAAACTTCTTGTCCAACAAGATCTAGGTCGGAGGAGTGCCCTCAGCATCTCCCACTGATTGCTAGATCCGTTCAAGGGAGAGGCGGCAACGGCGGCGACAGCCAGGCGGGATCTCGCGGAAGTCTTGCGGAACTGTTCCGCCTCAATCTCGAAAAGATGATGGCTCAGGGAAAACCTAATCGCTTCCTTATTTAAACCTAGGGGCATAAAATTAGATATCTGAAGACCCGAGTCTTTAATAGGAGTATTCAGTAAGTATCGTCGTGATCACTAAACATCGTCGAAACGAACTCGACGATATCATCGTGAAGACTAAAATATCATCGTGGCAATCACGACGATATGGCACAGCACTTCAACGATACATCAAAGGTTGACAGTCGGTCATATCGCCGTGACCACTCGACGATATTCACAATATCGTCGTGATGATCTCGACGATACATGCATTGTCATTTTGAACACATGTCAACATGCTCCATACAATATTCATAATATCTGTGGAACATTTAGCCGACTCAACCTAACTCCAACGAGTCATAAAATTGGTCATTCACTCATATCCAATATGAGTAAGGTCAACATAATCCTTCCTCCAACTTTCCAAACGCTCTTATATGCGACCCTATAGGCTCATATCGCGTTGGCAGTGAGACTAACTGCTTGATTGTTTTGAGATCACCTTGAAAATACCAACAGTTCCCACTTGATCACAAAATATCAACAAAAATCTCACAAACAATGAGCGACATCTAGTAATACATCATGGTTACCCAAACAATAAGAGTTCATAACTCAATAAGCATGTTTTGGCCAATGTTTCAGTGTTGTCATGTCCCTTTGTCCCTTACATCCGGATAGAACTAGAGGCATGAACCGTGTCAACCTCATAATTGTTCAATCCAAGTTTCTTGATCCAGAATAGACTGCCTGAAATTGGTGAGCTCAATATCATATACTGACTCAACCAAGCACGGTCATGCATTTCTCAGTCTCATTCTATCAATGGGGCATATGGATGTAACTTCTATCATATAGGAAGACAAATCTCATATTTGTCCACACACAAACACCCAAATAAATCGTAACATACCCAATAACCACCGTTATCATCAACCTTCTTCAAGACTTTTGATGGCATCAAAGTACGCTCTTCCTCACTTGATGAATATTGTGACTTCAGGTCAAAGAACCACAAACGACATTGTCATATGAGACCTACTTGTGACACGTTCATATAACAATCTACAAAGTAGTCTCATGGTGGGTCTGTTCAGTACAACTTGTTCACTAACAAGTACACATGTGATGACTTGATATCACAATATCATGACCTGTGAGAACCAGTCATCAGTCAAAGCACATGCTAGTCTTAATCTACAATTATCGCCCTTAGTTTCTAAGATGATACACCAGCCAGGGACCATTTAAGAATGAAGCTTCTTATAGACATAGGACCTCACATTCAAATCACGTACTTGAATTCATATGGAAGCGAACATTCTAAGGACATTTATTATGCTAATTGATCTATCGTATAGAAACAATTGACATAATAAAAGAACTTGCCATAAATGTAAAATGAAATATAAAATACTCTATTCATCACATGAATAACAACCAACACAAATACAATCCACAAGAATCCCACTAGAGATGATCATTCAGGTATCTAATACCCATTAATCTAGTATGACAGTCATGTTTTCTCTGTGTAAGGGGCTTCGTCAGTGGATCCGCAATATTCTCTTCAGTCGGTACTCTGCATATGCTCACATCTCCTCGATCGACAATCTCTAGAATAAGATGAAACCGCCGAAATATGTGCTTGGAGCGCTGATGAGAGCTAGGTTCCTTAGCTTGTGCAATAGCACATTTGTTGTCACAATAGTGAACTACGAGATCAACAATGCTAGGAACTACACCAAGCTCGTTGATGAATTTCTTAATCCACACAGCCTCCTTCGCCGCATTTGCAGCAGCGATATACTCGGCCTCAGTCATAGAATCAGCAATTGTCTCTTGCTTGGAACTCTTCCAGCTCACAGCTCCTCCATTCATGCAAAAGACAAAACCTGATTGAGACTTTGAGTCATCCCTATCAGTCTGGAAGATAGCATCCGTGTAACCCTTTACAACGAGCTCTTCCTCTCCACCAAACACCAAGAATACATCATTTGTCCTTCTCAAGTACTTTAGGATATTATTGACGGCTGTCCAGTGACTATCACCGGGATCAGACTGATATTTGTTTGTCATGCTCAAAGCATAGGAGACATCGGGTCGAGTACATAACATTACATGCATGATTGATCCAATTGCCGAAACATATGGAATCAACTTCATGCGATCCTTATCTTCCAAAGATTTAAGACACTGGTCCTTAGAGAGACTCACACCATGAGACATGGGTAAGAAACCCTTCTTGGACTCAAGCATGCTGAACTGTTTCAATACCTTCTCAATGTATGTACTTTGGGTCAAACCCTGCAACTTCTTCGATCTATCTGTATAGATCTTAATACTAAGTATATAAGTCGTTTCACCCAAGTCTTTCGTAGAAAAACAGTCCCCTAGGTTATTCTTAACAACTTGCAGGGTCGGAATGTCATTCTCGATCAACAGTATGTCATTTATATACAATATCAGGAAGCAACAATGCTCTTATTAATCCTCTTATAAACACAAGGCTCATCTTCATTCTTGATGAAACTAAACTCTTTGATTTTCTCATCAAAACGTAGATTCCAACTTCGAGAAACCTGTTTCAACCCATAAATGGATCTCAGTAGCTTGCATATTTTAGTGGCTTCATTTTGAGATACAAAACCCTCGGGTTGTTTTATATGCACTTTTTCAAAGAGGTTTCCAGTTAGGAAAGACGTTTTGACATCCATTTATCAGATCTTGTGGTCATAATACGCAGCAATAGCAAGCAGAATTCTGATGGACTTAACCATAGCAACAGGGGAAAATGTCTCATCATAGTCAACACCATGAATTTTCTTGAAACCTTTAGCCACTAATCGCCCATTGAATGTCTGTACATTCTCATCCATATCGGTCTTCTTCTTGAAGACCCATTTGCACCTTATGGGTCATACCCCTTCAGGTGGTTCCACCAAGGTCCAAACTTGGTTTGCATACATGGAGTTCATTTTAGATTTCATGACGTCAAGCCACTTCTCGGAGTCCGGTCCATTCATAGCCTCTTAGCAGGTTGCAGACTCATCATCATGATCCATAAGCAACACATTACATATCTAAGACACAAGAAATCCATATCTCTCAAGCTCAAATCTTGGTCTACTAGATTTACATAGGACTTGTGTTTCTTAGGCAGACTCTCTAGCTACAACTACTTGTAATCCTTGCTCAGGTTCCAATTCAGATTCGTTTTCAGTTTGTGGTTCTTGAACTTCTTCAAGTTTTACCTTTGCAGTCTTTCTGGATAAGAATTTTTTCTCCAAAAAGATGTCAGTCCTTGCGACAAACACTTTTACCTCAGACGACAGGTAGAAGTAGTAACCTTTGGTCTCCCTAGGATACCCCACTAGATAACATTTATCCGATTTGGGTTGCAGCTTGTTAGGCATTTGACGTCGTATGTATTCCTCACAGCCCCAAATCTTAATAAAAGACATATTAGGACGCTTCCCAGTCCATATCTCATATGGTGTCTTTAGATGCGTTTTCATTGGAGCACGATTTAAAGTGAAAGCAGGAGTCTCTAGAGCAAATCCCCAAAAGGAAACGGGCAGATCTGCATGACTCATCATCGATCGCACCATGCCTAAAAAAGTATGATTCCTCCTCTCAGAAACACCATTATGTCGTGGTGTTCTAGGTGGAGTGAGTTGTGATAAAATACCACACTATTTCAAATGATCACGAAACTCATGACTTAGGTATTCACCACCTCGATTAGATCGGAGTGTCTTAATCCTTTTTCCCAATTAGTTCTCTACTTCATTCTTAAACTCTTTGAATTTTTCAAAGGTTTTGGATTTAAACTTCATAAGATATATATATATATATATATCTACTGAAATCATCAGTAAATGTAACGAAGTAGTAGTACCCACCTCTAGCCATAAACTCATGGGTCCGCATACATCACTATGTATTACACCTAAGAGATCATCAGCCCTCTCAGTACAACTAGACAAAGGGGTTTTTGTCATCGTGCCTAATAAACATGACTCGCATCTCTCAAATGATTCATAATCAAATGAGTTCAACAGTTCATCTTTATGGATCTTGGACATGCGTTTCTCATTTATATGGCTCAAACGACAATGTCAAAGATATGTAGGATAAGGATTAAAGTCATTAGTTTTAGTCTTTTGGTATTTTCTATGTTATAGATTGGATGCTTTATGTTCAAAACGTACAAACCATTAAACATTTGAGCAACGTCATAACAAACATCATTCTTATAAATAGAACAACAATTGTTCTTAATCATAAAAGAAAAGTCATTCATGTCCAAACATGAAATAGAAATAATGTTTCTAGTTATAGCAGGAACGAAATAACAGTTATCAAATTCAATAATAAGCCCAGTGAGCAAGGAAAGACGGTACACTCCTGAGACAACGGCGGCAACTTTTGCTTTATTTCCAACGCGCAGATCTACCTCTACTTTACCCAGCATTCTTCTCCTTCCTAGTTCCTGCACATTTGTACAAATGTGAGAACCACATCCGGTATCCAATACCCAAGATGAAGGAGCAGACTTGTTTATTTCTATAACAAAAACACCTGAAGCGGAAGTCACACTCTCCTTCTTCTTCAGATCTTCAATGTAGAGGGGACAGTTCCTCCTTCAGTGTCATGCCTTACCACAATGGTGGTAATTTCCTTTTTTAGTTAATCCCTTCCTTTTCGGTGCAAAAGATTTGGGATCAAGGCAAGACTTAGGTCCCACCTTAATCTTCCTGAATCTCTTGCCCTTGCCTTTGCCTTTATGCACCATCAATATGGGACTAGCAAACTTGGTCTTCTTCATGTTGTTCTCGACAGTTCTTAACATGCCTAGAAGCTCGGGAGCGTCTTGTCAATCTCATTCAGTAGTTCAAGACGAACTGTTCGTAACTGGCCGGCAACGATTGCAGGATCATATCAGTAGCCAACTTTTGGCCTAAAGGAAACCCCAATCTCTGAATGTTATCGATGAACCCAATCATCTTGAGTACATGAGTTCCCACTGGGTCTCGAGCTCCCATCTTGCACTGAAACAATGTCTTAGAGATGTCGAACCTCTCTTGCCGAGTTTGCCCTTGAAACATTTTCTTCAGGTGCTCGATAATTTCAAAACCACACATGGTCTCATGTTGCTTCTGAAGTTCAGAGTTCATGGTAGGGAGCATAAGGCATTCGACATCTAAGGATTCATCTTGATACTTCTTATAAGCATCTTTGTCAGCTCGGGACGAATTCTTGGTCGGCACTTCGGGGGAATCCTCTTCCAGGACATAAAGCTTGCGCTCTTGCCTGATAACAATTCTCAGGTTTCTATACCAGTCTAGGAAGTTAATCCAATTGATCTTGTCCTTCTCAAGGACGGCTCTCATGGACAAGGTGGAGTGAGATCCACTTGCTATGGAAGTTTTACAAGAATTATACAAAATAAATTTTATTACTATATTTCAAAACACATTTTATTTTAATAAGGACTTTTAATAAAAACTCTCACTATTTTTTTCAAATCGATAACCCTTAATATCAATTCGGAGAATTTATGCGAGCTGCTCTCTAGTGGACAAAATCCGTATTTCACTCCATCATAAGTCAGCTTTGTCTAATCACCCATAATGTGGCTATTTAGGTAGACAACTTTTGTCAATTGCATCACCATGCAACTCTTATATTGTTGGTGAATAACTCTTTATTTGCATCCTTCATAAGATACATGTCAACTCTATGCCTCTAGGCACTCAACCTTTGAGGTCACCTAGTTAAGTTGGACTCGATGTCGACATTGGGATATCACAATTATCCGCTCGCAGTCTTACCAAGATAGATTAATGCGCCTTGCTTTGGCAAGCTCACACTTCATCGATCGAGGCAGGAAGAGTGTCATCCATCGGAAGACATCTGTATACTTAATATTGGATAAGAGATTTTATGATAATCGATTAACAATTAATCATTGTGCACATTCAAAAAATAAATAAAATTACAACGTTTATAATCTAAATACATCTCAGATGTGCACAAAATAAAATCATCAACACTTTGATAAAAAGGGCTAAATTTGAACATTTAGAACCCTTCTAAATCTCCAGATTTACATGCATTGGATATATGAAAAACAACTCCACTTATGCAGTAGACAAGCTCGTCTTTCAATGTCAGATTCAAAATATAAGACATTTGACTTCACAAGCCATTCTGAGGGACGGATACTGCAAAGGAGAAATAATTTCTGAAACATGAAAATCGCAACACAATCACAGGCGTTCCTGGCCGGGTTCCAAGGAGTCGCGCCCCTGGCGGGGTCTTAGGGGCAGGGCCCCTGGCGAGGTCTTAGGGGCAGAGCCCCTAACGGGATCCAAGGGGCAGCGCCCCTGCGGGGTGCATGGCAGAGCCCCGACCAATTTTTGAAAAACACCACCAGAAACCTTTCAAAAATACATCAAAAATGATGTTCCAGGAAGAAATCTGAACATTTAGAACACTTCTAAATTTCCTGTTTTACACGCACTAGATCGCAAACCTCCTTCTGATACCACTGTTGGGTTTTCTCTAAACATGAGTGGAACAACACATCACATGTGCGCAGCGGAATAAATAAACAAGAATAACCCTAAACAGTTACGGACCTTGCGATTTCATGAATCAAGAAATAAATAAAGCAACACATTGCAATATACTTGAGAGGGATTGAGTTAATACTCAACCAAGGTGCTCCAAAATCTGATCCAGAAATAGGCACAAAATAGGCGGCTGAGTTCCAAGCACAGAAAGTATATTTGCGCCTCTACAGCAGTCCACACGAGTGAAGGAGAATCTCAAACTTCTTGTCCAACAAGATCTGGGTCGAAGAAGGAGTGCCCTCAGCATCTCCCACGGATTGCTAGATCCGTCCAAGGGAGACGCGGTGACGGCGGCGACGGCGACGGCGGCGACGGCGACGGCGGCGACGGCGACGGCGGCGACGGCGACGGCGGCGACGGCGACGGCGACGGCGACAGCCGGACGGGATCTCGCGGAACTGTTCCGCCTCAATCTCGAAAAGATGATGGCTCAGGGAAAACCTAATCGCTTCCATATTTATACCTAGGGGCATAAAAGTAGATATCCGCAGACCCGAGTCTTTAATAGGAGTATTCAGTAAGTATCGTCGTGCACTAAACATCGTTGAGACGAACTCGACGTTATCGTCGTGAAGATCTATATCGTCAAGACGATCTCGACGATATCGCTGTGAAGATCTATATCGTTGAGACGATCTCGACGATATCTTCGTGAAGATCTATATCGTCGAGACGATCTCGACGATATCGTCGTGAAGACTAAAATACATCAAAGGTTGACAGTCGTGATGATCTCGTGATATCTTCGTGAAGATATATATCGTCACGACGATATCGCACAACACTTCAACGATACATCAAAGGTTGACAGTCGGTCATATTGTCGTGACCACTCGACGATATTCACAATATCGTCGTGATGATCTCGACGATACATGCAATGTCGTTTTGAACACATGTCATTATGCTCCATACAATATTCATAATATCTGTGAAACATTTAGCTGACTCCAACGAGTCATAGGATTGGTCTTCACTTATATCCAATATGAGTAAGGCCAACACAATCCTTCATCCAACTTCTCCAAACGCTCATATGTGCGACCCTATAGGCTCATATCGTGTTGGCAGTGAGACTAACTACTTAATTGCTTTGAGATCACCTTGGAAATACCAACACCGCATGCCTCATTTCTGTATCATTCACATTTCTTGTATATTTTGTATCATTTGCAACAACTACATGAATTTGCCCGACGTAAATTTGCAATAAGTACTGAAAATAAAAAATTTTACGCAGACATTCACAGGACAAAATAAAGTACTAGAGAAGGCGAGCAAGTACTTCTTAGAAATAAGTCTTAGAGGTTCTCTCAGAGAGCAGCGGCAAAATTAGACAAACAAATGGGACCATATATAGTAGTACGAAGAATTAGGTCGAATGCCTACAAATTAAATATCCATAAGAGTATATAATGCATAATATATTCATCATTGAGGATTTTACTTCATCCTTTCAGCCCCACAATTATTTGAATCCATTCCCTAATACTACCCCTGACCCTCAACCATCACCTATGTTAGACACACAACCTCAGTTTCAGTATCTGACTACTACCAAGCTACCATCAAACTCACCAGTTCCTACTTCGAGATTAGTTCCTCTTTTGGCACCTGAAGGAATACATCATTCCACCAAGAGCATAACAAACATTGTGAGTCATGACATTTCAGCGACACCAAATGGCTCCACAGTACAATACCGTGTTCATTAGAGGGAGCAACCCATCGTTGATGATATACTTAAATGGCATTAGAGGAGCTCGACTTACATACCTATGGGCTTCATAGAAAGTATGATCATCTTCATTCATCAGGATGAATGCTCTCAAGTCGAGTAAAATTGATGGGGATCGCAGATCAAGGGTGGTCCAATACTTACCAAAACCTGCACGAGTCTAAATGCGAAAGAGGCGGATATAGGGTCGTCGGATAGACGATCCAAGATGGTAGTCGCATTCAGAGCGACCTCACATATTTTTATGCTTTTTAATTTATTTTTTAATATTCTATTTCATGTAAATTTAGTTGTTTTACATTTCAAATGATCTTAATTGTCAGTAGTCGGTTTTAAGTCTATAAATAGGGGTCTAAAGGCCAATTTTCAGACATTGCAAAATTTGAACAGAATTTTCGGGCTCTCGCGGTAGTCTCACGGTACCGATTCAGTGGATCCTTGGTGCTTACGTTAAGGTAGCTACTTTTCCTAACCATTTCACACATCATAACTACCCCATCACTTAATAACCATTAATTAACCACCCAAAACAGGTAATTCGCACATTGCACCCCCTAAAATCAAGCCTTAGATGCATTGCACCCCGAATGTTTAAACTTGGTATAATGCACCCCTCAGATCTATTAAACATGGCATTTTGCACTCCATGCTATTTTTAGAGTGGTAATTTGGATTGAAATTAAAAATAGCCCATTTTTAATACTAGGTAGAAATCCACTGCTTACCCGAGACCTGTCTTGCCATTTTCGTTTGCAAAGTCGCGTCTTGCTTCGTTCCAGTGCCTTGCATCGCCGTAACTTTTGTTGGGTCGCTGAGAACTCTCACCGGAGCAGCCTTGCTTCGTTCCGGTGCTTTGCATCGCCAAAAACTTTGTTGGATCGCTAGAGAACCATTGTCGAAGCAGCCTTGCACTACCGAAGCCCAGTGTCAAAGATAATCCATAGCCGACTGCCCCGCACAATCAGCATTTTCCGCCGTTTCTAGAGCATCGACACAGAGCCAACTGTCATTCCAACTCCTCTGCATGTAAATAGACTCCACTGTATAGTCCCCTTATTTGAGGTAAACATATTGTCCGATTTTATAATTTTCAATGTTTTGTTAAAGGACGTGTGAAATATATTGATGTTTCTAATGTTTGGAATACTTTACTATTCAACAGTTCCTTAATTGCCTCTTTTTCTGTTTACCTGTTGCTGCGGACACGTAATGTTTGAAGCTTCCCCCAAATCTCACCTACATGTATGTTGACTTAAATGTTGGTTATGCTAGCTAGACCCATGAATTTTATTTTTTCAGTATACGCATGCAGCTGCGGAGGAACACAATTGGAATCCTTCTACATCTTGCTACTTAAAAGTGAAATCCTAAGTAGAAACAATTGAATATAAATGCATAGCAAGCAGGACAAGAATATCTACCTTTGAGCCATAACAGCAACAGTGTAGAGGCACACAAGAACCAAGAAACGGTGTTCTGAGCGCTGCACTTGTGAAACCACTAGCACCATTGGAGGCAATGTTCCTGATTAAACCATATAGAATCCAGCGTTATGCATAGGGTGTCATTGAGGGTTTGGGGATCAACCAGGAGAATAAAGCTCTCGGCATGTTCCCAATCATGGGTGTTCACTACACCCTGAAACAAGCATCCCAGTTCAACCATATCATGCCTCTTGCTTAAAGAGTGAATTTTGACCTAGCTAATAAAAATTTGAGCTATTTTAATTTTAGAACAAATTACCCCTCTAAAAAGAGCTATGGTGCAAAATGTAATGTTTAATAGATTTGGAGCTGCAATGTGCCAAATTTAAACATTCACGGTGCAATGTGCCAAAGTCTTGATTTTAGGGAGTGCAATGTGTCAATTACCCCCAAAACATTGTTTGTAACCTATTGGGGCGAAAAGCATCCCAACTTCACAGAACAAAACTCACAGAAAGTAGAGGACTGTGAGTGGGTGAGTACTCGGGCTGCGGATACCAAGGCGAGATGTGGAAGGGGTGTCGCGAGTTTCACGGATTGCCGAGACTCTTACAAGAACAAAAAGACGCCGCTTGAGGAAAGATCAGATTTCGCACAACGCGCGATGTTATTTATGATTTAAAAAAAGTTGCAATTGTGTTACAGGAGTAAAATTACTCTCTGCTAGGGTACTCGCAGGTACAGTTCAGCGGTCGTGCGAGTACCACTACCGGGGGGTTCTTGGCTTGGATTTTGGATGCACCTAGAGCTACTGTTCATGGCATTTTAATAAGCTCAGAGGGCTCTGCCCGCTGGCAACCACTAAAAATACAGGTTGTCTGCTTACAAAGTGTGGTAAAAATGCTAAGTATGAAGAGCATAGTGGTTCCCGAGATCGTTGTGACGATCAATGAGTATGCCCTCAGTGGTCGGCGAATTCATCTTCATGGTCTGCGAGACCTGTTGGCCTGATGTGGGGAAACAACCTACTGATTGTTGACGGCGAGTATGGAAAAATTTCGGCAGACAGGATCCCCACATTTTTTCAAATCTCCGACAGGAGGTTTCGAAAATATAATGTCTACGAGACCTATTCAGCCATAAATGCTCTGCAATCCTATATATAAGTCGCCCTCGGTCATTAGCCACTTTTTGACAACGACACGATTTTTGTCTACTACAATGCGAGTACTCTTGACAGAAATGACGGGACGTAAGGTTTCTTCTCTAGCCAACATGCATTTTCGCCTCATGGAGAAGCAGCAACAGAACTCGAAGGACTCCCCGATGATCGGGGAGTCTGGGGATGCGAGTACCTCCAAACCCATGGCGACACCTTCATATATGATCGATATAACCAGTTTCGTTACTTCTGAAGTGAGAACTCCTTCATGCGAGACCGCGAGACAATCCGCAACTCCTTCTAGTGTCTCGGACGATACATATTTCAAACTCAATTTTGATATTACTCCCCCACACGGAGGCTTTGAAGATCTCTTCGGAGAGGATAGTGGAGAGGCGGAGGGATAGGACGAGGCGCTGAAGAGGTTACCTAGCAGAAGAAGTCTCATGGCGAGAAGTCGCCTCTGCGGTCCATCGAGAAGGCTGGCGAAGGAGGTAGCAAGACTCTGAAGTCGGCTTTGGAGGTGGCGAGACTCCAGATTGAGGCGAAGGAATTCGCTCGCCTTGCCAAGGAGGCAGCTAAAACAGAGATCGAGCAGAATGACCAGGCAATGCGAGACCTCGAAGCATAGGCGAAGGGAGGAAGATGAACCGAGAGTGGCAGCGGAGAAATTGGAGAAGGAAAAAGCGCTCCATGAGCTGATTAAGGAGGCCGGAGAAGCGGAGGCTTAGGTTGAGGAGGAGAAGGAGAAGAAAAAGGAAGAGGATGTCGTGGAAGCAGAGAGGAAGGAGGACGAAGATGTCGCGAAGGAAAAGAAGGTTATATAGGAGAAGGCGGAGGAGGTCGTCAGTGCTGAGGTTGAGAAGAAGGAGAAGGAAGAGGAGAAGGTGAAATTTAGGAAGAAGCGGCAAGTGGCCGCGAAGAAAGCCATTGACGTGGCGGTGAGTAAACTCGCGAAGGTGTCGGCGAGTTAGCATGCGGAGCCGGTAGTTCCTGTAACAACCCTAAAATAAGTTAATTGGATATAAAAGATGTTATCCGCACCCCAACCTCCCCCTTTTTAATTCCCAGCCGAGCAGCACCCCCGATATATTTCTTTCGGGTTTAGGGTTCCCGCACCTGCGCCGTCTCCCGCTCCAGCCCCGTCTCCCGCGCGCCCCCTGCCTTCCGCAAGTGTGCTCGCCGCCTCTCCTGTGCTTCCAGGCAGCGACGTCTCCTCCTGTCGTGGCCTCCTCCACCTCCCTCCTGCTAGCCACCGCCGCTCGCCGCCCTGCCTCCTCTTGCTCTGGCCGCAAATCTCCTCCCTCCAGACAGCAACAAGCCTTCCTCCTCCTCAAGCCAGCACTCCTTCATCTCTTCTAGGGCCGGCTGCAGGCAACTTCAAGGGCCAGCAGCCATCATCCTCTTCTTCCTCAGGCCGACAGCCATCTTCCTCTCCGATTGGGCCGGTGGTTGCGAGATGTGCCTCCTTGGGCTCGATTTTGGCCTCCTTTTGGTAAGGTTCTCCTCTCTTTCCCTTAGAATTCAGTTTTCCCTAAATTTGTTTGGAAATTTTAGCGCCCCAAATTGCTTGTGCAGATTGATTCTAGGTTTTGCCCTCTTGTAGTCGTCTAACCCCGCCGTGGTTTTTCCGGTGCCGCTCCTCGATTCAATTGGCGGGATCTCGCAAAATCCCTCTCCGATTTAGGGTTTCCGCAACCTAAGTGTCGTCAAGTCTCCGTCTCCGCGTGGAATCTCTTCTCCCCTCTCCTTTGAGGGAGGTAAAATCCGCTAAACCCTCGTTGTTTAAATTCCGCGTCGTAGAATGCATGTGTTAGCGTAATAATTTATGCGGCATCGCTTTCGTTGTGCTTGATCAGGTTCAAAATGTGATTTCTGTTTTTGCTTGCGCAGCCTAGCCGTCGCCGCCGTCAGTTTCAGCGTTCTTTAAGGCAAGCATAGATCCTTCTCTCTTGCAAACATTGAGCTGCAATTCATGTGTTTGTTCTTATAATTATATGTTTCACCCTTGAATCCATGTTTCATCAAATATTTAGATCTTAGATCCCTGATTTGACTTGTTAATAAATTGAGATTTCACGTGTTTGAAATGACACGAATTCGTGAACATGAATGATGTTATTTTGATTAGTCACCTAGATGAATGAATTTCTTATTTGATGGATAATTCAAGGAATGGTAGATTGTTGAGCATGTGTAACAAGCGTCATGATAATAATAGTAATGATTTCTGGTTAGCAAGTATATGATCGGTGTTTTTCTCTATCATATTCGGATTGTACACATGTTTACTTATAAGTTAATCGTGTCTTGAAATGGATCAACCTGAATGAATGCTTGGTATCCTGGAAAATGATATATAACAATCTTATTACTCGTGAATACTTGAATCCGCAAGTTTCAAAACTCTCTATCGAGCTCTCTGAGTCATCGAATCTTGTTTCTTATGCCCGTCTGGTTCCAAGACTTGGTTAAATAACGTTCTATAACTTGATTCCTCCCGTTTCATATTTGTAAAATATACTCTTGTATATCTGAATCAGTATCTTTGTTACATGTCTTGATATGCTAAAATCACGAAATCCTGCGATAAGTCGTTAATAACGTAAGTTAACATTGAAAGCTAGGGTTTAATTGATGAAACTCCTTGACTTGGGTTCCCTCTTGAATCCCTAATGGGAACAAAGGACCGGTCATAGCGAGCTTAAATTTCTGAATCACTTAGGTCCTGAGTGTCATAAGCAAATCTTGGAAACTAGGGTTTAGGTGGTGCATAGTCTTGTTTGCATGGTCACGGTAAGCAGGAAATATTCTTATTCTAGTAAGACTTACACTTGGACTTGAGTGTGAACCATGCGCACCCACTATACACCTACGTATTTCATCGATTACAGCTTATGTCGTTGCAAAATAAATGTTTAGGCTATACTTCGGAGTAGTCTAATAATTCTGAATATTTCTGCTTGTCTCACTTGCTTGTCTGTCATGTTAGCTCTGCTTCATGAAAATCGGTACACAAATATTCTGTTTCTCCTGCTCGTATTTTTATTTAGCTTTACTCCTGTTTATTTCAATGTTCTGAGGCTTTTCCACCTTGTTTTGGATCTGCCTTAGTGTTCGTGCCTGCGCTGCCTGCTCTCTGAGGCCATACTGCGTCAAGTTTCAGGTTCTATGTTTATGTTTCATTTCTTTTACTGTCGGACATTTCTATTATGTAGTAATTACGATCAGCCATTTTCTTTCATGGACAACTGCTAGGCTAAATATTATATGTACTAGAATTTGACATGTTTTGCATGCTCATTCATTTGCAATGTTCACTGCATAAATTTCTATTCCAGAACTTGTATCATAAGTTTTTCTGCAAAAATGCATGTGCACCTGTTTCAACTAACATATTTTAAAGTTTCCGCAAATAAATCAATCTATTTTACTGAAAAGTACTTATTTTGTAGTATTTCTGTTTCCGCCTTAGCAGGCATGAATTTCTTTTCGCCCATGCCTGTGGCATCACGGCCCGCCCCGAAGCGCACTCTGACTCTTGTCGAGACGGGGCGTGACAGTTCCTACGGAGGAGGTAGTGACTGGAGGTAAGGTCTCGAATGTCGCAACCAACACCACGAGGAAGAAGGCGGACCAAGGTCTTGTTGCCGCCCTGACTGCTACCTCTGAGGTGATAAAGTCACAGGTGGCAACATCGGTTCTCGGGAGGAGCGAGTCCCTCTTTGTCCTACAGGAACTTTTGGACAAGGAAAAACAATCTGAAAAGTGGAGGATCGACGAGACCGAAAGCAAAAGAGATTTGATCTTTATCTTTAAGGCCCAGCAGGAAGCCTCGGCTCTAAGGCCGAAGCCTGTGTCGAAAAGGGGTAGTGTCTACTTTAAGGATGGCGAGGTCGTGCCACCGGAGGAGCTGAAGCGACAACGCCTTAAGAAGGAGAAGATCGAGAAGGAGCAGCTCGACCCCACCGACCCTGCTCAGTAAAGGCATGTCCCTCTTGCGGGACCGTCGAAGACTGGGAAGGGAGACACTCACCGTTCGACGAGTACTTCAGGTTAGTTCAATCTGTTCTGGTTATTTTTAGGTTCTGCAAATTGCCTTCCTTCAACTTTCAACTAATCTTCTTTTGCCATGCAGATGCGAAATCTCCCATTGAGGATGTTCCTCGGGGTGGCCATAGTGAAGAAGAGTACCGGCGAGTACTTTATGACAATGACAAGTTGTGGAGTCTCCAGACACTGGAGAGAAAGCAAAGGGCTCAATCGGAGGAGATCTCGCGGTTGAGACAGCTAGTGGAGAAGCCATCTCAACCACCACCTCCTGCGACTTTAATGCCTCCCGACGCGTCAGCGTGTACTCGTTCGGAGAAAGAGGCTGGGAGAATCCACTCCCTGATTGTAAAGTTTCACTATCATAAAGCACAGGGGGACATCTTGCATCTTACTGATGTCGCGAAGGCAAAGAAGATGTCGCGAAGGCAAAGAAGATGTCGCGAAGGCAAAGAAGGTTATAGAGAAAAAGAATCTTGCAACTTACTGATGCAGTGGCGCACTTCCCGAAGGCCCCTCGATGGTCACATGTATTTTTTCTTTTTGAATAGAGCGAGCGAGTACGCATCTCTTGTATAATGTATGAACTTGGATGAATAAGGTGGTTGTATTCGCAGATTCTTTTTCTTTTGCTCGTCTTTTTTGTTGATGTTCTGAAATGCTTTTTGTTGTGCTCTGAGAATCATGCTAGAGTATTCGCGGACATTAGCTTTTGTATTTACCTTTCCTTTTAGCTCTGAGAAAATATGGTGACGTACTCGCAGGACGCTAGTTCTTTGGGCTTGTCTTTTCTTTTAAGTCTGAGAGATATGGCGTAGTCCTCGCAGGACCCCTTCATCTCGTCGACGAGTACGCTCGAACGTTTTCGACTTTCGATGCGCCTACCCTATCAATAGGGCCCATCGCGTTTCTTTCCTTACGCTTTCAACTTTTGACGGAGACTTGCTGCTGAGAGTACCTTAAATAGGCGCCAAGAAGAAGACACAGTGAGGAAAGAGGTCGTCCAAGAGGACTGAGATAGCCGACTATTTCTTGAAGAACATGTTCAAACCATCCCTAGTCAATGTGGAAGAGCTCACAAGCTTCCGCAGGTCCTTCCCTCCTCCGGATCGGGTTACGAGGAGACTACCTTCACGTGGTGAAGCTATTAATAGCCCCACTGAGGGTGAAGTCGCCACTCCCTTTGACGACTTCAATTTTGGTCTGCGACTACCGTTGTGGCCTGAACTCGTCATTGTGTTCAACCATTACGGAGATGTTCCCGCACAAATAGTTCCAATCTTATTTCTTATCCTTACCTCCTTCGTCATATACCTTCGATTGGAGAAGGTGTCGTGGAGTATGGGTGTCTTCTGAAACCTATTCTCTATTAGGACTCACGAAGATGGGACCATTTTCTTCGACAGAGTGCGAGTGTTGAATGCCCTGAACAAGGTTTAGCACTTCGCTTTCTTTGGAGTAGATCTCGGTCCCTTTGTTTACAGGCCGGCGGCGAGATCGGAGCGGGCCTTTGTGACTACTGCCTTGACAAAGGTGGAAATGGAGATCGCCGAATTCATTGCCAGCAACCCCCTGGAAGTCAATTACTACATGACCTGCATGGACGACGACACTGACTTCAACACTTCGGAGGGTAAGAGAAAGTTCCTCGAATACTTACGGCTCCATTATGTTGCGAGATCTAACATTTTCTTTTGGTACAACGCGTCTTATCATGCCAAACAACTGTCTGCACCGGCATGAAGGGTACTTAGACAAGAGTGACGACCCGGAAGAAATCGCCAAGGCTGAGATTCAGCGAATTCGAAGGTGTTGGTACGAATAGAAAAGAAGGAAACTCATCCCAGATGTTGGTGAGTCCTCTGCCACTCCAAGGAAGCGAGCTCGCCAAACTGAAGAAGGGTTCTCGCCTTCTAGGATGGGACATCCTTTTCATGGACTGATAGACTCAAAGGGCCAGTCTTTAGTTCTGTGGGATGACATGACGCAACGTTTTTCTGTACGCTCGTGTCTCCCATCCTACAAGGACTCGCCATATGTTTTTTAATTTTTGAACATGTTATACACGAAAAAGGAAGTTGATGAGGTGCGAAAGATCGACCTCGCTGACCTACCAAATGTGGCAACGAGACACATGATGCAGAGTATTATTATAAACCACCACACATGTGCTCAGATCTAACAACTGTTGCACAAGCTCCGTATAGTAAGGAGGGAAAATGAGGCTCTACGAGAGCAAAATAAGGTAAGGACATCTCATGGTTATGCGAGTTCGTCGTTCGTTGAGTTTGCTTCTTCTAACAGGCGAGTGCACTTTTGTTGCAGAAACTGCGCGCAAAATTGAAGAAGGCAGACCCCTTTAATTTAGAGAGCACCAAATATCTGAAGGAAATGAAAAGGGTCTCGCAGCTCGCTGCGGATGTGGTTATCCAGGAGCGCGAGAAGAGGGGGATGCTTAAGACGGAATTCGTCGGCACAACTTATGCGAAGCTCTACCCGAACCATCCAGGTAAGGAGTTGGAGTCGTCGGCAAGCAACCAAAACACAGCGACAGCGAGTCCTCGAGCAGCAGGTCTAACAGCGCAGGCATCCATTACTCGGAGCTTGTCCTCAGAAAGATGCCAGAGTGATAGTGATACCTCTGTTCATGGGCAACATGTTACAGCAATCACTCAAATCATCATGGCCTCCACATATGCTAGTCGCGAGAGTATCCAACGGGGCAATTGCAATGGTCTTACAGCAGTGATAGAGAAAACGAGCTTATGCCAGCGGAGAGGGACAGAGACTTAGAGACATGCACAAGAAGTCGGATCCGGAGATCGTAATTCAAGGGGGTTCAAGTAAGTTTCGGGGACAATCTGAAGGGAGTGGTTGCTTTCTTAGAGTCTTACGCATGATTGGATCCGGGGATCGCACATCAAGGGGGAAACAGGTAAGCGATATCCTGATAAATAGGGCCTCTTGTGATCGTTCAGATGTGATCTAGAGACCTCACACCAAAGGAAACAGATTAGTAAGTGGTAAAGCAAGTATGTATGCATTAAGTGTTTGTAATAAACAACTGAAAGGGAAAGTGCATGGATGATAAAAGTACTAATATACGGCCTTGTTGTTTCGGCCCTTGCGGGCTATGCCGTTTTCTCTGGGGATTACCCATCAGGCATAAGGTAATCCTCTTATGATGTTATGTCGACTCGAGGGGGATAAACACGTCGATCATGTTGACCGAGTTGATGTAGCACTCCCTAGCATTCCTGGGGTCATTGCGGACCCTGAACTGCCTCCCCCACTAAAGGGAAGTTCAAAGCTTGATGAAAGGTGGAGACCACAGCCTGGTACTCGTTCAGGAGAGGTCTCCCAAATATAGCGTTGCAGTTGTTGGGAGCGTCGATCACCAAGAAAGTTTCATGTCTTGTGATCCCGCACATTGTGACCAAGAGCTCAATACTTCCTTCGACCTCTTATCTTTCGCCCTAGAAACCATACAGAGGGTTGTCGCATGCCTTCAACGGTTTGTCGGTGTTCATGGCGTCGAAAGCCGGTTTGAATAGAATGTTAACTGATCTACCGGTGTCGATCAGGATTCTTTACACAAAGTAGTTATCCAGTACTGCCTTGATGAGGACCGTGTCATGAAAAGGATTCGTTGTCTTGGGGAGGTCTTCTTCCCCGAAGGAGACCTCTCCCCTCGGGGGTGCTCCCAGAGAAGCGGAAGCGACCTCTCGTTGGTGAAGACGCTTGATACTAGCCTTTTGGAGGATTCCAGGCAAGCCCCTCCGTGAATGCAGTTTATCTGGCTGAGTTGGCCAAAAATCTTCCACTTCCACGCATCTGGAGCCTCCTATGCTCCCGAGGACGCTGTCATCTTCCTGCTATACACACTCGCAGCGGTGTGTTTGAGCTCATACCACCTCCTTCCCCTTCCTGGAGGTGCATGCGTCGTCGGTCTTTTTGGCGAGGAGCTCCTTCAGCTTATCCTCCTTAAGCAGCTTCTCGATCAGGTCTTGGTGGGCACTGCAGTTTTCCGTGGCGTGCCCTACGTCGCGGTGGTACTTACAGTAGAGATCTTTGTTCCGGTTTCCGAACCCCACCATAGGAGATTGCGGCCTCTTGAACCTGGGTTGCCTTTGGAGGATTTCCACCACTTCCTCCATGGGGAAGCTAATGTCGGTGTACTCTTGGGCACCACCCCATTGCTGGGGGTGAGTTGGTGTTGTCGTTGGTATTGGAGGAGGAGGTCGTCTCTTATCTTGCTGAGGGAAAGGAGGCGGCACCGGCCTCATCTGCTGGAAGTGATGACGAGGTTGATGTGGAAAGCAGTGTCAGAAATTCCTTCCGCGCTATGCTGCGAGCGGTTGGAACTCCTGACGAAGCTGAGGCGGCCGTTGAGGGCCGACGGGAGGTCGGAGGTGGAAACCCCAGCTTGATGTTGGGCGAGAGCTCGGAAAGAAAGGAGATGAACCACTGGTTCGTTGTTTCCCCCTCGATAAAAAGGTTGACAGCTTCTATGAGCTCCCCATATGTCTTCGACCTCCTCCTGCTGATCTCGAGCTTGAAGAGGCCCTCCTGAAGGTCGAAGGTGAAGGCCACCTAAAAGAGAGATGCATCCACATCGTGGATCTCCAAAATTTGTTCCTGAAACCTGCCCACATATTGGCTCAGAGTTTTAGTGGCACCTTGTTTGATCTGGAAGAGCGCATCCGGCCGCTCTTCCTCTTCTTCGAAGTTGCAAACCTCAACATGACCTCCCTTATTAGCTCCTTGAAAGAGTTGATGGAGCGAGGAGGCAATTTGTAGAACCACTCCCGCGCTTTGCCATCGAAGGTAGTGGCAAGCAGCTTGCAACGGATCCCATCAGAGAGTGCCCGAGCTAAATCATGGAGTCGAAATCTTGGAGGTGGTACGCCAGGTTTTCTTTCCTGGAAAATCTAGAGAATTGCAGCTCTCTGAATCCGACCAGAACAGGCTCATGCCAGACTTGGTCGACAAAGGGTGAGGTGGTCTCATACTCTTCTAAGGAGTCATTGTCCTCCTCGAAGCTCAGAGTTATTCCTGGGTTGGCGGTTGCGGCTTCCCTGAAGAAGTCCCTTCGTTGGGCCGTGAACTCTCCTTATTCGGGAGCTGGGAGACCATCTCGAACAACAAGTTGAACTTTTGATCAAATTCCTCCCTGGTGACCGCACCAGCTCCTCCTGGGTGGGAGCTCTCAGGCGAACTCGACAGCGACTGACTTCTTCCAACCATTGCGGAGATTTCTTTAGTCACTTAGATCTGAAGGTCGTATGTTCGTTTAGTTGAAGCCAAAAGTGTCCCCAACCTCCACGCTCAACTGCGAACTGCCGAAGTCGGGGAAATCGAGGAGATGCAAGTGACCAAATACTAACCGCAAAAGCCGAAGAGGAGAGAAGAGGGAGAGAGGAGAAGGTTGTCGCAAACGACTACACCAAATTTCCCGCAACTGTGAATGCCTTAGCTTGGTTGATTTTATTACTCAAGTAAAGCTATTAGAGAGATAACAACCAAGCAACAAAAAGTAGAGTCGTCGGAGAGAGACGTGAGCTAGAGACCGCGCCAACAGGGAGGTTCTACTTATGTTCAGTGTGACTTTCTGGGTACCCTGGCTCCATATTTACTAATTGTGGTCTGCCCGAACGAACATACACCAAAATTACGGGCTTCCCGGGGTAAGGATAGTAACCGCCCGAGCTTGGTTGCTTGGCTTAAAGATATTGACGATGCGATTACCAGGATGTAACCGCACAAACTGTCGGCTTGAGGGGGGATGGATGGCACAGTAACTAGGGGTATCCGCCTACACTGCTTGATGCCCAATGGCTATTGCTCAGGCCAGGGTTGAATGGCTCTAGCCGCGGCCGCGGGATTCCGGGTGAACAACAGGGTTACTTCTAGACGACTATTCGAAAGGACGTAAAGAGCTTTGCTCGGCATTGCCAAAATTTCCAACTTTATGCTCCGTTGCAGCTACTGTCAGCACAGCAGTTGAGGATTATCACCTCTCTGTGGTCATTCATCATATAGAGAATGGACCTAGTAGGACCCTTCCCCCAAGCTAGCGGTCAACGAAGATTTATTTTGGTGATGATCGACTAATTCACTAAGTGGATGAAGGCGAAAGCATTGGCGAAGACTACGTCTCAAGTAGTGAGGAACTTTGTCTGGGGAAACATCGTGTGCAGGTTCGGTGTGCCTCTGGTCATTGTCACGAACAACAACTCTCAATTCGCTAGCATGGAGCCAGAGGAGTTATGCAGCCAGATAGGGACCGACCTGCTCTTCTCTTCAGTATATCACCCTCGAAGCAACGATCAGGTGGAGGCAATCAACAAGCAAATTCTCAACCTCTTGAAAAAGAAGGTTGAGAATCTTAGAGGCAACTGGGTAGAGCAGCTCCCTTCCGTTCTGTCGGCGTTGAAGACCACCCCGAATTCGTCTACGGAGGAGACTCCGTTCAAGCTGCCTCATGGGTCGGAAGCTCTTATTCTGGTTGATTTCGAGGTCAGTAGTCCTAGGGTGGTTGTGGCTGAAGATGAAAGAGAGAAGTGGTGGTTCGAGAACGAAGAAGCCCTAAAGATCTCGCTGGACTCTGTGGAAGAGCTTCAGGACCTCGCCACAACAAGGCTAGAGGAGATCAAGAGAAGAATTGTCAAGTACTTCAACAAGCACATCAGAATCAAACAATTCCAGAAGGGCGGCCTGGTCATGAAGAAAGTCGACGCCGCCGCTAGATCAACGGTCATCGGGAAGCTCAACCCGAATTGGGAAGGGTCGTTCATGATCCTAGAAGCTCTAAAGACAGGAGGATGTCGCATGCAGAATCAAGACGATGAAATGCTTGGGAACACCTAGAGCGGAGATGAATTGAAAGGTTCTTCCCTTGAATCGTCATCCCGAGATGCAGGGCGTCGAGTGCATAACAGGTCTCGGTAACCTTGTATTTTCATACTACCATTTTGATATGATCTTCTAAGCATTTCAAAAAAAAACTTTTACTTGATTTTTCTATGCCACGTCAAGGAGTATCCAATCTACACAAGTGTTTTAGATCATGAATCTCCACCTCGCCACTCGAAACAGTTAGTCGAGTAACTAGGTGATGCCTTGGGCACCGAGAGTCTCCATAAGTCCACGCTTCTGCAATAGCGATTGAGATCAGCTGTCTCATTGCACGCTGGCTAACTGACAACCCCCCCCCCCCCCCCCCCCGAGCTCGTCTTACTTACTCGTCTATCTGTTGCTAGAAGGGAGGACAGGTCATCATCTAAAAAGTTTTATAAGAGACTGAGTCTCCAACAGCTGCAGAAGAATGTCTCTAGAAGGATATTTCGGGTGTGTCATAATGCATTTGACATACCTGCAGTTGGGTAAATGTTGGAGCAGGTCGATCAGACATAACTCACATTAAGGCTAAGTAAAAGTAATGTCAATAGCACACATGTTGAATCTCGGCCATGGTTCTGGTGTGTGATCTCCTTCTTGCGCTTCTTCAGCGGCTTAGCAGAGCTCGCCACCGAGTCCATGGGCCTCTATCCCTTGAGGTCGACGGGTGGCTCTTCCTCGCCCACTACGATCAGTTCTGAGCTCGGCCTCACCAATCTTCACTCCGAAGGAAGGGGGCGGAGTCCTGGAAGAAGTAGCGAACTAGCTAAGTTTGTTAGGTAGATCACCAACAGCGGGGCGAGGTAAAAAGGGTTCGCCTATACCTTTTTTCAGATCGACATAAGGAAGCTCGTCCACACTTCGCCGTAGCTTGATGACGTCAAGCTATTTTCGAAACAGCAAGGTGTAGATGGGCTTGGACGCTTCTGGTAGGTGAGCTGCCTTGTAAATAGCCGACTCTCGTGGGACGGGCCAGAAGGGGAGCGAGCCGAAAGGGCCTCGCGCGATGATGAACTTCTCGTTCCTCGGCTCGCCGAGCAGCGTACTCAGGAGGTAAGTGATGCGTCATAAAAGGCGTGAGTTCGTCAATAGTAGTCGCGGACTCGGGGAAGTCGCTAGCGGTGAAATTGGTCGCACAACTAAGGCGACTTGACTCTCCCTCGCCACCAAGAGAGCCCATCATTACAGAAAGAAAGGGGATATTGGCGAGCAGTTCACGGCCTCGCACTCTCGTGTCGCTAGGAAGGGCTCGGCTAACGAAAAAGCGCATTTAATTCGATAGGAGGTTCCCTAATATTGGCGTAGGCCACTGACATGGCGCGGCCGAGGCCGAAGGCCTACCCGACAAGGTGAGGTCGCCGCGCGTAAGCGAGGCCTCATAAGCTCGCAAGACGGCGAGGGCTTCTACGAAAAACTACTCACCCCCCCTAGACCCCGAGATCTAGTGAGGTGATCCTCAAAAACATGAGTTCATTTCGAGCAACCACAACAAGAGCTCGCAAGACGGCGAGGACTTCTACGAAAAACTACTCACCCCCTAGTAGTCGTGCATAAAAAAAACCGGTCCTAACCGGTCCGGTTGGGACCGGACAGGTTAGGACCGGTCCCAATTAAGACCGGTCCGGTCCCGGACTGGTCCCAGGGACTCATCCAGTCCCCCTTTTTTTGGCAAAAACCGGTCCCGGACCGGGACCGGTAAAAGACTGGTCTTTTACCGGTCCTGGGCCAGGACCGGTAAAAATAACAGCTCATAGAGCTATCCCGCCGGCAGCATTAATGCTGCAACAGGGCAGCATTAATGCAGCCGGCCAGGGCTGCTGCAGCCCTGCTGCTGTAGCCAGCCTAGGGCCTAGGCTACAGCCTAGGCCCCAGGCTAATTAAAAATTTATTTTTTTAAAATAAAAATAAAAATCCCCCATTCCCCCGCCCGCCATTCTCTCTCTCAGTCACACCCCCTCTCTCTCTCTCTCCATCACTCTCTCTCACTCACTCTCTCTCTCTCACTTTAAATAATTTTTTTTTATATAAACGCCCCCCCCCCCCCCCTCATATCATCCGACCCCTTAATTTATTTTATATTTTACTTTATTTTTAAATAAAAGACCAGTCCAGGACCGGTTAGGACCGGTCCTCCGGTCCCCGCCGGTCCTCCTCCAGAGGAGAAAAACCGGTCCCGGACCGGGACTGGTTTGCAAGGGACCGGTCCGGGACCGGTCGGCCAAAAGACCGGTCTTTTTACAGACCGGTCCCGGACTGGACTGGCAGTCTTTTTGTTCATGGCTGCCCCCTAGACCCTGAGATCTAGTGAGGTGATCCCCAAAAACGTGAGTTCATTTCGAGCAACCACAGCAAGAGCTCGCCAAAAGGCGAGGTCGTCACGCGAACTAAAAAACAAAATATTACAGGAATTATAGCAAGGAAAAATAATAAATATAATGTATGAACAGAGGTCGCAGTTTCTTTAAGAATATTACAATACATAATGTTGCAAATTAAAAAAGTTCGAGGCGAGGCCCTCTGGGCGCTAAGAAATAGTCCCGGCGTTGTGAGGCCGAGACATGGTTGGACCACCAGTTGATGTCGCACGCAGCTATGATATTTGTGGTTCTCCGCATAGCCGCGAATAATATCCTCGGATCGCCGATATGCTCCGCCATCCTCGCCATGTCCCCGGGAGCGCCCACGTTCCTGGAAAGATTGTGTAGGTCGTCCTCCAGCGGCCTCTGGCAATGCTCCACCTCGTCCATCCGCCTCTCCAGGCCTTGGACGTCGATCTATTTGCGCTTGGCACTCTCAAACCGAGGCTCAAAGTCCACCAAGGCCAGCCAAAATTCAAATGCCACCAGGCGGTGATTCAACTCACTCGCAGCCAGTGTCTTCAACTGCATCTCCTAAGAAGCGATCACGGTGACCAGGATGGCCTTGAACTCGCCAAAAGAGTCACCTGGGTCGGCGAGGAACTCGCGGACCGACGAGGTGGCACGTCGACGAGGCGGCTCTGCGAGAGGAGCTGGATCTGAAAAAGTTAAGACGGTGAATATGCAGTTTTCTACTCGACAAGAGTGCCCAAGTGCAGGTTGCATACCTCGACAAGATTCGGAGTCTCCTCGCCCCGGCGAGGAGAGTGAGCGCGAGAAGAATGATGGCGAGTTCGTGTACCTTCGTGATCGTGTTAATGGCCTCGTGAACCATGTCGAGAGTGAACCCCGCTAAGCTCGCCAACCTCAGAACGAGCTAGCACCACGTGTTCCTTCCTGAGAGATGCAAGATTGACGACGGGTGCGCTAGAAGAGGTGGAGGCATCAGGAACTCGTAATGAAACTAGTAACGGCGCCAGGACTGAGTCTGTCGCAGGTAGCATGTGAGTCCCCGGCGGAGGCGGACCAAGAGGAGCCAGTGGTACGCGTGCCTCAGCAGGTGTAGCGGCAGACGATGTTGCGACAATGGTAGTCGACAGAGTGGACTCTGGCGGACCTTGAGACAGCGACCCACCCACAACGGGCGGGATGGTCGTGGCGACAAGGTCCTCCAAGAAGCGAGCAGGCCTCGAGTTCGTAGTTAGCTCCTTAGTCGAGGCGTCAGCACGGGGCGAGGGTAGCTTCGCATCTGACGGAGTCGCCGGAAGGACCTTCTCAAAAGAAGGCGAGGCCCTGGACACCTCGCCACCGGCATGAGCAGCATGCAACACTGTTAGTGAAGATACGAAAGACTTCTTTCTTGAATAGAGAACATACTCAGCAGGTAAGACAACGAGGACATTCTTCGCCTCGTCCAAGGGATATTCCTCGGTCCCTCGCGAGGGAGTGGGGACATCATAGTCTTCCACGGTTAGGTCTGTGACGGACCCGAAGGCACCCAAAAGATGTGAGCAAAGAAGAGCGAGGTCAGAAACAAGGTCAAACCGGACAGCACCAAGTAAATTGTGGCCTCAAGGTTACCTCGCCAGCAGGCTCCGGACGCTGGTCCGTAAGCGAGTCTGGAGTGGCGTAGGGGGCGACCTTCTTCGTCGAGGGCTCACTTCCCTCCCCGGACGGCTCGGCCTTGCTCAGGCCTTATCCTTTTAAGGTCGAGGCCTCGGCCATCTTTTCCTCTTCTTTCTTTCCTTCCTCTCACGTTAAGGACATCGCGAGAGGGAACTCCCTCGAGTTTAGTTCGGAAGTTAGTCGCAACCAAGGCCTGGGTGGCCGATATAGTACCCGTCCCCATGACCGGGTCGCCTTTCACCTCGGCAAACGAGGTGGTTTTCTTCTTGACAGTCGATGTGATTTTCTTCTCGTCAGTCGTGATCTAAGGGGTAAGTTTCGAGGGTCTCAACCCCTATTTATAAGAGAGGAAGGGTCGAGACCCCACAGCTTGGCAGATCGCAGCTCGCTGAATAAAGGTTGGACGGTTCTTTCAGAGCTCTAAGCGATCTCACAAAGAGCGGCGACTGTGATAAAAGGGACCCAAGCCTAATTATAAGCCCACCAGACCCCAGGAGGTTGACCATTAACCAGAAGGGAGGACGTCATCAAAGACACATGGAGCTCAACGGAAGCTCGACAAGTCAGTGCATCTCCCCAGCGAGCCCGCCCAGAGATCATCAGCTCGCCAGCTCACTCAGTAGTCTCCAGCTCGCCCGCGAGCTCCTTTCCAAGACGACCTACAATTCAACGAGCTCAACCTCAGAAAGCCCGGCTCCAGCAACCTCGCCTAAGGCGACCTGCTTCAGCTCGCCAACTTCAGATGTTCTGCAAAGTAAGGTCGTCCTGGAATCAGGTATCTCATACCTAGCATAGTGGGGAATTGTTATTTGCAGACCAGACCCCCGACCTCCTGGATTGCCTATAAATAGGACCCCATGGCACAAGTGCAAGGCACGTTGCCCCCCCCCCAAAGGTTCCCCAATCTTCAATGATCGTCACTCTTGTGCCTAGTTCAGCTTTTTCTTTCGGAGGGAAAGTTCCTATAAACTTTTGGGTGTGTGGCGGGACCACTTCGCTACAGCATGCAGGACTTGTTTGAAGGCAACCCATAGATCGCATGTATCCCTTCGGCTTCTTATTGTGGTTTGCCTACGGTCGACCCCTAGATAACTAACCTTTGGTCCGAACTTTGCGAACCCGATTTTTCTGGTTTCAACAAGCTCCTCACATGAACATTGGTTGTCTATCTCTGAAGCATGAGAAGATGACCGCAGCTGAGATGACTCTCCTCCAAAGATTCCCTAGGAAAACAGACTTTGAAACCTTCCCTCCCATGACGACCCTCAACCAAGAAAAGAGTCGTCATTCCAGGGTGCATGACTCTAAATCCAAGAATCTTCATGATCGGGAGAGATCAACTCCGAACATGAACGGTTGCCTACCCCTTGGGTGTTCAAATCTCCAGAGCATTAACGGTTCGTTAGTGCAAATCAAGGAACAGACATCCTAGGGGGTTCTGCTAAGTTGAAATTATAATGTATTTTCAGCTCGGCATATCCACCTCGCTAGTTGAGCTTGCTCACATAAGCGATTGGCCTAGGACTGTGTCGATTTCAGTTTAGATCACCGTTAACGTGAATCAAATCTTCATATCCAGATCTCCAATTGAGCTCGCTTCTTCAAGTGAATGGTCTGGGAGTGACAATTTCAGTTTAAATCACTATCAGCATGATGCAGATTTAGATGAGCTCACTTCCTCAAGTAAATTATATGCAAAGTTATAAATATCGGATGTCGGTGACATATCAAATTGAGTTTTTAAATTTGAAAGTGGGCGATATGTCAGAGATATTTTAAAATATTGAATTTCAATATTTTATTAATAACAACAACAACAACAACAGAACCCATATAGTCCCCAATCATTGGGGGTATGGGCGGGGGGAGATTGGAAACATGCCTAACCTTTGGCACTATGCACAAAGTGGCTTCTCTCAGAGGAGAAAGACCTAACCTTTGACAATAAATGCACAAAGTGGCTGCTCACAGAGTACCACTGAAATAGTGGCCCCCTATACCGTCGTCGCGTTTGCTGCGGAATCATGCCCTCAAATCAAAGCCAAAGACATCAGAGAGGGCAGACCCAAGAATCCATTTTGATTTATGTGCACATAACCATGCTTCCTTCTTTCAGCATCCAGAGCATTGGTGTAGCACATTTATTTTATTAATAACAAATTTTATTTTTATTTAAAATAAGTATAATATATGTTTTAAAAGCAAAAAATTAATATAATAAGTTAAAAAATGATGAGTCATGTATATCCCAAAATAAATTTGAACAGTATCCAAAATAAAATACTATTAACAAATACAAACAGATAAATTCTAAAATATATTTAATATTAAATAAAAATTTTATTTTCATACCGCTAAGTTTTATAGAAAATAAAGAAGAATAAAAACTAAATATTCTTAATTGATTATAAGACTTTCCGAGCTTAACAAATTAATGTCAATACCGTAAAAATAATCTACTAATAAATGTGTTGAACATTTTAACATTTTTTGTAATGCAAAATAAGAAAATATAGGGTGAACTAATTCTACAAAAATGATTGTAAGAATAACACATTTTTAGAACAACACAAAAGAAAACCAAACAATAAGTTGTATCGATTTAAGCATATATATTTTAATAGATATATAATATTTAAATATATATTGAACATAAGATTAAATAAAATAGCGGGCGATATACAAAAAGCATGTCAGCATATATATCGGAAAAAATCGGACATGTCAGCCAATATTTAACAAAAGTACATAATTTGTTTATTTTTTTAAATCATTTTCCCCTCAAAAATGAGATATCGTCAAACAAGTCTGACATTCCAGAGGACATTTAAAATAGTGTCTGAGAGTGGCAATATGTTTATTGGAATACGTTTATGCGATATTACGCATAATATAGAGCGAGCTTGCTTTAATTCTCCTAAGTATCATTTATTATCATTATTTCATCATAAATTGTCCATGTGATTCTTCATGTGAAATTGCTTGAGTCGTCGCTAAGGTTTAAATTATAAGTTTTAAGAAAACCACTCTCAGGTTACAATTTTAAATCTCACGTTTAATCTATTTATTTTGGAGTAATTTGAAGTGCAAACCACAGTTATGTGCAAACCCAAAAAATTTAAATGCAAAACATATTGTTATGTGCAGACCATAAAAAATTTAACTAGTGATGTCATCTTTCAAAGCATGACAATTAATACAAAAGTTTTCTACAACAAACATCTTCTTAGAAAGTGATTTCATCAATCTTGATATCCAAAACATCGATGTGGAGTTACGAACCAACATCAAAATATAAAATGATGTGAAATGGTTGAATAATCTTATAACTTTACATTGTATGATAAGCAATTACTTACTTTTCTCCATAAAACAAGTTTTGACTATATGGATAGAATAATGTGTTATGGGCCTTGGTCAGAGGTGGCCGGAGTGGAGATGATGATAGCGGAGATACTATGGAGCCATGACCGCGGCTGCCTAATCGGGGCTTGCTCGTTGGAGGAGAGAGCTACCAAGATCTCACATACAAGATGGGGAAACTAGAATTCTTCTTGCTTAATCCATACAATACTTCTAATGCCTTTATATAGGCTACAACCCATATAAAAAGACAACACAATAATGATTACGCCTAATACTAGATACGGAGCTCGAGACCCTTCACATGACAAAAGATAATGATAATTCCTAATATCTAAGCCCGGTGCTCGAGGCCTACTTTCATAATTATAACATAAACATACTAAAGATAACCCTACTAGATAAGCGGGCGCGCAGCCCGTAACATCTCACCCTTCCTCCAAAAAGAGCTTGTCCTCAAGCTTTATCCGATGCCCTCGTCGTCAGAGTCCTCGACGTGTAGATAGAAGAGCCGGTTGCACCTGTGGCCGCGAGTGTACTGCTCATCACAATTAAAACATAATCCCTGAGCACGTCGTTGCAGCATCTCCGCCCGGGATAAGCGGCGGACTGGAGGGGCTGGAGGGCCCTCGATACGACCTTGTTGAACGATGTTGGTGGCAGGAGGGTAGGCTGTCGGTGCTAGCTGGAGGCGACGATCGCAGAGTCGGGCCAGACTCATAGCAGTCACTAAGTCTGGCGGGGCCTCAAACTCGACATCCAGTCGCAGGCGCTCGCGAAGTCCCGCAGTAAAAATGTTGACTTGCATATCCGGGGAGAGGGGAACATGCGCCAAGAGAAGCTGAAATTGTTCCAGGTACTCGTCTACTGACCCCGTTTGCCGTAGAGATGCGAGTTCTCCGAGGGGGTTGCTGCGGATAGGAGGTCCAAAACGCAAGTTGCATAGCCTTTTGAAGTCGTCCCATAGCAAATTCGGTCGATCGGTGAGAAGTCGAGAGGCCCACAAAACAGCGGAGTCGAGCAGATGGAAAGATGCTAGATGGATTCGGTCTGCTGCCGGAGTCTGTTGGTGGCTGAAGAATTGCTCACATTTCGTGAGCCAGCACAAGGGATCACATTTCCCGTCATAGGTGGGAAATTCTAATCTGGAGTAGCGTGGTTCCATCGCAGCGACTGGGTGCGCAGGGAATGGCAGCTGTGGCTCGTGGGCGGTCAGTGGCGGGGCTTGGCGGAGAAGTGGCGGTGCCTGGCTGCTGCTTGTACGATCGTGTGAGGGGGCGGTAGAAAGATCATCAAGGCGCTTGGAGAGCGTAGTAATGGCCTCCTGTTGGCGTTCCGTGAGTGCAGTTTACGCGGCCTGTTGTGCCATGACGGCCTGCAGCATGGTCATAATCTGACTTAGTTGGTCAGATGAGTCACCCATAGTGCGAGAAGAGGCACGAGAAGAAGAGCGGGTGACAGGGCGTTTGAAATGCGCCGGGTCGGATGATTGGGAGTGGCCACGTGCGCCACGGTTGCGCCCAATATTTCCAATAATAATGCGTCGGTGAATAGTTGAATGGAATTGGGCTAGTTGGGTGTGCGGCTAGAGGTAAGAAATGAAACGGCTTAGGTATTTAATAAAGAAGGAGTAATAATAATGGAGAGGAATGAGAGTGATGGTGGGGTCCACGGAAATTAAAACAGCAGTCGGTTTTGCTGGAAAAGCGCAGGAGGTGTGCTGCACAGGGCTCAAGGACGGAAAGGGGGCAGCGGGCTCGACGAGGCCGGCTGTGCGGGGTACGATGGAGCACTGCTGCGTGGGGCTCGATGAGGCCGCGGTCTGCGGCGACGAGCTTGGCGGCGCAGGGTTCTGAGGCTGTTGATGGACGGAGAAATGGCTATCCCGCAGGAAGAGCGAGTCGGCGTCGATGATGAGGCCGCTCGACGACGATGATGATGCTGGTTTCAATGATGATGTCGTGCGACGACGATGATGCCGCACGACGACGATGATGTCGCTCGACGACGATGCTGGTTTCGAAGAGGAGCTCGATGATGATGCCGCTCGACGACGATGTTGCCGCTGGTTTCGATGATGATGCTGCTGGTCTCGACGGCAGGGCTCAACGAAGGAGACGGCGTAGGGATGACAGCAAGCGGTCAGGAGGAAGGCTGATAGGAGGAAGTAGCAGCGGAATGGAGGAGGCCGGAACGGTGCCGGTCGCTGTGGAGCGAGTTTGGTGTGTGTTGACGGAGGGGGACAGAGAAGCTCTGATATCAAGTTTGTTATGGGCCTTGGTCAGAGGTGGCCGGAGTGGAGATGATGATAGCGGAGATACTATGGAGCCATGACCGCGGCTGCCTAATCGGGGCTTGCTCGTTGGAGGAGAGAGCTACCAAGACCTCACATACAAGATGGGGAAACTAGAATTCTTCTTGCTTAATCCATACAATACTTCTAATGCCTTTATATAGGCTACAACCCATATAAAAAGACAAGACAATAATGATTACGCCTAATACTAGATACGGAGCTCGAGACCCTTCACATGACAAAAGATAATGATAATTCCTAATATCTAAGCCCGGTGCTCGAGGCCTACTTTCATAATTATAACATAAACATACTAAAGATAACCCTACTAGATAAGCGGGCGCGCAGCCCGTAACATAATGTAAAAACAAAAATTAACATCCTAAAACACATTTGATCCTACATGTTGAAATGTAATCATGTTAGTAGTATTCAAAAAGATTTACAGTTTCGAATCAATTTTAGCAAGAGAAAGTCTTACCTTTGAATCGAATCGAGACGTCGGATGCATTGAATTCAATGGTAATAGTGTTAATGACTAATATCTAGACAAGTGAACGAAACTTATATTGTAGCAAGAAGCAACCACCAGTTAAATATCATGCATTGACATCCACTTGTCAAATGGAGGAGCAACAATATAATCTAGAGATCTAAGTAACCCAAATCTTCTTTTCTTCCCAAACATGTTTCCATACAAGCTCTCCTTTTGCAGTTCCAGAAATAGCTCAATATGTACCTTGAACAAGTCATTACTCATGCTCATTGCATTACTAACAACTTTATATCTACAATGGTCATCTCACAATACATCGATCACATCTATGACATTCTAAAACACATGGAGATATTTTATTAAACACACCACGAAGCAATCTGCTCTCTTTCAAGATCACCTTTCTTGTGGATTGTGTTGTAGTTGTTGTCATTGATATTTGCTCATCCATCAAGACATGCTCAAATAGTGAAGGATCGCACTTTGTGGATTTTGCATCATCGTTGAACTTCTGGTAGATTCCCTTTGGCCGAACCTTCAATGTTTTTGGTAACAAAGGTTTTAATGTTTGACTCGATGAGGGATTCATTATTTCAAGCAAAAAAACTATTTATTATCTTTTTAAGGTAGTGGTGTTATTATATCTCATTAAAATTCCTTCCAATTCAATATCAATTTCATTCTCCACTTCATCTTCAACCTTTAAACTTTAATTCATTTTGATATCATGTACAACCAATTGCTTCCGGTGGTTGTGAACCATTCATAATGGAAAAGAGTTAGATTTTGGCATATAAGGCATTAAGTCAAGTGCACATGTTAATCCAAATGTTTGTTGACGCCTATGTGTGCACTCGTCAACATCTATACACCCAGATTTTGCTGAAATTTCTTCCTCTTTTTATTAACTCTAAAGCTGTGAAAAAATGCGACCGACAAACTCTAAGTATAACGGACTACCAAAATCTTTACTCAATTGAATTGTGTTTTGCTCAAATGCTCTCTTTATCTCTGTATGTTGTAAGGTAATCATTTGACTAAAGGTTTTCCATATAGTTGCAAGGCTTCCAATGGACAATTCAACAAATCTTTTCAGGTAACTGTAATTGTTTTCGACATAATTTGTAGTTGAATTATACAAATGTAAGAACATGTCTACACATGCCGAAACAAAATATTCTTTATATAGCTCAATCCAAATAATAATTACATATGAGCATACATCAGGATAATTACGATTGTACTCTTCTAACATAGAATCAATCTGGTGTTTAAATTCAGTTTGTGAGTGGGTATCCACAATATGCTGCCATACATACATAAAATTCTCCCAGTCCTTGCCACTTTTGAAATATTTCAACTAATGTGTACCTTGCATAAATTTTTTTTTTTTTGAGGAAACGTGACTTCAATAGCATTCAACAAATCCATTTTTATATTCGACACTATGACCTGCAGCATTGAATATTGGTCTAAAGTAGATTTACAACAATCAAGAGTTCACACATAACTATCTTGTGTTTCAGTTGATAAGATTGTGAAAGCACAATAAAATGTTTGATTGATTGAAGTAACAACGCATAACAACGACAATCGCTACATGTTTGTCTTACAAGTGCAATCCATGATAAATACAGTAGGAAATATTTTACCGAGTTGTATAGATACTGGATGAGCAAAAAACAAGCTTTCCAAATTACCACCTTTTGAAATTTTGTTGAAGCTAACAAATTTGTTGTCTGTAATACACTTATACAAAAATTGTATGTGTTCCCTCTTGTAGTTCTTTCATCCGCATTTTTACACTCCCATTATATATTGTTCTCAAGACGGTTATGTTGGAAGGATCTCTTTGATTTAGCGTTGTTAGTATTTTTCTTGGTTTTACTCCAACTAAGTACATTTCTTGGACAACAGTTTGCTCATTTGGAGCTAATCTTCCAGCATACGAATGAGCTTCTAGGTGAATCATCTCATGATTGTGAACCCTACATATAACTTCCAGACTTCACTCATTTAAATGTGCACTTTTTTCCCTTTGAAAGAGAACATACAACCACACCTCTTCGAGGTGGTTTTCTCAAATTTCGTTTAACCCATCATTTGTTACATTGAATGGTAGAATAATACCCGGCTCTGACATCCAAGCATAACTCTGAGTTTGAGTCTACTTATAAGTTTGTCTGTACTTTGTATAGTAATGACAAATTTCAAACTCATTGCAATATTTTGAGCTCAACCCACCAATCCCGCCTTAGTTGGAAATATATTGGATGTGGTAAAATGACCACGAAGATCAACTTGTGTGGAGTTTTTTACTCATAAGATAACATTTTGATATCTACACATAAAAAATTGGATCCAATGCAAATTAATATGACATATTTACATCCTAATTAATTGACAAACAGAGTAATTGCTGAAATTGAGTAATATACCAAATTTACATCGCCTAACATTAAAATTTGGAGAACAATGAGGCATAAACAGGATCAGTCAAGAACAATGCTACTGGAATCGAAAATTCAAAACAAAAAGAAAAATAAGGCTTAAATAAGATCAATCAAGAACAATGCTGCCGGAATCGAAAATTCCTACACAAAACAGAGCAATGCATATGCCTACTGCCGAGGATAAACGCATAGCATGCAGGTATAGGATTTACAAATTCATGGCCGACAAGAACAATGCTGTCGGAAGATTAATCGGACTGAGGAACATGATTTACCCGCATCTGTGGGGTTTGAGGATTGTCGGCAACAATCATCGGCGGGCTGTAGAGGTCGGCGGTGCGGAGGTATCAGCAGTAGTATCGTCTGCGAAAGAGGCGATCATGAAATCCAAGGTCGAGGAAGCGTCCATCGCAGGAGATAACCTAGCAGAAGATCCGATTAGGGAGAGGTGAGTGCAAAAGAGGCGGAAGAAGCCTTCCCTAAGTTTAGTTGTTTCAGGTATTGGGAGAGAATAGGGCTTGGAATTAATAAGACCGGCACCTGAAGTTTATTAGTAAACAATAATTTTTTTTTTCATTTTTAGGTCTGCAAGTAGTCATATTTGGTATGCACTTAACAACGCTCTTATTTTGATTTTGAAAGATTGTGTGAGACTCAAGTTTATCTCACTTCAAATAAATTGATTTCTCCAATCAGGTCTACAACAGGAGAGGAGAAGAGTGAACAATCAAGAGCAATATTTCACTAATAGAAACCAAATACATGAACAAATTGGAATGAATCACCACCAACTCTTGAGGGTTGGTTTCCCTGAAGAACTTCTGCTGCAAGAGAGATACAAAGATCACCATCACCGTTGCTAAAGCCTTCTTATGTAAGATAAAGGCTCCCTGATAAGAAGAAATGGGCTAAAGGACAAAAATACAAATATTAATTAAAATATAACAAACAATAATCCTGGAGCAGCGTCTCTGTTTCTTCTGGCACTGTGAGGCATATTGTTCTGACTACGCCTATAATACATATTTTTCATATCAAGGATGCGTCTGCATATCAATTATCGCATATTGCCTTCTATCCAAATACAATAAAAGATAAAAATTATAAATAGTAACAGTATGAGGAAACTTCTAAATGAAATCACCTATTATTAGTATGTTCGAAGAAATGACAAGATTGATAGAGTAAACAAGCATGTGTTATAATCTCAAAGAAAAGCTCAAAACATGATCAATGAAAAAATGATCTGCAATGACTAAGTGAATGTAATGAAACACGTACTTCTTCCATTTCCTTTTTCTGTGATGATTTAGGTTCAGATCTCCATGCAATGTACAGAAGACGAAGTCCAAAGAACAAATACAGGACTACATTAAGATGAATTATAGTTAGATAGCACGTCCATCATTAGCACGATAAAACCAAATCAATGTCAAATATTTTACCCTGGTTATCAAACAAAAAATAAAGGCTACATTATTTAGTAAACAGAGCTGAAAAATTTTGATGTATATCTGACAGCTTGATTAACTTGGGTAGAACTTAAATATTGTAATTAAAAGTTGCAGCAGTATAACTCAGGACCACATGGCAAATAACAGAATAGGAACCCAAAGAAGGAGAAATGTGTTACGGATAGTACGGATGATACGAACCAAAGCACAAATCCGCACTGGGGCAACACCTATCAGCGCCGGGCACGCATCCCGCCAGGATGAGAACAAGTGGGGTGGGCGGCTACTTTATTTCTTTTCAGCCTTTAAAGCTTCATTTATGGTTATTCTATTATCTCATTGTCTAAAGCCAAGATAGGGGGCTGCACTCTACTAATATTTAATTTTAACCCATTGTCTAAGCCTAGATCAACTATCGAGAAAGAAAACAAGATTTGCACATGTTGTTTATCGATCTTAAGAAGGCTTATGATAGGGTTCCAAGAGAGATCTTATGGAGAGTCTTAGAAAAGAAAGGTGTAAATGCATCATATATTGACATAATCAAAGATATGTATACAAATTCAGTGACGAGGGTGAGGACATCTGGAGGATTAACACAGGAATTCCCTATCATTGTTGGCTTACATCAAGGTTCAGCTTTAAGCCCTGATCTCTTTACCCTTATCTTAGATGAGTACACCAGACATATCCAACAAGCAATACCTTGGTGTTTATTGTTTGTCGATGATATCGTTTTGGTCGATGAGACGCGCAAGGGTGTAAACGCGAAACTTGAATCTTGGCGAGACACTTTAGAAAAGAAGGGTTTTAGGTTGAGCAGGGCAAAAACGGAGTATATGGAGCTTAAATTTAGCATTGCAAGAAGAACAGATGACTTCGTTATTAAGTTGGGTGATCAAGATATTTCCAGCGGTAAGTGTTTTAAATATCTTGGATCAATATAGTTCAAAAAGATGGAGGTGTTGATAAAGATGTGATACATAGAATCCAAGCAGGTTGGTTGAAGTGGAGAGGCGCGTCAGGGATCTTATGTGATCGTAAAGTACCATTAAAACTTAAAGGCAACTTTTACCATACTGCAATTAGACCAGCGATGCTCTATGGTTCTGAGTGTTAGGCAGTGAATTGTGTACATGAGCAAAAAATGGGAGTTGCGGAGATGAGAATGCTTAGGTGGATGTGTGGACACACGAGACTGGATAAAATTAGGAATGAATGTATCAGGGATAAGACAGGAGTGGCACCAATTGCAGAGAAGCACGACTAAGATGGTTTGGACACGTACAAAAGAGATCATTAGAGGCACATGTTAGAAGTTGTGAGAGTTTAGTCACTAGGCATGTTAAATGGGGGAGGGGTAGACCAATAAAGACTTGGAATGAAACTATAAGGAAAGACATGATGTACTTAGGCATTAGTGAGATTATGACTAGAGATAGGGCACAATGGTGACAAAGGATACATATAGCCGACCCCACTATAGTGGGATAAAGGCTTGAGTGTTGTTGTTGTCGTTGTTGTCGTTGTTGTCTAAGCCTACATGGGGGGCAGCACTCTATATATAGGAGTGGCGGAACTTTTACTGCAGGAAGAAATTATAAAGAAAAATATTTCCATCTCTCTCTCTACATTCTCCATCTCCTAGCAGGTACACCATCGCTTCTCACCATCATCCTTGGGCGGAACTTCCAATCTCGCCACCGCCAACCACCAAGGCCACAACGGGCTCGAAAAAGAAGAACGGAGACCCTTCACGGGACTTCACTCTCGGTCAACCTCACACGCGCTCTCTATCCGGAACACATAACATCTTGGTATCAGAGCTACGCACTCCTCATTTACCGGGCCTCCTTCCCCGGCCGAACAAACCGCGGGCTGCTCACCCCTCTACCATGACAGATAATGATCGCCTCGATCGAATCATGGAGCACCTTGCCAAGATGGACGCCTGCTTCTCCGATCAAATTTCCAAACTGGGTGTGCGCTTCACCAACCTCCTATCCCAAATCGACGAAGTTCGCCACCCTCCGCGCACCTCGGGCTCTCCTCAACCTATTCCACCAACAAGCCAGCCTCCTTACAAGTCCAACATCCCTCACAATGAAGGCAGTTCTCACTTCCAACATGACGAAAATAGTGCTTCTCGCTATACAAAAATGAACATTCTGGTTTACGACGGTCGGGATGATCCCCTTCCGTTGTTCACGAGGTGTGAGCTCTTCTTCTCAAATCAATGCACCCCTGAGGGCAATCTCCTCAGCCTCGCCTCTTTCCATCTCATGGGAGACGCCCAGATGTGGTTCACACAACTCCACCGGGAACGCCCCCACCTTAAATGGAGGAACTTCACAGTCTCTTGCACGCTCCGCTTTGGCCCGCACCTCCGCGGCACTCTTCTCGGCAATCTCATCGCCCTCCGGCAGACGGGCTCCCTTGACAAATACTTGGAGCTTTTCCAACTCCTCCTAGCCCGTGCCTCCTCCGTCTGGCCATAACACCAGGTCCCCTACTTTACAGCAAGACTACACGAGCGACTCTGACTGGATGTTGAGTTTCAAGATCCCCCGGATAACAGTGTGTACTTCGCAAGGGCATGCGAGCGACATCTACTCCTCGATCGACCACACTTAGACCGTCGAGAACCAGCAAGCGCCTTCAAAGGAGGCACCCCCCCCCCCCCCCCCACACACACACACACACTATTCCCAGCTCTTCCAAGGGGGCCAAAACCACTAGACCCCCCTTTCATGGCCGGATCTCCGTGTCCAAAATGGCCGAATGTCGTGCTAAGGGACTATGTTTTAATTATGACGACCCTTTTATGACGGGGCATCGCTATAAATGCCTTTTTTGGGTTGAGGTAGATGACCCTTCCAACGAGGAGGAGGCGGATATGGACATGCCGAAGATTTCTCTCCACGCCATTTCAGGAACCTGTGACGCCCACACCATTCAGATGAACACCACACTGGCGGACCAACCATTCTTGGCCCTCATGGATTAGCACGCATAGTTTCATCAATCAAGCTACTGTCGCGCGTTTACAACTTCCCACGGACGGATGCAGGTAGCGGTGGCCAATGGGCACAAACTTTGCCCAAGGATATGTCGTGGTATTCCACTCAAAGTGGGACACCATCCAATGGGCACAATATGTCTTTCTCAATGGTGACCTTGCTGAGACTTTCTACATGCATCAACCTCCAAGCTTTGAGACAACGGGGGAGTCCCTTGTATGTCACCTCAATAAATCTCTATATGGTCTCAAACAGTCTCCTCGGATATGGTTTGACAAGTTCAGTCGGGTTGTTAGTGATGTTGGGTTCACTCGAAGCTCTGTTGACTTCTCTATATTCACAGGTCATTGTTCGACAGGTACCGTGAGACTCCTGATTTATGTTGATGACATTTTAATTACGGGTGACAATTCAAAAGGCATCCACATGATCAAGGAACATTTGGCCTCCGTGTTTCAGACCAAAGATTTGGGGAATCTCCGATACTTTCTTGGCATCGAGGTAGCTCGTCAACCTGATGGAATTGTCATATCTCAAAGAAAGTATTGCATTGATCTTCTTCATGATGCTAGCTACTCTGGTTGCAAGCCAGCTGACACACTCATGGATGTCAACCACAAGCTCTGTGATGTTTCCTCCGACTCTGATACGCTCCTACCAAACCCAGAATATTATCACCATCTTGTGGGAAAGTTAATCTATTTGACAGCTACAAGACCTGATATATCCTTTGTCGTTGGGGTTGTCAGTCGGTTTATGCATGCTCCACGGACCACTCATCTTCAAGCAGTTGAGCGCACTCTCTGATACCTGAAGTCTGCTCCTGGACAAGGGCTCGTATATAAGACCCCCTATCTCTATCTCTCATTGTCTATTCTGATGCTGATTATGTTGGATCCTTGGATGATCACCGTTCCACAAGTGGTTTTTGCATATACTTTGGTGGACACCATGTTACCTGGCGAAGCAAGAAGCAATCTGTCGCCGCACGCTCATCTGCAGAAGCTGAGTATCGATCAATGGCCTCTGTCGCCTCTGAAATCACATGGTTGGAAAGCCTTCTAGGAGACCTGGGTGTTAAACTCTCCTCTCCTGCCACCTTGTTCTGTGATAGTCAAGATGCTATTCATATTGCCAAAAATCACGTGTTCCATAAACGTACCAAGCATATCGAGGTTGATTGTCGCTTTATTCGGGAAAAAGTTCAACTAAGGAAACTGGACTTAAGACATGTTCCCGCCGCAGAACAAATCGTTGATATTCTTACAAAATCCTTACTGTGACCACTATATTTATAGTTCTTGTCCAAGCTTGGTTGTTGCGACTTGTATGTTCCAGCTTGTGGGAGAGTGTTGAATAACTTGTAAAGAAAGGCTCATTTAATAGGCCCATGTAAAGCCCTCGGGATTAGTCTCACACCTTAAGATGGTGTTTAGGCTCTCCTCTCTCCTCCTATATATATATATATATATATATATATATATATATATATATATATATATATATATATATATATATATACAAATACTTGTGCTGTATTCATCGGAAATACTTGGGGAATTAATAAAATATTGATTTTCTCTCTTTTCTAGCGTCGTTGCATGGGACCACAACACGTGATTTTTCGGTGTGAGAATTTGGCTACGAAGGTTCTCTCTTTATTTTTATGGCACTTTTTCTTTTCATAGTTTCTAATAATAATTAACTTTTTGCTAGTTTACTGTGTATTGTTTATGATTTTTTGGTTCTATGCACAAGTCTACAAAAAAAATCTTTACAAGGCAAAATCTGAAAATCTATGTCAGAATATTCAGCTACACACGTTTTAGACATTTCACCATATGCACATGCAGACAACCGTTCTGACAACTTTGAAGTTCCACCTGATCAAATATTTATTTTAAGCTTGCCTTTTTAATATCATTCAAATATTTATCAGGCCAAAATATTTACTTCCTACAATCTTCCGATTAAATATTTCTAAAATTTCTCATCAATTGATTTGATTGAGAATAATAGCCTAAAATGAATTATTTCCAACTTAGTTGTATACGCTTTTTAATTATTTTAAGCTTGCCTTTTTCGTGCTCGTTATTCGAAATTACCGGACCATTTATTAAGGGTCTCACCGGGTGGTCAAGCCGATGAGCCGAAAAACTCAAAATACGATTGGTACGCGGGAAAAGAAAATGACAAAATATAAATGAAATGATAAAATAAAAAGATAACCGACACATGACGATATCATGCGTCCTTGAATGCGGCGAAAGGTGCATCAATTTCCCTGGGGTAGACAAAGCTCGGCCCCGACGAGAACTTGCAAAGACTGGCAACGTAGAGGTCTGGGCACCCTCGCTGTAACTCAGCGGTGTTAATCTAAAACTGTCAATAATGTCTCGTCTCTGCCATGAACCCAAGTAGCGTTGGTACGTTCCATTACGATTTTGAAACACTCGTATATCGAGAACCTGGTCTATCTCCTTAGTGGTAGGCGTCATCACTGGTGCTAAGTTGGGTGGTATGTGTGAGGCTGCAGTAGGTGGATTGGCGTTGGAACTAGTGGCTTTATGCTCTTCCAAACTTGAAAAGGACTAAACTTCCTTTGTCGTAACTTGTGATATGTCCTTGAGCAAATCTCTACTGCTTGAAATAAGCAAACACCCAATCTCCATCCGAAAAGTATAAATTTTGGCGATAACGATCAACCATGGTTTTATAATTTTCAGAAGCCGCTCGCAATTTATTAGCAATAATTTTATGCAACTCTTTTAAATAATTAATATGAGCTTGCGCATCAAATGAAATACATTCATAGGATAGTAGGGAGCGGTGGTCAAGTAGGTGGGGTATAAAGAACTCATAGACAATCTCGAAAGGAGATTTATTAATGGAGCGATTTTTAGAATTATTAAATGTTAATTCAGCTTATGAAAGTACAAGATCTCATTGCTTTGGATTCTCCCCAGTTAAACACCTAAGAAGGTGCCCCAAACTTCAATTAACTACCTCAGTCTGTCCAACAGTCTGAGGGTGATAAGCGCTACTAAACTCGAGTTTGGTTCTCAGTCGACCCCCTAGTGTTTTCCAAAAATACCTCATAAAACGTCTAAAGTATTGATACAAGCCAACATGTCTGTCGATACCCAAATGATAATGTGGTGAAATAAAAGTGTGATCTCTAAATATGAAATCGACATAATGAGGTGTATGGGATTAAGTGGTCATCGAGTATAGTGTGGGAAAACTGAGAAATATCAAGTGGTACATCAGAAACCGATAAATGTCGAATCGAGGCCAGGTTATGGGGGGGTTAAGGTGGGAGTGTGATAAGTAGTAATGAGGTGGAGCTGCCGAGAGGTGAACTAGATGATCGAGAGGTCCTCTCGGGTGCCCTTGGAATAAGGCAGTTCTTCTGAGGAAGAAAAATAATTTTGCGTCCATGGTGCTCAAAGGAATGAGAGTTTATCGTGTCGTCGTGCATGACATGTCCGTCGTACTGTCAAGATCGTCCTAATAAAACATGACAGACATCCATGACGACGATATGACACAACACCCTATCCTGATATATGTTCCTTATAGAAAATTCTACTAGACAATGGTGGGTGATAGGTATAGTCAATTGACTATTAACTCCGGATAAGCTATAGGGTTATTCTAATGGGTGCATCTCAATCCCTAATGTGTCTTATCATATGTTGAGAAATGAACTTCTCCATACTACTGCTATAGATGATAATAGAACAAAATTGTCCCTAGATGCGTGAGTAGTGCGGAAAATATCGTGTCTCATATGGTCATCCTCAGTAGGCTCGCTAGGGGTGATCAGGCTATAACTTAAGACACAAACTAAATGATCAGCGTATTCACCTTCTACTTCTAATACATCTTCAGACTCAGGATCAGGCTCAAGATTGGAGTCACTAATGTAAACTCCATACTCTGGATCACGTCCATCAGTGGAATCAATAATAGCGACGAAGTGGCGTCGCGGACACCCAGATGATTTGTGCCCTGGTTCCATGCACTTGAAGCATCGGAATACTCCAGTATTGGACTTGGAGCCAATAATCTCCTTACCACGGAAGGGTTAGTGGGTGGGATTGGAGTCCAAGCAGTGATGGGAGGGCGAAGGGACTATAGGATCCTAGCAGTGGTGACGCTCGATAGAGGTCTATCAGTAGACCTAAGTTCAAATGTCTGGTTTTGTAAGGACTCTACTCTGTGGGATCTACTAGAGATTTCGCCTAAGTCGCGATAAACGTGCAGCTCTAGTTGGTCTGAGATAGAATAACGTAACCTTTATAGGTAACGATATACAATCATGTCATCGTCTCACAAAGGTCGAGTCGAGACTGAAGAGCAAGAAACTAGTTCGTGTATTCGTCCACAGATAATTTGTCTCGTCGCGGGTTGTGAAATCTATGATAGAGGGCCTGCAAATAATCAGGTGGAACATACCGTTTCCGTATTTGTGTTTTTAATTCGGTCCATGTGGTGATGGGAGGCATGCCTAAATTAAATCTAGAGCGCTCTATCTGTCCCCACCAAATTAAAGAGGACTTTTTCAGTCTAAGGTTAGCATACTCAACTTGTCTAGCTTGGGGTAATTGCTTCCAAGCCAGGAAACGATTCATCCTATCACACCAATCTAAATAACCCTCGGATTCTAATCACCCTTCGAAATCACCAACGTCTAACTTGACTCCTAAATCCCATCGGGGTTGATCCCTTACATTTTGGTGCCCTTGTTCAAGGTGTTGTGGATTAGGATTTTCGAGCACTGGTTGCCTATGGTTCTCGATTTGGTGTGGAGTAATCTCTAAATGTTGGTTGGCCTCTAACGTGTTAACACTCGTGTGTAATCCGTTTATCACTTATCTCACATCTCGCATGTTTGCGTTAACATTCGTACTCAACGTCTCAATTTCTTAGTCAAATTTTTAATTTATGCGCTAAGATCGACAACGCTATCTTCTTGATGACCCGCACGATTTTCCATTTAAATTGATTGTTTTAAATTCTCGTAAATTTTAAAATATTAAAAAATTAATTTTTAAAAAGTAATTTAAAATCCTTTTTTTAACAAAGAGAACGTTTAAAAATAACTCTAAAATTTTAAAAGATCTTTTATTTTAAATGCGAGATTAGCCGAGTGGGCAATAAATCTTTTTTTTTAATAAGGATCTTTAAAAAAAATTATTTTATTTTTAACTTTAAAATTCAAATGAAAATTGATATTTTTATAGAGATTTTAAAACTTAAAAAAAGGAAATATAACATACTCTTTTTTTAAAACACGAATCGCTTGATTCGTAATAGGAGCGAATCAAAAACTCCTCTGATACCAAATTGATGTAGGCTGATAGGGCTAATTTGAGAATTTAAGCGCAAAGTCACTCCAGACATTTGAAATCTCGGGAGTTAGTTTTTCGTTATTCGGAAAGACATCCTCAAGCATTTTATGGTTCGAATCGAGGCGACATTTGTAAATTTTCACAAGCTTATTCGCAAACAATAATTTATGAGTAAATGGTAATAAAAAACAACGAGAACGTTGACCGCACGGCGGCCACCGGTCTCACGAGAAGAGGGCGTCGGTAGTGAACCGGTCAAAGTAATATATAAAACGGAAAATGAATCCCCGAGTAACGATCTCACGCGGAATACGGGAAGGAGGATTAATTGCTTTGAAGATTTAGAAACGAAGGTGGTTCTGCAAAAAGGGTTGATTGGAGTTGTTTATTACTAAACTACGATGCAAGAAAAGAAAACCTAAGTCGCAATTACCTCTTCGCTCATAATGATGGCTTGTCTGAGAGTCGCAAGTACCATTTCACTTGAACACGATGGCTAAATTGAGGATCGTAATCACCTTTTCTCATTCACAACAACACGAAATCGCAAAGCTCAAACACAATCAAAGGTGAACAAAAATCACCATGCATAATATTGAGAAATACAAAGGTAGGCATGATTAACTACATGTTTACACAACCAAACCATCAATCATTCAATAAGATAGAGATTCTACCAAAGAAACCCAAGGAGGCGGAAGTGAGGAGAGGGATAATAACAGTACACGAGATTGTGCCTCGGATACCAACGGAACCTCCGAAGTCGATGCTTTATCCCACGGTGATCCTCGTTTGCGTTCGGGTACCCTAGAGAGTTGTCACCTCTAGCTAGAGCCTGTTGTAACACCTAACTTTCTATTTAGTAAAACATCACATAACATATGTAAAAATATAAAATAAATTATCCCCGATGATGAGAATCCAAAATAAAAGAACCTTCGAAGTCGATGCTTTATCCCGCGGTGATCCTTGTTTGCGTTCGGGTACCCTAGAGAGTTGTCACATCTAGTTAGAGCCTGTTGTAACACCTAACTTTCTATTTAGTAAAACATCACGTAACATATGTAAAAATATAAAATAAATTGTCCCCGATGATGAGAATCCAAAATAAAAGATCATTGTTGAAGTTTACAGGAAATTCCATCACTCGTTTTCATGTATTTGGTTAGACAAATAGTTTCAGTGATGGTTTTCCGCGACGAAATTAATTGTTGGTGTTTCTTTTATCGACTCGATCTTTTGCGGATTTATTTAATGTTTTGATGGCTTTAACTTTATGTGGCTAAATGGGTTTGAGTTTGAAGGTGGGTTGTCCGATTATATAAATTATTTAGCTTAAACTTATGTTATAACTTAAGGTGGTTTAATTAATATAAGAGGGATTAAGAGGAAGTGAATAAGCTCTAACTATGTTTATGTGATGTCAGTTCCTAAGGTCGGTTTAAGCCCCCATAAATTGAGGAGTTGAGCCTTCAAGTTCATTCCACCACACGACTCCTCCAGCTGCTCACGCTGCATCTCCCAATAGCACTCCAGTTGACATAACACCTAACTTTCTATTTAGTAAAACATAACGTAACATATGTAAAAATATAAAATAAATTATCCCAGATGATGAGAATCCAAAATAAAAGATCATTGTTGAAGTTTACGGGAAATTCCATCACTCGTTTTCATGTATTTGGTTAGACAAATAGTTTTAGTGATGGTTTTCCGCGACGAAATTAATTGTTGGTGTTTCTTTTATCGACTCGATCTTTTGCGGATTTATTTGATGTTTCGATGGCTTTAACTTTATGTGGCTGAATGGGTTAGAGTTTGAAGGTGGGTTGTCGGATTATATAAATTATTTGGCTAAAACTTATGTTATAACTTAAGGTGGTTTAATTAATATAAGAGGGATTAAGAGGAAGTGAATAAGCTCTAACTATGTTTATGTGATGTCAGTTCCTAAGGTCGGTTTAAGCCCCCATAAATTGAGGAGTCGAGCCTTCAACTTCATTCCACCACACGACTCCTTCAGCTGCTCTCGCCGCATCTCCCAATAGCACTCCAGTTGACAAATCCTCCCTCTCCCTCCTCTCCTCCCCTCCCTCTCTTTCTCTCACGATACTGAAAGGGTTTTTCTCTCTCATTGTTGGGTTCGACGTCGGCAAAGCCCGTGTGTTGCTGGGATTGTTCTGGAGTGCTGAATTTGTGCCCTAAGTTCTTCTACCTCACTGTAAGCCCTCCTTCTCTCTCACCCCCACTTCTTTCCCCTTCCTAAATGTTGGATTTCATTTCTGTTATAAGCTAGGGTTTCGGTTTTTGAGGCTTTGGCTGATTAGGGCTACATGAAATTGGGGATTTTCTTTCCCCTTCTCAAACAGCCATTTAGTGTAAAATACTTAGTAAATTGGGCTTTAATGATCTGTTGGCTAACTGGATTTGGAGATTTTGGTAGGGTCTAGTTGGCTAACTGTTGTAATTTTCATGTGAGGGATTTACTATGGTTTCATTTGGCTGAGCATAAATTTAGTTAATGTATTTGGGCATTTACATGTGGTGGAATGGAAATTTCAGTTAGGATCCGTTCGTTTGGACGGAATTGAGATCCTGGAATTGGAATTGAAGGTCTAATCAAAATTTTGTCGTTCGTTTGCACGCTTAACGTTGGAATTGGATTTTAATGAATTCCGTGGAATTCAGTTTGAACTATAGACAATTATTTCCAATCTATATAAGAATTGGATAATTCCAGCCGAGTCACATTTTTTGCAAAGGCGTTTATTTTCGCCATGGGCGCGCATTTTTTGCCCGGGCGCTCATATTTTACCCAGGTGCGCAATGTTTTGCCCAGGGGCGCACTTTTTTGCCCGGGCGTGTGTTTTTCTCCCGAGGGCGCGTTTTTTGACCTGGCGCGTGTTTTTCTACAGGGCGCACACTTTTTCCTGTCACGTGTTTTTAACCCGGGCGCACGTTTTTCACCCGGGTGCGCGTTTTTCGCAAGGGCTCGTATTTTTCCCCAGGGCGCATTTTTCGCTCGGGCGCTCATTTTTCACCTGGGAGCTCATTTTTCGCTTGGCTGCGCACATTTTTGCCCGGACGCGCGGATTTTCGTCCAGACGCGCACATTTTTGCCCGGGGACGTAAATTTTCGCCCAGGAGCGCATTTTTTGCCCGATTGTGAGTTTTTCGCCCGGGCACGCGTATATCGCTCGGGCACGTGTTTTTTCGACCGGGCGCGGGAGGGGTTTTTCCTCCTAAATGCGCTTTTTTCGCTCGGGCGCGCGTTTTTTGCCCTTGCGCACTTTTTCGCACGAGAACGCATTTTTCGCCGAGGCCCGCATTTTTCGCCCGGTCGCTCATTTTCGTGCGGGTGCACACTTTTCTGCCTAGGCGTGCACTTTTACGCCGGGCACGCATTTTTCGGTCTGGCGCGCATCTTTTCGTCCGGGCAAGCTTTTTTTGCAAGGGCGCAATTTTTTCGCCCGAGTGCGTGTTTTTCGCCACAACACTCATTTTCGCCCGGGCGCGCACTTTTTCTCATGGGCGCACGTTTTTCTATCGGGTGCGCATTTTTCACCTGGGAGGGCGTTTTTTGCTCAGGATGCGTTTTTCACCCGAACACGCGTTTATTACGCCCAAGGTGCGTTAGACGCCCGGGCGCGCGTTCTTCGCCCGAGAGCACATTTTTTTCCCTCATTTTTCGCTCATTTTCCGCTCGTTTTTCGCTCGGGCGCCCTTTTTTCGCCCGAGTGCGCGTTTTTCGCAACGACGCTCATTTTTCGCCCGGGCGAGTGTATTTTGCCCGGGCGCGTGTTTTTAGCATGGGCGCTCAATTTTCGCCTGGGCGCGCACCTTTTTTTATAAAAGATTATTTTCTATATCTTCTTAGTTCTTATTCTCAACGTTCTTACATTTATGTCAAACTTGTTTTTAATCCACAACCAGTCCTTACATTTTTGCATGCAGGAAATCAATGTTATGTTCTTAAATTATGCATTAATTGATGTCAGTATATGTGATAGAATCTTAGCTTCTTCATAATATTTTTCAATTCTTAGATTTAATTTTATTTAACAAACGAACAAAAGAATTGATCAATTCTACAATATTCACCAATATTGTTTATTAGGCGAACGCTGGAATTGGAATTAGACCAATTCCAATTCTGAATATCGAATTCCAATTCTGTCCAAACGAACGGCCCTTAGAAATATTGTGGGGATTCCTTCATATTTCTGTTGGTCGACTATACTAAGTGATATATTGCTAAAATTTGATTAAAAAAGCGAGTTTTGGGAACTGATTTTTCTTCTTTTTGGTTCTAGCAGTTAGTTCTTTTAGTTAAAAGTGGCATAGTGGTTACAGGATGGGTGTACTTGATTATTTACTGAAATTGCATGCTCATATATTCTGAGTATTAGGAATAAAGAGGGTTTTGATATTTTCCTGGATGAGGTGAGAGTTTGTTAGGGTTTGGAATTTTTCTCAAACAAAGAAATTATTGGATTTTCACATATTTTATCGTGTTTTTATTCGTGTTAGAGGTGTTTCTACCCTAGACAACCCCTAAAAAGTTTAAGCCAACGTGTAGTGTCAAAGTTGAAATCTATTTAAGATGCAACCCCGATATAAGATGTCTAATAGACGAGATGCCTAATTACAGATATCGTTGAGGATGGCATCGAGCGATAGACGCGACGATGACATATGTCGTGACAAAGGGAAAGAGCAGATACAGGTGAGGATTACCTCTTTAATTATGTTTTATTTATCAATATTTTTATGTACTTATAAAGTATGTTAAAGTAGAAAATTATCTCTTTGCATGTGCACACATGTTTTCCTTAATTGCATATATTTGATGTTTTATATCACTGACAAAATGGAGATCGCTTAAAGCAAACATTTCAAGAAAATAATTAAGCGATGAAATCTGTGGGGAATAAAAGAAACCTAAATATTTAATTTTCCACGCCTACCTAAAATATGAAAATATTAAATGGATAAATGCATCGATGCATGGGCAATGTTAAGGGTAAAATGAATGTACAGAAAAGAATGAATCCAGTCAAATGTGTATTTGATCGCACTGGATAAATGTTAACAACCACCAATCAGTCAAATGCATATTTGACCGCAAAGACGTATGGATTTTCCCATCTATGAAGGACACGAAGATCCCCTTCCGTGGCTCACTCAATGTGATATTTTCTTCTCCAATCAAAGGACTCCAGACGATGAACGTGTTGGTATCACTTCGTTCCACCTTCTAGACCCGACGCAATTATGGTTCACACAACTCTTGCGGGAACACCTGAACTCCTCATGGGATAACTTCCGGAAGGCTTGCACTCTCCGGTTCGGCCCTGTGCTGCCAGGAAACCCCCTCGGCGACCCCGTTGTCCTCAAACAATTGGGCTCCATTGACGCATACTTGGAGCAATTTCAAATCTTGTTGTCGCGAGTGACTTCCGTCTTACCAGAGAAAAAAGTTCCCCTCTTCACCGTCGGCCTTCATGAGCGCTTGTGATGGGATATGGAATTCCAACACCCGCATGATCTTACGGTCGCTATGAGTCTTGCTCGGGCTTGTGAGCGTGAGTGTCGTTGACTACTCTTAGAACGACCACCACTGGGACGTCGTGACAACTTCGCCAACCGCCCTTCCTTCGGGCCTACTGACTCCAAGGCCGCCTTCGGAGAGGAGCAGACCCGTCCCACCTTCCGTCGTTGTCTGTCCCACGCCGAAATGGCAGCCTGCCGCAAAAAAAGGCTTGTGTTTCAACCATGATGAACCCTTCACCCGCAGCCACCGGTGCAAGCGGTTATTTTGGCTCGAAGTGAATGACCCATCGGAGGAGGAGGATGACGGCGATGACACCGACACACCCCAAATCTCCCTCCACTCCATGGAGGGACCCAGGAGGGCCAAACGATTCAAATGTATGTGGACATTGGCGGGACACACCTTCTGGCTCTCATGGATTCAGGCAGCACCCACAGCTTTATCTGTCAGGACAGGGCCCTCAATTTGCTCCTTCTGTTCGCTTCCAGCAAAACATCAAGGCGGTCATGGCCAATGGCCAGCAAATGCCATGCCCCGGGGTTTGTCGGCGTGTCACCCTAATGGTGGACGAGTACCAATCTCAAACGGACCTATTCGTGGTGGATCTCCGCAGCTTCGAGGTCGTCTTGGGTGTCCGCTGGCTGCGCACCTTAGGCCCCTTCATGTGGGATTTCGACCGTCTTACCATGTCTTGGTACGCGGGCTCTCGTTTGGTCCGGTGGCAAGGACATGACCCATGGCCCTCTTCATCATCCTTTTTGGTGCAGACGTCGCCTCTCCACACTCCACTTGAGTCTGAGGACAACCACCCACCCGATCTCTCAGGGCATCTCCACTCATTTGGCGGCATATTCAGCCCCCGGACGGGCCTTCCGCCCCGCCACCTTCAGGATCATCGGCCTCTTTCCGAGGACGCCCCTGATTGTGGTACGACCATGCCATTATCCCTTTCATCAAAAGGACGAAATAGAAAGACAATGTGAGCTTCTTCTTCCACAAGGCCTCATACGACTCAGTGTGTCCTCGTTTTCCTCCCCGGTCCTGTTAGTCACAAGAAGGACACCACTTGGCGGCTTTGCGTCGATTACCGGGCACTCAACTCCCACACTGTGAAGGATAAGTTTCCCATTACGGTGGTGGAAGAACTCTTGGATGAACTGCATGGGGCTTGTTTATTCTCGAAACTGGATTTGTCTTCGGGATATCACCAAGTCCGCATGACGGCCGCCGACGTAGAGAAGACCACTTTTCCCACCCACCACGGTCATTTCGAGTTCCTGGTTTGTTGTTCGGCCTTACGAACGCTCCCTCCATGTTTCAGGCGCTCATGAATGAGGTATTCCACCCTCTCCTCCGCAAATTTGTACTTGTTTTCTTTGACTACATTATAGTCTACAGTAAGTGTTGGGCGGAGCATCTCCAATTGATTTAAACTCATCAATTAGTTCTCAAGTCCTCCAAGTGCTCCTTCGGGCAGGGTTCAGTTACTTATCTGGGGCATGTGATCCACGGTTCAGGTGTTTGGCTGACCTCGACAAGCTACAAGGGGTGGTGTCGTGGCCTCTTCCGCAGTCACCTACCGATCTACGCGGCTTCCTTGGCCTCACGGGCTACTACCATCGTTTCATCCGCACCTATGGCACGCTGCCTGAGCCCTTGGTGGGCCTTCTACGCAAGAATGTATTCACGTGGACGGAAGACGCTACTTAAGCCTTCCGCACTTTGCAAGAGGCCTTAATGTCCGCTCTGGTTCTTCGACTCCTGGATTTTTCTATGGAGTTCCTAGTGGAATGTGATGCAGCTGGGCTAGGCTGCGAGGTCGTGCTACAGCAGGAGGGACATCCCGTAGCTTATTTCAGTCGTCGGGCATCCCTACACCATCGCAAATTGTCGGCCTATAAACAGGAACTAATCAGCCTCGCCAAAGCCGTCCAACAATGGCGGACGTACTTGGGGCCGCACGTTCGTGATTAGGGCAGACCACTATAGCCTCAAATATTTGCTTGTGCAGCGTTTATCCACGGCACCGCAACAACGATGGGTGAGTAAGCTACTCGGCTTCGACTTCCGGTGGAGTATAAAGTCGGGGTGTTAAACCGTGTCGCCGACGCTCTCTCCCGCTGGGTTACTCAACCTGAGGCCTCACTATGTGCTATCATTCCCGACGACCGACATTCTCTCTATGATCCGCTAGGAGATCCAACTCTCCCATATTCTGGCCAAGCTACTCTGTCGCGCGAAAGAAGGGATCACCGATCAGTAGTGGATAGCCCGCCACAGTCTAATCATGTATCGGGACCAAGTCTATGTGGACTCCTCGTCTTCCATCATTTCCACCATATTAGAGGATATTTACGTAGACTCGGTCCCGGTACATAGACTCGGTCCTGGTACATGATTAGACCGTGGCGTCCGTGAATATCCGTAAACAAGCTGGGCGGCGGCGGGTGTGCTGGAGATCGGCGTAGAGAGTGGAGAGCGTCGCGATAGGTGTCAGGGAAGGGTTCTCTAGCGTTTGGCTCTGATACCAAGTTGTTATGGACTCCGGATTGAGATTCGTGAGGGGTCGTAGATGGGGAAATCCCACAAGGGATCGGCTTGTCCCTTATTGGAACCTGGCGGTGCTATAGCTAGAAGCTGAGGAAGTACCAAGAGGAGGGAGAAGAGTCGTCGTATGGAGGAGGGGGAAAGAGAGGCGCGGCTAGGGCACTGAGAGGGGATCGAGGGAGAGTAGCAGGAATTAGAGAGAGAGAGAAAGATTTTGAGGAATTAAACTTTACATAAGCATTAGAGTCCAACCGACCCACCCTATAACCGGTTCACAAATTCCACCCCCCCCCCCTTCTTGGGTTTAAAACACGTGGGAACAACTACCAGGCTGAAGGATAAAATAAAGCGAGCAATATAAAATATTAAAAGACAGAAAAGATAACATTCATGCATTCGTCGCATGAAGGCGACGTTGGTACATGCGGCCCCAGCATGGGTCCAACCCATCGCTTGTCATAACATGAACACTAATGAAAGAAAATGGTACCCTTAACATTACCTAATAAATGAAATAAAGAAAGAAAATGAATACATATGAAGATTTATGATTTAGAAAGTATAAATGACATAGACTATACACTATACTATACACTGCTTACTGCTTACTATTTACTAATACATGCACTATTTACTTACGCATGTATCATAAATAGTATAAATGACATATACTATACACTTACGCATGAAGGCGACGTTGGTACGTGCGGCCCCAGCGTGGGTCCAACCCATCGCTTGTCATAACATGAACATTGATGAATGAAAATGGTACCCTTAACATTACCTAATAAATGAAATAAAGAAAGAAAATGAATATATACGAAGATTTATGATTTAGAAAGTATAAATGACATATACTATACACTGCTAAGGGTACTATTTACTTACTTACACACACTATTTACTTACGCATGAAGGCGACATTGGTACGTGCGGCCCCAGCGTGGGTCCAACCCATCGCTTGTCATAACATGAACACTGATGAATGAAAATGGTACCCTTAACATTACCTAATAAATGAAATAAAGAAAGAAAATGAATACATATGAAGATTTATGATTTAGAAAGTATAAATGACATATACTATACACTGCTTACTGCTACACGCACTATTTACTTATGCATGTATCGTTTACTTACTCTTGTTAGCCACTGTTTACTGTTTACTTATGAATGCATATTGATTTACACTCTCCTTTGTTTACTTGTACAGCGATTAAAGAGGTAAATTCTCACTTAGTCTTGTATTTAAAGGACTAATCCTTTACTATTCATTTTTTTAGGGACCCATCAACCCTAGTTCAGTCGTCCCTGGCAGCAGTAGTGTCCCTTTGAGGGAAGGAGTTAGTAGAGTAAGAGTTATCTATTAGAACTTTTGTTTATGTACATGTATTAGAGTTATATAGTAGTTGTTCCTGGCACCACTACTTGTAAAATATGCTTTTAATGAAATGCAATTTTTATTTTATACATGTTGCATACTCATTGTGTTTTTATACAGCTGCTAGTTACTAAAACAAAACCAATGATATACATTGAAAATTTGTGGCGGTCTACGGGTCGTTACGTGTGCCCCGTCTTCATGAGATCTTCACATGTGCCCACGTTGAACTCCTCTTCCTTGTTGGTGGCTTCAAGAAATGGAGAGGAAACTCTTCATTGGAGCTTAGGAATGCTTGGATGAGGCCAAGGGGACGAAACCCCTCTTTTGGAACCTAAAACAACGAAATGGAGCTGAATAAAACGAACGATACGGATAATCCCGTGAAATCTATAAATATAGGCCGTCTGCCGAAATGACGCATGAAGGAATGAAATATTAGGGGCAACAAAGTTTGCCCTGGCGTCCAGGCGACGACCGTGTGCGATAAGCCGCGCACAGTCGTGCGAAAGGAAGCGACGCGAGCAAAACCCAAATGCAGAAACTAAATCCATAAAACTCGCACGGTCGTGCGTGATGAAACCTACACGAGGGTGTGAAACGCCTGTCTTGCGCAATAACTCACACACAGTCGTGTGTGGCCAATGGCGCACGAGAGAAACCCGAATGATGGAAAATCTGGGGAGCTGAGGTAAATGAACGTGCACGGCCATGCGCGACTAATTACACACGGTCGTGCGGAATCCTTAAATGCAAACCAGTCGTGCGTTTAGAAAGCGCACGGTCATGCGTGTCTAAAACGCACGAGCAATCTTGAAACATAGGATTTTAGTCGTGAACGTGCACAGTCGTGCGGCATAAACCGTGCATGTTTGTGCGTGCTCACAGAATGTTTCAAGGGTGCTCTCAACCTTCCCACATGTCCACAAGCACAAATACAATAGAAATATTATGATTAAGAATTCTAATATCAGAACTAATTCAAGATGAGGGGAGGAATTTGTTGAAAATGGGCTCACCGACCATAGAAAGGTCAAGGCCGACCATATAAAGGTCAAGGCCCGGGCCCACAGCCCGACTGCAGTCGGTGCACCCCAACCCGCTCTCCACCTTGATATAAACCGTGCACTTTTTATGTAACGCCCCGGTCTATTGTGGGTACGCTACAGGTCTGCAAATCAGTGACCCCAACTCCACTCCACGGATCTGATTGCCGCAACCGCTAATTCCAGTGGCGGGTTGTTGAGGCTGTTGCAGCTAAGTTGGTGATGAGGACCAGTTTAGCCTTATCTAGGAGGTATGGGGTTCAAGCCCCAGCCTCAACAACCCGCCACTGGAATTAGCGGTTGCGACCAATCAGATCCGTGAAGGGGGTTGGGGTCACAGGTCTGCAGACCTGTATCGCACACACAATAGGTCGGGGCGTTACAGTAATCACCTCTTCGCATTCACAACAACATGAAATCGCAAAGCTCAATCACAATCAACAAGAATGAGAAGGTAAACAAAAACCACCATGCATAATATTAAGAAATACAAAGCTAGCATGATTAACTACATGTTCACACAACCAAACCATTATTCAAACATTCAATAAGATAGAGATTCTACCAAAGAAACCTAAGGAGGCGGAAGTGAGGAGAGTGATACAAACAGTACTCGAGACTGCGCCTCGGATACCAACGGAGCCTCCAAAGTCGGTGCGGCATAAACCGCGCACGTTCGTGCGTGTTCACAGAACGTTTCAAGGGTGCTCTCAAACTCCCGATATGTCCACAAGCACAAATTGAGAAGAGGGGGAGGGACTCTCCCCCATGCATGAACTATATGAAATGCACCACATTAGCTCACAATTGCTCATAAATGCGTGATAATCAATTTGAGAAGATATAAAGCTAAATCCTATCAAATATGGAGCTAGACAATGTAAAACTGAGCTAATTGGATGCCAAAAACACTATATGAAATTTACCCATCAAACGTCCGAGAAAAACTTTTGACAATTAAATGAGTCGCATAAACTTAAGCTAATTAAGTGGAGCAAGAGGAGGGTGGAGTTTACCCAAGAAACACTTAAAATTACGGCAAGGACGAATAGTCACTCCCAAATCAAATGGCTGGAAGAGGTCGAGAAGGCCTTCAATAAGATGGACGGTCTGAACAAGCATTATAGTCGATGACAAATAAATAGAGCAGGTAGGATCGTCAAGTCGTCGGAAGAGGAGCTAGAAGTCGACGACGACCTGCTGGGATAGATCGTTGGTCGGCGTAGGAGGCGGATGAAGACGCGATTCTGGACGGCGCAACTCTGGACGACGGGAGATTTTGATGCTGGTTCCATGAACGGGGCCGACTCGTGAAGAGAAGAGAACCGCGGCAGTTCCTGTTCGGCGTTCTCAACCGGCTAGGGCAGGACAGCGTGCTCGGCAGGTTAACAGAGGGAACGAACTCATTGTTCGTTCCTCTGTAATTTTTGGCTCCCCCATTTCTTCAAGGTTGGGGCTATATATAGGAAACTAAGATTAGGCCAATTAATTTATTTCCTAATCTTTCAATCAAATATTTCCCAAGCTAAAATATTTACTTTCTAAATCTTCCGGTCAAATATTTTTAAAATTTCTCATCAATTGATTTATTTGAGAATAATAGTCTAAAATGAATTATTTCCAACTTAGTCGTATATGATGTTTAATTATTTTAAGCTTGCCTTTTCGGTCCTTGTTATTCGAAATTATCGGACCATTTATTCAAGAAGGGTCAAGCTGATGAGCCGGAAAACTCAGAATAAGATCGGTGCACGGGAAAAGAAAATGACATAATAAAAATGAAATGATAAAATAAAAAGATAAGTGACGCATGACGATATCATGTGTCCTTGGATGCGGCGAAGGGTGCATTAGATACAGAGGAAACTGGGGGAGTCTTTTTGTGCTACGACCCATTTCCAACAAGTAAAGCCCACAGAAGTCCGCCCCTTACGCTATTTCCCACTACAAACTGTACCAAGTTGCACTGTGGGAGTATAAGGAAGGAGAGCGCACTCTTACGCTTCTTACCATTGCAAACCGCATTGAGATGCCACAACGGGAGTGTAGGTGTGTCTGAAGGATCTCCAACTCATGCGCTTCTTACCGATGCAAACCACACTGATATGCGCATAGTAGGAGCGTATGTGCGACCAAAGAACGTCCCTTACCCTTTTTCCTATTGTCAACCAAACAAAATTGCACACAATGTAAGCATAAGAAAGGTGAGATAACGCACTCGTATGCATTTATCTGCTGCAAACTGCACAAAACGAGGCATATTGAGAGTGCAAGTGCGGTCAAAGAATGCGCCCCCGCGCGCTTATCTACAGAACATGCCCCGCATGCAGCTCTCCAAAACGCTCACCGCGCACGGCTCTCCAGAAAGCTCTCTGTGCGCGACTCTCCAAAACGCGCCTTGCGCGTCAGGCAGCCTCTTTTTTACATGGCATCAACGAGTACGGCGATGAACGATGCACCATTATTCCACTAGAACCATTGTAAAATAAGCGGTGGTTTGTCACCCTCGCTGAAAGTTGTCATTTTGTACTCAAAGCATCATTAATGGATTTTACCAAACTATGTCAGGCCCCTTGGTTCTCTCTTTTCTAATTTTCCAAGTTAAAACTATGTTGCCGACTCTCTTTTGACTGTATTCGCGTTCAATTAATTCTCGAGCTAGGTTGACCTAATCCGCCGAATCCAAGGAACGTTAATCAATATGCAATAAGTTCTAAGAGTCTCTCGGTAAAAAAAATCGTCGAAGTTCTAAGAGTCTCCTCTATCAAAATTTCTAAGAGTCTTCTTACTATAGTAGTTGTTTTCAAGTGCACGACCTTATAGTTATCTAGAAGCGAATTCTCATAGTTGTGAAAGAGTGGGCTACCCAAAATTGAGGAACCGCTATAAATCTTCTTGTCACTCTCTCTATAACTTTATATTTTCTTTCTGCATATTTTAGCTATTATTTGGTGTTGATCTGAGACTTGTCTTTGCCACTCAGAGGAAAAAGACTGAATTATTTTTAAGTGTACTCTATTCACCCCATCCCCTCTAGAGTGATATTCATATAAGATATTACTTTTGTTTTACACTTTCACCAGCTTCTATTTCTGCTCTTCAGCAACAGATCTATTTGCAATGACTAATTTGAAAGTTGTTCTAAATTAATCGAGGACTACTTGGCGTTCGACGACTAATTCATGCATTCGGCAATTTTTTTTTATTCTATGTATGGCGCTCAATGTTCTGGAGTTCAGCTTTATAATGGATCCTTTAAAGATTTATGCTCGGCGCCCGATGATTAATAACTGTGCTCGACGAATATCAAGCTCGGCGAATATCAAGCGACGATTAATCTCTGGCATAAGCATTTTCCCAACTTTATTCGTCATCTGCTTAGCGCTCTACAAATATGTTGTTCAGGGATTCTTCTAACAGACTCATCATGTTTCAGTGAGTTCTTATCTGATTGTTTCCACTTGGCGCTTCCACCAATGCTCGACTACTTAGCTTATACATAGTTCCAGGGCTTCTAGAGCACTCATATAATCAAGCAGCATTATTTCTCTAGTCATCAGGGATTTTCCCAACATAGGGGTTTTATATGGCTTTTAACATACCAAGCATACATCAAAAGAGTGTGTATGGCCTTGTTTGGAGCCCGCCAATCATAACAATGACTTAAGTGGTGATGGATGATTTTCCAATATGATCAACAAGATGTCTTACAAGAACCCTTTTGTAAGAGAAGATTTATGACCCTTCTTCAACAATGTGTGGATTCACATTAGACTCTCTAAGTCGATCGGCTAAGACCAGGATTCAAAACTCGCCAACTTTCAGTGGATTATGTGGTCACTAATGGTACAGCGTTGAAAAATAGTATGTCTTTCCACCTGTAAAATGAAAAACATACAAAATGGTGAATTGCACTAGTTCATTTATTGAGGAGATTCAATGCACATGGATGATAACCCCTCCTACATCCAATTTGCATTCAGTTGTGATGTCCATGACTCTGTCAACCAAGCACCATTTGAGATTGTTATAAGGTACTGGTATAATAAGTATTATTGTCTTTGTGGTACGATTTTAACAAGCGCAAGTCAAAAAAAGCTCTATTCATTTAAGGCTTCGCTTATAATTAGGGTTTTAACTACTAAGGAAGAATTGTAGCTCCTCTCTTGTAATCGTGCAACTACAGAGGTCGTATCCTCAAGCAAGTATAATCTATTTTGGTATCAGCTTCAGCTAATATGTGGCTTTCTCTTCATGATCTAGTACTTGCAATCGTCTGCTACGATCAAAATTATAGACAACAGATGTTGAATTCATCTCAGTTTACTTTGATTATGGGATATATTATGGACATTTTAAAAATTAAATTTCAGTATACATATATATATATTATTTATCTATTTATTATATATATCTTCTAAATTCTAAATGTATTAATGCAAAAAATATCAAAGCATTTTTAATTCTGAACAAAAAAATATTAACAAATTGTAACATTCTTAACAATATTTGTATTAACTATCCCAAACTATTTGGGCTGATCTTATGCATCATAAAGAAAAGTCTTCCTTTAATTTTAGCATTCCCACAAAATGATCACAACCTAAGTTAATGCCAAAATCGAAATCCTTAAGTGTGATAACTGTACGTAATACACCAAGGGCCTCTATCATACCCATCTTATCAATCATGGTATAATCCACTAAACCACAAAATGATGGTGTCGAGAGAAAAAATAGTCACTTGTTGGAGGTTGCTCGTGACCAGGGGAGGATCCAAAAATTTCAACAAGAGGGGACAAGACATCGTCTTCCTCCAGCCCAAGAAAAAAATTGAACGCCTCCATCTTATCGGAGTCGTTTCTCCCTCATCCGGACCGTTATTGACGTGTAACCGCGTAAGTAGTCAATTCATTGCCTCGGTGAGATGAATCCAAACCCAATATCCATTTTGCAAAATTCTTGGGGGCGAGCCCCAGCCCCCCCCCCCCCCCCCCCCCCCCCCCTAACCCGTTTTTCACTATGCACCTACCTAACAAATATTAGGGGACAATGCGCAATAATATTGAGGCATGTCAAAGGAAAGGAAAAATGGGAGAACAACAAGAAAAGGCACGAGTACTCTAAGGAATAGAGAGAATACTTCTGTAATAGATAAGATGTAGTATACAAAGAACAAAGTGTAAACTCTCTTAGAAAAGATTAGTAATAATAAAGCATAAGCAATCACTGAATATATAGACTTTAATTTAATGTCAAATCCCACGCAATAAGGTCTCATTTTGAGTGAGTAGGTAAACAGCAATAATTAACCGGAAATGTGGGGTTCACTTGCCATGACTCTATAGACAAAAGAAGGTAAAGTTTGAGCAAATACTGCTGACTGAAATGAAAATTTTACTGAGAGATTTTGGACTAATCAAAGAAAAATCCAATCAACTTAATTGCAATGGAAAATTGAAATATTAAAGTTTCAACATGTTAAATTGTAAACAAATATCAAAAAATATAAAACAAAAGGAACAAAGAGTACCTGTGGCAGCATTGTTGGTATGCTTTCTTGAAATCAAGTTTGGAACTATTCTACCAAGACCAGTAGACAGTACCTAACATACAAAGTAGTTGCTGATTTCAAGTCATTTTTCAAAGGAAGGACAAGAGTAATATCCCTATTAACTAGTTTGTGGCAATTCGAACTCATCAACGTCAACTTTAAGAAATAAAAAGCTTTCTGCCAGTTTTAGATGCAAGAAATAACAAAAAATCAAGTTCAAGATAGAAATTTAGGTTTACTTTGAAGACACTCCAGTACAGGAGTGCAACCCAAAACATTTCGTTTATGTACTTATAAAAGCATTGGAACAAGTAATGAAACTAAAAGCAGATTTTAAGACAATTCCTTTATTTGAATGAAGTCAAAAGACAAGCTTGTATGCTACCGTCATCACAATAAGAGCACTGAGAGCACCAGAAAGGACTATTGACTTCGGATGCCGCATTGCCATGAGGGCTGCTATGATAAATGTCTCATCACCAATCTGGTAAAACAATAATAAAAAAACCAAAGAAATAAAAATAAGAAAAAACCATTCATATAGCATATAGCATCACTCAATTCATTCTACACCAATACTACAACCAAGCAAGCTGACCTCACTAACAAGGATCATGGACAAACTCGCAAAGAAGGCATCAAATAGCCCCACTCCATCTTGCTCCATTGCAAGGCCATGGCCTCCAACGTCCCCATCTCTTCTGGCTGCATTCAGAAACATCTGCATTTAAAAATTACAGATGAATGAAAAAAACAAGAACAAAATAGAATCCAAATAAAAAAAGGAAATAGTTAAATGAATAAGCTTAGGATTTTTGGCACTTAAAAACACCCAATTACAGGGGTTTGGCACATTGCACCCTTAATTTCAGTTTTTAGCACTTTGCACCACGCAAACCAATTAATAGAATGGCTTTGCACCCTCTCATATTTTCCGCCCCATTTAAATTAAAATAAAACATATTATTACACGACAGGGGTATTTTTGGTACGTCGGCATTCCTAATATCTTCAGTTGCTGCGAAAGAACAAAATCCGTTTGGTGATTCTCTGGCAACATCTTCACGAGCTCTCCGAGTGGACTCTCCGCTGAAACATTGTTGCCATCGACGTCTTCCTTCAATCTCCAAGTTGGATTCTGCTTTCACATATTTGCGTCATGTAAATTCCACCGTTGAGCATTGTTTCCATGTGTTTAGGGTTTAGGTTCACTGGATTAGGGTTTGACTTCACTAAAACTACGTTGGGCAAAGACGATAATCTCCTAGAAAAACAATATTGTTTACTAGGAGATCATTTCAATTTCCTTGGAGACAAATTTCATCTCCAAAGTTGTTAACGCACAAAATTGCTCCCTTAAAATGTCGCCTTTGAGATCATTTATTATATTCTATGAGATCAAAAATTGTCTCCTAATAGACAAACCATGACTGATCTCCTAGGAGCAAGGTTTTAAATGTCGGATGTCGGAGATATGTCGGATTGAGTTTTTAGATGTCGGATGTCAGAGACATGTCGGGGACATTTTAATATGTTGGATTCCTAAAATATTTATATTATAAGTTATATCATATTATCATAGCTCTATAAGCTACATTAATTTGTTCTACTCAATGGACACATTTTCTACATAGTTGTATTATTTCCAAAATACTCAAATCTATCTTCAATCATCATTATATTCTAACCATGTATCTACTTTCATTGTATGTATATCTCCATTTATTATTTTCATTTTTAAGCACATAAATATTGAAAATTATTTTATCATTCTTCCTCATTGTTGGAAAGGGAAATGACAAACACTATTTAGATATCAACCTGCATTAAATAATGTTTTTTTACTTCCATATAAACATGCAAATTAACTGTACAGTACTAAGAATAAATGTGACAGGCTTAAAAGGATGGATTTCATGAAGGAGAAAGGAAAATATAGCTTAAATAAACAGGACCAAAAAAATTTCAAACATACAGTATATGTTGAGCATGAATGAAAGCATGTTTTTTTTGACAGTTGCCCCATGAAAATTGTTGGTTTCAAATGGCTGATTCTAAATACAAGAAGAGAATTTAATCAAGAAGCTGATATGCTGGTAAGTGGTGGCAACTACAAATAGATAAATGAGCGTCATCGTCCTTACATAACTAGTTAAAGCAACATATACATGTGGAAGACTTGATACGCAAGTGATACTCCATACATAAAGCATGCAAGAAGAAAGCATTGGAATGAGACAAGTGAAAATCAAGTATAATCTATGTGCTCGGAAATGTGCAATCAATAAAATGGGAAAAAACCTAGCAAAAAATCCTTCCAACAGCGAGGACGGAGAATAAGCGGGGAGAAGTCTCTGATCGTGCGACATTTAAAAATGTCGGCGAACATTTCTAAATGTCGGCGGCGGCCGATATAGCGGATTTAATCGGTTATGTCGGCCGACATAATGAAAAAACGTCATAACCTTTAAAGTTTCATTATGCAAGTCGTTTTTGGTTCAAACAGAACATGTCGGCCGACATGTCGGACATGTCGGCCGACATGTCGGACATGTCGGCCGACATTTAAAACAGTGCCTAGGAGATCATTTTGACCTCCTAGGAATCTCCTGGTGGATCTTCTCTTAGGATAATACGTTTGCTCCCATAAAATGTCGTCTTTGAGATCATTTATTATATTCTATGAGATCAAAAATTGTCTCCTAACAGGCAAACCTTGACTGATCTCCTAGTAGATCATGTTGTTATTCTAGGAGATCATTTCAATGATCTCCTAGGGATCAAAGTGATTATATATTTTCCCAAAAAATAGTTAGTTCCAACAAAGCTTTTGTTTTCAATCACTGCTAGGTCGATGGATAAAAGCAGGAGCAGCAGGAGCCATTTTATGAGTACAAAATGTTATTTTGCAAATTTTCTTGGCCAAGTTACCACTTTGAGTGCTCGGCTGGATGAGAATGACAAAAAAGTTCTTAAGGCTGCAAATGTGTGGTCTATATTGCAGGCTTCGAGGATGCCACAAAACATACATCTGCTATATTGTTTGGTGTCATGGTATAATCTTAGCAGGGACAATTTATGTGTTCGTTCGAAGGAGATCTCATTTACCCCTAACGATGTCGCACTTATCATGGGGCTGCTCAATCATGGTGAAGAAGTTGATTTTTAGCTCAAACCTTATGCTACAAAGACCAAAACCAGTTTAAAGAACGAGTTGTCAGAAATAAATAAAAGAAGACAGAATATTAACTTGAAATCTTTTTTTACATATGTTATGCAATCTATTCTTTCCTTCCAGTCTTGATCGCATTCCACAGCAGTTTGAGGACATGGCTGAGCCTCAGAACTTCATGAAATATAATTGGGTCAAAGTCATTCTTTTTTTTAATGAGTAGTGTCAGAGTTACTGCAGGTAAGCTGCCTCCAAACAGCTAAATAGAGAAAAGACCACAGACATCGCTTGGATGTGTATGGATGTACATATGCTTTAATTGTGAGTGTAATATATGTTATACTCCTAAATATGCATATATTCATATTATTGTTTCTAACTCAATGTTAAATATGCTTTTAGATATGGTTCCTGGAACAAACCACCGGCATCCTTCCAGTCTCTCCTCAGTGCCGACCCAAGACTGCTGAGGTGGTCAGATAAAGCTACATTTAATTTGAAATCATTGTTAAGCAATGTACCTACAATGAGTGATGAGAAGGTTAATGTCTATGTAATTTTAATCAAAAGTTATTTCTTAATAGTTGGTTTCTATCAAACCTTATGTTAACGTATTGTTTTAATTGCTCTTGTAGGTACTGGATGAGATGGAGGATGTAACTCCAGAAGAGTTGGAGTTATGTTCTGATGTGGCTGATCCATTCTCCAGTGAAAGAGAAAGTTGCTCGCTTTAATCCCTCCAAGACAAAAGAGGTTGAAGATGTTGGAGGTGCCAGTACAACCATCACCTCCTCAAAAAGGTGGTGACATCTCCTCCAAAAGATGTCACCACACCCTACAAAACAGAACAACCGCCATCATCTCCTCAAGAACAACCCCCTCCCCCTTCATATGAAAAAGCTTTGGTAGATTTAGAGCGGAGAATGTTATCCTGTATAGATGATAATGGGGAGAAAACTATTAACATAAATAAATTTGGTAGAAAAAAAAACTAGATTTATTAAGTGATCGCGTTGATGAGCTATATAATAGGCCGCAACCATCTTCTAGCATGCCTATGCCTCCAACAAATCAAGAACTAGCCATTGTAGATATAAAAGAAAGCCCATTTAAATTGGTAAAGAGAACCAACGAGAAGGAGCAAGATCTTGATGCTTATACTGAAGAGTATCCAAGCAAGATGCTTCTGACTTAACATCAAAGGGAATTTATCGAGTCCAGAATGAACAACATTCCTTCGAAGTATGATTAAAAAATGCTTTCAATTAATACTTTTTGATGTTGCATGGTAAATTGCATAAATTAAACTTATGTTACAGGAACCACATAGTTTTTAAAGGGTGGAACATTGTAGGCCTTAGGGATACAATAGAGGAACTCCTCTCATCCGGATATGTTTCAGATTGTCACATTGATGTGTACGCCAAAATTTTGGAATTTCGTACGGAAAAAGATCAAAAAATGTGCCGGTCATTTCTCTATGTCAGTCCAAATCTCTGAGTAAGTTTTTTACAAGACCTTCTATATTGTGATTATTAGTGCAATATAACTTAGAATTATTAAATTTTATAGTTGCACTACCAAAATTCTCCAGATAATGTGGAATCTTCCTCGGTGAAATATTTTCTCCCAAAAACCAAGGATAACCTAGAGCAAACACCCGTATTATTTATGTCAGTGTATCGCAATAACCATTGGTTTTTATTGGTGGGTCTAACCCTAAAACAAAAATGGTTTATCCATGACTCTCTTCCGAATCCACAACGGAAACACCTTGCAAAAGCATCGGTACGTATGAAAAAATAAAATGTCTTATCTATGTTGCACCTTGCTAATTAATGATTTGTAAATTTCTTCCTACAGATCGAGGTCCTTGAAAAAGTTACTGCAAAAACAGCAAATGTTAAATTCACTAAATGGCCTGTGACGATGGCTAAAAATATTCCCAGGCAGTGTAATGCAGTGGATTGCAGGGTGTGCGTCATGAAATACATGGAGCACATTGTGCAACCAGACCTTGCTACCTTGAAAGAATGTGTCGACTGGGCGGAAAAAATGCCATTATTTAGGGCTCTGATAGTCTCTGACATTTTAAAGTTTTTTGTTAATGATGATTAAGATGACTTTGTTAACTAGGAAGGCGAAATGAAACATGCTATTTACACATGTTATATTTTTGAATTTCATGTTATGTATGCGTAGAGATCAAAATCGACCTCAAAAGATCAAAATTGACCTCACAAGAGATCAAAATCGATCTTCTAGGAGATCAAAATCGATCTCCTAGGAGATCAAAATCGATCTCCAAGGAGATCAAAATCGATCTCCTAGGAGATGAAAATCGATCTCCTAGGAGATCAATCAAAATCGATCTCCTAGGAGATCAATCAAAATCGATCTCCTAGGAGATCAATCAAAATCGATCTCCTAGGAGATCAAAATCGATCTCCTAGGAGATCAAAATCGATCTCCTAGGAGATCAAAATCGATCTCCTAGGAGATCAAAAGTTTAATGCAATGGTATGGATCTACAAACACTCTTCTTTGATCTATGGTTTTTTCACCCATACTCCAATTGGCTTTGTATTAGAGATGTGTAGACTGCTAGGAGATCAAAAGTTTTCTTTGGTCTATGAATTTCTCCCCCACACTCCAGATTGAGCTTTAGTATTAGAGATCCCCCCCCCCCCCCACACACACACACACTCCATATTAGGATTTAGTATTAGCACGGATACGCCGAAAACAGACCCGTACCGGGTACGTTTCCGGTACGGGTACGTGTATGGTACGCGGGAATACGCAATATTATCGCTAAATTAGGTTTTTCGGCTTCATTTCTGCCGCTCCTCTTTTGCGCTCGCTGCTGCAGCCGCTCCCTCTCCTGCGCTCGTTGCTGTCGTCGCGCTCGCTGCTGCCTCCGCTCGCTGCTTCCGCCGCTCTCCTGCGCTCGCTGCTGCTGCCCTTCGCCGTTGTAAGTCTTCTTCTTCTTCTTCTACGCCTACTCTCGAGAAGAAATGAAATCTACAGTAAAGGGAGAAGTCAAATGTGGGATATAGGAGGAGATGCTTGGGCAAATCCTTTTGATGAAGTTGGCATACTTGCAATTGCCAACTTGTCTTTAGATGAGCCAGAAATTGAAGATGCATTGATCTCCAACAATACTGAGGATGATGAAGAAAATGAGTGATGGATAGGCCGTACTTCATTCTATGATTATGAACATTTATAATTTATGTCTAAGAACTTCATTCTATGTATTAATTATGATCTTGTATTTCAATTGACTATTTATGTTTCTTGTTTTATTGTTTTGAGAATTTATAATTGTATTTGTGATATATATATGTATTTATTTATTATATTTAATACAACGTATCCTGCCGTACCCGTATCCTTGTTTTTTAAAATTTGTCGTACCGCTGTACCGGATACGTATCGTACCCGGTACCCGTACCCGTACCGGTGCTTCCTAGGTTAGGAGATCAAAATCGATCACCTAACAGATGAAGACGTTAGTAAATCTAAATAACACTCATTCTTCAACATTAAAAAATGCACTTATTACATGAAATCAAAATATAAATGTTACATATTACAGGAAATATAAATTGATCATTATATCAATTGATGTCCTCACCACCATCTCGTTCACCTGCATAGAACACAAGAAATTAATTAGGAAAATTATATTTACAAAATCGTAATACCGAAATATATGTACCTCCAAATGGATAATCTGATGGGTTAGTAAAAGCTTCATGTGAATATGCGCACTTTTCGAACTGCGCATAAAGAGGAGATTTGTTACGGTCGCGCACGCCAAGGCGAGTTCACGCGCAGAGGAAGGTGACAGATGCTAGTCCCCGATTGAGGAGGAAACCGTCGATGCTCAATCTAGGGATTGTTTCATTTTTGATGTCGTTTTGTCTTTCGCTATCTGTAGATCGGATATTGTTATCCGCACCCCCACGGCTATATAAGGAGAATATGCTTGTATTAGTTTTTATCTTGGATAAATGCAAAGGTTTAGGGTTGCTCCCTGAATTTCCTCTCTTCTTCCTCTTTGCTTCTCCCTCACCACCACCGGCCCTCCCTTTGTCGGATTCTTCTACGGAGTCTGTATTATTTGGTCTGATCTGCCTCACCGCCGGCAACTCAGATGTTGGTCGGTCGTTTCCGCGCTAATTTTATCTTCTGTCTCCTGGGATCGCACCCTTCCGCCAATTCCATCGGATCGAGTCGTCTTCCTGCTTCGCTACGCGAGCCTCCCGCGTCCAGCGTGCCGATCCTCGTCGTCTAGTGTGCGGCTCGCCACTGCAGGAACATCGCGTGTCCCGCGCGTTCTACCTTCGCTCGTGTGCGTTCAGCGCACCCTTCCCATCAGCCGGATCCCGCACATCTCTGCACCCAACAGATTTTTCGTCTGTCGGATTTGTCGTCCGCACCCAACAGATCTGTCGGCCATCAGCTGGATCTGTCGTCTTCCGCCACACCTCAGCTCTGTCGTCCACCAGTTCCGCGTATCTCCGTCGGCGTCGCAACACTCGTTCCTCCGGTGACCCCTCTCCGGATACCACCTCCGACGCCCTTAGTCGACGCGTCGAGGCCCAAGATCAGTTCATTGCCTCCATCCATGCCTCGCTCCTCGCCCTCCACTCAAGATTGACTCCCTCCAGGCGTTCGCCGCCGCCGTTTCTGCCGCCACCATTTCCGGTTCACCCGCCGACAACGGCTCTCTCCTCGGCGCCAGGCCGCCGCCCCTTTCCACTGGGACCACTCCTCTACCCATTTTGGGACGATCAGCCCTCGCCCTCGATGATACACACCCTTCCCATCAGCCGGATCCCGCACTTCTCCGCACCCACAGATTTTTCGTCTGTCGGATCTGTCGTCCGCACCCAACAGATCTGTCGGCCATCCGCTGGATCTGCCGTCTTCCGCCACCCGTCAGCTCTGCCGTCCACCAGTTCCGCGTATCTCCGTCGGCGTCACTCTTCCATCTGTCCAACCTTCCGCCGATTCAGCCCCATGGCTCCCAACACGCGTTCCTCTGGTGACCCCGCTCCGGATACCACCTCTGACACCCTTAGTCGCCGCGTCGAGGCCCAAGATCAGCTCATTGCCTCCATGCATGCCTCGCTCCTCGCCCTCCACTCAAGATCGACTCCCTCCAGGCGTCCGCCGCCGCCATTTCCGGTTCACCCGCCGACAACAGCTCTCTCCTCGGCGCCAGGCCGCCGCCCCTTTCCGTTGGGACCACTCCTCTACCCATTTTGGGACGATCAGCCCTCTCCCTCGACATTCCCCCCTTTGTTCGCGTTGACCCGATGGGTTGGATAGCCAAAGCGGAGCAATATTTCGACCTCAACGACACACCGGAGCACGACAAGGTCTCTACGGTTGTGGTTGGCCTGGACAGCTCGGCCCTCCACTGGGCTCAGTGGCTCCGCCCATCCAACACGTGCCTCTCCTGGCCCGAGCTCAAGCAGGAGATGATCTGGCGGTATGACACCCGCTGCTCTGGTTCCTCCACTATCGAGCGTCTTTGCGGTGTCCTCCAGACAAACGTCCTGGAAGACTACATTGATGAGTTTGTCGCCTTGGCCACCCACGTTCATGGTTTTCCGCCTGACCATTACATGGGCTTCTTCATGCAGGGCCTGCTGCCACAGATTCTCTCTCGTCTCTGCACACACCACCCTCAGGCGGTCGCCGACGCCCTTGACTTGGCGTGTTTGGTGGCGGCCGACCTCTCCCCTAGACCTCCTGCTCCACCGGCCGGCCACCCCCCTCCGCAGACACTTTGGCGTCTACCCGCCCCGACTTCTCTGCCACGCCCTCCACACGGGGGACAACGCCCAGGGAGGCCCTCGGCCCCTCGTCGCCTCTGAAACAGTGATTACAATGAGCTCCGCAACAAGGGCCTGTGTTTTCGGTGCCGCCAACCCTACTCCCCCAACCATGAGTGCTCCGTGAAGGAGTTTCACGCCATCATTAACGACAGCGACCCTGAAGTTACCCTGGCTGACTTGGAGGCCTTGGAGCTTTAAGCGGAGGTCCTCCATTCGACACCGCCGCGGCTACGTTCCACCTCTTGGAGTTATCTTGTGTCTAGGGGACAAACTCTCCGGACTGCCGACCATGAAGTTCCAAGGCACGCTTCGTGATCGCCCGATCATTGTCATGGTAGACAGCGGCGCGAGCCACAGCCTTATTTTTGAGCAACTGATGCAGCAACTCCAACTTTCCGCAGTCCCATCCCCAGATTTTTCGATCCTCCTTGGCGATGGGCGACGCAAACTGACGCGGGGACATTACCCTGTCGTGACTCTCTCTGTGGGGTCCTGTTCCGTGACCGCGGACTTCTCCGCGTTCAGCCTCGGTGATATCGACGTCATTTTGCGGGTGGCTTAGCTCCGCACGGTTGGCGAGGTGTGCGTCAATTGGGCGACTATGTCCATGCAGTTCCTCCACGAGTGTCGGTCGTGTCACCTCGACGGTGACTCCGCTCTCCTCTGTTCTCCGGTCACCTCATGCACGTTCCAGCGGACCACGGACGTCGACCTTTCCGCGGAGTTGCAGCCCCTCTCAAGACTATCAGATGTGCCTCCCCCGTCTTCACTGGACCATCCGGAGCTTCCCACCACGCTCGACGACGTCGTCCAACCTCCGACAGTACTACCACCGGCCCGGTTGACCGACCGCGCCTTTTTCCTCCAGCCCAGGACCGCAGCAGTCTCGGCACGGCCATACCGTTCTATTCAGGTGCAGAAGGATGGGCTCGAACATCTGGTGCAAGTGATGCGGATGGAGAGCCTGCTTTGTCTCGGCACGCGCCCTTTTTCTAGCCCTTGTCTTCCAGTCCGGAAGAAGGACGACCAGTGGCCTCGTACTACCCCACCAAGCTACTTGTTCGTTGTTACCACCTTCTGGGGAAGTATACTTCGCAGGAGACCCATGCTGCTTGCATTACCAGTCCAACGTTCGAAGCCACGCGACTCCTCCAGGGCTACTCCGACCGCTAGTTCGTTGACAACTGCCTTAAGGACAAGGCATATTTTCCAGACGGCGGCATTGTTACGGTCGCGCACGCCAAAGCAAATTCACGCGCAGAGGAAGGTGGCAGATGCTAGTCCACCGATTGAAGGGGAGACCGTTGATGCTCGACCTATGGATTGTTTTCATTTTGATGTCATTTTATCTTTCGTTATTCGTAGATCGGATATTGTTATTCGCACCCCCACGGCTATATAAAGGGAGTATGCTTGTATTAGTTTTTATCTTGGATGAATGCTAAGGTTTAGGATTGCTCCCTGAATTTCCTTTCTTCTTCCTCCTTGTTTCTCCCTCACCATCACCTGCCCTCCCTTTGCCGGATTCTTCTACGGAATTTGTATTAAGATTCTTGGAATGTTAATATGCACCATTCTTCTTCAACATTAATTGAAATTATTGCCAGAAAACACAGCATCACTAACCGATAGCTTTGATCTTGACGTAGATATTGTAGGCAATGACGTTTCGGTATTCTTGGTTGATTGAACGCAACTCTTTTTGTTATGTCATGTTATTCCACATTTGGAGCATGCACATTTTGTATCATGTCTTTTAACACCATATTTATGGTCATCTAGCTCGTCCTTTTCTTTCCTTCTAGCATTCAATGATGGTCTTCCGATTTTTTTTTGGAATTCCAAGGTACCACAAGATTCAAGTTAGCTTGAGGTCAGTCTCTTTGACCTTTTATAGGATTTAACATATGCTCTGTTACGCCCGGCGCCAGGCTACCTGATTACTGTGCACATCGACCAAAGGAGAAGGCGGAGGAAAACCGGGCTGAACCATCCGGTTCAGCCCGCCAGTATTAATATAAGGAGCATTGGGGCTGAACCGCACCGGTTCAGCCCCTATGGGGGCCGGCCGGCCCTAGGGGTTGGGTGGGCATAAATACCCAACCCCTCCTCCTTGGTTCATCATCAAAGATCATTAGCAAGGTATTCTTCCTCTCTTCTCCCTCAAACCCTAACCCTATTCTCTAGGTTTCCTCTAGACTTCTCTAGTTCTTCCCCTTTCTCTAGTTAGATCATAACATTTGGTATCTGAGGATCTTCCTCCCAACCATGGTGACACGCACCGAAGCCGAGAATGCACGCTTGGCCACCATCGAAGAGAACTACGTAGGGTTGTCGGACAAGGTGACGGCGCTCGAAGAACAAGTGAAATCCTCCCAAAAAAATCTAGAGGATCGCTTGGACGCGCGCATGGAGGAAATCAAGACCCTACTTGTGCAAAATCTGAAAGGAAAAACCCACGGAGTGGAGGGATCCGAAGCCGAAGCATCCTACCATCCTCCGGCGCAGAACAACACGGGAATCGGAAGTGGAACACAGCAGGGGGCCGGATCTGGGTCTACAGGAGGCGGCCTCCCTGTATCGCGATCGGCGGAAGCCGATTGTACGCAAATCGGCGCTTACGCCTTCCGCACGAGCGGATCGGCGCAGGAGTGGTGCGGGGCCCCTGGAGCGACCACCGGCGGTTCGATGGAGGCCGGCTACCGCCGGCCAGGTGGCTGGAGGCCGTCGGAAGGGCCAGCGGCACCGACGGGGCCGTTCGGCGCCCAGTCCGCCTGGAATGGACCCGGATTGCAGCCGGGTCCCTCGTGGCGGGGTCCAGGGCAGGGAGCAGCCCCTTTTCGACCTACTGGAGCGAATGCGGTCCCAATCGGGGGTGTGACGGGCATCCTACTGCTACCACCACGATATGGAGGACCGGCGGACTATGGAAATGGCAACCCATGGGGTGGAGGGCAACAAGGAGGCTACGGTCTGGACCGGGGATGGCCCGGGCCCGCAGTGGCTCCAGCGCAACCTTACCAACCAGCACATGCAGAACCACGGCCGTACATGCAGCCCAAACTGACACGTATGAACTTCCCCAAGTTCAAAGGCGGCGACGCCTTATAGTGGATCCAGAAGGCTGAACTTTTCTTCAAGTACCAAGAGATTCCGGAAGGGCAGTGGGTCCAGTTGGCGTCTTTTCACCTGGAAGATGACGCTTTCCAGTGGACAAAGTGGTTTCTGAGGGGACGCAATTACGCAGCATGGGAGGAATTTGTGGAGTCCTTCTCGGCTCGCTTCGGGCCTCTGGAGTACGAAGACGTAGAGGCTATGTTACAGAAGCTGCGGCAAAAAGGATCAGTCACAGAGTACCGGACAGAGTTCGAACGGCTGGCCAACCGGGTCAATTGGGAGGAGAGTACGATGCTGAGCTGTTTCATATCTAGATTGACGAACCATTTGAGAGACGAGGTCCACGCCTACATGCCACGCAGTTTGAGTCATGCCATCAGCCTGGCCAAGATACAGGAGGAGCGGTACAATCGGCAGAGGACTCGGACGACAGGTCGGGCACCTACGGTTGCAGATGTACCCAAGCAAGAACCACCTACCGGGGGCCGCCCTACTGTGACAAGGTTGACGTGGCAGGAGCTTCAGGCCAGAAAGGACAAGGGGTTATGCTTCAACTGCGATGAGAAGTACACCCGCGGGCACGCTTGCCAGAAGGTCCAGGTATTCATGATACAGGAGGACGCGGAAGATGTTACTCGCACTGCAGAGGAGGGAGAGTTGGTTTTTGACGACTTTGGCGTATCCATCCAGGCCCTGGAGGGGGGTACCCCATCTCCGACCTTACACTTGGCTGGGAGGGTCGGCAGGGAGACGGTGACGATCTTGATGGACAGCGGGAGCACTCACAACTTCATCCAACCCGGTGTGGCCCAGAGGACGGGGGGTGTCATAGATCGCAGCGCAGCATTCCATGTCAGGGTAGCAGATGGACGTACACTGCAATGTGAGGGAGTGATGAAAGGGGTGGAGCTCCAGATACAGGGGTACACCGGGCATATTGATGTTTACTTATTGCCAATCCGGGTTTCTGACATGGTGCTGGGCGCACCGTGGCTGCAGCAACTTCGGCGGGTGACCTTCGATTGGGTCCAGATGACTATGGAGTTCAGCCAACACGGGAAGGGGTACTGCTTGGATGGCCTCAAGTGGTCTAAGGTAAAGGAGATCTCACCCCACAGCGTGGACCGACTAGGGGCACCAGATAGTACGATGCCCATCGTTACGGCAGAGCGGAGCCTATAGCTCCAACAGTGGTCTCGTCTCCGATGCAAGCCAGAGCCGACTTGTTCCAAGAGCCGCACGCTCTCCGCCTCCAGCTTGAGGGCAAGCTGGTCCTTGATGGGGGAGGGAATGTTACGTCCGGCGTCGTCACCAGGCTACCCGATTACTGTGCACATCGACCAAAGGAGAAAGCGGAGGAAAACTGGGCTGAACCATCTGGTTCAGCCCGCCAGTATTAGTATAAGGAGCACCGGGGCTGAACCGCACCGGTTCAGCCCCTATGGGGGCCGGCCGGCCCTAGGGGTTGGGTGGGCATAAATACCCAACCCCTCCTCCTTGGTTCATCATCAAAGATCATTAGCAAGGTATTCTTCCTCTCTTCTCCCTCAAACCCTAACCCTATTCTCTATGTTTCCTCTAGACTTCTCTAGTTCTTCCCCTTTCTCTAGTTAGATCATAACATGCTCATGCGTAGAGATCAAAATCGACCTCAAAAGATCAAAATTGACCTCAAAAGATCAAAATTGACCTCAAAATCGATCTCCTAGGAAATCAAAATCGATCTCCTAGGAGATCAAAATCGATCTCCGAAGAGATCAAAATCGATCTCCGAAGAGATCAAAAGTTTAATGCAATGGTATGGATCTACAAACACTCTTCTTTGATCTATGATTTTCTCACCCATAATCCAATTGGCTTTAGTATTAGAGAGGTGTAGACTGCTAGGAGATCAAAAGTTTTTTTTGGTCTATGAATTTCTCCCCGACACTCCAGATTGGGCTTTAATATTAGAGATGTGCATAATGTTACGAGATCAAAATCGATCTCCTAAGAGATCAAAAGTTTTCTTTGATCTATGATTTTCTTTCCCCACACTCCATATTGGGATTTAGTATTAGAGATGTGCAGAATGAATGTTAAGAGATCAAAATAGATCCCCTAATAGATGAAGACGTTAGTAAATCTGTAAATCTAAATAACACTCATTCTTCAACATTAAAAAATCACTTATTACATAAAATCCAAATATAAATGTTACATATTACAGGAAATATAAATTAATCATTATATCAATTGATGTTTTCACCACCATCTCGTTCACCTGCATAGAACACAAGAAATTAATTGGGAAATTTATATTTACAAAACCGCAATAATGAAATATATGTAAATGGATAATCTGATGGGTTAGTAAATGCTTCATGTGAATATGCACACTTCTTGAACGGCACATAAAAAGTAGATTCTTGGAATGTTAATATGCACCATTCTTCTTCAACATTAATTGAAATTATTGCCAGAAAACACAGCATCACTAACCGGTAGCTTTGATCTTGACATAGATATTGTTGGCAATAACGTTTCGGTATTCTTGGTTGATTGAACGCAACTCTTTTGGTTATGTCATGTTATTCCACATTTGGAGCGTGCACATTTTGTTATCATGTCTTTTAACACCATATTTATGGTCATCTAGCTCGTACTTTTCTTTCCTTCTAGCATTCAATGATGGTCTTCCGACTTTTTTTTTGTTTGGAATTCCAAGGTACCACAAGATTCAAGTTAGCTTGAGGCTACTCTCTTTGACCTTTTATAGGATTTAACATATTCTCGTAAGGCTTCAAAAATATACTTTTTCTATACCAAAAATCCACATAATCTTCAACATTCTGTCTTTTGTAGAAGATGCACGTTGTAGCATGCACACACGGAATTCCAGTTATGTCCCACTGGTTACAACTACAATTTTTAGTTGCTAGATCAATTGTCCATTGATTGCCTGTCCACCCTTTCACCTCAAACTTATCATTACTTTTCCATTCCAAAATGTATTCTTGAACCCTCATTTTGTTGCTCTCTACAATCTTCCGGAAGTTGGGACAAATATCTTCACTCCATTTCAACATTTTATCTCTGTGTATGTAATCTCTTCATCATTACTATTCTTATTATCTCAAACATAGTTATTATTGCTTTCCTCGTGCCTTGAGAAATACATTACTGAAACTTTCAAACAAATTATTAAGTAGCATATCACACTTTGGTCATGTGCCAAAATGAGACATTGCCCAATTTCTCAGATGTCTAGCTATAACTCAATTATAAGCCATAAAATTGAAGGTTTTCAATCTATCCATTCCAGTGTTAAAGTCTACAATTCTAGTAGTAGAAGCGGTCTTCAATAACAAAGATTTTAGATGCAAGACTTTATGTATTTGTCTGAAATTATTATACATGTCTTAGATAAAATCTATGTTCAACATTACGTAATAGCTCTTCAATTGCTCTTATAAGCCTCTTTTGTTTGTCAAACATGACAGTTCATGCATAATTATTCATAATTTTCAAATCTTGTATTATTTAACCAATAAACCTTTCCCAAAACTTTCTATTTTCTCTAAAAACTATTGTATATGTTATAGGATACATACTATTATTGTCATCAATGCCAACTGTGCATAACAGAATTCCATTTGAGGTCTTTAGGTGAGTTCTATCTAGACCTATAATAGGTCAGCAACCGAAAAGGAAATCCACCTTTAAAGCACCCCAGCATATATATAATCTCTTAAAAAGACATGTTTTGGTTTCAGAAAAATGTTTGTATTGAATTTTTACTGTTGTGTCAAAATTAGTATGACGAATTTCTTCACAATAGTTCCACAAACTAGCATACTGATCCAACACTGTGTCATGAATTATTTTGTTAAGCGTGGTTTTTGACTCTACATTTTCCAAATAGAGATATGTTTTATTCCCCATTTGTGTTATCATGCATGGAAGTAACTGGCCACTCAGGATTCTCCTTAAGTGATGCTGATATTTTTAGCTATAAAAAATGATGTGCTTTAGAGTTTGCAATATTCTCCTTTTATGGTCTTTAAACTGAAATGTTTTGTCATTCTTTGATATGAAGGAAACGTACATAACCCAACCGCAATCACAAGTGACTTGTACTTTATCATTACAATTTTTGGTATGTTTAATAGGCTTTTCTTGCATGTTTGAATAAGTCTTCACCACAACTCTAAAATCTTCAACAGTATTGAAACATGGCCCGGCCGCAAAGTCAAAATTTGAGTCATTTGCATCACCTTGATAAATTTGATAACGTGATGATTTCTTAATGTTTAAGGTAGAAGTGGATTGGCTTTTGTTCTTATGTTGTACTGTCATTTGATTTTGCGGATTACTAGTTCCTTCATTAGCCTCCTTGAATCCAACCCATTCAATGGCTTCATCAACATATTCATCAAACTCCTCGTCATCGTGACCAAAATATTCATCTTCAAAGTCATCACTAGATATGAAATCATTTTTATGTGTCATCTTCGTTGCTCATGGATTCACTATCATTTTCAAGTTCAATAAATTGTCTTCTACTAATTTTGTCTACCATATTGTTTTTCTCCGACATATTGCATTCAAATTGAGCTTCAACAGTCTCAACATAAGCATCTACCACCCACTCAGCATTGATATACCGTATCAATTTTTGAGTATCATCATCTTTGGCAATTAAAATCAATTTACTGCAATCATCACATCCACTTATATTACAAAAAAACCTCACTCACCACCATCTAACAAACTTTTACAGTCATAACATGCAAATCCTTCAAAAATATCTTAGTGCAATCACAATAATCAAAAAAACTAATTCCATTAGGCAAGTAAGATACACTAGCTGAATGAATGAGCATTAATGATGCATTCTGATAGTAAACATAGAAACTTCAAATGGCATGCAAAAAGCACCCTCGAATCTTTAGCTCTCAAGAACCACACCATTTCATAAATGCTACAAACAATCAAACATTCTAATTACAATAAATTTTGATTGATCAAAAGAAGTTAGACTTAACATTACAACTGACATTAGAACTGAACATGACTGATCTCTTAGTAGATCATTTTAAAATCCTAGAAGATCATTATTGTTATCGCAATCTCCTAGGAGATCATTTCAATCTCTTAGGAGATCATTTCTTGTGCTCAATTTGAAGACCACTAATGCAAAATATCATGCAACCTAACTGGATAAAAAGGTAGCCCGGTACACAAGGCATCCCCGCGGAGTGAGGGTCTGGGTAGTTGAATCAATGAATGAGCATTAATGATGCATTCTGATAGTAAACATAGAAACTTCAAATGGCATGTAAAATGCACCCTCGAATCTTTAGCTCTCAAGAACCACGCCATTTTATAAATGCAACAAACAACCAAACATTCTAATTACAATAAATTTTGATCGATTAAAAGAAGTTAGACTTAACATTACAACTGACATTAGAACTGAACATGACTGAACTCCTAGCAAGTATGACTGATCTCTTAGTATATCATTTTAAAATCCTAGAAGATCATTATTGTTATCGCAATCTCCTAGGAGATCATTTCAATCTCTTAGGAGATCATTTCTTGTGCTCAATTTGAAGACCACTAATGCAAAATATCATGCAACCTAACTGGATAAAAGGGTAGCCCGGTGCACAAGGCATCCCCGCGGAGTGAGGGTCCGGGGAAGGATCCCACCACAAGGGTGAAATGTAGGCAAACCTTACATTGCATTTTTGCAAGAGGCATGCAACCTAACGGGATAAACCCTAAAACCGATGAATAATCACTAATGAAGTAAACCTAACACCGAAGAAAATCAACTATTGACCTAAACCAATAAACCTAACACAATGGAAAATCATTTCAAAAAACATAACTTGAAGGAGTTTGAACCACATATTCGAGCATAGATAAAAGGAGAATGGAGTTTTCAGAAGAGCTATACCTGACCTAGAGATGCGCAGTCCGATCAAAGAATAGATCCAGTGAGCGACGCTTGTGAGTCGCTGGAAGGAGAGAACGTCGGAGCAGGTACGCCGAGGAGAGAGCTTGTCGGGGAGAGATGTCGGCGGTAAGAGAGATCGCCAAAGAGAAGCTTCTCCTGGAGCAAGCGAGAAATGGAGGTGGGAGCACTCGTACAGTCGTACTCGGGAGAGAGAGCGGGATCGGGATAAAGGCGGAATATATTATTACAAATACCCAAACTACCCCTGTCGTTAAATGACCAAGGTTTTTTTTTAATTTTTAAAAAAAGGCAGCCCGGTGCACAAAGGCATCCCCGCGCAGTGAGGGTCCGAGGAAGGGTCCCACCACAAGGGTGAAATGTAGGCAAACCATACCATGCATTTTTGCAAGAGGCTGCTTCCAAGACTCGAACTCGTGACCTCAAGGTCACACGGCAACACCTCAATCGGTGCGCCAAGGCTCCCGGTGCAAAAAATGGGAGAGGTTGCAAAGCCATTCTATTAATTGATTTGTGCGGTGCAAAGCCATTCTATTAATTGATTTGTGGGGTGCAAAGTGCCAAAAACTAAAATTAAGGGTGCAATGTGCCAAACCCCCATAATTGGTGGGTGTTAAATGCCAAAAATCCATATGCTTATCAATAAAGAGGAACCTCGAAAGTTTCAAAGCCATAGAAAGGGGAAATTTAAAAAGATGAACTTTGCTTACTTTGGTACGGCGATCGGAGGACATCACGGACACATTCTCAGCGCTCTCCTCTCTAGCTCCCTGGAAGAAACCAAAAACAGAATATTTCAAATTCTAAAATTAGAATACTAGATACTACAAATGTTCCAACAAAGAAGTGAGGAATAAGAAGCTGACCTGAGATGAGGCGTAAAAGGAGACGAAGAGTAAGAGAAATATCACAACGAATTGAGTACGCTTATTGACAAAAAGATCCATAGTAGGGGACCAGACGTCTTACACCTTAACATCAAATCTGAGTCAAGTAAACCATAATGCAAACGAAAGAAGGTAAAAGTAGATGGATCTCCAAACCTACAATGGATAATACTATGGTAAGCAACATAGAGGATCTCCGTTGAAGTAAAATGCAGAAATCTGCAACAGAGAGGATCTCGGTTGAAGTAAAATGCCGAAATGAGGCATTGCCCAAGTTCTCGGATGTCTAGCTATAACTCAATTATAAGCCACAAAATTGAATTTTTTTTCAATTTATCCCATTTCAGTGTTAAAGTCAACAATTCTAGTAGCAAAACCGGCCTTCAATAACAAAGATTTTACATGTAAGCCTTTATATATTTGTTGAAATTATTATACATATGTCTTGGACAAAATCTATGTTCAACATTACGTAATAGCTCTTCAATTGATCTTATAAGCCTCTTTTGTTTGTCAGACATGATAGTTCAGGCATAATTATTCACAATTTTCAATTCATGTATTATTTGACCAATAAAATTTCCCAAGACTTTCTATTTTCTCTAAAAACTATTGCATATGTTATAGAGTACATACTATTGTTGTCATCAATGCCAACTGTGCATAACAGAACTCCATTTGAGGTCTTTAGGTGAGTTCTATCTAGACCTATAATAGGTCGGCAACCGAAAAGGAAACCCACATTTAAAGCGCCCCAGCATATATATAATTTCTTAAAAAATACATGTTAAGGTTTCAGAAAAATGTTTGCATTGAATTTTTACTGTTGTGTCAGGATTAGTGTGACGAATTTTTTCGTAATAATTCCACTAACTAGCATACTGATCCAACTCAGTGTCAAGAATTATTTTGTTTGCGTGTTTTTTTGACTATATACATTTTCCAAATAGAGAGATGTTCTATTCTCCATTTGTATCATTTCTTGCATGGAAGTAACTGACCACTCAAGATTCTCCTTAAGTGATGTTGATATTTTTAGCTAGAAAATCTGATTTGCAATGTTTAGAGTTTGTTGTCCTAAAACATTTTATGTTCTCCTTTTATGGTCTTTACCTGAAATGTTTTGTCATTCTTTGATATGAAGGAAGCGTACATAACCCAACCACAATCATAAGTGACTTATACTTTATCACTACAATTTTTTGTATATTTGATAGGCTTTCCTTGCATGTTTGAATAAGTCATCACCACATCTCTAAAATCTTCGACAGTATTGAAACATAGCCCAACATCAAATTAAAATTTTGAGTTGTTTGCATCACCATGACAAATTTGATAACGTGATGATTTCTTTATGTTTAAGGTAGAAGTGGATTAGCTTTTCTTCTTATATTGTACTATCATTTGATTTTGTGGATTACCCGTTCCTTCATTAATCTCCTTGAAATCAAGCCATTCAATGGTTTCATCAACATATTCATCAAACTCCTAGTCATCGTGGCCATAATCTTCATCTTCAAAGTCAACACTAAATGTGGAATCATTTTCATATGTTTCATCTTCGTTGCTCATGGATTCACTATCATATTGAAGTTCAATAAATTGCATTCTACTACTGTTGTCTACCATAATGTTTTTAACCAACATATTGAATTCAAATTGAGCTTCAACAGTCTCAACATAAACATATACCACCCTCTCGGCATTGATATACCTTATCAATCTTTGAGTATCATCATCATTGGCAATTAAAATCAATTTTACTGCAATCATCACATCCACTTATACTACAAAAAAAACCTCACTCACCCATCTGACAAACTTCTACGGTCCTATCATGCAAATCCTTCAAAAATATCTTAGTGCAATCACAATAATCAAATAAACTGATTTCATTAGGCAAGTAAGACACTGACTGAACCAATGAATGAGCATGAATGATGCATTCTGATAGTAAATATAGAAACTTCAAATGGCATGTAAAATGCACCCGCTCTTGAATCTTTAGCTCTTAAGAATATAAAATGCGACAAACAATCAAACATTCTAATTAAAAGAAGTTACTTAATATTACAACTGACATTAGAACTAAACATGACTGAACTTCTAGCAAATTATGACTGATCTCTTAGTAGATCTTTTTAAAATCCTAGAAGATTATTATTGTTATCTCAATCTCTCAATCTCCTAGGAGATCATTTCAATCTTAGGAGATCATTTCTTGTGCTAAATTTGAAGACCAATAATGCTAAAGATCATGCAACCTAACTGGATAAAAGGGCAGCCCGATACACAAGGCATCCCCGCGGAGCGAGGGTCCGGGGAAGGGTCCCACCACAAGGGTGAAATGTAGGCAAACCTTACCTTGCATTTTTTCAAGAGACATGCAACCAAACTGGATAAACCATAAAATGACGAATAATCACTAATGAAGTAAACCTAGCACTGCAGAAAACCAACTATTGACCTAAACCAATAAACCTAATACAATGGAAAATTAAAAAAAGGCAGCCCGGTGCACAAAGCATCCCCACGCAGCGAGGGTCCGGGAAGGGTCCCACCACAAGGGTGAAATGTAGGCAAACCTTACCCTACATTTTTGCAATAGGCTGCTTCCAGGACTCGAACCCGTGACCTCAAGGTCACACGGCGACACCTTAACCGATGCACCAAGGCTCCCCTTCTAAATGCAATGAAAACTCATTTCAAAAAATGCAACTTAAAAGAGTTTGAACCACATATTCGAGCATAGATAGAAGGAGAATGGAGTTTTCAGAAGAGTTATACCTGACCTAGAGATGCGCAATTCGATCAAAGAATAGATCCCGTGAGTGACGATTGGGAGTCGCCGGAAGGAAAGAACGTCGGAGCAGGTACGCCGAGGAGAGAGCTCGTCGGGGAGAGAGGTTGGCGGGGAGAGAGAACGTCGGAGAGAAGCTTCTCCTAGAGCAAGAGAGAGCCTGAAGCAGGAGCACTCGTACATTTGTACTCGGAAGAGAGAGCGTGAGAGAGAAAGCGGGATAAAGGCAAAATATATTATTACAAATACCCAAACTACCCCTGCTGTTAAATGACCGAGGGTTTTTAAAATTTGAATAAGCGCAGAAAATAGGAGAGGGTGCAAAGCCATTCTATTAATTGATTTGTGGGATGCAAAGTGCCAAAAACTAAAATTAAGGGTGCAATGTACTAAACCCAAAAATCCATAAGCTTATCAATAAAGCCGAACCTTGGAAGTTTCAAAGCCATAGAAAGGGTAAATTTAAGAAGACGAACTCCGCTTACTTTGGTACGACGATCGGAGGACATTACGAACACATTCTCAGCGCTCTCCTCTCTAGCTCCCTGGAAGAAACTAAAAACAGAATGTTTAAAATTCTAAAATTAGAAGACTGGATACTACAAATGTTCCAATAAAGGAGTGAGGAATAAGAAGCTGGCCTGAGATGAAGCATAAAAGGAGAGGAAGAGTAAGAGAAATAACACAATGAATCGAGCACGCTTATTAACAAAAAGATCCTGTTACGCCCCCGGACGGATCCGAAGGCGACAACGGGGCTGAACCAACTGGTTCAGCCCCCACTCTCTGAAGAACGGCCCTCGGGGGCTGAACCCACCCGGTTCAGCCCCTAGTGGGGCCGGCCGGCCCCCTTGGCCGGCCGGCCTTGGTCCGGGTATAAATATACCCGGATCCTCTTGTGGAGGGGTATGCAAACTATTATCAAGGTATTTCCTCCTTTCCTCCTCAACCCTAACCCTAAGTGCTAGTTTCTCTCTAGTTCCTCCCTAGTTCCTCTAGTTTTTCCCCCTTCCTCTACTAAGATCGTAACATTTGGTATCAGAGGATTCGTCCTCCCCTATTTTTTTCCGGATCCACTGAGCTCCAGCGCTTCAGCCCTCGCTTCCATCCCTCGCGTCAGCGCCAGCCCTCGACATCGACGACTCGCGTCCAGCCCTCGACATCGACGACTCGCTTCCATCCCTCGCGTCAGCACCAGCCCTCGACGTCGACGACTCGCGTCCAGCCCTGCGACATCGACGACATCGACTCCAGCGGCCGACATCGACATCGCGTCCACCGCTCGACGTCGTTCTCTCCAGCGCCGCCTTCCAGCAGTTCCGCCGATCCAGCAATTCCGCCGATCCAGCAGTTCCGCCGAGCCAGCTATTCCGCAACTCCGATCCAGCAATTCCAGCATTTCCGCAAGTCAGATCCAGCGCGTCCGCCTGCGACTCCACCCTCGACGGGTCCACAGCAGCCTTCAGCGACCGATTCCGTTCCAATCGATCGATTCCAGTGATTCCTCCGACTTCTTCGGGGACTCCTCAGTCGATTGACTCCAGCGACCCTTCGGCGACCAATTCTGGGGTTTTTCTGCGACTCTTCAGAAGTTTTACCGCAGTCTCGAGGACCGGCTTCTTCTCCGACTCTTCCTTGAGGAGTACCTCGTCCCATTTCTGCGGAGTCCATCATGGTGACTCGTTCCCAAGAAGAATCCAATCGGTGGGCCACCCTCGAAGAGAACTACACCGGGTTGGCCGACAAGGTGGCGGCCATCGAAGAACAGTTGAAGGCTTCAGAAAAACGATTGACAGAAAAGATAGATACGCGCATGGACGAGCTAAAAAGTTTGTTGACTCAGCACATCAAGGGTCCGACTGTTGCGAAAGAGACCAACGCAGTCCAGATTCTCATTCCGTCTTCAGCATCGGGACACAAAGACTGTGCGGTTCGAGATAGCACCGATCGGGCCTCCATCTTCAATAGGGGACTTAGAATCGACGCGTCTGTCATGGATTCCCCTCCATTCCAGGGGCGCCATGAGGACCGGGAGCACATTTTAGATACAATCGAGTTCGAGGTATCTACCCTGACCTTGCCAAGAGACTCCGCGCCGCCCACTATGACTGTTGCGGGGTGGCTCGGCCAACAACCAGTGACCATGATGATTGACAGCGGGAGTTCACATAACTTCCTCAACCCGGCGGTGGCACAGAAGCTTGGGCAAGAGATCATTAAGGATGTTGCGTCCCAGGTTATGGTGGCAGGTGGACGCACGTTGCAGTGCGAAGGCAGGCTTCCGGACGTGAGGGTCAGTGCGCAGGGATACACCGACAGGATGTATGTCTACTTCTTACCCATCCAGGGGTCCGATGTGATTCTGGGGACCCAGTGGTTGCGTCAGCTGGGGAGGGTCACTCTGAGTTGGGATGAGTTGACTATAGAGTTTGCTGAGGAAGGGAGGGCGTGCTGCCTGAATGGAATCAGAATCTTACCAGTACTGGGGCCTTCCTTCGATGCTTGGCGATTGCAAGGAGACGAGCATGATGTAGCTGGGAGGGCGCCGAAAGAAGGGACCGAGCCACCAGATTCCCACCTTGAGGACAAGCTGGGTCTTAAAGGGGTAGGGAATGTTACGCCCCCGGACGGATCCGAAGGCGACAACGGGGCTGAACCAACTGGTTCAGCCCCCACTCTCTGAAGAACGGCCCTCGGGGGCTGAACCCACCCGGTTAAGCCCCTAGTGGGGCCGGCCGGCCCCCTTGGCCGGCCGGCCTTGGTCCGGGTATAAATATACCCGGATCCTCTTGTGGAGGGGTATGCAAACTATTATCAAGGTATTTCCTCCTTTCCTCCTCAACCCTAACCCTAAGTGCTAGTTTCTCTCTAGTTCCTCCCTAGTTCCTCTAGTTTTTCCCCCTTCCTCTACTAAGATCGTAACAGATCCATAGTAGGGGACCATACGTCTTACACCTTAACATCGGATCTGAGTCAAGTAAACCTTAACGCCAACGAAAGAAGGTAAAAGTAGATAGATCTCCAAACCTACAATGGATAATACTATGGTATGCAACAGAGGATCTCCGTTGAAGTAAAATGCAGAAATCTGCAAGATAACCCGCTTGTTGTGGAGTAAAACCGAATAAAAAAACTCACGCAGATCAGAATGAAGCTTGATCTAAACTCCAACACGGAGGCGTCAGCAGAAGCGAAAGACCTTCACCTGCAATTTTCCCTCTCCAGCAGTTAAAGAATCGGAAAGGTCGGGTTCTGTTGGTTTTGTGATGACGAATCTTTCGGCCGAATAATATTAAGTATTGTTATAGCCCAAACCAATTTTTTGGTAAAAGTCAGACTTTTATTTCCGCTCATTAATTCATATTGGCAGCCCATGCCTTAACACGAAAATCCCTAGGAAATCCCACCCGAAACACGTGAAGGGGAGTTTCGGGTGGGATTTCCTAGGGATTTTAGTGTTAAGGCATGAGCTGCTAATATGAATTAATGAGCGAAAATAAAAGTCTGACTTTTACAAAAAAATTGGTTTGGGATATAACAATACTCAATATTATTCGGCTGAAAGAATCGTCGTCACAAAACCAACAGAACCCGGCCTTTCTGATTTTGTAACTGCTGGAGAGGGAAAATTGCAGGTGAAGGTCTTCCGTTTCTGTCGGCGCCTCCGTGTTGGAGTTTAGATCAAGCTTCATTCTGATCTGTGGGAGCTTTTTCATTTTTTTTATTCGATTTTACTCCACAGCAAGCAGGTTATCTTGCAGATTTCTGCATTTTACTTCAACGGAGATCGTCTTTGTTGCATACCATAGTATTATCCATTGTAGGTTTGGAGATCCATCTACTTTTACCTTCTTTCGTTTGCGTTAGGGTTTACTTGACTCAGATCTGATGTTAAGGTGTAAGACGTCTAGTCCCCTACTATGGATCTTTTCGCCAATAAGCGTGCTCAATTCGTTGTGTTATTTCTCTTACTCTTCCTCTCCTTTTACGCCTCATCTCACGTCAGCTTCATATTCCTCACTCCTTTATTGGAACATTTGTAATATCCACTCTTCTAATTTTATAATTTGAAACATTCTGTTTTTGGTTTCTTCCCGGGAGCTAGAGAGGAGAGCGCTGAGAATGTGTCTGTGATGTCCTCTGGTCGTCGTACCAAAGTAAGTGAAGTTCGTCTTTTTAAATTTCCCCTTTCTATGGCTTTAAAACTTTCGAGGTTCGGCTTTATTGATAAGCTTATGGATTTTTTGCAATTAACACCCCCCAATTACGGGGGTTTGGCACATTGCACCCTTAATTTTAGTTTTTGACACTTTGCATCACACAAATCAAAAAATAGAATGGCTTTGCACCCTCTCCTACTTTCTGCGCTTATTCAAATTTTAAAAACCCTTGGTCATTTAACGGCAGGGGTAGTTTGGGTATTTGTAATAATATATTCCGTCTTTATCCCGATCTCTCTCTCTCTCGAGTATGAGTGTACGAGTGCTCCCGCCTCCGTCCCTCACTTGCTTCAAGAGAAGCTTCTCTCCGGCGATCTCTCTGCACGCCGACCTCTCTCCCCGACGAGCTCTTTCCTCGGCGTACCTGCTTCGACGTTCTCTCCTTCCAGCGACTCCCAATCGTCACTCACAGGATTTATTCTTTGATCGGACTGCGCATCTCTAGGCCAGGTATAATTCTTCTGAAAACTCCATTCTCCTTCTATCTATGCTCGAATATGTGGTTCAAACTCCAAGTTGAATTTTTTGAAATGATTTTCCATTGTATTAGGTTTATGGGTTTAGGTCAATAGTTGATTTTCGTCAGTGTTAGGTTTACTTCATTAGTGATTATTCGTCATTTTTAGAGTTTATCCAGTTAGGTTGCATGCCTCTTGCAAAAATGCAAGGTAAGGTTTGCCTACATTTCACCCTTGTGGTGGTACCCTTCCCCGGACCCTCGCTCCGCGGGGATGCCTTGTGCATCGGGCTGCCCTTTTATCCAGTTAGGTTGCATAATCTTTAGCGTTAGTGGTCTTCAAATTTTAGCACAAAAAATGATCTCCTAAGAGATTGAAATGATCTCCTAGGAGATTGAGATAACAATAATGATCTTCTAGGATTTTAAAATGATCTACTAAGAGATCAGTAATACTTTGGTAGAGTTCAGTCACGTTCAGTTCTAATGTCAGTTGTAATGTTAAGTCTAACTTCTTTTGATCAATCAAAATTTGTTGTAATTACAATGTTTGATTGTTTGTCGCATTTTATAAAATGGTGTAATTCTTGAGAGCTAAAGATTCAAGAGAGGGTGCATTTTACATGTCATTTGAAGTTTCTATGTTTACTATCAAAATGCATCATTCATGCTCATTCATTGGTTTAGCTAGTGTGTCTTGCCTAATAAATCAGTTTCTTTGATTATTGTGATTACACTAAGATTTTTTTGAAGGATTTGCATGATATGATCGTAGAAGTTTGTCAACTGGGGTGAGTGAGGTTTTTTTGTAGAATAGGTGGATGTGATGATTGCAGTAAATTGATTTTAATTGCCAATGATGATGATACTCAAAGATTGATAAGGTATATCAATGCTAAGAGAGTGGTAGATGTTTATGTTGAGACTATTATAGCTCAATTTGAATGCAATGTGTCAGATAAAAACACTATGGTACACAACATTAGTAGAACGCAATTTATTGAACTTCAAAATGATAGTGAATCCATGAGCAACGAAGATGACACATGAAAATGATTCCACATTTAGTGATGACTTTGAAGATGAAGATTATGGCCACAATGACGAGGAGTTTGATGAATATGTTGATGAAACCATTGAATGGGTTGGATTCAAGGAGAATAATGAAGGAACTAGTAATCCGCAAAATCAAATGATAGTACAGCATAAGAACAAAAGTCAACCCACGTCTACCTTAAACATTAAGAAATCATCACGTTATCAAATTTATCAAGGTGATACAAATGACACAAATTTTGAATTTGAGGTCGGGCTATGTTTCAATACTGTCGAAGATTTTAGAGATGTGGTGAGGACTTATTCAAACATGCAAGGAAAGCCTATCAAATATACAAAAAATTGTAGTTATAAAGTGCAAGTTACTTGTGATTGCGTTTGGCTTACGTACGCTTCCTTCGTATCAAAGAATGACAACATTTCAGGTAACGACCATAAAAGGAGAACATAAATGTTATAGGACGGCAAACTCTAAACATTGCACATCAGATTTTCTAGCTACAAATATCAGCATCACTTAAGGGGAACCCTGAGTGGTCAGTTACTTCCATGCAAGAAATGATACAAATGGAGAATAGAACATCTCTCTATTTGGAAGATGTATAGAGTCAAAAAAACACGCAAACAAAATAACTCATGACACAAAGTTGGATCAGTATGATAGTTTGTTGAACTATTGTGCAGAAATTTGACAAACTAATCCTAACACAACAGTAAAAATTCAATGCAAACATTTTTCTGAAACTCAAACATGTCTTCTTAAGAGATTATATATATGTTAGGGTGCTTTAAAGGTTGTTTCCTTTTCGGTTGCCGACCTATTATAGGTCTAGATAGAACTCACCTAAAGACCTCAAATGGAGTTCTGTTATGCACAGTTGGCATTGATTACAACAATAGTATGTATCTTATACCACATGCAATAGTTTTTAGGGAAAATAGAAAGCCTTGGGAAATTTTATTGGTCAAATAATACAAGAATTGAAATTATGAATAATTATGCATGAACTATCATGTCTGACAAACAAAAGAGCCTTATAAGAGCAATTGAAGAGCTATTACGTAATGTTGAACATAGATTTTGTCTAAGACATATGTATAATAATTACAAACAAATACATAAAGGCTAGCATCTAAAATCTTTATTATTGAAGACCACTTATGCTACTAGAATTGTTGACTTTAACACTGAAATGGATAAATTGAAAACATTCAATTTTGTGGCTTATAATTGAATTATAGCTAGACATCCGAGAAATTGGGAAATGTCTCATTTCGGCATTTTACTTCAACGAAGATCCTCTCTGTGGCAGATTTCTGCATTTTACTTCAACCGAGATTCTCTCAGATCTGGGCAAACTAGAAATCACATATGTTCAGAAGAGAGGAGATCCATACGGGTCTATGAGGGTGACTTCATTCTGGGATTGCAGCGACTTGGCGATGCCTCCGACGATCCTGCTGCCTACCACCACCACTCTCTTGTCCTTCCCAGATCCGCCTACGGCCATGGCTAGATTGTTATCCGAACAAAACACAAATTTTAGAAAGCTCAGAAGATGACTTACGGTTGATTTTACTCAAAGGGCGATGGATCCTGGCTTCTTATAAGGAAACGGTTGAGCAAACGAAAACCCTATCAGATCTGGGTGATGCTGGCGCAGAAAAAGCGGAATCGGAATGTAGGAGGGCACGTAATGTGTATCGCGAGGAAGAAGCAACAGCGGATACCGGAAGGAATCGCGCGCGCACAGAATAATGAGACTGAGGCTCTATTTGGCTGAAAAATCGGCAGGATAATCGGCTGTTTTACAGATTAGTGAAATAATAACTGAAATTGTTCGAAAGATGAGCATTTGTTGTATTGTTTAACAACTTTATTTTATAAATATTATATAAATAAGCTATATTTATTAAAAATTATATTATAAATAGATACTATTTCGATTAATATAATATAACATAAATTATTTATATATTTATTATTTTAATAATTAGTCATATTAAAAATACGTTATTTATAAAGCATTATAAATTATAATTATAAATTATAAATTATAATTCATTAAATAATACGTTATTTATATAAATATTAATACGTTGTTTAAATATAAAGCATTATACGTTATTTTTATTATAAATTATTTATAAAGCATTATAAAACATTTTTTAAATTAAAAAAAAAAAAACTGCGCTGCAGCCCTGTAAAAAGACTGCAGCGCAGAAACCACTCCTGCCGCGGGTGAAGACCCGCGGCAGGAAAACAGCGCCCTGCCGTTGTTTTCCACGGTGGCTGATGCCACCGTGATGGCCCTGTCCATCTGTTTGGCGCGGCTCTTTAGGAAGTGGCAGTCCCCCACTCCTAAAACGCCGCGCCAAACAAAGCCTCGGTATGACTCGAGTTTTTTAACCCAAAAGATAATCATAGACTCAATACGACTAACTGTATCCTTTAAAATCAAAATTTAAAATATTTTTTTAAACACCAAAAAATACTAAATGTACCCCGCACATAATCCTCGTTGTTCCTCTCTCGTGTTATGCAGCATCCTCGTAGTCCTCAACGCAGCTTCCAAACCCAGCGGCAAGTGGCTCCTTCGTAAGAGGGGAGAGAAGAGCGAGGAGAAGGTGTGAATGACGATGGATGGCATCCACTTGTCGGTGTCAGTGGCTGGGGTGACCGCGACGATGGTTGCTGTGGTCGCCGGGATGGCTCGAAGAGCCAGGGGCGAAGATCGTCGCTGCCTTGGCTTCTACCGCCGAGTTACTCGCGTTCCACTACGTGGAGATCACTGAGATGGCCGAGGCCGGGCACGAGCAGGTAGTCGATGACATAAGGTCGGTTGTTGACTTCAAGACATCCGGCGATCTGATGACTCTCACTGCGACGGCCGTGACAGGTCAGATTTGAAACCCTTTTTTAGGCTGTAGAAGGAGGTTGTCGCTCAAGGAGGAGCCACCGGCGTCGAAGGAGTCGTTGGGTTTGGAAGTTGCCAGAGAGGGGCTGAGAGGATTATGTGGGGGATACATTTAGTGAATTGGGGGGGTTAAAACTATTTTAAATTTTGATTTTAAGGGGTACAAATTGCCATATTTGATCTATGATTATCAACACCCTTTTATAAAACGCTATGTTCAAAAAGTTGGTCAAATAAATAGTTAAAAACAGCTTTAGTGGTTGGAATATAGTTTTTCCATCCGCAAGAGCTGTCCCAAACAGAGCCTAAGATTATAATATTTTTATAGGGTTTTTTTCTTATTTTGTTGCGAATTGCCCAACATTTTTACAGATCGGTCGAGTTAGATCGTCTTAGTTTGAGAGAGACGAATACACAAAAATTCAAAAATAGAGTTGATAGCAAGATTTTTATGTGAAAAAACTCAAAAAGGGGGAAAAAACAATGGGACATGGCCCACTGACAATTCACTAATTCAGATCTCAATACACAGTTGTCTTATCGAAGGTGACAAACCACCACTCGCTTTACAATGGCTATATGATTCTTTTGCGTTGGTGGACGCGCTCCAGTGAACTACGCGTGTGTGCGCGCTCTTGGTAGTTGCGTGTGCGTGAACTTGCTAAAGAACATGTGTTCAAGCGAGCGCACTAGAAAACATATGTTCACGCGAGTACACAGAAGTGTCTATGTTCACGGAAGCACATAGGAAAGCATTTGTTAATGTAACAACATCGAAGAGTTTGTGCTCACGCGAGCACCCAGAACAGTTGCGCACACGAGAATGCACTAAAGTGTTGCATGTATGTGAACGTCGTAGGATCTTACGGCCTTCCTCCCCTCTCCAAATTATAGTCCCTTCCAATGAAAGGATTAAACCCCTTTTATAGATTTTAAGAGAGGCGTAAAAGTGATTTCGTTATTATAATTATTTGATGGACGAATGGAAACGCCCAGTTTATGTCCCTCTGATCACTGATTTTAGCGGCCAAACAATTTTGCCCCCTAGGCACATCTGAGCAGTCAGACCATGTTTGCCGGAGCAGCGGCCAGTAGTGGTCATCGCCTCGCCAAAAAAATGAAAATGCTCGGAACTTGAACAAAATTGTAGAGAATCTTTGTCTCGTCACCGCGAGTCCACCTGTGGCGACGGTTTATCGATCTGAGATCTGTAGATCCGACATTCACCAATTAAATGTTTGTATTGGTGGAATAGACGCCCTGCCAAAACTTCACCAAAACCTTAGATTAAATACTATATTTTGTTGGAAAAATTGTCCGCAATGTTCCTTATTTGAAGAAATTCTCGATCAGGATAAATATAAATACACATTGTATTTGATTATTATCTTAGTTTTGATGTTTTAGACTTGAAACGTATCCATCTTAATGATCTATAATGGCTCATGGATTTAAGTAAAATATCGACTAGAATGTATGTCGATATACATATCGACTAAAAGTCTATCTGTCATGCAGAATCTGCCGTCTAAATCTTACTTAGTCATTTCTTCATGCTCTGGATATCGACTTGAAAGATTTTAGATAAGTATTCTGCGTGCCGACTTGAAGCTGGTCAGATAAAGTCATTATCGGGGTGAAGAGGGTCGGAATTTGAAGGATATCAACCAGAAGCTTTGCAGTCAGAATGCCTGTCGACATGAATGATTGAAGTCAGATTAAAGATTGGTTAGAAGGTTTTTGGTTAAGTAAAATGTCGTCTAGACATTTCACAAGACATTTTACAGACAAAGGTGAAACTTCATCGAGAAAACCCTTCGACATTTCAGTCTAGTAAAGCTTATCGTTTGAAGTTTCTTCTATTATTTCAGCTCATATCGGCTGGATAAGTCTATATCGCTTAGAATGCTTGTTATCGGTCGGAAGTTCTTATCAACTAGAAGAGTTCAAATATCGGCTTGATGAGTTCCATATCGTCGTGACAGTTCAAATCTTCAGAATTTCAAATTGATGTCGTCGTCGATTGCGCCAATCAGAGTTGTAGTTCAAGGAATCATATTTCTGTCATTAATGTTTTTTAATTTAACCGTTGATTCTCTCAATCATATATATAATGAAGAGATTGGTACAACAAACCTTAATCTTGCTAATTCACTCGAAATCATTCTCGTGAACCCTAAGCCGACAACTTCCCAAGTCCAGAGAATCCAAGAAACTACAGCAGAAGCCGACCAAGTTAATTCATTCATCTCTTCAGATTTGCTCATGGCCTTCAATCTTTTCATTCTCTTTTGAGCAAAGTAAGATTCTATGATAGAATATCAAGATCAGATCCAACATACTTTGATTCAAAAGTACTTCTCTCTGTTCAAGAAGCCGACTCTTCAAGAGAAGACTATTTTTAGATCCGACTCTCTGATTCAGTGGAAGCTTTTCTCAACAAGCTTCAAGAAGACTCATTCATCAAGTTTATTATTTCTTTGAAATCTAAGGTAAGTTGTAAATCAATCTTGTAAAAATATTGTTATAGGATTTCATTGAAATCTAAGGTATGGTTCTTCATGACCTGAGGTAGGGCTCTTGTGTGAACCTAAGGTATGATTCCTCGCGTAGAATCTAAGGTAGGATCTCGAGTTAGGAGATCTGAAGTAGAGAACCAACTAGTGTTCCTGAGGTAGAATATTTGTCTCTGAGTTGTAAGATCTGTGATTGAACTGAGTATTGGTGGAGTTTTTGAGGCTAGCACACTACTAGATGGGCGAAGGGGGAAAGTGGACTACCAAAATCGGGGAACCACTATAAAATTGTGTTTTTCTGGTGTGTGTTGTGTGTGGTTCTTTATTTGTTTTATTATTCCACTGCAAAATAAAAGAACACATCACCTATTCACTCCCCCCACCCCTTTATGTGTGATTAGACATCCCTAAACTTACAATTTGAATTAGAGCTAGGTTGTTCTTCAAAGAGTTTAACAACTTGAACAAGATCTACCCTTGAGAATACAAGTTTATCCATCAGGCCTGCTGGTGAGAACTATAAGGAACTCAGTTCCATGAAATTATCTGTACAACCCTCATATTTTTCGAGCCGGTGTGACCCGACGCAGGTGAGGTCGTGGTAGAGAAGATGACCGTAACGCAACAAACCTTGGGTCTAAACCAAAGAGAGAAGGTCCCACCTCCCCACTCGCCCGCCCCCTTGGGGGCAGGTGGGGGAGGTTCCCCCCTCCCCACTCGCCCGCCCCCTTGGGAGAGGGTGGGTGTTGGAACCTTAGCTTTTGATTTGAGTTAGGATCCATCCTCTTTGTCAATAAGTCATCTAATAACTTAGATCAATTAAGAAATCTAAGTAAACATAAATTAAATATGGTGCGATCGAATCGGAGAATATACTTAAGCATATAATATAAAGTTCTCTGCGTTCGACGAATGACTAACGACGCTCGACAAATAGCCAGACAGCGCTCGATAAATTCCAGCCAAACGGCGCTCGACAAATACTCATCAGAACAGCGTTCGACAAATGGCGAAATGTGCTCGACGAATTCAGTCAGAGAAATCTCAGCGGCCAGACATTCCCTGAACGACGCTCGGCAAATTCAACTCAGACATCTCAGCGGTCTACGAATTCTAAGATAGAGACAATCACTCAGCACATCAGACGGCGAGCCCATCCTCACAAATGTAGAGTTGGGATCGACGAATTCCTTTCTGAATTATTTTAATATTCTTTTCACTGTCTTTTAGTCGTTGCAGATCAATCAATACTTTTAGCCGTTGCAAACTAGCTTTAATAAAAAGAAACGAAAGGTTATCCTCTCGAGGAGTCAAAGCATTGATGGAGACCTCAGCTCTTTCCTTCTTCCCAAGAGAAGAATTCAAATTAAGAGAAAAGGTTCTCAGATTATAAAAGGACAGACACAGAGAAAGCAAGAAGGAGAACACACGACAGAAATAAAGAGAAATTCATCTGTTCTTCATTGCTAACATCTTCCTGCAGATTACAAACATCCTGAGACACAAATCACAACTACTTGCTCAGGATCATCACTGCAAAAGAAGGAAGAAGTAGTTAAAAGAAGAAGCTCTATCCATAAGCTGTCATCAACTCTAATCAGACAGGGGGACCCTTCCTTAACACCATATTCAGATCCATTCAACTTCAAATCAGGATCTTCAAGAGTCTTCTTATACAGAGAAGAACAATATACTTTCTGCTTTTCATCTTTACTTCCTTACCCCGTCCTGTTCAGGGTTATAACTCCCTTCAAAAGTTAATCTCGGTGACAGGGCACCTTAGCAAAAACCTGCATTTTGGTTAGAGCACCTTATCAACAGCTCTCCTGGTGTGAGGGCACCTTATCAACAACCTCCTAGTGGATTCTTACCAAGGGTGGTAGAAGAGTAGATGTACCTAGTTGAGGGGAACTACTATATATTTCGTGTCATCTGTGGATTGCTTATTTTTATCTTTTTGTTTCACCTTGTGTACTGTATTTATATAGACGCACTTTAACTGTCAGATCTTATTACTCATACAGAAATCAGAAATCATCAAACTAACCTATACATAACCAAATTTATTACTTACTCTGAAAACAAACTTAAACAAGACCTTTTAATAAGATAAATAAGAACTAAAACCTCCACTTTCAATTGGTACCAGAGGAGTTGATTTTTCACACAGGCTAATACCTGAAATCACAAAGATCACTTTTAGTTCTTAGGGTTTTCAAAATGGTACAAGAAATCCTTCTGTTCTCAGATCCACCCATATTTAATTTAGATAATATCTCATTATGGCAAGTTAGAATTAAATTATATATGAATGTTATAGATGAAGAAATTTACAAATCTATTTTGACAGGACCTCCCCCCATATCATCAAAGGCAGCTACATCTGCATTACCTAGTTCCACGGGTGTCAAGTCCCCTTCGAGAGCAATGAAAGGGCATGTTTATGTTGGTGCTGATATATCTTCTTCAAAGAAGACTACCAACAGAGAAACTGATGTCACTACCCGTGTTTGCAAAATAAAGCCAGATAAATTCAAAGCTGGTACTGATGATGGGCAAACTGATAAACATAAAGGACCTTCCCCATCTATAGAACCTACCACATCTTCAGACCACTCAACAGATGCAGATGCCAAAGCTATGCAGATCTTGACTCAATCTGTGTCAAGAGACATTCTTCAAAGAGTCAAAGACTGCACTTCTGCAAGAGGAATCTGGAACTCCCTCTCTAGGATGGTAAATGAACCCTCTTCCACTTCTTTAACTAACTGTATTTATGATACAGAACCATCAACAAACCTAAGTGAAGAAGAAGAAGAAGAACTTAGAGCTAGAGCTTTCTGCATGATGGCCATATATGGCTCACATCAAATCCCAGACACAGAGGCTAAATTAGAAAAGGTAAATGAGGTAACTCCAACATCCAACTTTACCTCTAATACTTTCAAGTCTGACCTTAAATTAACATTTACAGACTTAATAAAATTTAAAAATAAAATTTTAAAAGAGTTAACAAAAATAGATTTTCTAACTCCTGAGAATAATGAACTTCAAGAAAATTCGAAATCATCAAGAGAACAAACTGTTTTTCTTAAAAACAAATTTTCTATGGCAAGCACAACCAATGGGAGAAATCTCAAAATGCAGGCTAGAAAGTTTGAACAAATTTCTAAAGAAAAAGAAATTGATTATCAAAGAATTCCCTTTTTTTTGTTTGTACTTTAATGAAGGAAAAAGGCCAATATACTTAATAATAAGGAAATGTTTAATAATCTCACTCAAATTATAATTAAAATTCTTTTGAAAACATTATCAGATATACTTCAAATTCTTACAGACCTTCTCCAAATTATGTTGAGCATTCTACTGTAGTTGCATTGATTAGAAATAATCAGAAGCACTGAGTGTGAGTCTCTTCTGATAAGGGGATTCGTTAAGAAGGAAGGTATCAGACAAAGTTTTTTTCTTAAAATCCATTAAAGATTGCTGCAATTGAAAATTTTAAAATCTTTAATCTAGGAAAGCAGAGTTGCTCAAATAATTTAAGAACAAAGATTATTAAAGGCCAAGTGAGAGAGAAAATGAGAAATTCAGAGAAACCAAGTGAGAGAGAAAAGGAGAAAATAAAAATTAAAACTGCTAGCATCCTAACCAAATAGAGAAGATTACCAGACCTCAAGACTTAATCTTTCTGATTTCCTAGGTTGCTGCAATTGAAAATTTTAATTCAAGAAATAAGCTGCTGCACTTGAAAAATTTTCAAAAGCTGTTTTGACTAAAAGAAGATTTCCCGATTACTAGGTTTTAACTTGAATCTTGATCCCAACTCAAATAGGGGGAGAATGTTGGAACCTTAGCTTTTGATTTGAGTTAGGATCCATCCTCTTTGTCAATAAGTCATCTAATAACTTAGATCAATTAAGAAATCTAAGTAAACATAAATTAAATATGATGCGATCGAATCGGAGAATATACTTAAGCATATAATATAAAGTTCTCTGCGTTCGACGAATGACTAACGGCGCTCGACAAATAGCCAGACAGCGCTTGGCAAATTCCAGCCAAACGGCGCTCGACAAATACTCATCAGAACAACGTTCGACAAATGGCGAAATGTGCTCGACGAATTCAGTCAGAGAAATCTCAGCGGCCAGACATTCCCTGAACGACGCTCGACAAATTCAACTCAGACATCTCAGCGGTCTACGAATTCTAAAATAGAGACAATCGCTCAGCACATCAGACGGTGAGCCCAGCCTCACAAATGTAGAGCTGGGATCGACAAATTCCTTTCTGAATTGTTTTAATATTCTTTTCACTGTCTTTTAGCCGTTGTAGATCAATCAATACTTTTAGCCGTTGCAAACTAGCTTTAATAAAAAGAAACGGAAGGTTATCCTCTCGAGGAGTCAAAGCATTGATGGAGACCTCAGCTCTTTCTTTCTTCCCAAGAGAAGAATTCAAATTAAGAGAAAAGGTTCTCAGATTATAAAAGGACAGACACAGAGAAAGCAAGAAGGAGAACACACGACAAAAATAAAGAGAAATTCATCTGTTCTTCATTGCTAACATCTTCCTGCAGATTACAAACATCCTGAGACACAAATCACAACTACTTGCTCAGGATCATCACTGCAAAAGAAGGAAGAAGTAGTTAAAAGAAGAAGCTCTATCCACAAGCTGTCATCAACTCTAATCAGACAGGGGGACCCTTCCTTAACACCATATTCAGATCCATTCAACTTCAAATCAGGATCTTCAAGAGTCTTCTTATATAGAGAAGAACAATATACTTTCTGCTTTTCATCTTTACTTCCTTACCCCATCATGTACAGGGTTATAACTCCCTTCAAAAGTTAATCCCGGTGACAGGGCACCTTAGCAAAAACCTGCAGTTTGGTTAGAGAACCTTATCAACAGCTCACCTGGTGTGAGGGCACCTTATCAACAACCTCCTAGTGGATTCATACCAAAGGTGGTTGAAGAGTAGATGTACCCAGTTGAGGGGAACTACTATATATTTCGTGTCATCTGTGTATTGCTTGTTTTTATCTTTTTGTTTCACCTTGTGTACTGTATTTATATAGACGCACTTTAACTGTCAGATCTTATTACTCATACAGAAATCAGAAATCATCAAACTAACATATACATAAACAAATTTATTACTTACTCTGAAAACAAACTTAAACAAGACCTTTTAATAAGATAAATAAGAACTAAAACCTCCACTTTTAGTGGGGGAGGTTCCCCCCTCCCCACTCGCCCGACCCCTTGGGGGCGGGTGGGGGAGATTCCCCCCTCCCCACTCGCCCGTCCCCCTTGGGGGTGGGCGGGGGAGGCCCCCCTCCCCACTCGCCCGCCCCCCTTGGGGGTGGGCGGGGGAGGCCCCCCTCCCCACTCGCCCGCCCCCTTAGGGGCGGGTGGGGGAGGTCCCAACCACTCGCCCGCCCCCTTGGGGGCGGGTGGGGGAGGTTCTCCCCTCCCCACTCGCCCGCCCCCTTGGTGGCGGGTGGGGGAGGTCCCCCCCTCCCCACTCGCCTGCCCCCTTGGGGGCGGGTGGGGGAGGTCCCCCCCTCTCCCCTCGTCCGCCCCCTTGGGGGTGGGTGGGGGAGGTTCCCCCCTCCTCACTCGCCCGCCCCCTTGGGGGCGGGTGTGGGAGGTTCCCCCCTCCCCACTCGCCCGCCCCCTTGGGGGGGGGGGGGGGGGGAGGTTCCCCCCTCCCCACTCGCCCGCCCCCTCGGGGGGTGGTGGGGTCTCGAATAGACTCGTTTGGACCTCCAGCAAGAGGGGGGAGTGGGTACCTCGAGTCCCGCTCGCCCCTCCTCCTACGTTGCCCGTTCGTGATCGTGGTCGGATTGCGGATAACAGGATTTTGGCTATCCGCAGTCCATTTTGGGGAAAGTCTATAAATAGACCCCCATGGGCACCTTGGGAAGGGATTCTGGTACCCCCCCTCCCTCGCGTGTGAGCAAGCACTACCCCTCCCCCTACCCCTGTCATTGAAGGTGGACGGTGAGGTGTTCCTTAGTGCCCTCCAAGGTGCCCAGGCTCAGCATTGGCTTGGGAGGGGAAGTTCCTTATGAGCTTCCGGGTATGTGGTGGGACCTCCACGCTGTAGCTTAAGGTGTCCGTTTGTGGACTTAGGTGTTCTCCAAGGGGAAGGTCTTTCGGTTCAGAGTGACTGGTCAAGGGTTCTAGCTCGGGTCAAGTAAGGGCTAGCTGCACCCTCTTTCGAACGTTGAAACCGGGTTACTGGTTTCAACATTATGGTGCGGTGAGCGTGGACGCAACTAGTTCGGAAAGCTCTGGGCAAGTCCCATGGCTAGAAGCGATGAGCTGGGGGACTCACCCCTGCCGGCGAGTGCGTGAAGAAAGGTGACGTCGAGGAGTTCAGGAAGTCAATCCAGGAACTCTTGCGGGTCGCACTCCCCCTCACATCGAGTGCTCGACTCCACCCGCACCCATCCTTACATCGCCATCCCCAGCGAAGACAGAGCGCGCACGTCGACAAGAAAAGGGGAGGAGGGGGTTGGGTCCCTGTTCTTGATTCAACAGAAGCATGGAGAGACGCTGGGAAGCTACACGGATCGGTTTTAGGAACAAGTCCTCCGCCTCCAGGTTGATCAGGGAAGCAGGAGGGACCAGGAGAAAGAGAAGGAATAAGAAGACAAAGAAGATGAAGAAAGTAATGAAGGAGATGGTCAAGGTGCATGTGACCAAGTTGGCCCAGAGAGGCGCGTTGTAATAAAAATGTAACTCCTCAATGATGAATGAAAAAGGTTCCAGGTAACACCTATGATAAGATCCCCGACTAGAGACCATTCTCCAGGCTCGGTTATGCCGGCAGATGGGAGACTCATCGGGTCGACTTGCTACTTGGTAGCTGATTTAGGAGGGCGCTGAGTTCCTCTATCTCCAGGAAAGCTGAGCCCCTAGGACGCGGGTGGATACCTCCGCCTCCCTTTAGATTGGGAGGACGGTGAGTTCCCCTGTCTCCAGGTAAGCAAAGCACCTAGGACGCGGATGGGTACTCCCGCCTCCAACTGATTTAGGAGGGCGCTGAGTTCCCCTGTCTCCAGGCAAGCTGAGCCCCTAGGACGCGGGTGGATACCTCCGCCTCCCATTAAATTGGGAGGGCGGTGAGTTCCCCTGTCTCCAGGTAAGCAAAGCACCTAGGACGCGAATGGGTACTCCCGCCTCCAACTGATTTAGGAGGGCGCTGAGTTCCTTTGTCTCCAGGCAAGCTGAGCTCCTAGGACGCGGGTGGATACCTCCGCCTCCCATTAAATTGGGAGGGCGATGAGTTCCCCTGTCTCCAGGTAAGCAAAGCACCTAGGACGCGGATGGGTACTCCCGCCTCCAACTGATTTAGGAGGGCGCTGAGTTCCTCTGTCTCCAGGCAAGCTGAGCCCCTAGGACGCGGGTGGATACCTCCGCCTCCCATTATATTGGGAGGGCGATGAGTTCCCCTGTCTCCAGGTAAGCAAAGCACCTAGGACTCGGATGGGTACTCCCGCCTCCAACTGATTTAGGAGGGCGCTGAGTTCCTCTATCTCCAGGCAAGCTGAGCCCCTAGGACGCGGGTGGATAACTCCTCCTCCCATTAGATTGGGAGGACGATGAGTTCCCCTATCTCCAGGTAAGCAAAGCACCTAGGACGCGGACGGGTACTTCCACCTCCAATCGGTAAGATCCCCGACTAGAGACCATTCACCGGGCTCAGTAATGTCGGCAGATGGGAGGCTCATCGGGTCGACTCGTTGCGGGCAAGATTTCAGAAAGGGTAATTGGTTTGATAAGATGGTGGAGTTCCTCCGCCTCTAGGTGAAGGTAAGCACCTAAGACGTGGGTTGTATCTCTGCCTCAGTTGCTTTAGTAAGATGGTGGAGTTCCTCCGCCTCTAGGTGAAGGTAAGCACCTGGGACGTGGACTGGTTCTCCTCCCCCGGATAGTTCAAGAAATTGTTAGTTCCCTCCCCCTCTAGGTGAGCTCGGCTCCCTGGTAGGTGTGGAGTTCACTCAACCTCCAGGTGAGCTCGGCTCCCTGGTAGGTGTGGAGCTCCCTCCCCCTCTAGGTGAGCTCGGCTCCCTGGTAGGTGTGGTGTTCTCGCCTTCCACCGTAGGTCGAGTTCAATTCGACCTAAGGTGTTAAGCTTTCTCCACCTCCAGGTGAGTTCGGCTCACAGGAGGGTTGTTAAGTGGAGAAATGTTTGCCTTCCACCTCAGGTCGAGCTCGGCTCGACTAAATGTGTTGTGTTTTTCTCCACCTCAGGTCAAGTTCAATTCGACCTAAGGTGTTGAGCTTTCTCTACCTCCAGTTGAGCTCGGCTCACAGGAGGGTTGTTAAGTGGAGAAAGGTTTGCCTTCCGCCTCAAGTCGAGCTCGGCTCAACTAGGGGTGTTGAGTTTTTCTTCCACCTCAGGTCGAGTTCAGCTCGACCAAAGGTGTTGGGTTTTCTTCGACCTCAGGTCAAGTTTAGTTCGACCTAAGGTGTTGAGATTTCTCCACCTCCAGTTGAGCTCGGCTCATAGGAGGAGTGTTTAGTGGAGAAAGATCCGTTCCCCACCTCATGTCGAGTTCAGCTCGACTAAAGGTGTTGAGTCTCCCTCCACCTTCGGTCGAGTTTGGCTCGACCTAAAGGTGTTGAGCTTTCTCCACCTCCTGTTGAGCTCGACTCATAGAAGGGGTGCTTAGTGGAGAAAGATCCGTTCCCCACCTCATGTCGAGTTCAGCTCGACTAGAGGTGTTGAGTCTCCCTCCACCGACGGTCGAGTTTAGCTCGACCTAAAGGTGTTGAGCTTTCTCCACCTCCTGTTGAGCTCGGCTCACAAGAGGGGTGTTTAGTGGAGAAACGTTCGTTCCTTACCTCATGTCAAGTTCAGCTCGACTAGAGGTGTTGAGTCTCCCTCCACCTTCGGTCGAGTTTAGCTCGACCTAAACATGTTGAGCTTTCTCCACCTCCTGTTGAGCTCGGCTCACATGAGAGGTGTTTAGTGAAGAAATTTTCGCCTCTCGCCTCAAATCAGGTTCGGTTGAAAACTCGGCAAGAGCATCCCGTTGGCAGGGCCCTTTATGGATTCCTCTAGGGTCTCACCTACTCGTCAAATAGGTGGGTTGGACTTTCTTTCCGAGCTTAAGGCAAGCTCGAAAAGAGCAGGGATTGTGTACAACCCTCATATTTTCTGAGCTGGTGTGACCCGACGCAGGTGAGGTCGTGGTAGAGAAAATGACCGTAACACAACATACCTTGGGTCTAAACCAAAGAGAGAAGGTCCCACCTCCCCACTGGCCCGCCCCCTTGGGGGCGGGTGGGGGAGGTTCCCCCCTCCCCACTCGCCCGCCCCCTTGGGGGAGGTTCCCCCTCCCCACTCGCCCGCCCCCTTGGGGCGGGTGGGGGAGGTTCCCTCCCTCCCCACTCGCCCGCCCCCTTGGGGGCGGGTGGGGGAGGTGCCCCCTCCCCACTCGCCTGCCCCCTTGGGGGCGGGTGGGGGAGGTCCCCCCCTCCCCACTCGCCCGCCCCCTTGGGGGCGGGTGGGGGAGGTCCCCCCCTCCCCACTCGCCCGCCCCCTTGGGGGCGGGTGGGGGAGGTTCCCCCCTCCCCACTCGCCCGCCCCCTTGGGGGCGGGTGGGTGAGGTCCCCACCCTCCCCACACGCCCGCCCCCTTGGGGGCGGGTGGGGGAGGTCCCCCCCCTTCCCACTCGCCCGCCCCCTTGGGGGCGGGTGGGGGAGGTTCCCCCCTCCCCACTCGCCCGACCCCTCGGGGGGTGGTGGGGTCTCGAATAGGCTCGTTTGGACCTCCGGCAAGAGGGGGAGTGGGTACCTCGAGTCCCGCTCGCCCATCCTCCTGCGTTGCCCGTTCGTGATCGTGGTCGGACTGCGGATAGCAGGATTTTGGCTATCCGCAGTCCATTTTTGGGAAAGTCTATAAATAGACCACCATGGGCACCTTGGGAAGGGATGTTAGTACCCCCCCCTCCCTCGCGTGTGAGCAAGCACTACCCCTCTCCTACCCCTGTCATTGAAGGTGGACGGTGAGGTGTTCCTTAGTGCCCTCCAAGGTGCCCAGGCTCAGCATTGGCTTGGGAGGGGAAGTTCCTTATGAGCTTCCGGGTATGTGGTGGGACCTCCACGCTGCAGCTTAAGGGGTCCGTTTGTGGACTTAGGTGTTCTCCAAGGGGAAGGTCTTTCGGTTCAGAGTGACTGGTCAAGGGTTCTAGCCCGGGTCAAGTAAGGGCTAGCTGCACCCCCCTTTCGAACATTGAAACCGGGTTACTGGTTTCAACATTATCTATCTGCAGTAAAGAAAATTTTCCCATTTAGAAGGAGATGGTCAAGTTGTTCATGGAGGCCTCAGATCCAAGAATCTTCATCACTATTGAAGAAGGCCCTCCCTTCATCCCTGTAACTCCCTCTGTTATTGATGATACTAAGATGGTCCCCAAGAAATATGCCGATATGACTAAAGATGAAATCACCTGTCACCATGGATAATAGAGCCAAGAATATCTTACTCAGTTCCATTGATGATTCCACTTTTCAGAACCTTATCCATTGCAAAACAGCTAAGGAAAAATGGGACTCACTAATAGCCTTCATTGAAGGCACTGAGGATGTCAGAGATAATAGGAAGTCATTGTTGAACCAAAAATATGAAGCCTTCAGACAGGATAAGAAGGATTGAATTTCGGAATGCAATGAGAAATTCTCCAAGATAGTAAATGGGTTGAGAACCTATGGAAGTGAGTTCTCAAATTATGATCTTAATGAAAAATTCTTGAGATCCATAAATAAAGAATGGGATATCAAGATTTGTGTTATCAGGTAAATGTGGAACTTAGCAAGGATTGAGCCCCAGAATCTATTTGGGCTGCTGCTGTCTCGTGAGCTCCAATTAAACACAAGAAAGGATGAAGAAGAAGGTAACAGATCCTACACTAAGGATAAATCTATAGCCTTCAAGGCTGAGATCTCCAGGAGAAGTAGAGAGGATTGTCCCATTTCTCTAGAAAGGTGCACTGAACATGAAGAGACTAAAGCTAGCACTTAAGACTTTGAGATGACTGATGGAGAACCATCCTTGCTCTCCAAGCACTTCAAGAAGCTGCTAACAAGAAGGAGGCAAGGGAAGAACATACCCTCCTCCTTTAGCTCAAGAAAATCTAGCTACATCAATGAAAAGCGAAGTCATAAGTCCATAGAAGATAGGTATGCTCATAATCAGAACAAATAATTTTCTACTGACATTATTTGTTATTATTTAAGAAAGAAGGTCATGTTATTGTTGACTGCCCTGCTAAGAGAAAAGAGAATGGAAGATCTGATGAGATAAGGTCACAGAAAGGGAAGAAGCAAGAAAAAAGCTTCATAACCAAAAAGGGAAAGACCCTGAGCGACAGTGACACCAGCTCTTCAGAATCTGAAGAAGAAGTCTACTTTGGGTTTATGACAATGCCAGAAGATGAAAGCTAGGATGACTCATATCCTGCCAAGATATGCACTAGAATACCTCTTTCTGCAACAGACTCAGAATATGAAGGAAGTACTCCATCTGAGAATGAGGATGAAGAATCTGACTTAGTAGATCAGTTTGGTGCACTTCTAGAAGCCTTGAAAAAGAACAAGAAATTGGTCAAGGCTTAGGCTCAAGAGATTGAAATCCTTAAGTACTTTGAATAGAGCTCTCTGAGAAGACTAAAGAGATAACTCAGATGAACTATGATCTCATGGTGCTTCATAAGAAGTCTGAATCCCAAACCGACAAACTACTTCAGGAAGAGAGGATCATCAAGGAATTGGAAGATAAGCTTCTGATTGAGAGAAAGCTTGTAGCTAAATTCTCAAGGCCAGAAACTATTATACCAATCATTGATAGATTCTCTGCACCTTATAGAGGAGGTGTAGGATATAATAAAGGAAAAAGATAAAGAGAAATCTGATCAAGAACAAACCTTATTCAAAAATGTCATATCATCTGCCAATAGCTATGACCTTGGTCTTTCTTATGGGTATCTGTCCAATAAATGTTCTACCAGTGGAACTAAAAAATCACAAAATAGGAGGAACAAAAAAGACCTTGGAATGATTGCTTTCAAGGAACCTCGTGAAGAAATCAATTTGAAAGATCATGGACCATTTGTTATTGGTTCAGCTGCACCAACACTAAGAGGAAAAGAGAAGGATGTAACTCAGAAACCTATATCCAAGAAAAGGCTTGTGACAGTGGTGCCCCAATCCATTCATGCACACAACCACAAGATCAAAAGAAAAGTGACAATGACTTCTGAAGCCTGCTCATCTGTTCACCAGCACCCACACTCTATTCACAAGGAGAACAAGACGAGATGATACAATAGGTATGATTGTTGGTGTTGTGGCAAGATATGCCACTTTGCCATGGACTATTGGTTCAACCCAAAAGTGCCAAGGGCCAATAATATAAAGTTGGCAATAACCTAATTAAGACACATTCTATAATTAAAGCTAACAAGAACCAAAGACCCAAGACTATTTGGATTCCTATGGTGAAATAGTTTATTTTTGCAGGATTGTCCAAAGGCCAACAAAAATCTCATATGATATTTGGACAGTGGATGTTCCAGGAAATGATTGGAACGAGAAACCTATTAAAGAACTTCACCTATGTTGAAGATGGACCCAAAGTCATCTTTGGTGGATCTAACAGAGACATAACTAAATGTTATGGTATGATCACCAATAACATGGTCTCCTTGACAAAAGTATCTTATGTGGAAAGATTGCAACACAACCTGATAGGCATAAGCCAACTATGTGATCTAGTCTATGTTGTTGAGTTCCACAAGGATAAGTGTCTTATTAAGAAATCTGATAACTCAAAAACAATGTTAACAGGCACTAGGAGTGGAAATATATATTGCTTGAATTTTCTTTGTTTAGATTCCTCCACCTTAGTATATTTTGTAGCAAATGATAGAGCATCTCTATGTGTTCAATGACACAAGAGATTAGCTCATATGAATTTTAAAACTATAAATAAATTACTTTCAGAAAACTTGTTAAGAGATGGACCCAAGTGGAAATGCATTAAAGAAGGCTCATGTCATGCATGCCAAATATGGAAATAGATAAGGATCTCCTTTAAGAGCATTACTCATAAGGATTCCACTAGATGTTTATATCTATTGCATATGGACTTGTTTCGTCACATGTCTTTTCATAGTTTAGGAGGTAAGTCTTATACTTATGTGATCGTTGATGATTACTCATGTTTTGTATGGATTTTCTTTCTAAAATGAAAGTCAAATACATTGGACACTTTCATGACCTTTGTTAAGCAAACCAGGATAAAATGGAATGTTCTGTTGTCAAAATCAGAAGTAACCATGGTTTCGAATTTCAATCAGGGGCTATGACAGAATTCTGTGAAAACAAGCTATCTTTCAGGAGTTTTCCTCTCCCAGGACTCCACAACAAAATAGAGTAGCTGAGAGAAAGAATTGAACACTCATTGAGGCTAGTAGAACAATGTTGAGTGACTCTTAACTACCAGAATAGTTCTAGCTGAAGCAGTTAATACAACTTGTCATGTGCAAAACAGAGCTTCAATCAACAAAGATCACAATAAGACTCCTTATGAACTAATGAAAGGTAGAAAACCAACATTGTCCTACTTCAGAATCTTTGGAAGTAAGTGTTATGTATTGAACAATGGAAAGTCTTGGCTTACCAAGTTTGCTAAAAGTGTTTTGAAGGTACATTTGTAGGGTATAGTAGTCATAGTACGACATATAGGATTTATAATAAGAAAACTAGGAGCATAGAAGAATCAATCAATGTTGTATTTGATGAAACGAGCATGATACATGAAAGCTCGTCTAGTTTTTCTATTATTGCAGGTACAAAGTTGAGATTCAAAGAGTTGACCATTAGTGAGCATGAAGAAGCTAAAGATGCAACCTCACCAGATGCAATCACTGAAGATGATGATCAGAATCAAGAAGAAATACCAAATCTAGATGGACCAGATCATCTTGCAATAGATGAAGGAACATGGTGTTGGAACTGAGAACTCGATTCACGAAGTTCAGACCCCAAAACGGGTGCTACTCGCCCTTACTTCTATTAAGAAAGAACCGATGATTGGACACTCAGAACCTAGGACAATCGTAAGACAACTAAAACCAAGATTAAGCGAGAATTGACGAATGGCCATAGACCCGAAAGATCTAAGGATATTCCCCTCCCAAACCAAGACTAAGCCCGACACCTCAGAAAACCAAAGAGCAGAAAAGAAGAAGCTCTCTCTCTCTCTCCAGGAACCAGAAATCAGATCCTTTTCTAAGGTGCATATGAGGGTCTATTTATATGATTCTAATAATGACATGAGGATAATGGCCTCTGCCTTTTGGTTTTCCTAATCGCAACTCAAAATGATTTGCAGATAGCCAAAACCTACTATTAGAAATTACTAGAGGAAGACCACAAAAATACTTGGCGAGTGCTTCGCCTGGGTGCACTCGCCCATGGAGTCGAATGCTCCTATTTTTTACCCAGAAATTGGCGATCCCCTCCATGGTGACCTTTTTCAGGTACTAGGCAATTTTAGAGATCCCGGGCGGTCTCCCCCTTCAGCCGGGCGATCTCGCCCCTGCCGACGATCTCCCTCTGGGCGGTCTCCCCTTTCCTGGCGAGCTCCCCCTCCTGGCGATCTCCCCCTTCCTGGCGAGCTCCCCCTCTGGGCGATCTCCCCCTTTCTGGCGAGCTCCCCCTCTGGGCGATCTCCCCCTTTCTGGTGAGATCCGCCTCCGAGCGATCTCCCTCCGAGCGATCTCCCCCTTCCTATAGATCTCCCCCTCTAGGCGATCTCCCTCTGGGAGATCTCCCCTCTGCCGATAACTTGTGGCTCGTACAACCCATTTTTCCTGGCACTGCCCATTCAGGTAGGTCCCGTTCTTATAAATAGAGGGGAAGGGGTACCAGAAATGGGACCTTGGAGAGTTTCCATCCCGCAGCTAGTGACTTGAGCGGTCTTAAGTTTTGAGATCGCGGAAACCTCTTCTCCCTTGCCTGGGCGATCTCCCTCCTGTCGGGCGATCTCCCTCGGCGACCACAGTGACTCCATAAACTCCCATCTCCCCCACCGATCTCTTTCCTGCTCGCAGTCATCTTTTTTCTCCTTGTCCTACTCCTTCACTCGTAGCTCAAAGTAACTGACTACCCAACAGTTTCCCCCCTCCTTCTCCATCTTGAACAAGTGTGGACTTGGTACATTTTTGGTTCGAACACAACACGTGACCTTCAGATTTTGAGTGGTTGATGAACAACAGTTGCGATGAAGATGTTGGATTTTGCCGAGAATGACACCCAAACTTAAAACAACCATAACTTTTGATCCGCTTGTTTGTTTTCAGCCCATAATAACTTGTTCGTTTTACGCCCTCAGATTGCTCAAATTTGAATCCATTCAGAAGTTATTGCAGCTTTTCTCTTTCGATAATTTCGACAATTTTTATTTTTGTACGAGAGACTAGCCATGGCTGACCGCGAGTTCGCCCAAGCTCCTTTTCAGGAGGACTGTGCTTATTTTCCAGCCCTTGCTGATGCTGCTTATCCTTCAGCTCCTCCAGTTATTGTTGAGGTGGAAGATCCTTCCCCCCTTCTAAAATCAAGTTCGTTCGGAGTATGTTTCTAATGAGTTTAGAGAGCCCCATCTTCCGGTCTTCTCGGGAGGAGAAGATCCCGTCAACCATCTTCAAGCTTTCAAATCTGCTATCTCATTGTGGACTATCTCAGATGGGATAAAGTGCAAATTATTAGTTATATCCTTTTATGGTCAAGCTAGAGAATGGTTTTACAAGCTGACACCTCAATCGATCACTTGCTTCGCTGATCTTTGAAGAGGTTTGCTACCTCGAGGAAGCGAAAGAGAGGCCCAACAGCTCTTTTTCAAATCAAGCAAGGAGATAATGAGACTCTTGCTCAATCCGTTGATAGTTTCAAAAAGAAATTCTTGAAATTGTTGATGTTAATCAGGAGTTGTATAAAATCGCCTTGATAAATGGATTACAAGAAGGTCCTCTCAAATTTGAAGTCAGCGGAAATGAACCCGAGACTTATGGGCATCTTATCAGAATAACAAATCAATTTATTGAAGAAGAGACATTAAATCCTAATTACGCTTTTTCTCTGAATGAAAGAACCCAACAACGGAAAAAGAATTCTTATTATCAACATCCATCTTCGTCACAAAATATCCCGCAACATAAAGGCTTCACATCTTACTCCTTTCCTCAGAATAGAGCTACTCAACATCCATAACGAAATGCATCACCTAAGTTTGTGGAAGCATGTCCTATTCAATCTTTCAATCCGAGGACACTTAAAACCGAGAATTATCCAGGAGGGTATACTCAGCTTAATATTTCCATGGAAAAAGTTCTTGTGACCATTCATGATATGCCAGAGTTTAAAGTTCCTCACCCAATGAGATCAAAGGTCAAGTATCGTCATGGAGAACTCTTCTACAAATATCACTCAGACATTGGTCATGATACAGAACATTGTCGAGCTCTTCAGAAGCTAGCATATGAACTATGGGAAGCAGGAAAGTTATAAGACTATCTTGCTCAATAACTTGACGATTTTTCCTCTAGCAGAAGTAGCATTGCAAGCAAATAATCTATCATTCAATAAAAGAAGTGCATGGAGTAGAGATGAGATAAAATATCATTTTATTTCTTGTTTCTTATAACTCCCATTTGTTTGGAGTTTTGTGCACCTTCCCTTTTGTAACTTTACTTGTAATAAGTATATCAGTAACCAAATCTTACCAAGTATCTATCGTCGCAAAGATCCTCTCAGCAGTTAGACACATCAGACCTTTTACACATATCCACTACCGTATCCTCTAATGTAGACTTTTATCCAATTATGTCTTAAGTTTTTTCAGCACTCTACTTTCTGCTGTTTATATTAGTACTTATAAGAACTGCGTGAATGTGAAGGGTGGGAATACCACCTCTGTTGTTTGTTGTTGGATGTGAAGAGTGAGAATACCACCTCTGTTGTTCGCTGTTTGATGTGAAGGGTGGATATACCACTTCTGCTTATTTCCTCTCGGGTCGTAAAACCCACCAAGACCACATCACGCAAGAATTATCCTCAGATGTGTAGTGGTAGCCCCTCTCTTCTTCTTAGGATGCCATAAACTTAATAATCTCTTAAGGAAAGCAATGCCGGTGTAGCTTCTATAGCCTGACTGCACCTGCCCTTTTGATCATTCATCTCTCCCTCCCCCTCTCTCTTTCTCTCTCTCTATTTCTCTATTATCGATTGTCATTGATTGCAATGATATTTTTGTCGAGTTAACCGACTTGTTCTACTTGAATGTAGATATTTTCATTATTAATGGATTGATTGTGATAGATCACTAACAACTGATGTTAGATGGCGTGATATTGTTTGCAAGAGAAATAGACTAATTTTAGTATGTACCACAATGCATTACCAAATGATTATGCAATTATTTGTTGGGTACTAATTTTTCAGGTACCATAAAATCCCATATTTCCTTCATGTTGGGATTCCTGGATTTCTTGGATTCATGTATTTCTGGATTACATGATTAATCATTTTATAACTTCAGATTTCTCAAATCATATATTGAGTTGGGCATCATCTAACATGAACTCATTTGCAATATTATAATCGTCAAAGTCAAAAAATCACCCAACTATATTAGTTTCATGCGCATATTTCTGGGAGCGTATGAATATGAGGATATCAAAATGTTGGTTTTCTCCTTCCGCAGACATGAGCGCTATCTCATTTCTTCACATAGAGATATCATTTCAGCAGCATCAAAGCGAGTGATTATTAATAAGCGTTCATGCCCTCTATAAAAAGAGATGTTCCTTCTTATACACTTCAAACGTAAATGAAAATAAGTAACATCAAAGTTGCTTCAGGCACATGACATATTTTTTATGATATACCCGTTTCTCATATATTTTGCAGAGATATACAAGTGTTTGCGATTTTTCTTCAGTTACTCACGTATTTTATGTTTCATATACCGGTTTCTCATATCTTTTGCAGAGATATACATGTATTTGCGAGTTCTTTTCAGGTACTCGCATATTTTATGTTTCATATACCTGTTTCTCATATCTTTTCCAAAGATATACAGGTGTTTGTGAGTTTTCTTCAGGTACTCGCATATTTAATGTTTCATATACCTGTTTCTCATATCTTTTGCAGAGATATACAGGTGTTTGCGAGTTCTCTCCAGGTACTCACATATTTTATGTTTCATATACTTGTTTCTCATATTTTTTGCAGAGATATACAGGTGTTTGCGAGTTCTCTTCAGGTACTCTCGTATTTTATGTTTCATATACCTGTTTCTCATATCTTTTGCAGAGATATATAGGTGTTTGCGAGTCCTCTTTAGGTACTCGAATATTTTATGTTTCATATAACTGTTTCTCATATCTTTTGCACAGATATATAGGTGTTTGCGAGTCCTCTTTAGGTACTCACGTATTCTATGTTTCATATACCTATTTCTCATATCTTTTTCAGAAATAAGCAGGCGCTCGCGAGTTCTCCTCAGGTACTCGTGTATTATTGTACAACCCCGATATTCGCCAGGAGATGAGCATAGATTGAGAAGTTAACAGGCGAAGGAAGTAACAAGGAAGGCGAGCCAGAGTCTCAAAGGTCGCTTGCAGGAAGGCGGGCGAGCCGGGCACTCGCCGACCGCTCGCAGGAAGGCGGGCGAGCCGGACACTCGCCGGCCGTTCACGAGAAAGCGGGCGAGCCGGGTTCTCACGGGCTGCTCGTAAGAAGGTGGGCGAGCCTGATCCTCGCGGTCCGATTACAGTGGTCTTCTGGGTGAGCCGGATTCTTTCCCAGTTTCTGTGTTCGATGAACTTCAATCTGCGTTCGACGAAATCCGTTCTGCGTTCGACGAACGTCACGCTTCAGTTCGACGAAATTGCTTTTCAGCTCGACGAGCTCAATCTTCCAGCCAGCTCCTGAGATTTTGTCTTCAGTTCGACGAACTCCAGTTTGAGATCGACGAACTCAGCTCTGTGCTCGACATATAAGTAACAAGATGTTCAGTTCGACGAAATTGCTTCTTAGCTCGACGAGCTCAATCTTCCAGCCAGTTCAGCATATTTTCACAGGGCCGAGGGGAGCTCGCAGGAAGGCACGCAAAACCCGGCCTCGGTGGATGTCGCTAGAAGGGGTGCGAGCGGGGCCTTCGCAGAGCGCTCGCCAAAGAGGGGTTTCGTGAGCCATACTCGCGAGGAGACTCGCGGGAGCTCTCGCGAGTAGCCTTCTCGCAGGCCACTTGCCCATAGGCTAAGGAGGCGAAATTACCCCTCAGCCCTTGGTGGTCTGCCGTTAGGCCCTCCAAACAACGGAGTTAGGCTATTAGCAGGCAAAATTGGGGTGCGTTTAGTAAAACCAAAAGGCGGAATTCCGCTATTAACAGACCATGAACAAAAAACTATAAATAGACCTTAAAAGGCACATTGGGAGAGATTCCAATCTCAGTTCTCTGAGCTTCTTCCTCCCTTGGTTACTTTGGTTTAGCTCTCTAGCTCTCCAAGGTGCCAAAGTCTCAGCTTTGGCTTGGGAGGGGAAGCGTTCAACGATCTTTCGGGTTTGTGGTGGGGCCTCCTCGCTGTGAATAAGGTCATAGTCTATTTCCGAGTCTCCAGTCTGCTCCTTCCGAGGGACCAGTAAGGGCTAGCTGCCCCTCAACTTGTTGAGTGCCCGAGCTTCACAAGAGACCGAGAAATCAGTTTCAACAATTATATTTCTTTTATACTTGTTTTAACTACCCTTTTCTGCAGAAGTAAGCAGTTGCCCGCGAGTCGTCATCAAGTACTCATATAATATGTTTATTGTATACCTGCTTTGACTACTCTTTTGTAGAGATATCCGACTGTTCACAAGCTCTCTTTAGGCACTGGTAAGTTCCTACAGGTACTTACACTCTTTTATTTACATGTTTTTTTGTCCTGAGAGAAAAAGGTGGATCTCGATTCTCGTGGGTAAGTTTTATTTTTTCGAAGTTTTTTTCACAACTTGAAAAAATGTGGGGATCCCCTCCAAGCCATACTCGCAAGGAGGCTCGCGGGAGCTCTCGCGAGTAGCCTTCTCGCAGGCCACTTGCCCACAGGCTAAGGAGGCGAAATTACCCCTCTGCCCCTGGTGGTCTGCCGTTAGCCCCTCCAAACAGCGGAGTTTGGCTGTTAGCAGGCCAAATTGGGGTGCGTTTAGTAAAACCAAAAGGCGGAATTCTGCTATTAACAGACCACGAGCAAAAAACTATAAATAGACCTTGAAGGGCACCTTGGGAGAGGATTCCAATCTCAGTTCTTTGAGCTTCTTCCTCCATTGGTTACTTTGGTTTAGCTCTCTAGCTCTCTAAGGTGCCCAAGTCTCAGCTTTGGCTTAGGAGGGGAAGCGCTCAACGATCTTCCGGGTTTGTGGTGGGACCTCCTCGCTGCGACTAAGGTCTTAGTCTATTTCCGAGTCTCTAGTCTGCTCCTTCCGAGGGACCAGTAAGGGCTAGCTGCCCCTCAACTTGTTGAGTGCCCGAGCTACACAAGAGACCGAGAAATCAGTTTCAACATTTTGGTGCGGTGAGCGTGGAGTGTGGCTGGTCCAAGAAAGTTCCTAGGAAGGGACATGGCAGGATATGAAGAGTAGGGCGAGGAGTTTTGCAGGTCACCCCCGATGGTGACGCCGAGGATGTTCTCGGACTTCAGGAGGGAAGTCCTCGACACCCTTGGGTTCGCAGTCGCAGCGTTGCGAAGCGATTTCGCGACCCCAGCGGCCCAGGTGTTCTATCCTCCAGCAGAGTTGGCGAGGATGGCCCGGGAGGAAGGGCTGGAAAGGAGGTAGCTGGGGGGTCAATGTAGGACCTGGAGGGGCGAATGCTGTTCGGCAGCCCGTCGAGCTCGATGCCGGCGAGCAAGGGGCAGGCGAGTGCGACGCAGGCAAGTGCGGCGCAGGCGAGTGCGGAGCAGGCGGGTGCGGCACAGGCGAGCGCCATCGTGGAGGGCACAACGCCCGTAGGAGCGGCTCCGGCTAGTGTGGCTCTCGCGAGCATGGCCCCAACGAGCTCTAGCCTGGCGAGAGAGCTCGGGGGGGGGGGGGGGGAGTGGAGCAGGAAAGGGTGGCAGTGGAGGGAGCCCCTTTGCGAGCTGGTGCTTTCCGCACCCGTTCCGGAGGGGTTCAGGGAATGGGACATGGTCTACTACCACGACAGGGACGACCCAGTCCATCACCTGCAGTCATTCGAGGACTCAATTTCTATCAGGCCGATGTCGGATGCCTTTAAGTGTCGGCTCTTCACCGTCACCCTAAAAGAGAAGGCCAGGGATTGGTTCCATCAACTCCCTGTTGGATCAATCTACGCATTTGAGGATTTGCGTAGAAGCTTCTTGTTGTAGTTTTCAACTTCGAAGAAGAGGAAGAAGGACGACGAGTCCCTCTTCAAGGTGAAGCAGGAGCCCAAGGAGTCGTTGGCTCACTATGCGGATCAGTTTCAGGAGGAGGTATTGCTCACCCAGGAGATGCACAGGTTTCCCCTCCAGCTCGCCTACACGTTGGGGCTGAGGGAGAGTTGGCTTGAAGAGAAAAGCCCCGTCTCCTACAAGGAGTTGATGGAGAGGGTGGCGGAGGAAGTCAAAAGTGAGGAGGCCAATCCAGAGCTCACCAGGAGGCTAGCAAAGCTCAGTGAGCCGGAGGTCAAACAGCAGGAGGTGCGAAGAAGAGAAGAGCCCCGGGCCCCAGAGGGGGGACGGAGGCAGCAGGGCGGGGGATGCAGGGTCAAGGAAGAGGATACGCCCCGGGAGGGGGTAACTTCTATGGGGGTCAAGGAAGACCCCATCAGTTGGGATGGAGGCAAGGTCCAAGGTCGGTGCCTCCCCCGCCTCAGCAGGCCATGATGATCAGGCGAGGGAGGGGAGGAAGAGGAAGGAGAGAAGGAGCAGAAGCAGGAGTAGGAAGGAGAAGGGGGAATAGGGCGGCAGAGGCCGAGAGGGGAGAGGTGACGTTGCCATACTGTGACTTCCATGATGAGGAAGGTCACGCAACGGCCACTTGCCCATAGTTTTTGGAGATAAAGAGGGCTAGAGTGTCGGCACAGCAGCAGCAGTAGCAGGTGAGGATTAAGGAGGTCCTGCCTCGGGAGGATGAGGAGGAAAGGCGCGAGGACCGGGTCGATGTGGAGACCCGAGGTGGGATCAGAGTGATCCACGAGGGAGTAGGGGTGGAGGCAACCCGCAAGGAGAGCCTCCATACCATCTACCGCCGGAGCGTGTGATGAGTCCTGATCATATACACTTTTATGGACTCATCTGGGCCATCTATTTAGTCTTTTCACTGCACTTTAGCCCTGTTTTAGCTCATATTGGTCATTCTATGCTAGGTGCACTTATAAGCCCTATTTGGTGTAATTTCGTATCTTTCTTTGTTATTAGTTTTCTTGCGATGTTAAGTCCTACTTTCAGTGGCTAGACTGGTGTCGTACGCTGGAACAGGTGTCGTGCAGGTGTTTCCGGTGCAATTCTGCACAGGAACACTGCGCACGATCACCGGTTCTATTGCGCACGACCACTGGTCGTGCGCCACTGATCGTGTGCACTTAACCCTTTTTTATGAGTTCTGTTTGGTGCAGTGCGCACGACCATCTACGCTAGTGCGCATGACCACCGGTCGTGCGCCACTGTTCGTGCACGCTTATCATCAATTTCATGAGTTCTGTTTCAACCAGTGCGCACGACCACCTACGATAGTGCGCACGACCACCGGTCGTGCGCCACTGGTCGTGCGAACATGTTATTTCATAATTTCTGTATTTGCAGGTTCCGTCCAGGCAGAGCGCACGATCACCGAATTCTAGTGCGCACGACCACTGGTCGTGCGCCACTGACCGTGCGCACTGTTTATTCCAGCGCCTATAAATTCCGCTGCTCGCGATTTAGGTCAGAGACTCCGCATTTTTCCGCCGTTCTTCCGCCGTTCCACGCCAGTTTCGCCCCTCCACCGCCGCCCACCATCTGGAGGTGCTCCGGGCTTGTTCTTCACGCCAATCTTGAGCCGGAGTTTCCTCTCGGCCTCCTCCTTCATCCAAGAGCTTCAAAGAGAGATCTAGCCGCCATCTCCATCGAGCAAGAGGAAGTTTGCAACCTCTACCAGATCGTGACACGAAGAAGACGGGTCCATTGGAGAGTCGTGACAGCTCTCTCTACCCCGGACGTAGTTGCGGACCGAGCTTGGACGCGGATTGACAACCCGGCGATTCCAACCGTGAATCTACAACGAGACTTCGGATTCGGTCGATTTCTTGCCTTATTCTTCTCTTATTGATGTGTATATGTTTTAGATCTCATTATTATGATGAAGTGGCACTTGAATTAGTTATATTTACATATATATTTCATGTCTATGTGTTTGTGTAATTTATCTATTTGAGTTGCTTGAGGTGCGCCGCCGTCCATTTCCATTCCGCCGTCACGTTCGTGTGCCGCACTAGCAATTGCTAGTGGCGTGCTTGTCGAAGAGGTGCTTGCGACCCTCACTCCGCTAGCCTACTCGTCCATCCGCCTACCGAAGCGTGGCATCGCGGCCCGTATTCCATCCCGCCTAACGAAGCAGTGCGCTCAAGGCCTGCACAGTTCGATTCCGCTTGCCTACTCGTCCATCCGCCCTTTCGACGCAGCGCGCTCAAGGCCTGCCTAGTCTCCATCCCGCCAAGCGAAGCATTGCATAGCGGCATTGCATAGGAGTAGTTGATAGCTTTTATTTTATTTTCCAAAAGCCAACCCAACTCCCCCGCATTCCATCCGATTTAAGGACTTCAATCTCAAGCCCTTCCTCGAAACCTAACTCCACCTTACTGTGTTCCTCAAGAGACCGACACTCGGGGATTTTCCCCATTATTATTACTTGCGCGACCGGTGCACTTGCCGAATCATCGCATCAAGTTTTTGGCGCCGTTGCCGGGGAATACAGTCGTGTGAATTTTCTGGAGAGGGAGAACGTGAGGGAGAAGCCCTTCCATTTGTAAATTGCATTTCTTTGTTTTTATTTCTTCGTATTCTATTTTCCTGTTTTATTTTAGGTTGCTTTAGTAGTCATTGTTAGGTGTAGTATTGTGCAGCAGCGTTTTATTGAGAATCGTTTTATTTTTACACTATGTGGGCACATCTTAATATCCGTTGCCGTTGGTGTAGAGATACCTCTCACTCTAGTGATGAATGCCCTACGGAGAATAGTAGGCATAATTCTTATAGCCCAGCATATGGAGCACCGACTTCGTCTAGTACTCCATATGGTGCGCGTAAGTCTTATGGCTACTCTGCTGAGCCTTTACCGTCATACTTCTTTTCGGCTCCAGCTCCCGCTGCGCCAAAGAAGTCCGTAAGGCAGTGCCGGTTTTGTCGGAGCACTGATCATGTCTTGAAGGACTGTGCCGAGTATCTTCGCCAATTGGACGAGGATGACGAACCGAATATCCGGATCGTCCCAACTCCTAACTATGGCGGCACACCTTCAACATCCGGGTATGTGTCTTTGTCACCTTCGCATCTTGAAGGGTATGGCCTGGATACGGTCATCGAATGTGCGGCTGATTTATGCACCGACATTGTTGAGCCTATTCTCCATGTGCATCCACCACCTCTAGTGGATTCGATTCTTCCCCCTATCGCGCATACTATTCTCGTCCCCGACGACATTGTTGATGATGTGTCGCAGGATGAGGTGGGTGATCTGAGTGTTGTGCCTATTCCTATGGAGGAGGACAACCTTCTAGGTGAAGAGGAGTTTTCCTCAACACCGGTGGAGGAAGTCCAAATCCTAAGCCTGGCCACCGTTGATCCCGCCGAATCTTGTAGCATTGATGACAATGCTAACATTATTTTACTTCCCCAACCTGATGGGAGTGAGACCGGGATCACTCCCCCGATTGATGTTTATTTATGTTCTTCGTCTTCTTTATTTTTTGATCCCCTTTCTTCATCCGAGCCTGTGCAGGTTGAGTCTTCACAGGTATCCCAGGAGGACTTGGAGCTTTTTGCTCAAGTCAATGATGAGAGTATCCTCTCATGTGAGGAGGTTTATTCCCCCTCCGTTGAGGAAGCTCCACTCATTGCCTTTTCCTCCTGCTGCCTCCCTGTTGACGATACCTTGCAAGGCAAGGATGTGTTTTATGAGATGAGTGAGGACCAGGCCTCCTCCTTTTCTTACATTCTCTACCCTCTACCTGTGAGGAGCAGGTATCTATATTTAGGTAGAGGGGTGACTGTTCTATCACCGTATCGGTACCCGCTACCGACACGGATATTAGGCCAGTTACCTGTCCACTTCTCCTTCCATAGGCCCATTAGCTAGAACTCTTAAAGTTGAATAAGTCGTGCTGGGATGACAATAACCCCAGTAGTTATCTTTCTTTTCTGCATTTTTATTTCATCTAATCATGTTTAGTTAGTAATATTTCTTTTCAGTTTTCTATTTTCTTTTGTTTTTGCGGAGCTGACCCCTGCAGGTATCTTTTCTGGATGGCGGATGCTGCAGCTTCATTTTAACTTACACGCCAATCTTCTGGTGTGCTCATTTCTGAGCACTGGGTACTCTCTTTCCCTAGCCTTTCCTGATTTTCATGTCATATATTCTGTGGATTGTTTAGTTTAAGTCTGGGGGAGAGTAGTTTTGTTTACCCGCTCACGTGCACTATTGCACTGCATACTAGAAGATTTCATTTAAATTGTTGTTCATTTTCATTGCACACCACCGCACCCACTTGAGCACGTACTCGCCTGTATGCATGCTCTGTAGTGAATTTAATTCTTCCGCTTATTTGGGAAAGTCTAGGTGATGGCTTAGGACTATGTAGCAGAGTAAAATGTTGACTCTAGTAGTGCTCCTAGTCGAGTGCTCGGTTGCATAGAGATTTGTGTAGATTAGATTTCTTTTTATACTATGGTTTTATATTTTTCTCTATTAGTGTAAATGTTGTTTACTCTACTCAAATGGTGAATCCGGTGTGAATCAAACGGTAGCGTAGGGATGTGTGTAAACGATCGCTAGACTCGTATTGCTTGAGTCGGGAGAAAGGAGAATCTTTCTCGGTGGCTAGAACTTGCCCCAAGCGATTCTTGAAGCATTGGCATAGGATAGTTCTAGTGCGTGAGAATGACGTAGGCCATTATTTTGGCTCGGTTGAACTTTTTATTTCATGCCTATCGTCTACCCTTGCTAGCCCCTTTGTGCCTACCCTTTTCTTGATTCAGCTCCACATTTATCTCACCAAAGCCTAAAAGCCTAGCCTAGTCACACACCCAAATCTGAGCTTTAGTTGTAGTTTCATTTACATTTTGGGGGATGTTGATTGTGGTGTCTATTATGTGAATCTGTGGATGTGCTCATTTGAAAATTTTGCTGAAAGAAAAAAAAAGACAAGAAAAAGAAAGATAGAAAGAAAAATGAAAAAAAAAGAGAAGAAAGAAAAATGAGTTTTATTGAAAAATCATGTAGAAAAATTATGTATTGGGAGTAGGCGGTGCACACACCTATGCTGCAAAAGTTCAAGTCTGGGGGTGTGGTGCACTTGCATTCGATTTTGGTGCGCGGGTAGTTATTTTTAAAAGCTCATTTGGGTTATGTGTTTAAGCCATTTTGTTTATCATCGTTTACCTCACCGTAACCCAAGCCCCATCTCTAACCTAAAGTCCTACCGACTCACGCTATGAACCAATCTAGTGTCGTGGAGAGAATGTGACCAGGCAAGCCTATGGTCACCGACACCGATGGATTTCGGTGGAGTTTGTCCGGCATCCCAATCTTGAGCAATGCTCATCTCAGCGTTTAGTTTACTTTCTCCGTATGCATGACCGAACGATTCACTGTTGTTCACCATTTTGAGTAGTTGTAATATGCTTTTACTCTTTTAGAAATATATAGACTATTTATATAATCAGAAATCTTCTCTACCATTCTTCTTATGCATGTGAGCATGCGACTTCGCATGGTACTCTGTATTGTAGTTTTAAGCCATCTACTTTTCTTTCCCCGTTCGCATGGAATTTGTTTGCTCGGGACGCGCAAACAGGTAAGTTTGGGGGTGTGATGAGTCCTGATCATATACACTTTTATGGACTCATCTGGGCCATCTATTTAGTCTTTTCACTGCACTTTAGCCCTGTTTTAGCTCATATTGGTCATTCTATGCTAGGTGCACTTATAGGCCATATTTGGTGTAATTTCGTATCTTTCTTTGTTATTAGTTTTCTTGCGATGTTAAGTCCCACTTTCAGTGGCTAGACTGGTGTCGTACGCTGGAACAGGTGTCGTGCAGGTGTTTCCGGTGCAATTCTGCACAGGAACACTGCGCACGATCACCGGTTCTATTGCGCACGACCACTGGTCGTGCGCCACTGATCGTGTGCACTTAACCCTTTTTATGAGTTCTGTTTGGTGCAGTGCGCACGACCATCTACGCTAGTGCGCACGACCACCGGTCGTGCGCCACTGTTCGTGTGCGCTTATCATCAATTTTATGAGTTCTGTTTCAACCAGTGCGCACGACCACCTACGATAGTGCGCACGACCACCGGTCGTGCGCCACTGGTCGTGCGAACATGTTATTTCATAATTTCTATATTTGCAGGTTCCGTCCAGGCAGAGCGCACGATCACCGAATTCTAGTGCGCACGACCACTGGTCGTGCGCCACTGACCGTGCGCACTGTTTATTCCAGCGCCTATAAATTCCGTTGCTCGCGATTTAGGTTAGAGACTCCGCATTTTTCCGCCGTTCTTCCGCCGTTCCGCGCCAGTTTCGCCCCTCCACCGCCGCCCACCATCTGGAGGTGCTCCGGGCTTGTTCTTCACGCCAATCTTGAGCCGGAGTTTCCTCTCGGCCTCCTCCTTCATCCAAGAGCTTCAAAGAGAGATCTAGCCGCCATCTCCATCGAGCAAGAGGAAGTTTGCAACCTCTACCGGATCGTGACACGAAGAAGACGGGTCCATTGGAGAGTCGTGACAGCTCTCTCTACCCCGGACGTAGTTGCGGACCGAGCTTGGACGCGGATTGACAACCCGGCGATTCCAACCGTGAATCTACAACGAGACTTCGGATTCGGTCGATTTCTTGCCTTATTCTTCTCTTATTGATGTGTATATGTTTTAGATCTCATTATTATGATGAAGTGGCACTTGAATTAGTTATATTTACATATATATTTCATGTCTATGTGTTTGTGTAATTTATCTATTTGAGTTGCTTGAGGTGCGCCGCCGTCCATTTCCATTCCGCCGTCACGTTCGTGTGCCGCACTAGCAATTGCTAGTGGCGTGCTTGTCGAAGAGGTGCTTGCGACCCTCACTCCGCTAGCCTACTCGTCCATCCGCCTACCGAAGCATGGCATCGCGGCCCGTATTCCATCCCGCCTAACGAAGCAGTGCGCTCAAGGCCTGCACAGTTCGATTCCGCTTGCCTACTCGTCCATCCGCCCTTTCGACGCAGCGCGCTCAAGGCCTGCCTAGTCTCCATCCCGCCAAGCGAAGCATTGCATAGCGGCATTGCATAGGAGTAGTTGATAGCTTTTATTTTATTTTCCAAAAGCCAACCCAACTCCCCCGCATTCCATCCGATTTAAGGACTTCAATCTCAAGTCCTTCCTCGAAACCTAACTCCACCTTACTGTGTTCCTCAAGAGACCGACACTCGGGGATTTTCCCCATTATTATTACTTGCGCGACCGGTGCACTTGCCGAATCATCGCATCAGCGTGGCTTCGACATCAACGGCCCCACCCCTAGCAGATAAAATTACTTTCTCTCAAAGGGATATGCCGGGTCATAAGGGCCCTTTCTGCGATGCGTTGGTCATCCAGACCGCCATCGAAAACTTCACGGTGTCCCGGATTCTCGTGGACAACGGAAGCTCCGTCAACGTCATCTTCAAAAAGGCGTTCGATGAGATGAAGGTGGAAACCAATAGGGTGTTGGCCTCAGATGGCCCGTTGTTTGGGTTCTCCAGAGAGAGGAAGGAGGTAGAGGGGGGAGTGGGGCTCCATGTGGTCCTGGGCGGGCAATCTCAGAATTGCCGTGTCATCATAGTGGATGCCCCCATCAGCTATAGTGCCATCTTTGGACGGCCGCTAATCAGTGCTTTCCGCTGTGTCCCCTCCACCTTCCACCAATGTCTCAAATTCAACTCGAGAGGAGTTCAGATTCGAGTAAGGGGGACCCAAAGATAGCAAGTCAATGCTACATGATGGCAGTAAACACCATCTCCTGGATAGCCGAAGTAGAGAAATGGGATCAGGAGGTGGGGGGGGGGGGGGTCTCGGAGAGGTAGAAGAGCAGATGGGGGAGCAGAGGAGGAGAAGGAAGAGGTAGAGGGTCAAGCCCGGGAGGAAGGGCGGAAGAGGTGATAAAGGTTCAGGGAGGAGAAGGAGAGGAGAAGGTCGAAGTGCCGACTTGCGACGAGGGGAAGGAAGAAGTTTGGGGAGAGCAGTCCCGACTAGAAGACGTGGAGGAGGTCGTGGAGCTCGAGGTCACCACCCGGGATGGGGTGGTGGAGAAGGTCTGAATCAGCGGGGAGCTCGGCCTGGAGGAGCAGAAGCAAATCCTGGCCTGCGTCTAGGAAAATGTGGATGTCTTCACTTGGAGTGCCGCGGAGATGCCCGGGATCGATGCAGATGTGGCTTTCCATTGCCTCAATATCGACCCCAACACCCGCCCCATCCATCAAAAGAAGAGGGACATAGCAAATAAGCTGGAGGGGCCCATCCGAGAGTTGGTGGGTAAGCTCCTACAGGCAGGTTTTGTATCGGAGATCCAGTATCCCGGCTGGGTCTCCAACATGGTTATAGTAAAAAAGGGAGGAGGTAAGTGGAGGATGTGTATCGATTTTTTCTTGCTTAAAAAATCACGCCCAAGGATTGCTGCCCCTTGCCTAGAATCAACGCGCTGGTTGACTCAGCCGTCGGTTTCCCTATAATGTCTTTTTTATATGCTTTTTCAGGTTATCATCAGATCCGCATGCACCCCCCCCCCCCCCCCCCCCCCCCCCCGACATCAAGGATGTCTCCTTCATCACAGGGGATGGGTGCTATTGTTATAAGATGATGCCCTTTGGGCTCAAGAATGCAGGGGCCACATACCAATGAATGATGTACAAGGTCTTCCAAGAGCAGAAGGGAAGAAACCTGGAGGTCTATGTTGATGACATCATGATAAAGAGCCGAGACCTCAAGTCTCACCTCCATGACCTTGAAGAGACCTTTGGGACCTTGCGAAAGTATAAGATGAAACTCAACCCCCTGAACTGTGTCTTCGGGGCTAGCAGGGGAAAGTTCCTGGGACACTTGCTCACCCCAGCGGGGGTGGAGACCAACCCCGACAAAGTTAAAGTGATCATGGAGTTGGGGTCGCCAAGAAACTCGAAGGAGGTTCAGCGCCTCACAAGAAAATTGGCCGGACTCAGTAGGTTCCTCTCCAAGGCGAGTGAGAAGTGTGCACCTTTCTTCAAGGTGCTACGTGGAAACAAAAAAATTGAATGGACCTCGGAATGTGAGGAAGCTTTTCTGGCTTTGAAAGGGTAACTCCCCCAGACCCCTCTACTCCAGGGACCAAGGCAAGGGGAGGATCTATCCCTATACTTGGGGGTAGGATCTGAGGCAGTAAGTTTGGTGTTGGTCCGGGAAGAAGGGAGGAGGCAGTTCCCCATCTACTACGTCAGCCGAGTGCTGAGGAAGGCAGAGCTCCGATACCCAATTTTAGAAAAGTTGGCTTTCGCTTTGGTGGCATTGGCTCGAAAGCTCAGGCCATACTTCCAAGCACACTCAATCAAAGTTGTGACCGACCACCCGCTTCGCAAAGTCATGGAAGGGGTGGAGCATTCAGGGAGGTTAGCAAAATGGTCTGTGGAGCTGAGTGAGTTCGACATCGCATTTGTGCCTAGGATGTCGATCAAAGCACAAGCGGTGGCAGACTTCATGGCGGACTACGCAACCGAAGTGGGGGAGCATGAATCACCTCCCCCGGTGGCATGGAAGATGTTGGTGGATGGAGCGTCAGGGAAGCACTCTTATGGAGGAGGAATCATCCTAATAAGCCCCCAAGGGATGAAGATTGAGCAAACCTTGAGCATCCATTTTCCAATTACCAACAACCAGGCCGAGTACGAGGCCATGATAGCAGGCCTGCGGCTGGCCAGGGAGCTGGGAGTGCAAGACGTGGAGGTCTCAACGGACTCCATGGTTGTGGCATGACAAATCAGTGGAGAATTTGAAGCAAAGGAGCCGACCCTATAACGCTACCTGGAGAAGGCCAAGGGGGTCATCGGGAAATTTCATACTTTCTCCATCAAACATTTGTCAAGGGAGGAGAGCACCCCGGCGGACCTCCTAGCCAAGTTTAGCCCTCAAGCTGGGGGGACAGTATCGGAACTCTTCCGACCTTCCATCGAGGAAGGGGAGCTGATGGAGGTGGATCAGCGAGCATCATGGATGGATCCCTTTGTCACCTTCCTGGCATCGGGAAAGTTCCATGAAGGGGACACGGATAAATGACGCTTCAGGTATAAGTCGGCTTATTATTCCTTACATGCAGGAGGACTATACAGGAAAACACTCTCGGGGCTCCTAGCCCGTTGTGTATCGGAGGAGGAGGTCCCGAGAGTCCTCGAAGAAATCCACTCAGGGGAATGTGGCAGTCACTCCGGGAGCCGAACTCTGGAGGGAAGAGTGCTAAGGCAAGGCTATTTTTGGCCTACCCTCAGCATGGATACGACAGAATTCGCAAGGAAGTGTTCAAAGTGTCAGCTCTATGCTCCACTCCAACTCCTCCCAGCTCAGAGGGTCCGGACCATCACAGCTCTGTGGCCCTTCGCCATATGGGGTTTGGACCTAGTGGGTCCTTTCCCACAAGCTAATGGCAAAAGGAAGTTCCTATTGGTAATGATTGACTATTTCTCCAAGTGGGTAGAAGTAAAGGCGTTGTTCAAGGTAACTTCCCAGGTGGTGAGAAATTTTGTATGGGGGGAGATAATTTGCAGGCACGGGCTCCCCTTGGCCATAGTAACGGACAATGGACCACGATTTGCCAGCGAAGAGATTGTTAGTTTCTGCACCCAACTCGGCATAGACCTCAGGTTCGCGTCGGTCCACCACCCGAGGAGTAATGGTCAGGTGGAGGCAGCAAACAAGGTAATTGTCAACCTGATCAAGAAGAAAGTGGAGAATCTCAGGGGAAACTGGGTAGAGCAGCTGCCCTCAGTCCTGTGGGCCTCGAGGACAACTCCAAACATGGCCACAGGGGCGACCCCCTTCAAACTGTCTCATGGGTCCGAGTCCGTCCTCCCGATAGAATTCGAGGTAAAAACTCCCCAGGGTGATCACCGCAGGCGAAGGGGATGAAGAATGGCTAGTGGAAAATGATGTAGAGCAAAGATTGTCTCTGGACCTGGTAGAAGTGCTCTGGAGAGGCTGACAAGGTAGCAAGTATTGGTGCCTGAGTGCCCCAGATGATTCCGCTGTCGGGCTCTCACTAGCCGGTGGAGTAAGTCGGTCTCAAGGACCAGCTAACAAGTAAGTTATTCATACTAAGGGACTCGGCTCACAAAAGTCTCTCAAGGCCTAGGCGAGGCGAGCCCTGGGGCTCGCTTGCGTGAAAACAAAAACCTACGACGGATGAAAAACACTTGTCCAAGGGTAAAAGCGGGGCTGTGGAGTACGGTGGTCGCAAAGCTCGCCGAGTCAAATCCTAGCTCGCGAAAATACTTAGAGAATTTTGGTGGCATGCATAAAATCATCAAGCCGGAGGGGTCCGTCGACAGGGCAGTCAACATGCAGCGCTGGAAGCTCGCAGTCGAGCAAGCGTAGCGGAGTAATGTCGACCCCGCTCACAAGGGCATCAATGGGGCGAACCAGAGGAGCGAAGCGGCCCAGACTTCTCCCAGGTGCGGAGGTAGAACAGGTTTGCCGAATGAGGCTTCTAAGCTAAAGAAGCTACGAGAATGCTGTAATGACAGTGTGCGATGCGTAGTGGCGAGATGAGATGAAAGTATGCTCAAGGGGTTAACCTTATAACCATCGCCAAAAAGAAATGTACGAGCGCGAGCCTGACCAAACGCATATTAGTGCAAGCGTGGCAAAATACATCCATGCAAGCATGAATACATGCGCGAGTGCGAGTAATGAGATAAAAAGGAAATGACATTCAAGAGATACACTATTTCTTTATCATTGATCAGAAGGTGTTCCAGTCAATGGCGAACTCGCCGACCAAAACAAAAATTTTACACTTAGAAAAATTAAAGGGTCAAAGCGGCCCGCTGAAGAATCCTTCACTCGCTCTCGCGATCTTCCGCCTCTGAGATCGGCGCGAACAGGTCGGGGACGACGTCTTCTGCGGTGAGCTCCTTAGCGTCAGGAACGATCAGGTTCGCCCCTTTAAGGGTGTCGAAGACAAGTTCGGCAATCCCCATCGAGTTTTTGCGGGCGGCCTCCTTTTCATCTCGCGACTGGCCACGAGCTCTAGCTCGCGGAGGAGGTGGGGGAGCACCGTCTGGGTCAGCTCGCAAACCTGCGCTTTGAGGAAGGTGTTCTCCATCTCCAGGTCGGTGATCCTCGCAGTTAGTTTGCTCGCGGACTCGGCGTCCTGCAGAAAGGATGTTAGAAAGAGGCGAAGGGTTGCGAGAAAGGGAAGGACTCTATGCAGGCCTTACTTACCAGGCTGCCTTGAAGGCTGGCGAGGAGGCCCTCAGACAAGGCCTCCTATCCCTTAAGCTCCGCGGACTTCCGGAGCTCGCTTTTGAGCTCCTTGAATTCCCTATCCGCGGTGAAGTACCGGCGGCCCACCATGTGTGTAAGCTCCATCGCCCGGAACTGGGCTTGCATGGCCTCGTATACGAGCCCTTTAGGCGTGAAGGCCCTGAAGAGGGAGGCGTCCTCGCGGCCGTAGAGCCCGAAGGCGAGGGCGAACGCTTCATCCCCAACTTTGTCACTCTCAACCCAGGAGGGGAGGAGGGAGGAGCAGACGATCTTATTCTGCTCGGGGTCCCACGCTAGCATCGGCTCACCAACTGCGTCCGGAAGCTTGGCGCCGAGCCCAAAATTCTTGTGGCTCGTCGGCTTGGGCTTATCGGCGGAACCACCCGGCTCGCCACTCTCATTAGCGGGCTTCTAGTTCGCCGAAGGAGAGAGGGAGATGTCTGGTTCAGACAGATCCATGACATCCTTCCCCTTAGGTGCGAGGGGGGGGGGGGGGGGGCTTTATTGGCCTTCTTCGCCAATCCCTGCGAGGTAACCGACTTGGTGGGGGTGGACGTTTCTTTCCAAACGAAGAGCTCGGGCGATCACGGCACGCCTCGGCGGCCGCGTTCACGAGCAAGCTAGTGGCGAGTGCTGATGGGTTCGCGTGCAGGGGGTTGCACGAAAGATCGCGCTCTCCTGAAAAGATGTTAGAAATGTTAGCAAAACACGAAAGAAAGGGAGAGGGAAAGTTTGCGAGGGCGGGTCATACCTTCGCCCTGGAGAATAGACGTCAGCGAGTCCACCCTCTGCCGGAGGAAGACGACCATGAAGTACTTCCCCTGCAGGTACTGGTATAGTTTGGCATCGTCGCCCCCTAGCGAGGCGGGAGGGCGGTAGGTGGCCTCGTCCCGCTGAAGGGGAGAGTTGGAGATGTTGCCGAAGGGGCCATTCACTAGGCCTGTAAGCAAAAACCAACCGAACCACGAAACCGAACCGAACCAAACCAAACCGCACGGTTTGGTTCGGCTTCAGTATGTCACGGTTCGGTCACGGTTTTGATTTTAGAAAAACCATACGGTTCGGTTCATGGTTACAGGCCTACCCTTCACTAGGACATATTTCTGCGTCCAGTAATGGGCCTTATTCACCGTTTCGCAGATGGTGACGTGTTGACTCGCGAAGTGAGCCGTCCCATCTTTGTATGCGCGAAAAGAAAATACCTTGCGGAAGACGAGCAGACTAAACTCGATCCTCTCCGCCCGAAGGTAGCTGGCGAACGCGACCACCACGGCGATCGCGTTCGGTGTCAGCTGGCTCGGCAGAACGCCAAAGTATTTGAGTACCTAGAAGAGTCGGTAAGGGTTAGAGCGCTCTTCGCGAAGCGAGCCAGGAATACTATGTCCAAAAAATAAACATACCTGGCGCACTTCCGGCCAGAGGGGGAGTCGCAACCCATTCTCAAAGTGAGCAATGGGGATGGCGAGCTCGTCGGGGTGCGGGTCGCTTATGGTGTCTCGATCAGTAGGGCGGCGAGCCGCAAATCTAGGAGGGATATATTGGTCAACGGTGGTGAGAAATTCCTCCGAGGTGAGGTTGGCACAGAAGAAAGGGCCCTCGAGGAAGGCTCCGACACACTTGGCTCCCCCTCCGCCTCCACATCTGCGACCATGATGTTAGAAGACTGCGAATTGCGAAAGCAGCAAGCGCGAGCTAGGTTCTGCGAGAGGGTTAGAAGAAGAAAGCAAAGAGAAAGCAGTAAATGCGGTGGTTGAAAAGATAAAGACGGAGACTATTTATAGAAATGAAAATGGTGGGAAGGATACGAAGGGCCGGGGGCTGCGGATAGCGGATCTGCACTGTATTATTCAAACCTCCCGGAGCCTTATCCGCACCTGGCGAGTTGGCGCCCCGCAAAAGTAAATCCCTTCAGCTAGCCCTGGGGCGAGCAAGACCTGTATAAAGAAGTAAAGCAAGAACGAATCGCGAAATTAAGGCAACCAAATATAGATGTTAAGAGAAAAGTTTGCAAAGGGCGAACGAGGTTGACATAGCGTTGGATGCAATGAAAACAAAAAAGGTGGGCTCGCAAGTGAGCCAAGAAAGTCTTAATATTACAAATCATCAAATTGTTTAATCCCCCCATAAAGAGGAGGGGAACAGGAAGCCAACAACGAATTACAAAGAGAAGCTTTTCAGTAACGAATCCACTTCCAGCGATCGCGACCCACACACCCGAGCGTGGGGGGACTCGCGGGTAGTGGTACTCACTAACTGACTGGGCCGCGCGAGTTATCATCCGCGCATAATCCTCAATCCAAGCGATCTGCACCCCGGGGGAGGTCACCTCACTACGGTCGACCGACTGCACCTCGGCAAGGATGCGCGCGTTTGTATCCTCCATCGCAACAAATCTCTCTTCATACGCGAGCCGATCCACCCGATTTTGTTCGTATAACTCCGGCAGCATGGAAGTGTGCTTTTGGAATATCTCGGTGACCCGCTTCTTCATTTGCTCTGGATCGCCGTGGTCCCCCCAAAAAATCCGCGACCTGACCCGGCGAGAGGGGTGGCGACATCACCACCTCTCCATACTCCGACTCGGTGAACGGGGTAGGGGGATCACCTGTGAGGTAGAAATCAGCGAGGAGGAGGTGGAAATGGCACTCGATGGGGATGGTCTAACCTGGTGGGGGAATTTGGGTACTAGGCCGCTGGCGAGAGGTGCCCAACCGGCCCTGGAATGTTTCGACGAAGGCAGGGGTAACAGCCTTCCACAGACCGGGGGGGGGGGGGGGGGACGCGGATTCAACAGCGAGTCTGGGCTCAACAAGTAATGTCCCTCCGGGGATCCTTTGTCCCAGAATGCCGAATTCGGGAGTGATGATGGTCTGATTCGGCGGGGCCGGCGGGTCCGCGGGAGGAGGAATCCGCTCCTCCAAATTTGCGAGAAGAGGCACTGCATAAGGGATAAGGGAAACTTAGCGAGTAGGGAAACATATTACAAAGGAAGGCGAGGCAAACTATTCACCTGACTGCGAGGGCGGGGCCCGCATATCAGAGGTCCCCACGGCCCGGGATGCGGGGTCAATCCTCCCAGGGGTGGAGGTGCGAATCTCCGAAGTTGTTTTCTCGAGTGTATTCTCTCCCGGGGGAGTGTTCTGCGAGCGAAGAAGCAATGTCAGGTAAAAAAGACGTTAAATTAGCGAGTTTGGCGAGCTCATCATGGGAGGATGGAGATAGAGGAGAAGACCCATCTTCGCCAGGCGAGAGTCGGACTGTTTTTGCCATTTTTGTGAGGGTCTGAGGCGAAGCACGCTGCGGCGAGTCCCAGGAAGCGAGCGCGGCTGCCTTGTCCTTCTAATCCGCCTGCGAGGCCCTAAGGCGGGCCAACACCTCTTCCTTTTTGGACATCGCACCGAGTCTCACGACGAGGAGGAAAAGCTTCACAAGAGGAAGAAAAGTTTGAACACCAGCTGGGAGGAATGGTATTTATAGCTACAAGCCTGGGCCCCACCAGAAGATTCGCGCCACGTTATCAAGAGGCTGGCGAATACCAGGGGTTGGATGTTTCTTCACGAGCCTAGGTAGCCCCGCAAAGAGCGGCGATTGTGTACAACCCCGATATTTGCCAGGAGATGGGCTTAGATTGAGAAGTCAATAGGCGAAAGAAGTAACAAGGAAGGCGAGCCAGAGTCTCAAAGGCCGCTCGCAGGAAGGCGGACGAGCTGGGCACTCACCGACCGCTCGCAGGAAGGCGAGCGAACCGGGCACTCGCCGACCGTTCATGAGAAAGCGGGCGAGCCGGGTTCTCGCGGGCCGCTCGTAGGAAGGTGGGCGAGCTAGATCCTCGCGGTCCGCTTACTGTGGTCTTCTGGGCGAGCTGGATTCTTTCCCAGTTTCTGTGTGCGATGAACTTCAATCTGCATTCGACGAAATCCATTCTGCGTTCGACGAGCGTCACGCTTCAGATCGATGAAATTGCTTCTTAGCTCGACGAGCTCAATCTTCCAGCTAGCCAGTTCGACGAAATTGCTTTTCAGCTCGACGAGCTCAATCTTCCAGCCAGCCGCGAGCCACACGGTGAGGAGGAAAAGCTTCACAAGAGGAAGAAAAAGTTTGAACACCAGTTGGGAGGAATGGTATTTATAGCTACAGGCCTGGGCCCCACCTAAAGATTCGCGCCACTTCATCAAGAGGCTGGCGAATACCAGGGGTTGGATATTTCTTCGTGAGCCTAGGTAGCCCTGCGAAGAACGGGGATTGTGTACAACCCCGATATTCGCCAGGAGATGGGCATAGATTGAGAAGTCAACAGGCGAAGGAAGTAACAAGGAAGGCGAGCCAGAGTCTCAAAGGTCGCTCGCAGGAAGGCGGGTGAGCCGGGCAAGCGCCAACCGCTTGCAGGAAGGCGGGCGAGCCGGGCACTCGCCGACCGTTCACGAGAAAGCGAGCGAGTCGGGTTCTCGCGGGGCGCTCGTAGGAAGGTGGGCGAGCCAGATCCTCGCGGTCTGCTTACATTGGTCTTCTGGGCGAGCCGAATTCTTTCCCAGTTTCCGTGTTCGACGAACTTCATTCTGCGTTCGACGAAATCCGTTCTGCGTTCGACGAACGTCACGCTTGAGTTCGACAAAATTGCTTTTCAGCTCGACGAGCTCAATCTTCCATCCAGCTCCCCAGATTTTGTCTTCAGTTCGACGAACTCCAGTTTGAGATCGACGAACTCAGCTCTGTGATCGACGTATAAGTAACAAGATGTTCAGTTCGACGAAATTGCTTGTCAGCTCGACGAGCTCAATCTTCCAGCCAGTTCAGCAGATTTTCACAGGGCCGAGGGGAGCTCGCAGGAGGGCACGCGAGACCCAGCCTCAGTGGATGTCTCCAGAAGGGGTGCGAGCGGGGCCTTCGCAGAGCGCTCGCCTAAGAGGGGTTTCGCGAGCCATCCTCGCGAGGAGACTCGCGGGAGCTCTCGCGAGTAGCCTTCTCGCAGGCCACTTGCCCATAGGCTAAGGAGGCGAAATTACCCCTCTGCCCCTGGTGGTCTGCCGTTAGTCCCTCCAAACAGCAGAGTTAAGCTGTTAGCAGGCCAAATTGGGGTGCATTTAGTAAAATCAAAAGGCGGAATTCTGCTATTAACAGACCACGAACAAAAAACTATAAATAGACCTTAAAGGGCATATTGGGAGAGGATTCCAATCTCAGTACTCTGAGCATCTTCCTCCCTTGGTTACTTTGGTTTAGCTCTCCAAGGTGCCCAAGTCTCAGCTTTGGCTTGGGAGGGCGAAGCGCTCAACGATCTTTTCGGGTTTGTGGTGGGACCTCCTCGCTGTGACTAAGGTCATAGTCTATTTTCGAGTGCCCAGTCTGCTCCTTCCGAGGGACCAGTAAGGGCTAGCTGCCCCTCAACTTGTTGAGGGCCCGAGCTTCACAAGAGACCGAGAAATCGGTTTCAACAATTATATTTCTTTTATATTTATTTTAACTACCCTTTTCTGCTGAAGTAAGTAGTTGCCCGCGAGTCCTCGTCAGGTACTCGTATAATATGTTTTTTGTATACCTGCTTTGACTACTCTTTTGTAGAGATATCCTACTATTCACAAGCTCTCTTTAGGCACTGGTAAGTTCCTACATGTACTTACACTCTTTTATTTACATGTTTTTTTTGTCCTGAGAGAAAAGGTGGATCTCGATTCTCGTGGGTAAGTTTTATTTTTTTGAAGTTTTTTTCACAACTTGAAAAAATGTGGGGATCATGTTTACCTAGAAATCGGCGATCCCCTCCAAGCTGACCTTTTTCAGGTACCAGGCGATTTCGGAGATCCCGGGCAGTCTCCCCCCTTCAGCCGAGCATTCTCGCCCCTGGCAGGCGATCTCCCTCCGGGCGATCTCCCCTTCCTGGTGAGCTCCCCATTTGGGCAATCTCCCTCCAGGCGATCTCCCCCTTCCTGGAGAGCTCCCCCTCCAGGAGATCGCCCTCCGACGATCTCCCCCTTTCTGGCGAGCTCCCCATCTGAGCGATCTCCCCCTTCCTGGCGATCTCCCCCTCCCGGTGATCTCCCTCTGGGCGATCTCCCCTCTACCGGTCACTTGTGACTGGGGCATCCCGTTTTTCCTGGAACTGTCCATTTGGGCAGGTCCCGCGCCTATAAATAGAGGGACAGGGGTACCAAAAATGGGAGCTCGGAGAGTTGCCAGCCCGCATCTAGTGACTTGAGCGGTCTCAAATTTTGAGACCGCAAAGACCTCTTCTCCCTTGCCTGGGCGATCTCCCTCTTGTCGGGTGATCTCCCTCGACGACCAGAGTTACTCCATCAGCTCCCATCTTCCCTGCCGATCTTTTTCCTGCTTGCAGCCATTTCTTTTCTCCCTGCTCTATGTTAATGTTTCCAAGGTGATCTGGAAGTGATCAAGCATTTAGTCTCGCTTCCAACTGTTGGGAAAACCCCTTTTGATTTAACTTAACAAATTACTTAAAAGTGATTTTGTCTACTAGGATTAAATTACCCATTGTATAGTGAGGGTAATATGGTCATTAGATGTCTTAGGATGTCACACTCAACATAGGGTGTCAGGACCAGATCAAGGGAAGCAAAATTGGGCTAAGTTAACATTTACGTCAAATAGAAGTCGATGTAACATCGAGTCCATATCGACGCTGCTCTGACTAGAAGTCTAAGTGGTTCAACCTTCTGTCGAAGTAACTTAAGTCGACGCTACGTCGAATAGATATCGACGTAGAGGTTAGGGACCTGTTGAAGTAATTGGAGAAGTCGACACAACTTCTACTTAACCTCGACGCAGAAGAGGTCATCTGTCGAAGCCATCTAAAGTCAACGCAACGTCGACTTCATCTCGACGCAAAAGATGAAGCTCAGAGCCAGGTAGATCAACATGACGTACACGCCGATAAGATGTCGACGCAACGTCTACTTGCAGAGTTCAATCAAAGAAGAGATTAAATAGAAGCTGATTCTATAAGAACTCGAAGCTACGTCGATAAGAGAAGAAATGAATTCGACGCTACGTCGAATACAGTCTGTAAAAGGTAATCTTTTCAGCTGTCTCTCTGATCCTTCTTTCATGGCCCACATCCTTCAAGACCGTTCCCCAATGGCTTAATAATTGCCTGAAATAGAAAGGAGCATTAAAGAGAGGACTACCCATATTTTGGGGAACCTCTATAAAAATCCTGTGTGTCTTTTGGTTGTTGATTTTCTGTATTGTCCCAATTTATTTTCTGCACTTTACTTTCTGCACCATATTTTTTCTGCCTGTGTTCTTGTTCAGCATAAATCCTTAATTATGTTTATTATTTTGACAGTTAGGATAGAAATTATTTTAAATCTCTATTCACCCCCTCTAGAGGATTCTCAGAGGTACACTGTGCACTTTCAATTGGTATCAGAGGGTGGTTGATCATTAAGAGGTTAACACCTTGATCAAAAAGACCTCCTACTTTTATTTCTTTTCTATAAACATACTTTATAAAGAAAATGAGCTCTAAGGATTATGCTTCCACAAGACCCCCAATGTGTAACTTAAACAAGTTCACACTCTGAAAGGCCAGGATAAGGCTTTATTTGAATTCAATTGATGAAGACATATATAATGTTCTTCTCACAGGTCCTCCTGCTCCAGTCAGACAAAAGAAAGGAGAAACCTGAACAACTGAGGCTGTCCCAAGAAAGGAGTGGACAGAGGCTGAGAAGAAGGTCAAGGCATGTGATGCCAAGGCCATGAATATTCTTGTATCAACAATGTCTGATGACATTTTCCAGAAAGTTGCTGAATGCCAATCATCAAAAGAGATCTGGGATTTGTAAGACCCCCCTCCCGGAACTCAAGACACGGCCGAGGGGAGTCCTTTTCCCAGGACAACCGCCTTGCAGAATCGCCAGCACACGAGCTAGCCTCCCCCACAAGACGCTAATCCTGCCGGCCAAACCAACTGAATAGCGCCAACCCATCAATAATGCAAAAACAAGAAGTCATATATTCACAATTAAGCAACAATGTCCAAACAGTATAAAAAAGACAGAAAGCTACACAAGCTCCTGTATATCATCAGAGTATAAACTTGCTCTGATGCTACATTCTAACCACTCGCTCAAATCTGCCGATGATGGTAGCCAAGGTATCGTAATCACCAGCACTGTCACCCTGGCCTGGCTGTCCTCCTGTGTAGTACGCTACTGCTCCTAAAAGTAGTGGTGTAACAACCGTTAGTCATAAAGACTAAGTGGCTTCACATCCTCTCCCCCATCGACTCCAAGGCACCGAGCAGAAGGGAATGAAGAAAAGCTGCAATATAGTCAGTAGTAGCAAAAATAGGTGACAAGGAAAGATGTAATCACAGCAGTGTATCAAATGTATAAGAAGTACATCTAACAGGTAAAATGACAATGACAGAGTATAAGCAAGTAGTGAAACAACACAGAAGAAGTAAGCAGTTCATATCGTACCTTAACTTATATGAATGCCCATACAAACTTATAAGTTAATGTTTCCATGCTGGAACCAATCATATTAAAGAGCCCATACTAATTTATATGATGGACCCGATGCGGTGCAATGCTATGATTATGAATGATGAATGCAATGCAATGATTATGATATGATGACTCACCCATGCATAGTTGATATGTCGACATAGACCTACCATTCTCGCTTTTTGAGAGGTAGCTAACCACTCAGGCATCTCCCGTCGTGGCCAGACGGAGACAGTGGAATGAGCTCCTCCACTACTAGGAGGGTATGAACACTACCAGTCCTAGGCCTCTGTATGCCTCAACGCTAAGAACACACAGCGGAGACCCTGCGTACTGCTCGCATCATGCTGAGCCTTCAAGGACATAGAAGGGCACTTGGGTAGGTGAGCACCAAGAGTCCAACCCAACTGGTCAAGAGTCTAACTGTCGGCATCTGTCGGTGTCACGACTAGCAAGCCCGTAGACCCGCCACAAGTAATTCTCCAACCCGGATCATTACACCACCATGTGTAAACCACGCACATTCATGAAATTCCCATGCACCACCCGTGCTATCAAGTACCCAAGGACTCGCGTAAGGAGCCTTATTCCATTTCTCCTCATACAATCGGTGCCGATGCTAATTAGCATCCAAGGACCTACCAACCGGGTCCCTCACCTCTCAGGATATAACCATACCCTAGAAGCCTCACCAACCATCACTGCTTCACATTCGGAGTTGCCACGACTCTCTTGCAGTGGCATGGGTATATAAGGGAATTACTATCTTTGATCCTATAGGACTACTTGTGCGCGTAATTCTAAGTTTGAGTTCACTATACAAATCCGACCATACACATTAACCATCCCAATCCTTGAGCTCGATTCACAACTTGCCTTGATCACCATTAACTTCATAAGCATCATTCGATCACGCCTAGTCTATACTAATTATCTCACTCCCGTCCTCTTTAAGGATTATCAATCATAATCTCTACTAAGCGGTTATCACAATTCTAAATTCTTCGATAGATTTCTGAATGATATGTGTACGGTTTTGTGTACGTTCCCAAATTCCTTGTCTACGTGAGCACCTTAACATTTCGATTTAACTTAATAAATTATAATAGCACATTTAATTATAGGTTCATTTCAAAACCAAATCCACTGAAACTTCCACCATAAGTCATCAATAATGCCGGAATCATTACCACCAAATTTCGACCTCATCGTATTATACAATACGTATTTACGGTGCTCCACCATTATATGATCATTAGACATATTGCTAAACGTTTAAACCTCGCCCATAATCAATGCTATTTATCCTCACCATCAACCACACATGCCCTGTTTATGGTCCCACCTAAACTAACAATTGAAGGTTTATTTAAGGAGTCATCTCAACAGATATAAATCTTAAATCCTTATCACAGGTCAATACTAGCATGTGCATGACTCGTACAAAATTTCGGCCCAATCGGGCTTCACATTCAACGTTTATATCTCCTTCAAATTATAAAACGAAACAGCAATAACTTTAATACTACTTACCCAAAAATTATGAAATTCAACAGAGATATACACATTGTTATCACCTATGTCTCCACCAATTTTTAGGAGCATCCAACCAATATCTTAAGAGAAATCCACAAAATACTGAGATCGGAAGTCTTATGACACAGTTTACTAAAACTGGATTTCTGGGTGCTACAGTTGTCCACAAATTATGATCCACCCCATTTTGGAAATCTAACATCAAGGGCTACAACATTCATGTTGAGTCCTAAACCCAGATCCAAGTGGGTCCTATCTAAAATCTGCTCCGAAGTCAACAACAGAAATCTGGACAGTAAAACAACACGCACTTAACCTATTCCCGCTTTCTAGACAGTCCACTCGACTGGACTTGTAGAAAGCTACAGGTCACTTCAGAAAATGCTTAACTAATCGTCGGAAAGCTCTTTCCAAGGGCTACAACTTTCATGTTGAGCCCGAAGTCTAATTCCAGTGGGATCAAGCCTAAAAATTGGCTCGAACCCAGCTGCGCACAATTTTACCCCATTAATAACCAAGTGAAATGATATAATTTGAACTTCTTTAGCAAGGGGCTATCATCACCTTTATCACACCATTATATAGTTAACAACCCTATTTAACAAGGGGGTTTTAACAGGGAATTTACTCCTCATCTTTTCACCTAATAAATAAATTAACATTTTACTTAACATGGAACTATTCATCATCTTCCCCAAAAACAAAGGGTTAGGTCATTACAACTTCTCCCATCCAATACTCCCTCCATAGACCATGGATTTCAACAAAATCAAATCCTATCTCTTCCTTTTGAAGAGAAGAAGTGATTGAAGGAACTTTTGCGGCAATCGGTGCCCTAACAAGAAAGATCCGGTTTGGTCTTTTCCTAGGAAACTCCATTAACTCACAAGCCAAGCTCTTTTGAGCTCAACACCTCTCCTAATTTTCTCTACGATCTAGAACCAAGGGAGAGGGGTCGGAAGTCACCTTATTTTCCAGCCATGGTTCAAGCTCATCTTCATGGCAGCGGGGTGGTGGTCGACCAAGCTCTAAATCCTTCTCCAAGCTTGCTCCTTCAAGAACCCTAAGTTAAAACCTTGACGTGTGAGGGAGAAGATGGAGAAAAGAAGAAGGAGAAGAATAAGAAGATGAAGAAGAGGAAGAGTTTGATAAGTGAGCAGCCTTTTTGGCTTAAGAGAGAAGAGAGTTTGCATTAATAAGCCTTTAAATGCAACCCAATATTCCATGCCATGCCTTGGAACTCCAAAGTCAGGTGTCAAATCCTTATTGGACATTAATTCCACTGTTAGCCTAAAATATAAGCATTTAAGCTTTACCGGACGACGGCAGAAAAATTGCCTAGCAACACTTTTGTCGAACGACACAACTTTCGTCGAACGCTTCCCCTTCGACGATCGTCGAACGCTCAATTTTTAGTCGATCGCCGATCGGCACAATTTCGTCGAACGGCTACACTTTCGTCGAACGCCGCCCTTCCGACTTTCGTCGAACGCTGCCCCTTCGACTTCGTCGAACGCTTCCCTTCTGACTTCGTTGAACGTTGCCCTTCCGACTTTCGTCGAACGCTGCCCTTCCGACTTTCGTCGAATGCTGCCCCTTCGAATTTTGTCGAACGCTGCCCCTTCGACTTCGTCGAACGCTTCCCTTCCGACTTCGTCGAACGCTGCCCTTCCGACTTTCGTCGAACGTTGCCCTTCTGACTTTCGTCAAACGCTGCCCTTCTGACTTTCGTCAAACGCCGCCCCTTCGACTTTCATCGAAAGCTGCCCCTTCGACTTTCGTCGAACGGAAGTAACAGAGACGATTTTGACTTAAAAGCATAAAGAAAGAAGCTTACTCTGCTGCTGCTGCCCATCGACGGGATGGGAGGTCGATATTGTCTTGAAGTTTACCAAATTCTTCTAAACTACCCCAACATCCTACTCGAGCTCAAACTCAGCTCCTGAACACAAGAATAAGCTCCAATTAGGGTAAGTTAATTAATCATCACTTGCTGACCGTGACTCAAACCTGATCACCTCGGGGTCCTAGGGCTTCTACCGAGTCTGAGTCAACCCCCGGTGATACAACACACTCATGAGGGGCCTAGCGCGCACTGGGATGTTACAGGATTCCCTCACCACAATGGTTGGGGGAAGTGCTGATGAAAGGAAGGACAAAAAGTCCCTTCTCATATCCCAGTTTGAGAACTTTCAAAAGAACGCTGAAGAATCTGTTGCCAATATGTATGTCAGATTCAGTCTTATCATTAATGAGCTCAGAGGATTAGACAAGGAAATATCCTTAACTGAAATTAATGATAAGATTCTCATGTGCTTCCCTAGCTCATGGGACTCAAGGATCTGAGCAATCAAAGAATCCAGATGCCACAGAGAGATCTCAACTGAAGCTTTGCTAGGAAAGCTTAAGTCTTATGAGATGCTACTAAAAAACAGGGCTGATGCTGAAGAAAGGGAGACCTCTCCAGCTCCTGTTCAAAGGTCCCTTGCTCTAAAAGCTGCTGAAGGAGAGTCCTCCACTCCTGAGGATGAAATGTTCAGTTTGCTGGCAAAGTGATTCAAGAAGTGGGTGAAGACTGAGGACTCAAGGAGAAGAGAAAGGGACTCAAGGCCCAGGTATGATAAGACTCCAAAGAAGGAGGTTATCTGCTATACCTGCAACAAACCAGGGCACATTGCTCCTGACTGCCCACAAGAGCAAAGGGAGAAAAGCAACAGCAAGGATGAGAAGAAGAAGAAGTCCTTTAGAGGAAAGGACAAGAAGAAATCCAAAGGCTTTATTGTTGAGACTTGGAGTGATTCTGAAGCAGAAGAAGACTCCTCATCATCTGAAAGTGAGGATGAAGAAGAAGCAGTAGCAGCCTGCATGATGGCTGTTGGGATGGCATCAGATGAAGAAGATGATCAAGTATCTATTTTTGATGAATTTGACTTTACTTCTGATGATTTCAAAACTTGTTTTAAGGATTTCTGCATTGATCATCTTAGGGTGGAAAAAGAACTAGACACTGCTAGGACTGAATTAGAAAACCTCAAGAATGATGAAATCTACCTAAGGAATCAGAATCTAACAAATGAAATCAAGAATATGGAGTTAGAACTAATTGAACTCAGGAAAGAGAACATACAATTAAAAGAAGAGCTAGCAAAGACAAAGGCCTTTGAGGACTCACTCAATAGAAGGAGTCAGAAGCTCAAGGATATCACAGAAAATCTCTCTATGAGATTTAATCACCTAGGATTAGGAGCAGAGCCCTCCACCAGCACTGAAGCACCTAGGAAACCTACCTGGAAAAATCCAGTCTCATTTGTTAGACCTAGTGAATTTCAACCAAGTGAGAAGAGTGTATCATTCAAGGATAAGGATAACAATGATACAGATAGGATTGTTAAACCTAAAAAGATAAATCTGAATAAGAAAGACAAATCCCTAGGCAAGAATTCTGTAGAAAAGTCAAATAATCTCAACCAAAAGGGTAGAGCAAAACCTAGAATAATAAAACATTCTGCTGATTTGTTATATTTTGATACATTTTATACTCATTTCAAGTATCAGGATAAGAGGTTTGGGAAATCCATTCCCTATCTTACCAAAGGGTATCATGAAAGACCCTTCTATTCTTTCATTGAACCCTACAATGGTAAAATCAAAGGGCCCAAGATAACCTGGGTCCTTTCTAATATTTGAGTTACTTATGCAGGTGTAGGTAGGGTCTCACTCAGGAGAAAATGGAGTGGGATATTGATGTAAGTCATGAATAAGGAACAAAAAAATCATTCAAGGGAGTAATTTCTATCTTGAATCCTCCTCAACATTTATTACATCATATTATCATCTATTTTCAATAAGTAAAATTGCTGGGAAAAACAGCAAGGATTTTCTAAAGAAATAGATATGTTTATTAAGAGGTGCGTCAAATAGAAGTCGACGCACCATTGACTTCTACTCGACGCCACCGTCGAGAAGCACACAGAGCAGACAATTCGAATAGAATTCGACGCAGCGTCAAGTTCCTATCGACGCATACGTCGACTTATTGCTGATTAAATTCGAAGTCACGTCGATTGGCAATCGACGTAACATTGACAGGACTACGTCGACTTAGGGTCTCTGGATAGTCTCAAAGCTATGTCGAGTACTAGCCGACGCAACGTAGATTCATCAGCGCGCGTAGAACTGCTTCTAGAAGCAATCCCGACACAGCTTTGCGCGCTAAATAATAAGTATTATCGACGGTACGTCAACCTAAACCCTAAGTAGCGGCGATTTATCTGCTTTTAAGCAATTACTGCGTCGAAACATTTACTCTTTCGAATTCTCTTGCTCTCTTGCTCTTCTGTTCTCTTGTGTCTCTCTTTTTCTCTCGTTTTCTTTGTGTTTGCAGGTACCACGATTCTTATGGCTCCACCCAAGATTAACTCTGGATTTGATGTGTACATAGAGTTAGTCGTTCAATGCTGCAGCAGAAAGTTTCAAGGCCATCCTTGGTCTTTTTCATAATGCTGGACTAACAAAGCTGATCTCCACAAGATGCAAGATCATGGATATTGAGTTAACAAAATTCAAGGATACTGTTTCAGTGGTAGATGGTGGTTCTTTTCAAGGGACAATCTCTGGTCAAGACATCAACATATCTGAGGAGATTCTCTCCCAAACATTTGATCTTCCCTTTGGGAATGACCCAAATGAACTATCAGGAGAGGAAATAAGGAATGTCCTGGAAATAATGTAGTTCAAGAAGGAGAAGCCAATTAATCTTAAAAAGATTGATGTGGCAGAAGAGTACAGGTTTTTGGCTGACATAGTATGGAAGGTTCTGCTATGTAAAATTTCAGCCCATGATGCTATCCCCAGGCAGCAGTTGCAGATTATGGGAATGCTAGTTCTGCAGAAGAAGATTAACTGGGGGAGGAACCTCCTAAAGCTGTTTGCTCACAAGTACTCCAACAAAGAGAATGCATTCATGCGAATCATGAGTCAAGTACTGCTTCACCACTATCCTAGTGTGTGTAAGTCTAAAGGAGTGCCTATTCCTCCTGGGAAGATGATCAATATTGGTATATTCTCTAAGTGGACTAGGCAAATAGTAAAGCCTGGTCAAGCTCCAGTTTCTCCTCCTCCATCTCCTCCTCATCAGGAGCCAGAAAGGCACACACCAGACCCTCCAAGGGATGCTATCCATCCTGCTCACTCTCCACCTCCACTGGACAATGTTCCAGATACTCATCAAGATGATACTACAACCCAACATTCACCTCAACAACAACAACAACAACTGCAATAGCAGTTCCAATCCTTCTCAGCACCTGAGCCATCTCCTCAGCCAACCTATCAACCACCATCCAATCTCATTCCAGATTATCACAGTGCTCCACCTCCACCACCATCAATTCTCCTCTCCCCTGAAGTTTACCATCCTCTCACTCCTATTCAAGAAGATCTCCCTCCATCACATATAATTGATGTTGAGCTGATCATCTCAAAAGCAGTGGCCATTGCCTCCTCAACTTTTGCAGATCAAGTGGCCTCTAAGGCTAGGAAATTTGACAAGGAATACTCACAGATAGAGGGTGAGATATTAAGTTTTCAAAAATCATTTCAGAGCCTTAAAGAGTTTATATCTTCCTCCATGGTCTCAAGAGAATTCTTAACCTCACTGGCCAGCAAGGTCAAGAAGGGGGAGAACATCCTAGAGGAAGACATACCTCTACTGTTATGAGTGGGATCAAGGGAATGCTGATAAAGAGCCTGCTCCTGACAAGGTAACTAACTTTCAGGATGCACAGTCTCAGGGGGAGCAGCCTCAAGATGAGAATCCATTAGATGAGGTGGCCAAGATTGCCAAGGAAGCTGCTGAGGATGCTGAGCAGAATGCACAAGCACATGGGGAGAATGACAAAGCCAATATTGCTGAAAATCCAGCATTATCCCTTGATGCAGATGAGTCTCTGAAGATAGCTCCAAGGAAAGTCAACCCAGTAGTATTCTCAAGAAAAAGGAAGACTTCTGAGAAGGACTTCTAAATCATTTCTTATCAAGGTATTCTATGATTATTCATTTTGAACATAAATATATTCTGGGAAGAACAAATGTTAAACAACTTTACTGCCTGTCAAGTAAATGGAACTGCATGTGATTTCAGTCCGTCCTATGTTATGTCTATGTTGTAATGAATGTACTGTTGTTTATACAAAAGAATGTGTAAAATCACTTTGAACAAACTGTAAAATTTGTTAAGATAAATAGGGGGAGATTGCTAGGAAAAACCCCTTTTGATTTAACTTAACAAATTACTTAAAAGTGATTTTATCTACTAGGATTAAATTACCCATTGTATAGTGAGGGTAATATGGTCATTAGATGTCTTAGGATGTCACACTCAACATAGGGTGTCACGACCAGATCAAGGGAAGCAAAATTGGGCTAAGTTAACATTTACGTCGAATAGAATTCGACGTAACATCGAGTCCATATCGACGCTGCTCTGACTAGAAGTCCAAGTGGTTCAACCTTCTGTCGAAGTAACTTAAGTCGACGCTATGTCGAATAGTTATCGACGTAGAGGTCAGGGACCTGTTGAAGTAATTGGAGAAGTCGATGCAGCTTCTACTTCAACTCGACGCAGAAGAGGTCATCTGTCGAAGCCATCTAAAGTCGACGCAACGTCGACTTCATCTCAACGCAAAAGATGAAGCTCAGATCCAGGCAGATCAACACGACGTACACGTCGATAAGATGTCGATGCAACGTCTACTTGCAGAGTTCAATCAAAGCAGAGATGAAATCAAAGCTGCTTCTATAAGAACTCGAAACTATGTCGATAAGAGAAGAAATGAATTCGACTCTACGTCGAATACAATCTGTAAAATGTAATCTTTTCAGCTGTCTCTCTGATCCTTCTTTCATGGCCCATATCCTTCAAGACCGTTCCCTAACGGCTTAATAATTGCCTGAAATAAAAAGAAGCATTAAAGAAGAAGACAACAAGGTTTCTTGGAAACATATTCTTTCCAGGAGGACGGGCCGAGAATTAAAGAGGAAAGAAAGAGAAAGTGATAAGTAGATTACCTTATCAAGGCATATCAGAAAGGGAAAGATATTTGAATTTGAATAAGGAAGAATAAAAAGACAATAGAAGACAGAGGCAGAAAAGGCATTAATCACAATCAGCCATCTCCTTCATTCTCTAGTGCTTCCTCTTCTTCTCCATCTCTCTCAGGAACCCTAACACAGAAAAAAGAAAAGAAAAGAAGGCTCTACTGTTCTTCATCAAATAGAACAGAGGATCTAAAAGCTGCTCTTCATCACAATCTCTTAGCAGCCAGATCATAATCTGAAGAAGAAGAAAGGATCTGACAATACAAAGCTTCTGCAAATCATCACTATCTAAAGCAGGGGCTAATCAAGAGCAGATCTTTTGGAATAACTAATAGGCTGATCTTCATACAACCATCTTCAAGAATTCTGAAAACAGAATTCCTTCAACCTTCTCCCTTCTTCTTTCTTATTCTGTAAAAGAGTTTTATTAATCCCTCTTCAAAGGATTCAGTGGTTCAAAATCTCCTTATCAAAAGATCTGGTGGTTCAAGATCTCCTTATCAAAAGATCTGGTGGTTCATGATCTCCTTATCAAAAGATCATTAGTTTTAAGAGTCTCCTAATCAAAAGACTCAGGCACAGTGATGCATTCCTACCAGGTGGTAGAAGAGAGGACTACCCACATTTTGGGGAACCTCCATAAAAATCCTGTGTCTTTTGGTTGTTGATTTTCTGTGCTGTCCCAATTTATTTTCTGCACTTTACTTTCTGCACCATATTTATTCTGCCTGTGTTCTTGTTCAGCATAAATCCTTAATTAAGTTTATTATTTTGACAGTTAGGACAGAAATTATTTTAAATCTCTATTCACCCCCCTCTAGAGGATTCTCAGAGGTACACTGTGCACTTTCACCAACGCGATATGAGCCTATGAGGTCACACACAAGAGTGTTTTGAGAAATTGGAGGAAGGATTGCGTTGGCCTTACTCATATAGGATATGCATGAAGGAGCAATACTGTAACTTATTGGAGTTGGGTCGAGTCGACTGAATGCTCCACAGGTATTGTTAATATTGTATGGAGTATGTTGACAAGTTTTTAGAGATGAATCGTCGAGAATGTCTCGACGAAAGTTATCTCAGGTCGTCGAATGGTCTCGTTGAACTGTGTCAATTTGTTGAATTGGATATTTTTGTCGAGTCCATTCGTCGAATGGTCTCGACGAATCTGACGAATCAGATCTTTTCGACGAAGCTTGATACAACAAAGCTATTCACTGAATGATCCCGATGGATTCGTCGGATGGTCTCAACGAATTCGTCGAATGTTTTCGACGAATTGACTTTACTCGACAAATTCTGTTTCTTTCAATAATAGTCTCGGGTGTGCGGATAGCCTCTCTCTCGCCTAGGGTATAAATAGAACACGTACGAATTTATGCCCTAAATAGATCTATTTCTTTTGCTACTTATGAGAAAGACGGAAGAGTTCGCAAGCCGATGGAAGGGTTCCGATCAGTCGTTCTTCCGCACCACCGTCATCATCGCTGCCGCCATTCCTCTCGACGGACCTAGCAGTCTGAAGGAAACGCAGAGGGCTCTCCTTCTCTGACCTTGTTATTGTGCGACAAGAATCTAGGGATCTTTTTCATTCGTGTGGACTTCCGTAGAGGCACCGATCAATTTTAGTGCTTGGAACTCAACAATTGTTCTTCGAGATTTCGTCTTGGAGCATCTTGGTTGAGTATTGACTCAATCCCCTTAAGGTACTTCGTTGTTATTTTCTTTCTTATTTCTTGATTCATGAAATCGTAAGATTCTTAAACTCTTTTGGGTTGTTATTGTTTGAAATTCCGCTGCGTATATATGATATGCTGATCATTTCCGAATGAAGTAGAAAACCCAACAGTGTTATCAGAGATAGGTTGTGATCTAGTGCGTGTAAATCAAAAATTTAGAAGTGTTCTAAATGTATGGATTTCTTCCTGGATGTGAGGATTCTGATGAAGTGTTCTAAATTGGAACCCCGCCAGGAACACATGTGATTGCGCTGCGATTTCATTGTTTCAGAAATTATTTCTCCTTTGTAGTAACCGTCCCTCTAAATGGTTTGTGAAACCAAATGTCTTAGATTTTGAATCTGACATTGAGAGACGAGCTTGTCTACTGCATAAGTGGAGTTGTTATTCATTGGTCCAATGCATGTAAATCTGGAGATTTAGAAGAGTTCTGAATGTTCAGATTTAGCCATTTTATCAAAGTGTTGATTTTTTTTATTTTGTGCACTGAGATGTATTTGGATTGTGAATGCTGTAATTTTAGTTTTTGTGAATGTGCACGATGATTAAGTGTTAATCACGATTAAATGTTCATTGATTGAATCATAAAATGCCTTATCCAATATTAAGTATTTGGATGCCTTACGATGGATGACACTCTTCCTGCCTCGATCGATGAAGTGTGGGCTTACCAAAGCGAGCGGATAATTGTGATATCTTACTGTTGACCTCGGGTCCAACTTAACTAGGTGACCTCAAAGGTTGAGCGCCTAGAGGCATAAGATTGTCATGCACCATATGATGGATGCGAATAAAGAGTTATTCACCAACCATACAAGAGTTGCATAATGATGAAATTGGCAAGTGTTGTCTACCTAGCTAACCGCATTATGAGAGGAATGCCAAAGCGAACTCACTGTGTTGGTGAAATACGGATCTTGTCCACTAAGAGAGTAACTTGCATAATTTCTTCGAATTGATATTAAGGGTTATCAATTTGAATAAAATAGTGGGAGCTCTTTAATAAAAGTCCTTATTAACTAAAATGTATTTTGAAATATAACACTAAAATTTATTTTGCATAATTATTGTAGAATTTCCATGACAAGTGGATCTCACTCCACCTTGTCCCAAAGGGCCATCCTTGAGAAGGATAAGCTCAACGGGACTAACTTCCTAGAATGGTACAGAAACCTGAGAATTATTCTCAGGCAAGAGCGCAAGCTCTATGTCTTGGAAGGGAAAGCCCCTACAGAGCCGACTGCAAAGTCTCCTCGAGCAGATAGAGATGCTTACAAGAAGTATCAAGATGATACCATGGATGTCGAATTCCTCATGCTTGCTACCATGTCCTCTGAGCTTCAGAAGCAACATGAGAGCATGTGTGGTTATGAGATAATCGAGCACCTCAAGAAAATGTTCGAGGGGCAAGCTCGACAAGAGAGGTTTGACATATCCAAGGCATTATTTCAGTGCAAAAGGGGAGCTCGAGACTCAGTAGGGACTCACGTACTCAAGATGATTTGGTATATAGAGAACCTTGAAAGACTGAGTTTTCCCTTGGGCCAAGAGTTGGCCACTGATCTGATCCTGCAATCATTGCCAGACAATTGTGAGAAGTTTGTCTTGAACTATAACATGAATGAAATAGACGAGACACTGCCCGAGTTCCTAGGCATGTTGAGTACTGCTAAGAACAATATGAAGAAGGCCAAGCCTGCTAGCCCCATACTGATGGTGCATAAAGGCAAGGGCAAGGCCAAGGGATCGAAGAAGACAAATATAAGATCTAAGTCTTATCTTGATCCCAAATCTTCTGCACTGAAAAGGAAAGGTCTGGCGAAGGAAGGAAAGTGCCACCACTGCTGTAAGGTAGGGCATTGGAGGAGGAACTGTCCCCTCTATATTGAGGGTCTAAAAAAGTAGAAAGGAAGTATGACTTCCACTTCAGGTATTTATGTTATAGAAATAAATCTTTCTGCTCCTTCATCTTGGGTATTGGATACCGGATGCGGTTCTCACATTTGTACGAATGTGCAGGAACTGAGAAGGAGAAGAATGCTGGGTAAAGGGAAGGTAGACCTGCGCGTAGGAAATAGAGAAAGAGTTGCTGCCATTGTCGTTGGCATCTATCATCTTTCCTTGCCCACTGGGCTTGTAATAGAATTAGATAACTGTTATTTTGTTTCAGCCATAACTAGAAACATCACATCCATTTCATGTTGACATGAAAGGTTTTTCATTTATAATTAAGAACAATTGTTGGTCGATTTTTATGAATGATGTTTGTTATGGTGTAGCCCAATTGTTTAATGGTTTATATGTTTTGAACTTAGACCATCCGATCTATAATGTAGATAATACTAAATGACTAAAAACAAATGACTCGAATCCTACATATCTCTGACATTGTCGTTTAGGCCATATAAATGAGAAACGCATATTCAAGCTCCATAAAGATGGACTATTGGACTCATTTGATTATGAATCATTTGAGAGACGCGAGTCATATTTATTAGGCAAGATGACGAAAGCCCCTTTCACTAGTTGTAGTGAGAGGGCTGATGATCTCTTGGGTATAATACATAGTGATGTATGCAGACCCATGAGTTCTATGACTAGAGGTGGGTACTACTACTTCGTTATATTTACAGATGATTTCAGTAGATACAAATATATATATCTTATGAAGTGTAAATCTGAAACCATTGAAAAGTTCAAAGAGCTTAAGAATGAAGTAGAAAACCAACTAGGAAAAAAAGATTAAAGCACTCCAATCTGATCGAGTTGGCGAATACCTAAGTCATGAGTTTTATGATCATCTGAAAGAGTGTGGTATTGTATCACAACTCACTCCACCTAGAACACCACAAAATAATGGTGTTTCTGAGAGGAGGAATCATAATTTGTTAGACATGGTGCGATCGATGATGAGTCTTGCAGATCAGCCCGTTTCCTTTGGGATTTGCTCTAGAGATTGCTTCTTTCACTTTAAATTGTGCTCAAATGAAAACGGTTCTAATGACACCATATGAGATATGGACTGGGAAGCGTCCTAGCATGTATTTTATTAAGATTTGGGGCTGTGAGGCATACGTGCGACGTCAAATTCCTGACAAGTTGGAACCCAAATCGAATAAGTGTTATCTAGTGGGGTATCCTAGGGATACCAAAGGGTACTACTTCTACCTGCCGTCTGAGGGCAAAGTGTTTGTCGCAAGGACTGGTGTTTTTTTGGAGAAAGAGTTCTTATCCAGAAAGACTGCAAAGGTAGAACTTGAAGAAGTTCAAGAACCACAAACTGAGAACGAACCAAAATTGGAACCTGAGCAAGGAATACAAGAAGTTGTAGCTAGAGAGCATGCTCAAGAAACACAAGTTCTACGTGTTGGAGCTTGTGTTCCACATCTCTTAGTTTGAGAATAGCAAATCACACTATGCATTTGATTTTTCTTGTGTTTATAGTGTGTAGGTACTATAGTTTAATAACCCTATGAACAGGATACTGAGTGATGAATATTCCCCGCGTTAGCAGTTAACGCCTGACATTAACATTCGTCAAATAGGGATGACTTCTCAATGGATCTTGACGTCGAGATGACAGATAGTTGGTTATTAAGTGACAACGCCAGCGTTGACACTTAACGCGCGCGTTGAGTCCACAAACTGCCATGTTATCGATGGTTGCACGATGTCAGTGGTTTCTATACATGAACACTAACGCTGGCGTTAACTCTTAATGTCGCGCGTTAGCTTTTGTGCCTATTTAAAGAGTTTATTTCATTTGATCAAGATTGATGCATTCCAAGACTTCATTCTATACTTCAGAGAGAGCATTTCATCCCGAATTTAGAGAGCACTCCCAGTACCACCATTGAAGGACACGAGTGAGAAGGAGATTTCCAACTGCAAATTTGAAGAAGGATGCTCGCTTCAACTCCGACATGTTCATTGCGTATATTCAACATCTCCTTCTGCGCTCTTCAATCTAGGGAGTCTTTTGTTCTGATTTTTACTTTATCTTTTCAATTTTTTCTTGTAACGGTAGTGAAATCGCCGCCTTGCGTGTGGCGACTAGGCTGGGTTCAGTTTAGGGGGAAATTCGCCGCCTTGTGCATGACGACTAGGTCTAGGGTAGATCTAGGGGTGGCTAGAGGCCTTATCTGGAGATAGATAGGCTATAGCCAACTAGTCCTTGGGAGAAGGACCGGTGAAGGAACAAAAAATGTTTTTATCTTGTCGCCTTAATTTCAAGCATTATTGAAATTATATGTTTGTAATCATTTTCTTGAAATATATAATATTCATTTTATTATCTCTGATTGTCTGAAAGTATATTTCATTTTAGATTGCGCAAGTAAAATCACTGTGGATATTTCTGTAAAAATATTTTTCTGGAGAGATAACGTCCGACGTTAACTATCTAGCGCCAGGCGTTTGCTACAGAGCCAAAAAGTTTTCCTATTATTTAAAATCTGTCAGTTTATCTCAAAAATAGTAAACCCCTTATTCACCCCCCTCTAAGGGCGCCATTAGATCCAGCACTTGGTATCAGAGTGAGGTTATTCCAAAACGGTTTCACAACCGGGAATAATGGCGCATAATTATCATGCTTTCGCTGAGGGTCAAGGGATTAGTAGACCTCTACTATTTACCAGTACTGATTATAATTATTGGAAAACTAGAATGCGTTGTTTTCTAAATGCTTTAGAAAATGATGTGTGGGGTATGGTGGAACAATGCAACCCTCCACCAACAATTGTTGTTGGAGAAGTCACTATGGAAAAACCAAGAGACAAATGGTATGATAATGACAAGTTAGGATGCAAGAACAATGCTAAAGCTATGAACGCTTTATTTTGTGCTTTAGATAAAACGGAATTTAATTGAACTTGTGCTTGCGAAACTGCATATGATATATGGAAATTATTAGAAATCACTCATGAAGGCACTTCGCAGGTCAAGGATTCAAAGCTTTTCCAACTTGAATCTGAATACGAGAAATTCCAGATGGAGGCAGGTGAAGACATTGATTCGATGTACACAAGATTTACCAAGATCGTCAACGACTCAAAAGTTCTTGGAAAAGTGTTCTCCAACGACGACTTAGTGATAGAAATCCTAAGATCTCTCCCTACAAAGTTCAATCCAAAGGTGACGACTATCTTAGAGTCACACGATCTAAAGAAGCTCCAAATTAAGAGCCTCATTGGGAACCTCAAGACCCACGAGGTTGAACTAAAGATTCAACAACAAGAGTACAACATAGAGCCAAAGAAGAAGGCCGTAACATTGAAGTCGAAGAAGGAGGTTGACAGAATGATGATGAAGAGGACGAGGAGAGCCTTTTTGTGAAGAACTTCAAAAGGTTCATGAAGAATCCAGAAAGGAGAAACACCCTCCGGAAATATTTCATCAAGAAGGGATCTTCATCGAAGAAAGGAAGAGGTAGCGACGAGGACGATGATGAGCGACCACCACCAGAGTGCTATCATTGTAGAAAGACTGGACACATCCGGAGCCAGTGCCCGAAATATCTGGAAGAATGTAATGAAAAGCGTCACATGGGAAAAGAGAAGAAGAAGGTCCCAAAAGAGGCTACATGGGATGACTCCTCCTCTGAGGATTCAAGCGGCTCATCCACTAGCGATGAAGAAAAGGTAAATATGTGCATTATGGGAAAAAGTAACAAGACATCCGAGGATGAAAGCAGTGTCCAAAGCGACGCTGAGGTAACTCTCCCTACTTCTTATGATGATTTATATATTGAGTATTTACAAACATGCAATTTTTTTGATAAAAGTTTAAAAGATATTGATCTTCTAAATTCTGAAAATAAACTTTTGTTAAAAGAAAACAAAAATTTATCTAAACAAATAGGGAAAGAAAAGGTATCTTGCCAAGAGTGCAATCACTCCTTGGCAAGAGTGAAAGAACTTGAAGAAGCTCTTTTTAAGTCTCACTCCAATATTGAAATTCTTACTAAGGAGAAGGGGGATTTAGAAAGAACTTTAAAAACCTTTGTTTCTCAAATAAAAGAAGGAAAGAAGAGTTTTGCGAATCGGTGTGTTATGTTGGTAACCGAAAACACTGCTCTCAAAGCTCATATTCATGATTTAAATGTGGATATTAAGAAGTTTGGAGTTGGGCAAAGATCTATGGACATGATCTTGGCCAACCAATGCCATGTAAGTGCCAAATATGGCCTTGGATATGTTACTGGAATCTATCGCCAGGCGTTAAATCTTAACGCCAGCGTTAACAATAATTCCAAAAACATTAATTCTGTTAATAATAAATTCAAAAATTCAAATATTACCTCATTTCCAGCAAGAGTTTATCCAAAACTCCAAAAAGGGTCTCATCCCCTTTTATATTGTATGCCAAATGTCATTTATTTGGACACACCTCAAACTCTTGTAGAAAAAAGGGTCGTAGTGCTATAAAGAAAATATGGGTGCCTAAGGTTTCCACCTATTCTATGAGAGGAACCTCTTGGGTATCCGAATCTTTACTCTCATCTTCTTTTTGGTATGTTGTCAGGCTAAGGAAAAAAAGGACGTGTGGTATTTGGACTCGGGATGCTCCAAACACACGACGGGAAACAAAGCAAAGTTCCTTAGCCTTGAGAGGAAGAAATGAGGGATGGTGACATTTGGTGATAACGGAAAAGGAAGGATCATGGGCATCAGCACAGTGGGTAACAATTCTTTCTCAATTTCAAATGTTTTACTTGTATATGGTTTAAAACATAATTTAATTTCAATTAGTCAATTATGTGATAAGGGTTTAAATGTATTATTTGAATCATCTACAAATCTTTGCAAAATTATAAATTCTAAAACAAATGATGTCGTACTCACCGCACCTAGGATGCATAATGTTTATATGATTGCCTTTAATGATCTTTCAAATTCTTCTTTAAAATGCTTTATTTCTAAAAATGAAGAATTAGAACTTTGGCATAGGCGCCTTGGTCACTCTAGCACCAAGCTTATTTTGAAATTATCAAAAGATAAATTAATTAAAGGTTTACTTATGCTTAATGGTAATTTGTCTTCTCTTTGTACGCCTTGCCAAAAAGGAAAGTTTTCAAAAAATTCATTTAAAAGCAAAAATGTAATTTCTACTTCTAGACCATTTCAATTAATTCATATGGATTTATTTGGACCAGTTAGCACTTCTAATCTAGGAGGTAGAAAATATACTTTTGTAATAATTGATGATTATTCTAGATTTTGTGGGACTTTATTTATACTTCCAAATCCGATGTATTTATTGAATTTACTAAACTATGCATTCATATTCAAAACGAACTTGATTTAAAAATTAAATGCATACGTTCGGATCATGGAGGAGAATTTGAAAATGATAAATTTTCTTCTTTTTGTGATGATTTTGGAATTAAACATGATTTTTCCGCTCCTCGCACCCCACAACAAAATGGTGTAGTGGAGAGGAAAAATATTACACTTCAAGAGCTAGCACGCACTATGCTTTGTGAATATGGGTTGCCTAAATCATTTTGGGCCGAAGCAGTTAATACTTCATGTTATATTATTAATCGTGTCATGCTTCGTCCAATTTTAAAATCAACACCTTATGAGCTTTATTTTAAAAAAAACCCAATGTATCTTATTTTCATGTGTTTGGTTGTAAGTGTTTCATTTTAAACACTAGAGATGCACTAGGAAAATTTGTTAAAAAATGTGATGAGGGAATTTTCATTGGTTACTCTTCAACTAATAAGGCTTATAAAATATATAATAAAAGAACTAAAATAGTTGAAGAGTCTATACATGTAAGATTTAATGAGTTTGTTCCTTGTGTAGAGTCTAATCATACAGGAAACGAAGACGAACCGCTTTCCTCTTTGGAGCATGAGGATGATGAATCACTTGGAGAAAAAGAAGAAGAAAAAGAGAAGAAAGTGGATGAGATAGAAAAAAATGTTCCTCTAAGTGTGTTGCAGTTTACTAAAGATCATCCAATGGAGTTTATGATAGGAGAACCGTCAAAAGGGGTAAGTACTCGTTCTTCTTTACATGAGTCTTTTTCCAATCTTTATTTTGTTTCCGAAATAGAACCAAAAAATGTTTCAACCGCTTTAAATGATGAATTTTGGTTTTTACTATGAATGATGAATTAAATCAATTTGAACGTAATAAGGTTTGGAATTTAGTAGAGAGGAGATCTAATCATCCGGTTATAGGATTCAAATGGATTTTGAAAAATAAGCTAGATGGTGACTTCAGGATAACAAGGAATAAAACTAGACAAGTTGCATAAGGATAATCACAAATCGAAGGGGTAGATTTTGATGAAACTTTTGCACCTGTTGCTCACCTTGAATCAATTAGAATATTTCTTGCCTTTGCGAGTTTTAAAAAATTTAAATTATTTCAAATGGATGTTAAAAGTGCATTTTTGAACGAGATTATAAAAGAAGTTTATGTAGAACAACCCCCCCGGTTTTGTGAGTGAAAAATTTCCTAATCATGTGTATAAGTTAGAAAAAGTGCTTTATGGATTAAAGCAAGCGCCACATGCTTGGTATGATAGATTAACATTATTTTTAATAAAGCACGGTTATAAAATGGGTAGTGCGGATAATACACTCTTCATTAAGCATGCAAATAATGATTTGATTATATTGCAAATTTATGTGGATGATATTAGTTTTGGAGCTACTAATGAAGAGTTATGTAATGAAGTAGTTTTAGTGATGAAAAATGAATTTGAAATGAGCTTGGTAGGAGAACTCACTTATTTTCTAGGATTTCAAATCTCACAAAAACAAGATGGTATATTTATTTGTCAAACTAAATATGTTTAAGATATTCTAAAAAGATTTGGATTTGAAAACCTAAAGCAAGCTAACACACCAATGAGTGCATCACTAAAGCTAGGAAAAGATGAAGCCGATATTTCTATTGATCAAACATTATATAGATGAATGATAGGCTCTTTGCTATATTTAAGTGCATCTAAACCCAATATTATGTTTTCTGTTTGCTTATGTGCTAAATTTCAATCTAACCCAAAAGAATCACATTTAAAAGCGGTTAAACGTATTTTTAGATATCTAATCGGAACATCTAGATTAGGCTTATGGTATCCTCATAATGATTGTTTAATTTTACACGGTTTTTCTGATTTGGACTATGCGGGATGTTCATTAGATCGTAAGAGCACTAGTTCCACGTGTCATTTTATAGGCCCTTCACTCATATCATGGTCGAGTAGGAAATAGAATTATGTTGCCCTCTCCACCACTGTGGCTGAATATATCGCACTAGGTAGCTGTTATGCACAAGCCTTATGGATGACCCAAACTTTAGAAGACTTTGTTGTTTATCTAAATAACATAGAATTATAATGTGATAACAAGAGCACTATCGATCTTACAAACAATCCCGCATATCATTCTAGATCTAAATATATAGATGTACGACATCATTTTATTAGGGACAATATCAAGAAGGAACATGTTCATTTGATCGTAAGAGCACTAGTGACACGTGTCATTTTATAGGCCCCTCACTCATATCATGGTCGAGTAGGAAACAAAATTCTGTTGCCCTCTCCACAACCGAGGCCAAATATATCGCACTAGGTAGTTGTTGTGCACAAGCTTTGTGGATGACCTAAACGTTAGAGGACTTTGGTGTTTATCTAAATAACATAGAATTAAAGTGTGATAACAAGAGCACTATAGATCTCACAAACAATTCAGTACATTATTCTAGATCTAAACATATAAATGTCCGACATCATTTTATTAGAGATCATATTAAGAAGGAACATGTTAAAATTTGCTTTATAGGGACTGAATCACAACTTGACGACATTTTTATCAAACCTCTACCTGATGCACGTTTTCATATGCTTAGGTTCGAATTAGGTGTCTTAGAAATGTCACATTAACCCTTATAAAAAGCTATCAAAATTATCTTTTATACTTTGTTATATTTGTTTGCATTTTTTTTTTAAAAATCAATAAAAATATAAAAAACAAACAAACAAAAACATACTAAAAGAGCCTTCAAATCAACTCCATAATGTCTGCAATTTCAACTGTAAGTAGGTCTCTTTATAATACAAATGAATCATGAAAAAGATTTTTTAAAAAGTTAAAATTTAGTAACCTGTCTCGGCTTTAAGAAGCTAACGCCTGGCGTTAGCCTCTATGCTCCAAATTTTTTTTTGCTTTATTGAAAAATTATGGGTATTATTTTATTGCAGTATTTTGTTTTACTAAAAAAAAACAATTTTCATTTTTTGTTGATACTTACTTTAAAAAATTAAAAACAAAAATATTAATATATGCTTATTTCAAGAATGATTATATATATTGCTTAAAGATTATTTACAATGTTTAATTTAAATCTTCAAGATTCTTAAAAACATTGTTTAAGTTTTATCATGCCTTAAATAATATCTTCAAATGTGCAAAGAATTTGGTTGTAGATTACATGTGTAGAAATGTTTTTACATGCCTTTAAGAATGAGTAAAGTTTTTATCTTTGATAATGATTTTCTCACTTACACCTTTTTTGTTAATCTACATGTGTTTTAAATCTTATTGCATGATTGTGTAGTATAAGAACTTATTTTGAATCTCATAAATAGTTTACCTACACTACATTGAATTCTCTCTTGAATTCTTTATTCTTCATGCACTTGTGATTAGAGAAATGTGGTATTTAGAATATAAATTTATATGTTTGCAAAAACAAGTGAATTTGGAGTCCTTGGTCACAAAAATCAAAATCAAGTAAAAAAACTATATGACAAGGAAAACTCCGTCAAAAATTGTAAAGTGTCTTGTGCAAACAAAATTTTGACCACTTCTCTTAAAAATGAAAATATTTATGTGCATTGAAATTTGTGGAAGGATATTTATGTTCAATTCAAGTTATGTTCTTAAAATTACATACTATCTTGTGGTTTTATTTATACACTTGTATACTTTGACGAAACACCTTTATTGAACACATCACTATCATTTATAATACTTCCACTCATGAGAATTGGACTTAAAGCTTATCTATACTATTCTCTACAATCATGAGTAAATGCACTAGATAACAACGCATGATCTGTACAATGTTTATGCATACTTGAAATGCAAATTTATTTACATTGTAAAAATATCTTTACTTGATATTTTTATAATATTGCTTGCTACTTTTTGTTACAAATTACAAATGAATTTAGAACTTTTGTTTCTAAATTTCAAAACATCTACTTATTTGATTTAAAACGCTTATTATATTTTGTACTTACAATTTCTAAAAGATGTTACAAATTGTTTTCGCTGTGTTCACTATTTATAATAAAGTTGTTATTATCTCTACTTAATGCATCTTGTTTCATTTTACTATTACTCTATCCCACCTCCTTTTGATTATAACAAAAGGGAGAGAATAAATTGAAGAAATAAGGAAATCTATTATTTAGAGGGAGTACATTAGAAAATGCATTCATGTAGGGGGAGTATATACATAGGGGGAGTATGCATGATTAACACGCTTAACATATACTATAAACACTACTCTAATTATGCTTTATTTCTTATTAGTGGATTTGTTATTATCAAAAGGGGGAGATTGTTGGAGCTTGTGTTCCGCATCTCTTAGTTTGAGAATAACAAATCACACTATGTATTTGATCTTGCTTGTGTTTATAGTGTGCAGGTACTATAGTTAAATATCCCTATGAATAGGATTCTGATTGATGAAGTTTCTCTGAAAAGTGAGCTAACGCCCCGCGTTAGCAGTTAACGCCTGACATTAACATTCGTCGAATAGGGTTGACTTCTCAACGGATCTTGACGTTGATATGACATATAGTTGGTTACTAAGTGACAACGCCGGTGTTATCACTTAACGCATGCGTTGAGTCCACAAACTGCCACGTTTTCGACGATGCCAGCGATTTCTATACACGAACACTAACGTTGGCGTTAATTCTTAACATCGCGCGTTAGCTTCCGTGTCTATTTACAGAGTTGATTTCATTTGATCAAGATTGATGCATTCCAAGCCTTCATTCTATACTTCAAAGAGAGCATTTCATCCCGAATTTAGAGAGCACTCCCAACACCACCATTGAAGAACAAGAGTGAGAAGGAGATTTCCAACAAAAATTTGAAGAAGGACGCTCGCTTCAACTCCGACATGGTCATTGCGTATCTTCAACATCTCCTTTTGCGCTCTTCAATCTAGGGAGTCTTTTGTTTTGATTTTTTACTTTATCTTTTCAATTTTTTCTTGTAACGATAGTGAAAGCGCCGCCTTGCGTATGACGACTAGGACGAGTTCGTTTTAGGGGGAAATTCGCCGCCTTGTGCGTGACAACTAGGTCTAGGGTAGATCTAGTGGGTGGCTATAGACCTTATCTGGGGATAGATAGGCTATAGCCAACCGGTCCTCGGGAGAAGGACAGGTGAAGGAACAAAAAAAGTGATTTTTATCTTGTCGTCTTAATTTCAAGCATTATTGAAATTATATATTTGTAATCATTTTCTTGAAATATATAATATTCATTTTATTATCTCTGATTGTTTGAAAATGTATTTCATTTAAGATTGAGCAAGTAAAATCACTGTGTATATTTCTGTAAAAATATTTTCTGGAGAGATAACGCCCGACTTTAACTATCTAACGCCAGGCGTTAGCGACAGAGCCACCTAGCACTCTTTCCCCCCAGTGCCTCACAAGGCCCCACTGGAACCCTCTCCGATTAAGGATAAGACATGACTAGAGATAAAGGTTATCTAATGTCTACAACCCTACACCCCCGCTATGGTGAGATATGAAGTCATGGATAATAATTATTGGAAGCGTTTAAGCATTTTAACTCAAATTATAATTTCATAGCCAATAGGTTTTAATATTTGAATTTTTCTAAAGAAAAGTTCACATAGCTAATCCATTAATAAATCAGAATTTTAGTATTACAATATTTTCATAGAAATAAATCAGAGTTTTTAGCAAAAAAATATTCATGTTTAGAGTAACCAATATAAAGTTTACCATGCAAGTCTACCACTTGTTGAAAGAAAGGAATTTTAAGATTCAAGTGATGATGCACACAAAATAAAAGACTTTAAGTAAGCATGAAAGCGCAAGGTAAAACAATTATATGGTTATGATGCGGAAGACTTATAGAAATACAAGAAACATCTTATTGTAATCAATGATGATCCATAAAAAGATATATGAGTTAAATTTCAAAAAGAAGATGTTTTTGTAAATCATTTTTCAATTAAAATCTTTAAGTTTGACAATAAAGTAACCAAGCATGAAATAATATTATCAAAAGGAGATTACTACAATGTTACTTTAATTCATAATTTCAAAACATACCAAACATTGTAGAAAGCATGCTAGGTTATCTAGTGTATTTCATAAATAAAGAGTAGTATAGAATTTGCATTAGGATCCAATACTCATGAGAAGAAGTGTTATGGAAGATAATGTTGTGCACATAAGTGTATTTTTGAGTAGAGTAGACAAATGTTTTAATCAAAAATACAAGAAATATGTAAAGTAAGAGCACAATAAAACACAAATAATTTCACTTCCACACACTTTAATGCACAAACAAAAAATGTACAACTACCAAGGTGCTTTGCACACACAATGCTCATTAAGACTTATCAGGGTGTAAAGTAGTGCTTGGGGGATCACATATTTTATTTTTAATGTTGAGACTCGTGATCCGGTGTACTTTAAGAGTAAGTGGTTTTTATTTTGAAAGAAGGATATGGTTTGCACAAGATACTTTACTATTCTTTCCAAGGTGCTCAACCTCACAACGCTTATTAAGAATTATCGGGAGGTTCAAGTAGTGCTTGGTGGAGTTTTCTTTGTCGCTTTATTTTATGATTTTTGTTTTGTACAAAGTTCTCCGAATACGCTTGTTTTTCCAACCAATAGAATTTATGAAAACATAACCACTTTTCTTAACTTTTAAAAGTGCAAATAAAAGTAGTGTAGGTAAGATACTTGTGCAATTTTAATTCATTGTACTAATACAAAACATACACAAACATTCTTAGATTAAACACATATGTAGACAATGCCAAAATAAGTGAGTGAATAAAGATCATTATCAAACATAAAACATTTACTCATACTTAGAGGCATGCTAAGCGTAGTTCTACACAACTTTTACAATATAATTGATGTACATATTAATAGATATATCAAAACATGATGAAAACAATGTTCAAAGTAGTTTGAAAAGATAAATTGCAACATCATAGAAGTTCTAAATAATAGATTAAATCATGCTTGATTTTCTATGAAGTCCATACAGTATTTTTGATATTTTTGCGAAATAATTTTAATTTAAAGTTTGAACTCTTATAATTTGATCTTGGACTTCCTGAGGTCTACCTGTGAGAGGTTCGCCCAGTACTAGGTGATATGATGGGATGATAGCCCAAATCACCCTTTCGCAAGATACATGTAAATAGAAAAGTTAAGTCCAAAATAATAATTTTTTATACTTGTTTTTTTTTTTATATTTTTGTAATTGATTTTTGCTTTTAGAAATAGAATTTAAGCAAATGACAAAAAACCAAAAAAGGCAAAACATATTTTTTGTAATTTGGCTTTTGTATTTTTGTATTTGACTTTTAAAAAATGTAATAAAAGCAGAAGTGCAGAAATGAATAGTACACATAGATTAATATATTTTTAGGGATTTTTCAAAATTTTAAAATACAGAAAAACACATAAGTGCACTAGCGCCGGCGTTAGCGCTAGCGCGGGAAACAGTACACGATTTTTGATGATTTTGAAATTTTTAATTATTGATCTTGATTAAGTGTCCTAATAGTAGTTTCATGCTGAAATTTCAGATTTTTAGGAGATGTCTAGATAGTGCAAATTTCATGAAACATTAGCGATTTTGTATATGACATTACCAAATAAACTTTGCAAGTGATATATTTTATTATATCTCCATTTTAATATTTTTAAGGCATATATTTACCAAACTAATGTAGTTTGGAAATGATAGGAAATGTAAGCACGAGAAGACATGAATGAACAAATCTAATATGCATGATTTTAGTGATTAAAAATAATGTTTATGCATGAGAATATCATGGATAAGCCCTAAATGAGAATACCCAGCCTGTATATCTTGGTAAACAAATAAAGGTTAATATAGAAACAAATATTCTTTAGGCGACAATGTTAGTATGATAAGTTTGAGATTAATGTTATACCAAGGTTTGATAGTGTTTCAACTTATAGACCTAGAATGGAGTGACGATTCTATTTGATTTGATATCAAGTTGATTCAAAGGTCTAAACTAGAAATAAATCACAATATACCCCAACCATTATAATATCAATTGTCATCAGTTAATATATCAATTATAATTCACATAAATGTGATAGAAATAATTATTTTTAGAAGACTTTTGATATGACTTATGATGTTAGAGAATTTTAGCAAAGGACATCAATAGATCATAGTGGTGCTTGTGAATTCAATATTCATTATGAGGGTAAATTCTTTCAATACATTTCAGTGATTTTCTTTTTAACTAATTAAGAATTTTGAATATATATATATATGTGATTTTTGATAGGTGAACAATAGTGATGGTTTAGATCATGTTTGACATTAAGGAGTGAACACAATATAAATTTTTGTTGTGAACAAAGATAACCATATTGAAAGTTGAGCTTTCATTTAGATCTTGAACTTTCTTGTTGATTATGTTATTTCTCTAAACCACTTGTTGGTGAAGGCTAAAAAGCTTAATAGCCTAATAACTTGATTTTTTTTAAAATATCTTATAGCAAATTTAGAATTTAATTTATATGAATAATAAAAGATATTTAAAGATAAAGAATATGAGAGAGATAAATAGGTCATCAAAATTAGATATGACTTTTGAATTTGATCAATTTGATTTTATAAACATATCAAGCTTTTAAGAGATAGGATCATATTTTCAATACTATATAGGATGACCATGACATGATAGTTCAAAAAGAAAACAACAAGAAAAAAAAAAGAACATTAAAGCACATCATGAAGTAGAAATTTGTATATCTTATTTTGAAAAGTTTCTACTTCATGCATTTGATGATACCTAATGAATAAGAGTTTTAGGTATCCAAAGGGGACCATGTGGGATGGTTCCTTTGGGTACCCAAATATAGCAAGATGGCTTTTGGGGAGACAAGGATGGATGGACCCTTTCTTTTGACATTAGTGCGTCATTCTTAAGTATGGGTCTCCATTCATACCTTGGACAAATACTATTTTTATTTTTAAATTTCCATAGTCATTTTCTTATATGTTTGGATAAAAATGACTTTTAAATTTATTATTTAAAGGAAATTTGTTTGCGTTTAATTTTAAGTTGGGAGAAGATTGATATTGTAAGTGATAATGATGATAGTGTTTTGGAATTTCATTTACAATCTTTTGATGTTTTTTATTTCCATAGTTTAGCTTATTCACGTTTTGAGAAATCATATTCAACTTGCTTTTGGATTTTGCATTATATTGAGAATGTATGTTTTGAGAATTTTTCTCTATGATTTCCTTAAGCAAGTTGATTTTAGTTTTTAATTCATTATTTTTATTCTTTAAATTATGTCTAGCTTTATTATAAGCGATTGTGCTATTTTTAAGAGTGGAGACAATTGAATCAATATGATCTTGATAGTTGTTTCTATATTCATCAAATGTTTCATCCATCTCTTTAATTCCATTTTATATTCTTTACACTTAGCACAATCATTTTCCAAAGATGAATTTTCTAAACATACTTTTTTATTTTGTTCTTTTATAAAAAGAAGTTCCTTTTCAAGTTCCTTGCATTTTTCTTTCAAATCATTAAATTCTATACAAGGTGTAATGTTTTCAACTAAAGAGCCTTGGGTAGAACTAGATAAATTAGAATTTGATTCTTTATTAATTTTTGCCTTTAAAATTTTATTTTCTAGGCGCAAATGTTTATTAGCACTCTTTAATTTCTTAATTTTACGCTTTGTAGTTTGAAGCAATTGTAATGTAGAAATATTAGTACAAAAGATGGGATTTGATTTCCTTACATTGCTTTCGGGAGAGGCATGATTTGAACATATAGTTTCTTTTACATCTTTTTGGCACTCCTCTTCCGAAGACAGTACTTCTTCTTCTTTTCCATTTAATGTGTGCTCCATTGATCCGTCATGAGAGGAGCATTCTTGAAGACTTGTGCAAGCTTGCATATTCTCCGGTTCTTGTGATTGTTCCATATCTGTAGAAGGAGAATCATACATTTCTTCAAGAAATTTCCATACTTTGTATGCACTAGAAAAGCAGTATATTAATTTTGAAATGTCGTGAGATAAAGCACAGAAAATACTATTTAAAGCTTTTGCATTTAGGGACGTTCCTTTTTATTTGTTTCATCCGCTGGTCTTATTATTGCTATATTCCATGCTTCGATATCTAAATTTTTAATAAACTTTTCCATTAAAAATTTCCACCCTTTATAATTTTTTCCTTCAAATAAAGGTGGTTTAAGAGATTTTTCTTCTTCATAAAAATTTACCCCACTAATAGAAGCGAGATCATAAGACGCCGTTATTCCCAGTTGTTAAGCCGATTGGAATAAAACCGCTCTGATACCACTTGTTGGATCGGTAGGCGCCCTTAGATGGGGGGTGAATAAGGGTTTTAAAACCTTATATTATATTTTGAAATACTTGCTTATGATAAGAGATCAAAATAATGATTTTGTTTAAAGATCTAAATTTTTTTATAATAAAGGAGAGGATAATAAACAATTTAGAGAAATGAAGAACAAATCAATTTTATTACACAAAGAGAGACATGATTATTATTAATAAAATTGATTACAAGATTTTGATTTCAATGACACTAGAAATCAAAGCGAAATATGAAAGACTCTTTTTGTTTTCTATACCGACTCGTATCCCCACGAACCGGTTGGCTTTAGCCGATCCTTCCCTGGATACGGCCTCAAGCTGCTCTAGCCAACCCTTCCCCGAATATGGCCTCGATCACCACCTAGACCTACACCCAAGACCTAGTCGCCAACACGAGGCGAATTTCAGCCCTAAGTCCTACCTAGACCTAGTCGCCAACACGAGGCGAGTTTACTACACGATTATAAGAAAAGATGTGAAATAAAAAGACAATAATATAAAAACTCCCTCTATGTGGATCTCTTGGAGAAGTAGACGAAGACTCGTAGAGTATGATCGTAGTCGATGCGGTCTTTCGTCATGATGATGACATGTGTTGAAATCTTCTCCACGGATCTCCTTAAGCCTTCATGGATTTGTGGGAGTATCTCTCTGAACCTTCCTCTCTATGCTGTGGCACGAAGCTCTGGAATTCTGGATCTCAAGAGGATGAGGAAGACGGAGCCAAGGGGTCCTTTTTATAGTCTCAGCGCTAGCGCCTGCGCTAGTGCTACCACCGACGCTATCCCATATTAGGACATATTCTGCACGGCAGAATCTTCAATCGGAGGAAACTTTTCTCTCTTGCCTACTGTGCTCCTCGCTATCGCCCGCGCTATAGGATACCGCCTGGCGCTATCTCCTTCTATAAGTACTCCCGACATTTGTGCTTAAGCAAACATTTCGTCGATCGGAATTTCGTCGAACGCAGCTAAGAGTTCGCCGGACGAATTTTCGTCGAACGCAGTTATGAGCATTTCGTCGAGCGCCGCTTACAGTTCGTCGAACGACAGCTAGCGCCTGCACTAGTACTACCGTCAGCGCTAGTGGGAGTTTTGGATTTGATGGCTCAACTTTGGGGGCAACCTTCTTATGTAACCCTTGAGTCATGTGGACTTTGTTATCCTGCACACTTAAACACACAAGATCAAATACACATAGGTTTTGTTATTCTCAAACCTAGGAGATGCGGAAGACCATGTTCCAACAGTTTACTCTACTCAAAATACACTTATGTGCACATTATTATCTTCCATAACACTTCTTCTCATGAGTATTGGATCCTAATGCTAAAATTCTATACTCTCTTTATATATATAAATGCACTAGATAACCTATGCAACGACCCAGTCCCGACTCAATCGGGACAACGTCCACTGAGAGCTCCAGCGGGACCAAGCTGGCATCGTTACCGGGCTGTAGCCCAAGCACCCCAACCCCTCTCCAGCCCACAGGCGGGTTGTTGGTGGCCACAGCCTCCCTTTGGTGAGAAGTGATCCATTTAAATGCCTCTACAGGGCCTTCCCAGGAGGTCACCCATCCCAGTACTACTCCAGCCCGAGCACGCTTAACAATATAGTTCTTTCACTTCTCATCACCAATTGAGCTGGCTCAATTGGTGATGAGAAGTGAAAGAACTATATTGTTAAGCGTGCTCGGGCTGGAGTAGTACTGGGATGGGTGACCTCCTGGGAAGGCCCTGTAGAGGCGTTTAAATGGATCACTTCTCACCAAAGGGAGGCTGTGGCCACCAACAACCCGCCTGTGGGCTGGAGAGGGGTTGGGATGCTTGGGCTGCAGCCCGGTAACGATGTCAGCTGGGTCCCGTTGGAGCTTTCGGTGGACGTTATCCCGATTGAGTCGGGTCTGGGTCGTTACAATAAAAAGTGCACTTTTTTATGTAACGTCCCAAGGCCCTGAACTTACCATCGGGACAACGCCCACCGATAGCCTCGCCTAGCGACCATTACCGGGCTGCAGCCCAAGCACCCCAACCCCTCTCCAGCCCACTGGCGGGTTGTTGGTGGCCACAACCTCCCTTTGGTGAGAAGTGATCCAGTTAAGCGCCTCTACGGGGCCTTCCCAGGAGGTCACCCATCACAGTACTACTCTAGCCCGAGCATGCTTAACTATATAGTTCTTTCACTTCTCATCACCAATTCAGAGCTTCGTGCCACATCATAGAGAGGAAGGTTCAGAGAGATACTCCCACAAATCCATGAAGGCTTAAGGAGATATTGTGGAGAAGATTTCAACACGCGTCATCATCATGATGAAAGACCGCATCGACTACGATCATACTCTACGAGTCTTCATCTACTTCTCCAAGAGATCCACATAGAGGGAGTTTTTATATTATTGTCTTTTTATTTCACATCTTTTCTTGTAATCGTGTAGTAAACTCGCCTCGTATTGGCGACTAGGTATGGGTAGGACTTAGGGCTGAAATTTGCCTCGTGTTGGCGACTAGGTCTCGAGTGTAGGTCTAGGTGGTGCTCGAGGCCATATCTGGGGAAGGGTTGGCTAGAGCTGCTTGAGGCCATATCCGGGGAAGGATCGGCTAATGCCAACCGGTTCGTGGGGATACGAGTCGGTATAGAAAACAAAAAGAGTCTTTCATATTTCGCTTTGATTTCTAGCGTCATTGAAATCAAAATTTTGTAATCAATTTTATTAATAATAATCATGTCTCTCTTTGTGTAATAAAATTGATTTGTTCTTCATTTCTCTAAATTGTTTATTATCCTCTCCTTTATTATAAAACAATTTAGATCTTTAAACAAAATCACTATTTTGATCTCTTATCATAAGCAAGTATTTCAAAATATAATATAAGTTTTTAAAATGATTTAATCAAAAATAAAAGACATATGTAGAGTAAAGTGCACAATAAAACACAAATAATTTTACTTCCACACACTTCAATGCACAAAGAAAATGTACAACTACCAAGGTGCTTTGCACACACAATGCTCATTAAGACTTATCAGGGTGCAAAGTAGTGCTTGGGGGATCACACACTTTATTTTTCAATATATATATTTTTTGTGATCCGGTGTACTAAAGAATAAGTGGTGTAAAAATGAGGGTTCGCACAAGACACTTTACTAATTTTTCCAAGGTGCTCAACCTCACAACGCTTATTAAGACTTATCAGGAGGTTTAAGTAGTGCTTGGTGGAGTTATCTTTGTCAATTTATTTCATGATTTTTTTTGTACAAAGTTCTCCGATTACACTTGCTTTGCAAACTAATTGAATTATGAAAGTACAACCACTTTTCTTAATTTTTAAGAGTGCAAGTAAATGTAGTGTATATAAATTACTTGTGCAAATTTTAATTCATTGTACAATTACAATACACAAGCAAACATTCTTAGATTAAAAGCATATGTAAACTATGCCAAAATAAGTTAGTGAATGAGTATCATTATCAACCATAAAATATTTACTCATACTTAGAGGCATGCTAAGCTTTGTTCTACACAACTTTTACAATACAATTTTATGCACAAATGAGTAGATAAATCAAAGCATGATAAAAACAATGTTCAACGTAGTTTGAAGGAATGAATTGTAACATTCTAGAAGGTCTAAATGATGGGTTAAATCATGCTTGATTTTCAATGAAGTCCATACAGTATTTGTGATATTTTGAAGAATAATTTTGATTTAAAGTTTGAACTCATAAGATTGATCTTGGACTTCCCGAGGACCACCCTATGAGGGGTTCTCCCGGTACTAGGAGATGTGATGGGATGATAGCCTAAATCTCCCTTTTGCAAGATACATGTAAATAGAAAATGTAAGTTCAAGAAAATACTTGTTCATACTTATTTTTTTGTATTTGATTTTTGCATATAGAAATAGAAATCAAATAAATAACCAAAGTAAGAAAAATATTTTTTTGTAATTTGGCTTTTGCAATTTTGTATTTTAATTTTTCAAAAATTAATTATAGGCAGAAATGCAAAAATGAGTAGTACATATAAAATAATAAAATTTTAGTGTTTTTTCAAAAATTTAATATTACAGAAAATCGGATACTTGAGCTAGCGCCGGCGTTAGGTCCTAGCGCCTGCGTTAGCTCACATAGAGTGCTTATTTTAATCATATAGCCTAGATTTTCTTCGATCTCGCTTCCGATTTTGCTTAATTATGTTTGTGCAATGTAAGGCCTGTCTAATGAAGTGAAGAGACGAGAAGAAATCACAAAAAGTTGCGGAAGTTAAAATTTTAGAACATGGGTTTCATATTCATTAAAGCTCCATATTCAATTAACTTTAATTCTTAAGTTTTGCACAACCATGTAAGCTTAATATTATAGGATATGCAAACAAAGAAGATATGATTGAACAAAATAGATATGCATGATTTTATTGATAAGTATGAGATGATGTTTTTGCAAAGAGTAACATGGATATGCCCTAGATAATAACATATAAAACCTAATATAGATATTAATATTCTTTAGGTGACAATGTTAGTATGATAAATTTGAGATTAATGTTATGCCAAAGTTTGATAGTGTTTCAACTTATAGACCTAGAATGAAGTGAAGATTCTATTTGATTTGATCTTGTTGATATCAAGATGATTCTAAGGTCTAAACTTGACATAAATCACAATACATACATAATACACCAACCATGATATGTAATTATAATATCAATTGTCATCATATAATTCAAATAAAAACATATTGATAATTGAGCTTTCTTTTAGATCTTGATCTTTATTTTAGATCATGTTATTTCTCTAATTTGGTTTATGTGGGTATATAGCTTAATAGCCTAATCATGATTTAATTAACATATCTTATAGCAAATTTATAGTTCAATTTATATGAATACTATATGATATATATAGGCAATGAATATAAGAAGGAGAGATAGGTCATCCAAAAATTAAAAATATGATTATGAATTTTGATTAATTTGATTTATAAACACATTAAGTTTTAAGAGATAAAATCATATTTCCAATAACATATAAGATGACCATTACATGATAGCTTAAAAAATAAGAAAACAAAAAGAAAAATTAAGAGACATGAAAGCATATCATGAAGTAGAAAATTGTATATTTCATTTTGAAAATATTCTACTTCATGCATTTGGTGATACCTAATTAATAAGAGATTTAGGTATCCAAAGAGGACCAAATGTGGTGGTTCCTTTGGGTACCCAAATATATCGTGTATGCTTGTGGGTAGTTAGTGATGAATGGGTCCTTTCATGGGAAGTTATTGTTTCATATTTAATTTTGGGCCTCCATTCAAACTTTGGTTTATTGTTATTCATTTGCATCAAATTTCTATTGTAATTATTTTTATTTTGAAAATTATAATTAGAAGTATCGTTCATAGGAAATTTATGTAGTTTTATTTTTAAGTTGGGAGAAACATGATTTTGTAAATAATGGTGATTTTGATTTACAAATCCTTTGTGTTCCTTACTCCCATTATTAAACTTAGTTAAGATGTTTATATTCAACTTGTTTTTAGATATAGTTTGATATTGTGAATTTGTATTTAAAATTTTCATAAGCAAGTTGATTTTTGATTTTAATTCATCATTCTTGATCTTTAGATTATGTCAAGCTTTATTATAAGCAATTGTGCTATTCTTAAGAGTGGAAACAATAGAGTCAATATGATTTTGATAGTTATTTCTAAATTCTTCAAATGTTTCATCCATCTCTTTAATTTCAATTTTATAACTTGTACACATAGCACAATCATTTTTCAAAGTTGAATTTTCTAAAGACAATTTTTCATTGTGTTCTTTTATAATACGAAGTTCCTTTTCAAGTCCCTTGTATTTTTCTTTTAAATCATTAAATTCTAAACAAGGTGTAATAGTTTCATTCAAAGAGACATGGGTAAAACTAGATGAATTAGCATTTGATTCTACTTTAACTTTTGCTTTTAAACTTTTATTTTCAGCGCAATTTGCAATTTGCATTTTTCAATTTCTTAATTTTGCGCTTTGTAATTTGTAGCAATTGTAAAGTAGAGATAGATCTACAATCAATAAGGGAATTTGACTTACAGTGCTATCAGAAGAGGCAAGATTTGAACTAATAGTTCCTTTGACATCCTTTTGGCACTCCTTTTCCATTGAAGCCATATCATCATCCCTTTCGCTTGATGTGCCTTCCATGGATCCATCATGTGTGGAGCTTTCTTGATCATTTGAGCAATCTTGTATGTTCTCCACTTCTTGCGTTTGTTTTATACCTGTAGACGGAGAATCATAAGTTATCTCAAGAAAATTCCACATCTCGTATGCAGTAGGAAAAGTATAAATGAGTTTGGAAATATTTTGATCTAACGCACAAAATATACTATTCATAGATTTTGCATTTAAAACCATTTCATTTTTATTTAATACGCTAGGTGGCTTTTTAATAGTAATATTCCAAACTTTTTCATCTAAAGCTTTAAGAAAATTTTCCATTACTATTTTCCATCATTTATAATTTCTTCCTTCAAATAAAGGTGGTTTAAGAAATTTTTCTTCTTCATAAATGTTTACCCCACTAGTAGAAGCGAGATCATGAGACGCCATTATTCCTGGTTGTTAAGCCGATTGGAATAAGACCCCTCTGATACAACTTGTTGGATCGGTAGGCGCCCTTAGAGGGGGGGGGGGGGGTGTGAATAAGGGTTTTAAAAACTTATATTATATTTTGGAGTACTTGAAATAATAAGAGATCAAAATAGTGATTTTGAATAAAGATCTAAATTGTTTTATAATGAAAGGGAGGATAATAAACAATTTAGAGAAAATAAGATCAAATCAATTTTATTACACAAAGAGAGACATGATTATTATTAATAAAATTGTACAAAATTCGATTTCAATGATGCTAGAAATCAAGGCGAAATATGAAAGACTTCTTTTGTTTTCTATACCGACTCGTATCCCCACGAACCGGTTGGCTTTAGCCAATCCTACCTCGGATATGGCCTCAAGCCGCTCTAGCGAATCCTTCCTCGGATATGGCCTCGAGCACCACCTAGATCTACACCCTAGACTTAGTCGCCAACACGAGGCGAGTTCACTAAACGATTACAAGAAATGATGTGAAATAAAAAGACAATAATATAAAAACTCCCTCGATGTGGATTTCTTGGAGAAGTAGACGAAGACCCGCAGATATGATTATAGTCGATATGGTCTTTCGTCATGATGATGACGCGTGTTGAAATCTTCTCCACGGATCTCCTTAAGCCATCATGGATTTATAGGATTCTCTCTCTAAACCTTCCTCTATATGATGTGGCACGAAGCTCTGGAATTTTGGAGTAGGAGAGGATGAAGAAGACGGATCCAAGGGGTCCTTTTTATAGCCTCAGCGCTACCGCCTGCGCTAGCGCTACCACCGGCGCTAGCGCTACCGCTGGTGCTATCTCGGATTAGGCATTATTCTGCGCGGGGGAATCTTCAATCCAAGGAAACATTTCTCTCTTGCCTTCTGTGCTCCGCGCTACCACCTGCGCTATCCGCTACCGCCAAGCGCTAGCTCTTTCTATATGTGCTCCGGAATTGCGCTAATCATCGCTAGCGCCGGGCGCTAGGTGCTACCGCCGGGCGCTAGGTGCTACCGCCGGGCGCTAGGTGCTACCGCCGGGCGCTAGGTGCTACCACAGGCGCTAGTGGGCATGTTGAATTTGTTGGCTTAAATTTGGGGGCAACCTTCTTATGTAATCCTTGAGTCATATGGACCTTATTTCCTGCACACTTAAACACACAAGATCAAATACACATAGGATTTGTTATTCTCAAACCTAGGAGATGCGGAAGACCATGTTCCAACATACCTTGCCTGCTCGCTTTCCTGACCTCGTGCCTTTCTTGTTTGGGAGTTCGATACCCTTGAGCAGCTAACCAACAAGATCACAGAGTTGGAGCTGGAGAATGCCCATTTGAAGGCGCGGCTTGACTCGTCTGGCAGGCGAGATCAGGTGACTAGGCGAGGCGAGTCCTCCTCCACTGGCTCGAAGACCCTACATGTTACGCCTCGCAAGATGGAGAGGATTCGCAGGGAGTTGGTTACGGCGACGACGAAGTTCATGGTGGATTTTCTCCGCGAGGCGAATGCTCTCACCGAGACCTGGGCCACCGTCAGAGCCGACTCCATCATCCCTGACGTCTTCCTTCCCGCTTCAGACTCATCTTTGAGTGAGGAGGGTTACTCACCTTTCTGGGACAATGATGAGGAAGAGACTTCGCAGAAGCCTGGGGACTCTCCCCATGCCTGAAAGACTTCTCCTTTTTCCCCTTTTCTTTTTCCTGACAATTTTTGTAAGGGGCGAGTTCCCTTCCTCTGTATTGATCCATGAAAGGATATTTTTGGAATTTTTACCATCCTTCTATTTTCTTTTTCATGTATTCTCGCCTCGCTAGGCTTTAGGATGCGAAATGGATATGCACTCGTTTCGGCCGCTCGCCGAGACACGCTAGGAATATTTAGAAATATTTAGATTCTAAGTAAAATTTGAGCTTACTCTTCTGCTTGCCAAGCACTTGCTCAACTTGGTCGCTCGCCGAGGTGCTAGGGTGTATATACCATAATTCAAATTATAAGTAAAACAATGGACGCTTCCTCGCCTCGACCGCTTGCCGAGAAACGATAGGGAAACGCAGGTTACGCCTGACTACTGCGAGCACGCGCCTGCCTTGGCCACTAGCCAAGGAACTATAGCGCTCGAGTTTTAATTTACATTATAAGTAAAGCAAAGGATGTCGCCTCGCCTCGGCCGCTCGCCGAGAAACGATAGGAAAACGTAGGTTACGCCTGGCTGCTGCGAGCACGCGCCTGCCTTGTTCACTCACCAAGGAGTTATAGTGCTTGAGTCTTAATTTACATTATAAGTAAAACAAAGTGAAAGTATCTAGTTGTCAACCTAAATCACCTAGAGGGGGGTGAATAGGTGAGTTCCATGGCCTTAAGCAGAATTTAAATACTTTAAAAATTATGCACATATAATAAGACAGAACACACAACACGGACACATGAATTTATAGTGCTTCCTCAGGATGGGTAGTCCACTTTCTCGCCTCGCCTATCTAGCACTTCAGGCTAGACTCGCCTACTTCACCAAACTCAGATTTCAATAAATCTTACACCTCGGAGTCTTCAACTCCTACAAGCTAGGAGATAACATCCCCTACAAAAACTCAGAGAACAACCTCTCCCACACTCGATCCTCTAATCTAGGATCTACAAAACTCGGAAGTAAAACTTCCTACAAGAGTTGTAAAATGGTTTCTTTACAAACACAATAGATTGTAAACAATCTTCTTAGATATCTCAAAGAGATTCAACTTCAGATCTGAAAAAAAAAGATTCTTCTTCCTTGCTTAAGAGAGAAACTTGAAGGTTGAAGGAGAAGAATAACTTGAGATTTTGAAATCTTGATCTGAATCTTGAGAATCGACTGGATTTGAATGCAACTTTAAAGTATCTGAAAACAGAGATCCGGTCAAAACTTTTCTTTGAGAGGAATCACGAAAGGAGTTGTCGGCGATGAGTTCATCCTGTTAAGAATATGATAAATGCCGACAGAAATAATTATGCGATTTCTTGAACAGTTCATGATTAGGGTTTTCTGAAATTATGCCTTAAGTATTTATAGGAATTCCTCTCCTAACGGTTAGAATGAACCTTCAAGACGAAGCTCCACGTGTACTGTTGGGTATTGTATCCACAATAGCCTATTTGTGAGAAGTCACCCTTGAACCAAGATTGAATTGCTAGTGTATTTGATGTTGTCTTTTAGCTATGTTCTTGCAGGTTATAATTGCCAAGTGTAGACCAATGTCATATCACAATGGGTCATTAAACACAGTCTCATGCATTGTAATCCCTCATTGTGTGGAACATGGTGTTGACTCATGTGTGATCTCTCTATTGGGATACACTTCATTTTCAAGACCTTTGAAGCTTATGAGTTGGAAGAGTTGCTGGTGTCCAAGAAAAGAAAGAAGGGAAAGGTTCATAAATTTTTCTAAGTGTATTTCTCGAGAAGCTACTTCATCTCTCGAGAAATCCACTTCATTTCTCGAGAAGTCTTCTTTGATTCTCGAGAAATCCTTTTCAGAGTTCAAGTTTAAGCTTTCTAATCTATTTCTAGAGAAGTCTCCTAGTTTCTCAAGAAATCAAGTCTATTTCTCGAGAAGTTGTCTTTGTTCTCGAGAAATCTTCTCTTTTGTCCAGTGAAGTGTTTCTTTGCCGTTTTCTCGAGAAGTCAAGTGTTCTCTTGAGAAATCAAAGCTATTTCTCGAGAAATTCTTTTGTTCTCGAGAAGTTCACATCAAGTTTTCCTGAAAGCTTTTCCAAGCCCTTTCTCGAGTTGTTGCAGCCCTTTCTCGAGAAGTCAACTCATTTCTCGAGAAATCCTTGTTGTCTCGAGAAAGAATTTCTCTTCATGTCTTGCTATAAAATCCATGTTCTGACGGTTCTGATAATTTTTCTCTGACGGAGTCGACGGCACGTGTGTCGTGTTTTAAGGTTCTTTCTACCTTAATTCAAGGACTCTTAGCCATTATGATTATTTGCTATATAAGGCTCCTATCGGCTCTTATTCATTATTATTATTCGAAACCTAATTATATTATTCAATCAAAAAATCGTGAAAGAGTCGCCGCCTCTGCCATCGTTGAAGATCATTCTCTCTCTCTTTCAACCGATCCTTTTGGAAGAAAAGATTCGGTAAATCAGTGCTCTTATCATCTACTGAAGTTTATTGGATCGTGTCGAATCCTAGAAGGTCAGATCAGAGATTTCAATCTTTCTTCCTCATCATCAAGCCAAAGTTCTTCAAATCTCAAGAAGGAAGAAGATTATAGTATATTAGATCTGAACTCATTTTATTGATTCATTTATTGTACACAATCTCTATTGTTTGTAGGAGATTTTATTTCCAAGTTGTAGGAGGGTTATCTCCGAGTTTGTAGGAGGGATATCTTCGAGTTGTAGGAGGGTTATCTCCGAGTTTGTAGGAGAATTTGTCTCCGAGTTGTAGGAGTGGTGACTCCGAGATTGTAGGCTCATTCTTGATCCGAGATATTGTGAAGTAGTCAAGGCTAGATGTGATGCTAGATTGGCGAGACAGGAAAGTGGAGTACCCAAGATCGGGGAACCACTATAAAAATCCTTGTGTCATCTGTGATTGCGATTTGTTTTCCGTGTTCTCTTTTTATCATGTTTTTATTCCGTAAAGACGCAGTTATCACCTATTCACCCCCCTCTAGATGATTTAGGTAGGCAACTAGATACTTCAATTGGTATCAGAGGGTCGCTGTTCATTTCTAGGTTAACACATTGAACAAGATCCATCCATTCTAGTTGCTAGCAAATCATGGAAAGAATCAAGGAATCCTCCTCGTTGAAGCTGCCTATCTGCACAAAGGCTAATTTCCCATGTGGAAAGAAAGAGTTAGATTTTACATGGAAGCCGTATATCCGAGAATTTTTCAAGTTGTGGAAGAAGGCCCTTGTGTGCCTATGGTTGCCTCTATAATTGATCCAACTGTTCAGGTGCCAAATAAAATGATGGACCTAACAAAGGATGAGATCGCCATCGTAGCCTTGGACAAAAAGGCGAAGAACATAATTGCTAGTGCAGTGGATGATTCAATGCTACAGAACTTAATCCACTGCAGATCTGCCAAAGAGATGTGGACATCCTTGATTGTTCTCATGGAAGGTACCGAAGAGGTAAGGGACGATAGAAGATCTCTACTCAAACAAGAGTACGAGGCCTTCAAGCAAAGTAAGAAGGAGTGCATTATCGATGTTTATGAAAGGTTCTTCAAAATAGTAAACGGCCTAAGAAACTATGGCCGGGAATTTAGCAACGGTGAACTAAATGACAAGTTCCCGCGATCCCTGACGAAAGAATGGGATAACAAGATCGTTGCTATTAGGGAATTTGGAAAGCTTCCAAATATTGACCCACAGAATCTGTTCGGGAAGCTACTCTCCCTTGAGTTGCAGATGAACATCCGTAAAACTGAAGAAGATGGGAATCGGACCTCAGGCAAGGAGAGGACCTTGGCTCTGAAAGCCGAAAGCTCTAGGAAAAGCAGAGCTGTGTCACCAATAAGGGCACAAGAGACTGATGAAGAAGAAGAGTCAGAAGCTGGCTCCTCATGTTCTGAAATGTCTGATGGGGAGTTCTCACTAATTTACCGTCAGTTCAAGAAATTGCTAAGCAAAAGAATGCATATGAAGAATAATCCCTCTTCCTCTGATTACAGACATTCTCGTCATTATGGTGATCATCACAGGAAAGGCTCAAGTGGCCGTGATAGGTATAAGTCTAAACCGAACAAACATGTTTCTTCTAACATCGTTTGTTATTGCTGTAATAAGCCAGAGCATATGATCGCTGATTGCCCTCACAAGAAGAAAGAGGGTGGAAAGAGAGAAGAAAAGAAATCCACCCATGGGAAAAAGAAAACTGAGAGAAGCTTCATTGTTAAGAAGTCCAAAACTCTCAGCGAAAGTGACTCAGATAAGTTAAGTGATGAAGAAGAAGCCTACTTTGGGCTTATGGCCATGACTGATGACGAAGAAGAACCTCCGTATAAAGGGAAGGTAAATGCTCACACCATCTTATCTGAATCAGAGTATGCCTCAGTTGAGCAAGAGAACTACTCCTCAGATGAGGATTCAGAACTCATGACCCAATACACTGAATTGCTCAAAAGCTTTGACAAATGCTGAAAGGTCGTCAAAACCCAGGCCAAGGAGATCATGTCTCTCAAGGAAGTGGAATCCAATATAAGGGAAGAAGTTGCACAACTTACTTCTCACAAAGAGGAAATCCAGGTGTTGATAGACAAGATCAAAAGCTCAGATGAGCTCCTTGCCCTGAGAGAGAAAATCATCAAAGAGCTGGAAGAACAGCTAGCTGCTGAGAAAAAGCTAGTTGAAAAGTTCTCCCAACCGAAAACTGTTCTTCCAATCATTGATAGATTCTCCGATAAAGCAAGTGGCAGTGGATTAGGTCATGTGGCTGAATCTAGTAAATCTTCTAAGAGCATCCAAGCCAAGAAGAAAAATAAGAATGCTATGAAATCTACCGACGAAGAGAAAGGGAAGGCCCATCTGGATCAGACGACATTTAAGAAAGTTATCTTTCCTACAAATGCCTATGATCTAGAAAGCTCCTATGGTCACTTGACTAGACAAATTGAGTTTGATCCTGTAAATGACTACAAGGGGTGGACCCGTCCCCGAAACTTTGGTGCAAGTGTGCTCAAAGCACCTTATGAGGAAATAAATATGAGAGGTTTTGGTCCTTTTGTTCATGGAACTAATGCAAAGAAGGCACCAACAGTGAAGACTGTTGCTCCTAAGCCAAAGAAGACAGTTATACCATGTGTATGCTGTACTCATGAGGGATCCTCATCAAAAGTAAAGCTCCTGCAAAAACCATCGTTCAAAAGGTGAAGCAGGAGAATACAAAGAAGAGATACAACGGATTTGATTGTTGGTGTTGCGACAAGATTGGTCACTTTGCCGTAGACTGCTGGTTCAATCCGATTAATTTTAAGAGACAACAAGTAAACATTGCAAGGAAGACCACTCGCAATGTTAACGTTCATCATGGTGCTCAGCTAATAAGGGACCAAGGACCCAAATTTGTTTGGGCTCCTAAGGCAAAATAATCTGTTTTTGCAGGTGTGTCAAAAGGCCAACAGAAATCCTATCTGGTATTTGGACAGCGGTTGTTCTCAACACATGACCGGGACAAGAAGCCTATTGCATAATTTCATTCCAATTGAGAACGGCCCAAAAGTCATTTTTGGCGGATCCGATAGAGGAATAACAAAAGGCTATGGTATGATCACTAATGGTAATGTATCCTTCTCCGATGTGGCTTATGTGGATGGATTAGAACATAATCTTATAAGCATAAGTAAACTTTGTGATAAAGGATACATAGTTGATTTTTGTAAAGATAAGTGTTTGATAAAGTCGGCATAAAATTCTGAAACGATTTTATCAAGCACTCGCTGTAGAAATGTTTTCTTTTTAATCTTTCTTTGTTTAACCTCTTCTACACCAGTGTGTTTATTAGCAAAAGATAGTGCATCTCTTGTTGAACAATGGCACAAGAGACTAGCACATATTAATTTCAAAACTATAAACAAATTATTTTCTCAAAACTTAGTGCGTGATGCGCCAAATGTTAAGTGTTATAAAGATAGACCATGTCATGCATGTGTAAAAGGCAAGCAAATAAGAGCTAACTTTAAGAGCATAATTAGCAAAGAATCTACCAGGTGTTTACACATGCTTCATATGGACTTGTATGGTCCTTTGCAAATTAGAAGTTTAGGAGGTAAGTCTTACACATTGGTTATTGTAGATGATTACTCACATTTTGCATCAGTATTCTTTCTAAAACACAAGTCAGATACCTTTGATATTTTCACCAAGTTTGTCATGCAAATCCAGAATGAATTTGATTGTTCGGTGGTCAAAATCAGAAGTGACCATGGAACATAATTTGAATCTGGGGCCATGACAGACTTCTGTGAAAGCCTTGGTATCTTTCATGAGTTTTCCTCTCCTCGAACTCCACAACAAAATGGGGTAGTTGAGAGAAGGAATAGAACACTCATTGAGTCTTGCAGAACAATGTTGAGCGACTCTTCACTACGAAAATACTTCTGGGCTGAAGCCATTAACACTGCTTGCCACGTGCAAAACATAGCACTCATAAATTAAAACCATGAAAAGACTCCCTACGAACTACTAAAAGGCAAGAGACCAACTATCTCTTATTTCAGAATCTTTGGCAGTAAATGCTTTCTACTTAATAATGGGAAGCATTACAAAACCAAGTTTAGTGAAAAGAGCTTTGAAGGCATTTTCGTAGGCTATAGTTGCCATAGTAGAGCTTATAGAGTTTTTAATAAGAAAACTCTAGTTGTAGAAGAATCCATTAATGTTGTATTTGATGAAATGAGCATGCTACAAAGCAGCTCTTCTAGTGTTTCTATTGAAGATGCAGGTTCAAGACTGCAAGACTTAAGCTTGGATGAGCCCGTCAAAGTAAGTACTCCAAACTTCATCAAAATCTCTCCCCCAACCTCAATAGAAGAGGAAGATCACCAAGATGAAGAGCCAATACTAGCGGAGGAAGACAATCCAGTAGTAGAAGAAATTCCTGGTGGCCCAATTGATGCAAGGAATCTAGAGTTCAGACATATGAGGGATCATCCGATTGATCAGATCATAGGAGATCCTCAAGTCGGCATTAGAACAAGAAGAGGTACTACTAACGAAAATATGTATTTGTGTTTCCTCTCGCATGTTGAACCTAAGAAGTTCCAAGAAGCAAATGAAGACCCCTATTGGATAATTGCAATGGAAGAAGAACTAAGTCAATTCAAGCGGTGCAAAGTATGGACTCTTGTTCCAAAACCCAAAGATAAGAATATCATTGGAACAAAATGGGTCTACAGAAACAAATTGGATGAAGATGGAACAATAATCAAGAACAAAGGCAGACTCGTATCAAAAGGATACAGACATGAATAAGGGATCGACTTTGATCAGACTTATGCTCCTATAGAAAGGCTCAAAGCGATCAGGCTGTTCCTTGCTTATGCTGCATTCAAGGGATTCACCGTATACCAAATGGACGTCAAGTCAGCATTTCTCAATGGTAATATAAAAGAAGAAGTATACGTGGAACAACCCTCAGGTTTTGTTGATCCTGAACACCCTGAATATGTTTATTTATTGCAAAAAGCTTTATATGGTTTGAAACAAGCTCCTCGAGCTTGGTATGAGACGCTGTCTAACTTTCTTCTTGAGAACAAATTCACAAGAGGAAAGATAGATAAAACATTATTTCTTAGGGAAGTTAAAGACAAGATTTTGCTAGTGCAAATCTATGTCGACGATATTATTTTTGGCTCCACGGATGACAACCTTTGCAAGAAGTTTTCCAAACTTATGCAAGGAAAGTTTGAAATGAGCAGAATTGGTGAGCTAAAATATTTCTTAGGACTTCAGGTGAAGCAATCTGAGGATGGAATTATCATCTCTCAGACGAAATTCACCAAGGAGTTAGTAAAGAAATTTGGAATGGAGAGTGCATCCTCTATGAGGACTCCAATGAGTTCAGCTATGTCTCTGGACAAGGATGAGAAAGGGAAACCTTTAGATGAAACTAAGTACATAAGCATAATTGGCTCTCTGCTCTACCTCACTGCTAGTAGGCCCGACATAATATTTTCAACATGTGTATGTGCTAGATATCAAGTGAACTCTAAGGAATCTCACTATACCGCTGCAAAGAGGATTTTGAGATTTGGAATGGAGAGTGCATCCTCGATGAGGACTCTAATGAGTTCAGCTATGTCTCTGGACAAGGATGAGAAAGGGAAACCTTTCGGTGAAACTAAGTACATAAGCATAATTGGCTCTCTGCTCTACCTCACTGCTAGTAGGCCCGACATAATATTTTCAACATATGTATGTGCTAGATATCAAGTGAACTCTAAGGAATCTCACTATACTGCTGCAAAGAGGATTTTGAGATACCTTAAAGGTACACCAAATCTTGGCTTATGGTACCCAAGAAGTAATGATAACGAGCTAATTGGTTTTTCAGATGCAGACTTTGTAGGTAGTAAGGACGGCAGGAAAAGCACTTCCGGGACTTGCCAATTCCTTGGAAGGATGCTTATTTCATGGAGTAGCAAGAAGCAAAATTATGTTGCAATTTCAACCGCCGAGTCAGAATACATTTCTGCAGGCAGTTATTGCGCACAACTTCTCTGGATAAGGAATCAACTTGAAGATTATAATATGATGTTCAAGGACATCCCAATGTTTTGCGACTCCTCCAGCGCTATAGTAATTGCAAATAATCCAGTCTCTCACAGCCGGACAAAGCATATTGAGTTAAGGTACCATTTCATCCGGGATCATGTGTAGAATAGGGACATCAATCTATTTTATGTCACAACAGACAAGCAAATTGCGGATATTTTCACGAAGCCGCTGGATGAGACCAAGTTCTCTTTATTCAAGACAGAACTTGGAATGCTCAACATGGAGCCCTAGTAAAGTCATATATGAAGCCAGGAAGACCTTCAACTCTTCAAACCCTCAAGGAAGCAAAGATCAGGATTTTCAAGAAAAAGTTAAGTCATATCTGAGATTTCTCGAGAACATCTTATACTTCTAGAGAAATGTTTATACATCTCGAGAAATGGACTTATCAAGGGAATTCTGGCACTTTTCGAAAAATGAACTATATTTCTCGAGAAGCAATACTAATCTCGAGAAATGACCTTTTATATCTCAAGAAATGGGTCAATCCCTCGAGAAATAACCTTAAAGAAATTCTTCAGCAAACTTCTCAAGAACTATTACACCTCTTGAGAAATATCTTTGATTTCTCGAGAAATACTTATACCTCTTGAGAAATATCATTTAATTTTCCAGACTTATGTACTGTTCATCCTCTGGAATTCGAAGAGTCAGGTACCCCATTCGACATTTAACTTCTTATTTTATTACCTTTAAACTGTCAAATCAAAAATAAAACATATATATAAGATATCTCGAATGAACTTGAGCTCTCACATGACCCTTTTCCGAGAAACCTAGCGCCTCTCGTGACATTCCTGACCGCACAGTCTTCTCGCAATTTCTCTCGTTAGTTCCAACGATCCTTCCTCTCGACTCAATGGATCCTATTCCAAGACCCAAGATAGGTGTCGAACAGGGCTAAGCTCTCAACAGTGAGCACGTGCGAACAGGGCTAAGCTCTCTTTCGGATGACTTTCTTAATCTCTTTCACCTCCTAGATGCTGCAGGACTATCATTTGTTATGGAGCATCCTTGCCGAATCCTATTCAGGGAAGTTGAAGAATTTTTCATGAGTGTCAAAATTCTGAAGGACGGAAAGATGTTGAAATCCTCTGTGAATAATCTCAAGGTAAAGATTACCTCAAATTCAATCTTCAAGTTTCTGAAACTACCCATAGTTGAATCTAAAGATGATCTAGAAGATGGAGACTGGAAAAGGACATTATCCTTCTGTGGATTGGACAAAGCTACCAAGTCAATTCGAAGAATTCAAATGAATGATGTAGGGAAATTATTGGTGGACATCATTGCTAAGGTATTCTGTGCAAGACAAGAAGTATGGGATATGTTTCTGAAGATATCTTCTGCCTTATGACATCTATAGTCTGCAGAAAGAATTGTGATTGGGCAACAACTCTCTTTGCGAAGATAAAGGAAAGTCTCCTCACTCCAAACAATGCAAGAATTCAATCTTTGTACTTGAACCAGGTATATCCTGAAGTGTTTGACATGTATAAGGGTGCAGTTCTTCACCAACTCAAAAAGATACATGCCTCCAATATTCAGAGATGGGACATAAGGATTCTGAAGCCAGTGGATGCAGGTGCAACTCCACAGGGGGAGCCCAATCCTTCTGTAGCTGATGGAAATCAACATGTTTCTCCAGCTCCCCTCTCTACTTCTTAGCCTGCAGTTGCTCCAACTGTTCAACCCCAGGTATCAGTTCAACCCCAGGAAGCAGTTCAACCCCAGCATACAGTTCCAACCCCAGTTGCTCCTGAAGTTCCTGAAAAGGATAGTACTCCTCCTCCTCTTCCTCCTCCAGTTCAAGATCCAAAAGATGTGATTGCAGATACAGTCAATACTCCTCTCCCAAAAAGTGTTCCTGAAGTAGTGATGGCAAATACAATTCCTGATACAGAGAAAAGCCCAAATGTCCATATGGCAGGATCAGGGTCTGATCTTGATTTTGTTGATGATGATGACTCAGTGCATGGGCACTCTCCTCCCCCAGCTGATATTGAGGCGTAGAAGGAATTTGGTGGTTCTGATAGAAAAATGAACATCTAGTGTCTTCTGTTGAGAAAGGCAAGGCTGCTCAGTTTGAGCAAGATAGTGAAGGTGACGATGTGGTTCCATCCTCTATTCAAAAGAAGGTCAGTTCTGTTGTTATTGAGGATATTCCAGATTGGAGGATTGCTGTTGTACCTCCTCCACCTCTTTCTTCTCCAGAGTATACTGAAGACTCTTCTAGGCAAGATAGAATTGATGTTGAATAGGCAGAGAGAAAAGAGTGAAATCTCCATCAAAGAGGTTAATTCAAGGATCTCTGCTATTGAAAAAGAAATGAGCAGAGGCCTTGCTGAAATCCAAGAAAATACTGATACATTTAAAAATATTGTAAATCAGGGAGGCAAAGGAATAGATCACTCAATCAAGAGTATGGGAAAAGTCTTGGAGGAAACAATTCAGGTAAGAAAAATTCAGGACTCAATAGAATCAAAGGCAGAGGCAAACACATTTCAGATCATAGATGAAGTTGGTAAGTTCAAGGAATCAGTAATCCAAACCCTATCTGTAGAAGTCAGAAAGGGGGAGGATATGATGACAGAGATGATGAATTTTTAGTTGTCTGAGCTTCAAAGAGTGTGGGCTACTCATCTTGAGCAGTTGAATGATGGTGTGCAAAGGCAGATTGCAGAAGTTAATGCTTACACTTCTAATACAACAGTGTGGCTACATAATGAGATATTTCCTGAGCTATCAATTCATCCTCAACCTCCTCAGTTCTCTCATAGATCTCAATTCTCTCCAAAACCTGAAGTGCAATCTGATCATGATCCTCCAGTACACTACTCTCAGGTTTGGCCAGCAGATCAATCTAAAGTACAATCTAAAATGCCAGGATCAAGGAAAAGAAGGTATGGAGAAGGCCCATCTGCAAGAAAGTCAGTTCCAGGGAAGAGTACAGAAGGTACTAGTAAGGCAAGTGTAGGAGAAGTTGTTGAGACTTGGAGTCCTGATTCCAGGATTATCATATTAGATACTCTCAAGTTAGTGAATGAAGGTGGCATGAAAGTCCAAGATTATTACAGTCATGAAGAATGACAGAAATATGAGATGAGCATGATAAAAAGAAGAATCCATTTCAGAACCCATGGATGGGAAAATCCTGAAGCTCCAGCTCCACCTCCAAAGTATCATCCAAAGCCTTATGCTTATTTCAAAAGACAGGAAAAGAAGAAGAAGAGCAGCTATTGAAGAAAGGGAATCTGAGACCTGTTAAATCTTTTGATTAGATGGATTGTGTGAACTCAATTTCATTTTAGACAATCTTAATTATGTATATAATTTTTTATTTTGATGGTCTCTGCTGCTTATCATTCCTTTTATGTGATGTGCATTTTTATTCTTCTTATCTTGTTGCAATTCATCTTAGTGCATAGGGTTATGACTTCTACAAATAGGGGGAGATTGTTCGGTATTGTATCCACAATAGCCTAGATTTGTGAGATGTCACCCTTGAACCAAGATTGAATTGCTAGTGTATTTGATGTTGTCTTTTAGCTATGTTCTTGCAGGTTATAATTGCCAAGTGTAGACCAATGTCAGATCACAATGGGTCATTAAACACAGTCCCATGCAATGTAATCCCTCATTGTGTGGAACATAGTGTTGACTCATGTGTGATCTCTCTATTGGGATACACTTCATTTTCAAGACCCTTGAAGCTTATGAGTTGGAAGTGTTGCTGGTGTCCAAGAAAAGAAAGAAGGGAAAGGTTCAGAAATTTTTCTAAGTGTATTTCTCAAGAAGTCTACTTCATCTCTCGAGAAATCCACTTCATTTCTCGAGAAGTCTTCTTTGATTCTCGAGAAATCCTTTTCAGAGTTCAAGTTTAAGCTTTCTAATCTGTTTCTCAAGAAGTCTCCTAGTTTCACGAGAAATCAAGTCTATTTCTCGAGAAGTTGTCTTTGTTCTCGAGAAATCTTCTCTTTTGTCCAGTGAAGCGTTTCTAAGCCGTTTTCTCGAGAAGTCAAGTGTTCTCTCGAGAAATCAAAGCTATTTCTCGAGAAATCCTTTTGTTCTCGAGAAGTTCACTTCAAGTTTTCCTGAAAGCTTTTCCAATCTCTTTCTCGAGTTGTTGGAGCCCTTTCTCGAGAAGTTAACTCATTTCTCGAGAAACCTTTGTTGTCTCGAGAAAGAATTTCTCTTCATGTCCTGCTTTAAAATCCGTGTTCTGACGGTTCTGTTAATTTTTCTCTGACGGAGTCGACGACACGTGTGTCGTGTTTTAAGGTTCTTTCTACCTTAATTCAAGGACTCTTAGCAGTTATGATTATTTGCTATATAAGGCTCCTATCAGCTCTTATTCATTATTATTATTCGAAACCTAATTATATTATTCAATCGAAAAATCGTGAAAGAGTTGCCGCCTCCGCCATCGTTGAAGATCGTTCTCTCTCTCTCTCTTTCAACCGATCCTTTTGGAAGAAAAGATTCGACAGATCAGTGCTCTTATCATCTACTAAAGTTTATTGGATCATGTCGAATCCTAGAAGGTCAGATCAGAGATTTCAATCTTTCTTCCTCATCATCAAGCCAAATTTCTTCAAATCTCAAGAAGGAAGAAGATTATAGTATATTAGATCTGAACTCATTTTATTGATTCATTTATTGTACACAATCTCTATTGTTTGTAGGAGATTTTATCTCCGAGTTGTAGGAGGGTTATCTTCGAGTTTGTAGGAGGGATATCTCCTAGTTGTAGGAGGATTATCTCCGAGTTTGTAGGAGAATTTGCCTCCGAGTTGTAGGAGTGGTGACTCCGAGATTGTAGGATCATTCTTGTTCGGAGATATTGTGAAGAAGTCAAGGCTAGCTGTGGTGCTAGATTGGCGAGGCAGGAAAGTGGAGTACCCAAGATCGGGGAACCACTATAAAATTTCTTGTGTCGTCTGTGATTGTGATTTATTTTCTGTGTTCTCTTTTTAACAAGTTTTATCCCGCAAAAGACGCAGTTATCACCTATTCACCCCCTCTAGGTGATTTAGGTATGCAACTAGATACTTCATGTACTACATGGTCGGTGCCCTAAAGGAAAAATGTCAACAAAGTTCAAAATGAAAACCTATTAAGTTCATTCGTCGAGTGTTCACATGACATACCTAGATTACTCGATGAATCAACCTTGACTACTTGTCAAATTACACTTGGCTGAGATTTTAAATAGAATAAATATTCAATTCAGTGATCACGAGACCTCTCGAAAGTACTCGATGAATTCGTCGAGTATTCACAAGAAATCAACAAATCACTTAACGAATATTACTTGGCAAAACTGGAAACAAGATCTGATACTTTCAAAAATCTCTCGAGCAGATTCGATGAATTGATAGTGTGCTCACGTGAGATCTCGATGAATGAAACAAGTCTTCACGCGAGTACTCGACGAATTTTACTTGAGGAAATTTTTGTCAATCCAGAATCCAGCAACCAGCTTCTACTTGATTCTCCCCTTGCACTTGGAAATGAAGTACACCCCAATAGAGAGATTACACATGAATTGATAATGCATCATTTATAGTTATTTAATATAATATTTTATAATTAATTAATTTATTTTTATTTAATTTTAATTTAATTTATCACTAATTTTACTTATTTTTGTATTTTCAAGTAATTTGGGCTGCCAATAGAAATTTCAAGCTCATAAAAGTAATCATGAGAATATTTGGAGCATTTCTGCCGAAATCGCATAGTACGCGCCCTTGGTCATGGGCGTGACCAAGGGCGTGACTCCAAGTCATGATCGTAAACAAGCCCAGCCGCCTTCCAGCTGCCAGAACTCGCTGCCACGTCGGATTAAAATTACACGCCCTCTGTCACTGGTGTGACAGAGGGCGTGACCTCAAGGTCATGTGTGTGACTCGCCCGGAAAGCATTCAATGCAGGCATTACTCAGCTCGCACCGTTTCTAGCATACTCGCCCTCGGTCACGGGCGTGACCGAGGCCGTGACTCCTCCAGCAACCGCCGGATTAACTCCTGATCGCGACATTTCCCGTTGTTTCCAAACTCGGTCAAGTCACGCCCTGGGTCACGGGCGTGACCGAGGCCGTGAACCGCCATGTAATTGCTTTCTGGTGGTTTCTCTCCCTCAACGTTCTCGGGCTTTGAAGATCGCAATTACGCAGCTTACATGCACTTGGTCATGGGGGTGACTCCCAGATTTGTCACCTATAAAAGGCAGCATTCTCCAGAAGTACAGGAGTTCGATTTTGGTGTTTATTTTCCGCTTTATTTTACTGTTTTGTTGTTCTAGCTAGTTTTTCTACAAGTTGTAAGTTTTCTATTATTGCAATTTTAATTCAAGTATTATAGTTTTTTTTTTATCATGTCTTCTTCCTCTTCTACTTGTATTTCCATCATTATGATGAGTTGTTAAATTTCCTTTAACACTTGGTCATGATGAACTTTGGAATGAAATTAAATATGCTTTGAATTTTTCTAATTGGCAAGCTCTCGTCTTGATTATCTTCGATTTATCTTTGAATTTAATTGCGTCGAATTTATATGTCACGAATATGTTTTTCGATAAAAGATTCGTATTCTAGTTGATTGAGAGATCCCTACGTACGAGGAGATCACTCAAAGATAAAAGGAGTTGCATGCACTTCTCGAGAGAGGACGACATAAATCTTTCGGATTTGAGTAAAATCCAATAGTGGGGTTCACCGCTTAAAGCGAGCTTAGGGGTTTTGACTGGCCGAGGGGTCTTAATCGATCAACCTAAGGTTAGTTGGTAGTATTCCTCGAGAGAGGTGCTATCATGTTTTGGGAACCTCCACGGTCGAAGTTATTTCAATAGAGCTTGCAGATTATTCTTTGGTAAAATTCTATTTAATTCCAAAGGAATTCTAGATCAAGTGCTAATCTTTTAATCGTAATCTTTTTTCTTAGTTGATTTTCTCCAAATCTTTTTCTAAATCAAACCCAACTTTTGATCGATAAAATAATAGCTCTTCTTTGCGAGTAAAAGTACTCAACAAGCCCGGAAAAATACGACACTTGATTTTCTAAATCCTATACTATAAAATGAAAGGTACACTTGCCTTATCAAATTATACGTGGATAACACTTTATTTTTACGCAACGCAGAATTTTTACGCTTCAAGTTCTTGGCGCCATTGCCAGGGAACTTTTTGTTGATATTTTGAAAGCTTAGTTCTATTAATTTAATTATTATTTTTCTTTTTAAAGGTGCAATTAAATTCTTAGAAAAGAAGATTTGGGCTATCATCCCATCTTATTTCCTAGTACCGATGCGAACCCTTCACCGGGTAGACCTCGGGAAATCTAAGACTAATTAAAAAAAACTCTTTTTGTTTTATTTTTCTTAATTCCTACGCTTTTCGTTTTCTTTTTGGTGTATGACCCGAAGGAATCTGTCAGATCTTCTTGAATTAGATCCGGAAATCAAGCAAACCATTCAGCGACGCTTAAGATTCCAAAGGCCAAATTCTCAAGATCCGATTGAGGAATCCGTATGCGACACTTCTTTTCCGAATACCTTTTCTTCTTCTTCTTCTCCCTCCTCCTCTTCTTCTTCTAATATGGGTGATCTAAATCAGGATGCGGTTGCGGAACAGACTATGTCCTATTATGCCCAGCCTAACCTGGACGATTCCCCTTCTAGTATTGTTTGACCTACTATAACGAACAATAATTTTGAGTCAATTTGACGGGCTACAAGACGAGGATCCCAACACGCGTATTTTTAGTTTTCTAGAAATATGCGATACTTTCAAAATCAATGGGGTATCCGATGACGCAATAAGGCTTCGACTTTTTTCCTTTCACCCTGCGCAATAAGGCTAAGCAGTGGATAAATTCTCTTCCAAGAGGATCTGTCACCACATGGGCTCAAATGACGGAATAATTTCTTATGAAATATTTTCCGCCCGCTAAATCAGCCCAATTGCGTAAGGATATTATTTCCTTCTCCCATGTTGAATCGGGAACCCTTTATGATACTTGGGAGCATTTTAAGGAATATTTGCGTCGTTGCCCCCATCATGCAATTTCCGATTGGTTGCAGATCCAAACATTTTATAATAGCCTAAATCTCCAAACGCGTCAAATGATTGCCGCCGCCGCCGGTGGTACCTTAATTAATAAAATACCAGCGGGCGTACAAGAGCTTCTAGAGGGGATGGCCATGGACACTTATCAATGGAGTACACCCCGGTCTCTCCCTAATAAACTGGTCGGGATGTATGAAATTGATTCTTTTTCTAATTTGTCTCTGCAGGTTGAGCTCCTAAATAAAAAAATAGAAGGGATGACTGCTCCCTCTTCGACACCTACCTGGGAGCCTAAGCAAAATGCGCTGGAGCATGTAGAATACATGGGTAATCCAAACCGTCTGTCCTTCAATCCGGGCAAACAATCACTACGACAACACATATCACCCGGGTTGGAGGAACCACCCCAATTTATCTTGGGGAAATCACGGTAACACGGGTAATGCTCCACTTGCTCCTCCAAATTCTTCTTTTCCACCGCAAGCCCCAAAACCGCCTTCTCGCGAGGAGGCGGTTAATAAATATATTTTTAAAAATGATGCAGATGTCCGCAATTTACAAGGGTCCTTGATGAATTTGGAGAATCACGTGGGGCAACTTTTAAAAACGGTTGTCGATCAACCTAAAAGGACACCGCCGATAACTTCAAATGTCTTGGCGGTAACCTTTGCGGGTAATTCAGACATCAATCTTGGAGAGGAAATTCCACTTACCACACCATCTCTTCCTCTTCAAGAATTTCAGCCCCGTATTCCTTATCCCGCTCGTTTAATCGAGCAGCCTAATAATATAAATTCTAATTTTAATATTCCTCGCACTATAGGCTCTAATCACTTTCCAAACGCTTTCGTCAATCTTGACGCCAACGTTAATATTATTCCCTATAGTTTAGTCCAAAAATTAAACATAGGAGAACCTACCCGACCGATATTAAATTACAATTAGCCGATCGCTCCATAAAGACTCCTTTGGGAGTAATTCTGGATGTGCCAGTTGAGGTTGGCGAGTCTACTTTACCGGTAGACTTCGTTACCCTTGATATGGAAGAAGACGACATGATCCCTCTTATCCTTGGCCGTCCCTTCTTGGCCACTACGCGAGCGATATTTGATGTTTGTGTGGGAACTCTTCTCCTCCGTATGGGGTATGAGAATATTTTAATTCAAGCAACTAATTTGCCAACCTTGCATCTCTCAAAGCCTTTATCATCATTTGATGATAAATTTAGAACATGGTAATCCAGCACGCCACCATGGTCGAGCTCAACGACCGTAACCAAAGCGCTCTTGGGGGCAACCCATGTTTTTTTTTCGTTTAAAAAATTATAAAAAAAAGAAGTTTATATTTATTTATTTTTGTTTTTTAAAAAAAATCCTATAAAAATGAAAAAAACCCCACAAAATAAATAATATATATGTTATTATTTTATTATTGTTATTTTGTTACTAAAAGTTTTGCAGGTGTGGAGGAGATTTGCGAGATAACGGTCGCTCGCATGTACGCATGAAACTCCGCTCTCCAAGTCGGTATTTTATTATTTTTATTTTACTGTCTTGCTTTTGTTTTTATTTTTTGTTTTCTTGTAAAAAAAAGATAGAAAAAAAATATAAAACAAAAAAAAATTCTGAAATTTTGGTGTTACACGGCCTAGGTCACGGCCGTGAACTGGGCGTGACACGCTATGTCGAAATTTTCTATCTCGCTGTATTCGATCACAGGTGTCATTCTGTCGTTCGTGAAAGTCACGGGCGTGACCCACCTTGGTCACAGGCGTGACTATCATGTAACCACAATTTCGCCCAAATTCACGCGCCCGGATTCATTTCAGGCTGTCACGCCCGTGACCAATCAAGTCACGCCCGTGACATTGGAATATCACGACCGTGACTTAGCTCGCTGGCGCCTTTACTCCACCCGGCCCGGTCAAAGATTCCTCTTGACGGTCACGCCCGTGACAGTCAAGTCACGCCCATGGTCATGGGCGTGACCCTGGGCCGTGACCTCTCGGGAAGCATTTTTTGACCTGCGAGCATCAGATTCCCTGTCTGATTTGATTTCGCTAGTTACACGCCCTTGGTCATGGGCGTGACCAAGGGCGTGACCTGCCAAATTTCTACATTTTGACCAGTCTTCCTTGGATTCTTCCCCCCAGGTTTTCTCACCCGTTTAGTGTTACACGCCCCGGTCACGGGCGTGACCCCTCAAATTTTCCCTATTTGAAGCCCCTTCCCCCTCTCATTTCTTCACACCTTCCCGTACATCTCTCTCTTCTTTTCTATCTTCCTTTAGGCGAATTTCTAATGGCCCCCCCGCCGCCACCACGCCATTGGCGAGTCTTCTTCTTCACTTCCCGACGACTCCCTCACGGCCGACGCCATGCTCAATTTTCCCTCCCACGCTCACCAAGACCGGAGTAACCGCCTTTGTGGGAAGGAATTTGGCGCTTCTGCGTCATCAATTGGAACATCCTCACCACCCTTGGGCAGGCCGAAGCGGTGCAGAATTTCCTTACTACTTCGGGGTGGGCTCTCTTTTTCTCCATTTCGGAGCCGGCGTACTATGAGTTGACGGTGGAGTTTTTTTCCTCGTTCGATTTTCGCTGGGCCGGGGCCGACAACGTGCTTGAATTCTGAATGGCCGGACTTTTGCAATGCCTTGCTTTGCGTCTGTTCAACATTCTCATGGGCTTTTGCGATGAGGATTTCACCCTTACGGAGGCCTATACCGTCCTCGCCCTCGATTTCCCCCGCGACTACAACCTTCATGGATTTTGGGCGGAAATCAGTAACGACCCCAATTCATATTCGCCAAAAAATCCAAGGGCAGTCATCTCCTCTCCCCCATCTTACGCTATCTGCACTACCTCCTCACTTTCACACTTTCCGCTCGCAGCGATAGTCATGGAGTGGTGACCCGCGCGGACCTGCTATATTTATATAGTATGCACGAATGGGTCCCCCTCAACCTTAGTTCGGCGCTTGCGATGTTTTTCTGGCATCAGGCCGAGAATCAGAGGCTTAGTGCGCTGGATGGAGGCCCATTTGTCACTTATTTGGCCAAGCGTATGGGGCTTTGGGATGCACTTCCTCCCATGACTCCACGTCAAGCGCCCGCGCCTATCACGTTTCAAAACCTTTGGGCCCTTGGTTTGATGCATCGATGTGGGCAAGGCTTCGAGGCGATTCCTGACGAGGTTGGTGGCGACCTGATCGATGTTGATTTCGAAGCTGATTTCGGTGGCATTGCTCCAGCTCCACAGTTCCCACAGTAGCCGCAACAACATTTTCCCCCTGCGCCCGACTCGTACACTTATTTTGATCAGCAGTTTGGGCGGATCCACACTCATCTGGATCAGATTCAGACAGAGCAGTTGTCCATGCGCACTCACTTTGACACACGTTTTGATACCCTCGAGCAGCGCCATGCTTCCTCTATGGAGCATCTGCAGTGGGAATTTGCTGATCTGCGTGCTTACTATAAGCAGGAGGACGACGACGATGACGCTTAGAAATTTTTATTTTTGGTCGTCTGTATCTTTTATTTTATGTACAACACCTTTGTATTTGTTTTCATTTCTCTTTTATTAATGCCAAAAAATATAAAAAATTATAAACAAAAATGTTTTGCTTTTACATTTTGTTTTCTTCAGGTTGGCTCGGTGATAATTTGTTCTTCATAAGGGAAGCGTTCTCTCCTTTACCTGCTCTTTTATTTTTTCTAAAACATTGGGGACAATGTTTACTTTAAGTATGTGTGTGTCTTCTGTTATGTTTACAAATCAATCTCAAAGTTAATCAAAAATACAAAAAAAAAGTTAATTCAAAACACAAAAAATTTTAATTTTTAATACAAACAAAATACAAAAAAATAAAAAATAAAAAATAAAAATTCAAAATATAATTTCTTGCGAAAGGGCCGTGTTGGGCTTTCATCCCACAAAACCGCGTAATACCTTGCGATCCAGTTATTGGGTAGCCCTTGGGAAGTCCAAGAACAAAAAAATTTTATTTCTGTTTTATTTTTCTTTTCCAAGCACAAATTGAAAATATAAAAAAATTTAAAAAACCTTCGGAAAAAAAACCAAAAACAATGTTTTTATAAATTTTGTAATATTAGATGCTTCCTTACTTTTTATTTGAGTTCAACCAATTTTAATTATGAGACTTTGTTTATATGACTTTTAAAACAAAAAGTTTTCTTTTTATGTTTTTTTTTAAATTTTATGTGTCTCATCATAATTTGTTAGATTTAATTTTTAGATAAATTTGAATTAATGAATTTTTCATCATTTTGGTGTATTTAGAATATTTCTTAGTTTTGCTTTCTCTTCTTAAAATATTATGAATTAATTTTGTAGCAATTGTGCTTAAGTTATGTAGGTTTTATTTATATTAACTTTAACTCATAGATTCTTAAGAATTCTTAATTTATTTTCTATGCTCTCAAAACATTTATCTTGAACAATTTTTATTGCCTTTAAACCCTAGCCCCACCTTTTACTTTACCCTGTTGATTGGCAATTAATAAAAAAAAGTATAAAATATCATATATCATGGAATGAGAGGATAAAATTCATCATTCCTAAATATATGCACACAAATTTGTAAAAGATTATATGTCATGAAGATGAGAGCATAAAATTCATTACTCCTAAACATATACATTTGAGATATAAAAAAGAAAAGTATTAAAAAACTGGAAATGAGAGGATAAAATTCATCATTTCCCAATTAAAAATCTCTTGTATGCCATTTTTTACCCAAACTTAACCAATATCATTTCATATTCAAGATATTTATGAGAGAGCTTAGTTAATATTTTAAGCTTTCTAAAAAGTTTCGAATGATATCAAAAGTTTATATAATTTTAATCTTAGATTATTTTGCTTAATTCAATACAATATTATTTATGAAAATTTGATTAGAGAATTTTTGAAACTAATTTTTATTCTACGCATATTAATTTATGAATCATGACTTATTTCTTATGAATCTAAATTTTATTTCAAAACTTATTGTGTATGAGTCATGTATAATTTTAAAATGCATAATTAGAAGTAAATTCTTTTTCTTTTTGAAATATCATATAAATATTTCTCATACTTATGATGATTTTGCATGTATTTAGGGGGAGCAATTCTAAATACCAAAAACGACAATTATCCTAAGTCATCACTTTCACACACACACACACAAGTAGGTTTCATCATGCTTATATATTAATACTCTGATTTATCATTAATTGATTTGTTATTATCAAAAGGGGGAGTTTATTGGAACATGGTCTTCCGCATCTCCTAGGTTTGAAAATAACAAATCCTATGTGTATTTGATCTTGTGTGTTTAAGTGTGCAGGAAAATAAGTCCACACGACTCAAGGATAACATAAGAAAGTTGCGCCAAAGTTTGAAGCCAAAATTCCAACATGCCCGCTAGCACTGGCGCTAGCTCTGATTTGAGAAAATTTTGGGAGCAGTCATAGAAGGTGCTAGCGCCAGGCGATAGCAGCTAACGCAGGCAGTAACAGCTAGTGCGGGCGATATCTACTAGCGCAGGCAGTAGCGCAAAGCAATAAAGGATGGCGGCCGACTTGCTTACAATAAAGGATTCTCACGCGGAGAATATTTCCTAAACTGGGATAGCGCCGACGGTATCGATAGCGCGGGCACTAGCTCCAAGGCTATAAAAAGGACCCCTTGGATCCGTCTTCTTCATCTTCTCCCACTCCCAAATTCTAGAGCTTCGTGCCACTTCATATAGAGGAATGTTTAGAGAGATACTCCCACAAATCCATGAAGGCTTAAGGAGATCCGTGGAGAAGATTTCAACACGCGTCATCATCGTGACGAAAGACCGTATTGACTACGATCATTCTATGCGAGTCTTTGTCTATTTCTCCAAGACATCCTCATAGAGGGAGTTTTTAATATTATTGTTTTTGTCATTCTTGTAAGTAAATTCGCCTCGTGTTGGCGACTAGGTCTGGGTAGGACTTAGGGAAGAAATTCGCCTCGTGTTGGCGACTAGGTCTAGGGTGTAGATCTAGGGGGTGCTCAAGGCCATATCCGGGGAAGGATTGGCTAGAGCGGCTTGAGGCCGTTTCCAGGGAAGGATAGGCTAAAGCCACCGGTTTGTGGGGATACGAGTCGGGATATAAAACAAAAAGGATTTTATCATTCGCCTTCGATTTCTAGCATTATAGAAATCTAGTTTTGTAATCAATTTTATTAATAGTAATCATGTCTCTCTTTGTGTAATAAAATTGATTTTGTTCTTCATTTATCTAAATTGTTTATTATCATCTCTTTCATCATAAAATAATTTAGATCTTTATTCAAAATCACTATTTCAATCTCTTATTATTTCAAATATATCAAAATATAATATAAGTTTTTAAAACCCTTATTCACCCCCTCTAAGGGCGCCTACCGATCCAATAGATAACACTTTAATTTTACGCATCGCAGAATTTTACGCATCATGAATCAACACTATGCCCTACACAATGAAGAATTACATTGCATAGTCCTGTGTTTTATGACCCATTGTAATCTGACATTGGTTTGTACTTAGCAATTAAAGTCCTGCAATAACATAACTAAAATGCAGTATCAAATACAAATTCAATTCATCTTAGTTCAATGGGGACATCTTCACAAGACTATTGTCGATACAATACCTAACAATCTCTCTCTATTTGAAGAAGTTAGAACCATATGTACTAAGCTGAATTGCACAGAGAATAATCATAATCACATATACAGAAAATGACATAGTGAATTTGAAATTATAGACTAGATCATTAAAACATTAATGTCTATATAAATGTTTTTAAGGGCATTCATAGTTCACATAACATTTCAGAAAGAAATCTAAGATTTCTGCCTTTTTCTCTTCTCTAAATGTCTGTCAAAATATTCATTCGGCTTGGGAGAAAATCTGGGTGGAGGAAGATGGGCATCATCTGAACTTCCATGCTTCCTGAAATGAATCCTCCTCTTTACATTTGACAATTCATGATTCTCCCATTCGTCTATGTTGTAATAATCCCAGCTGCTCTCATTTCCAAGATCTACTAATGAGAAAGTGTCCAAAATAATACCTTTAGAGATAGGACTCCAAAATTCAGCATACTCTCTACTCTGACTATGATCTGTTCTGCTAACTGAGGGTCCTTTCCCATATTTTCTCCTTTTCAAAGGTGGTCTAGAGGATTCTCCACAGAATTCTTCCTTAGTAGGATCTAACCAAACCTAAGGATATTGCTCAGGAGGAGCATACTGTTTAGCTTCAAAATGTTGAGGTTGCCCCGTGCCCTCAATAGGTGGATTTGGAACTGTCCCAGTTAGCTCTTCATGTAGCCACTTAAAATTTTGATAATTATAGACATTTGCATCATGAACTTGGCTTTTCATCTCACGACTTAACTCTTTCATTTTGGCTTGTAACCTTATCTCCCCCTTTCTGACTTCTTCAGTGAGGGAAGAGACAATATCAACTCCGTATTTTGCCATTAGCTCATCTATATAGTGCATGCTTGCATCATGAGAATGCATCATGACATCATTTTTTGTTGAGAGGTGAGCTACCCTATCATAAACATGATGAACACTCTGCATGGTAAGGTCCACAACTTTACCACCTTGAATTAAGCATTCATCGATCTCTTTTTTGAACTTTCCCATGGCGTGTTTCATATTAGCTAATCCATTATTCAGATCTATTTTTACTTCCTTTACTTTGTCAAAAACTTATTTCAAGGAGAAGTCAAAATGTTCCTTTTGCATGATTAGCATAGTTTCTATAGACTTTAACAATGAGCCATCAGAGGGGGGAATAGAAACATCCTGAGATCTGAGGGCTCCAAAACTACTAGCATTTGAAGAAAAGTTAGTAGAGTTACCTCCCCCTGGAGATGGGTAATCCTTGATCAAAGGCTGCTCCTGAGCAGGAGGTAAGTTCCCAGTCTCTTCGAGTTCCTCAAAAGACATTACATCATCCTCTCCGACTTCCTTAGAAGCAAATTCAACATTGAGGCCCTCTTGGAGAGAGTGAACTGATTTCTCCCACTCAGCCTATGCAACAAGTTCCTTCTCCACATGAACTTTCTCAATTACTAGGACTCCACCAAATGTGGATCCTTCCTCACCCAAAATTTGAACATTTGGGACATCATCTGCAATTGCATCTTCATTAAGAACATCCTTCTAAACATCAGGCATTGGAGTGTAGGTAACAAGTGGCACTTAGAACTGAACTTCAGATGGGTCTTGCTAACCTTCAGACTCTTGCACAGGAGGGTTCTCCCCATTAAAAACTGCACCAGAGTTCTTAGGTGCATCAAGGGAGGGTGGAGATTGAATTCTTGGCTCATTATCAAACTCTTCCTCTTCTTCAACCTCCTTCCTTGCATCCTGCCTTGGGATTCTTCTCTCCCACATACTGAATATTGATGAATGTATCTTCTTGAGATGATGGATAGGAATTCCAGAGGACATATCAAACTGATTTCTGTCAACCTGGTTCAAGTATAAAGAAAGAATTCTGCCAAAATTTGGTGCCATGAGACTTGCCTTTATTCAGTCAAACAAAACCACTCCCCAATCAATCCTTTTTCTGCAGATTACTGCAGTCAAAAGCTTGAACATGTCACTTGACATATAGTCATAAGAGCCAGTCTTGTACAACAGAACTTTTCCAATAATATCTGTTAAAAGTTTTCCTTCTGCATTCATTCCCTTCCGACAAACTGAAGTAGATCCTCTTGCTAAGTCATAGAAAGACAGAGCCCTATTGTAGTCTCTATCTTCTAGAATATCCTCTTCAGCAATCACGGGTAGTCGTAGAAACTTATTGAGGAGACTGGGCTTCAAATGAACCACTGTATTTCTGACATGACTCTTTATCATAGAGCCTTCCCGACGAAGCTGTGCATTCTTGTAGAATTCCAAGACTTCCTTGTCTAGTACTCAGCATTGATGCTCCAGAAGAAATGATAATCCAGCGACTTCAAGCATAAGGACAATGTTTCTGAATTCATTTGAGGCACTTGCGAATCCGGTGCGAATGAGCTCCCCACCTACTTGCAAGTTTCCAGAGCCCCTGTGTGCCATTGAAATTGGGAAGAAGAATCGACGGGAGAAGAGGAAGTTCGCAGAATGGAGTTTTGCATGGTCTCGGTGAAAATGCGTGATTTTTGTGAAGCCCTTAATCGATTTATATAGTATTAATATTTTGAAGAAATAGAGGCGCGTACCTTTTTGGAAGTATGACTCTTAGGATCCAATAATATAACAATTAGAAAATATTTTTGAGTGATGGAAATTCATCAAAATGATACGGGAGGACTTGGCTAATTCGTCGAAATGATATGGGAGGACTTGATTAATTCGTCAAAATGATACGAGAAGTCTCGACGAATTCGTCAAAATTACATGAGTAGTTTTAACTGATTTCATGTGTACTTCCTTGAGTTCTCAAGAAGTCTAAATTTCTGTACTTGGGCAGATTTCCTAAACTTTTTATGACTCCTTGATGAGCATACCAAGCTCCATTTTGAAGAAAGTGAACTTGGCCTCATCCAGTGGCTTCATGAAAATGTCTGCAACTTGCTTATCTGTCGGGACATAGTCGAGGTTAATGTTCTTGTTCACCACATGATCCCGGATGAAAAGATAAGGTATCTCGATGTGCTTTGTTCGGCTGTGAGAGACTGGATTATTTGCAATTGCTATGACACTGGCTGAGTCGCAAAACATCAAAATCTCCTTCATCTTTAAGTTATAATCTTCTAGTTGATTCATGATCCACGGAAGTTGTGCACAACAACTTCCTGCGGAGATATATTCTGATTTAGCAGTTGAGATTGCTACACAATTCTACTTCTTACTGCTCCATGAAATATGCCTCCTTCCAAGGAATTGGCAAGTCCCGGAAGTGCTTTTCCTATCATTTCCGTTTCCTGCAAAATCAGCATCTAAAAATCTAATTAGCTCACAGTCATTATTTCTTGGGTACCATAAGCTAAGATTCGGTGTGCCTTTAAGGTATCTCAAAATTCTCTTTGCAGTGGCATAATGAGATTCCTTAGAGTTCACCTGAAATCTAGCACATACATATGTTGAAAACATTATGTCTGGTCAATTGACAGTAAGGTAGAGCAAGGATCCAATTATGCTTCTGTACTTGGTTTCATAAGATGGTTTTCTTTCTCATCCTTGTTCAGAGTCATGGTTGAACTCATTGGAGTCCTCATAGAGGTTGCATTCTCCATTTCGAATTTCTTAATTAACTCCTTGGTGAACTTTGTCTGCGAGATGAAAATTCCATCTTCAGATTGTTTCACCTGAAGTCCTAAGAAATATTCCAGCTCACCCATACTGCTCATTTCAAATTTTCCTTGCATCAAGTTAGAGGACTTTTTGCAGAGGTGATCATCTGTAGATCCAAAGATAATGTCAAAAATATAAATTTGCACTAGCAGAAACTTGTCTTTACTTCCCTAAGAAATAATGTCTTATCTATCTTTCCTCTTGTGAACTTGTTCTCAAGAAGAAAGCTAGAAAGCGTCTCATACTAGGCTCGGCGAGCCTGTTTCAGACCATATAAAGCTTTGCGTAAAAAGTAAACATAGTCAGGGAAAGATGAATCAGCAAAACCTGGGGGTTGTTCCATGTATACTACTTCCTTTAAATTACCATTAAGGAAGGCTGACTTCACATCCATTTGATAGACTTTAAGCCCTTTGTGAGCAGCATACGCTAGGAACAACCTGATCGCTTTGAGTCTAGCCACTAGAGCAAATGTCTCATCGAAGTCGATCACTTCTTCTTGTCGGTAACCTTTAGCGACAAGCCTGGCCTTATTCATGGTGATTACTCCATTTTCGTCCAGCTTGTTTCTGATGACCCATTTTGTCTCTATCACATTCTAACCTTTGGGCCTTGGTACTAGCTCCCAAACCTTGCACCTTTTAAATTGATTGAGCTCCTCTTCCACAACGATGATCCATGAAGCATCTTCTTTTGCCTCTTCAAATTTCTTCGGCTCAATCTATGAAAGAAAACTTATATAAGTGCAATACTTTGTTAGTTGTTCCTCTTCTTTTTTTAATTCCATCATGAGGATTTCCAATGATCTAATCAACTGGGTGATCTCTTGAGTTCCTGATCATTGGATTTCTTGTAGCCTCTATGCCACCATGAGGTTCTTCTACTTCTGGTGCACCTTCTACCCCTTGATGTTCTTCTTCTTCAAATAAGGTTTGAGAGCTCACTTTGATCGACCTTGGGGCATCGTTTTTAGATTCTTCTTCCAGGCTGAGCTATTTTATTTTAGCACCTTCATCTTTAACAAATGTACTAGAAGAGATGATATGAATCATACTCGTATCATCAAATACAACATTAATGGTTTCTTCTACAACCATGGTTTTCTTATTGAAAACCATATATGCCTTACGATGGCTACTATATCCTACAAAAATCCCTTCAAAACATTTTTCACTAATCTTAGTTTTTTTTTAACATTTCTCATTAGTAAGTACAAAACACTTGCTGCCAAAGATTCTATAATAAAAACAGTTGGTTTCCTTCCCTTTAGAAGTTCATAAGGTGCCTTACGATAATTCTTGTTGATTAGTACTCTGTTTTGCACGTGGCAGGCAGTGTTGACAGCTTCAGCCCAGAAGTACTCTGGTAGTTAAGAGTCATTCAACATTGTTCCGCAAGCCTCAATGAGTGTTCTGTTCTTTCTCTAGGAAAATCCATTTTGCTGTGGAGTACGAGGAGAGGAAAACTCATGAAAGATACTTAGACTTTCACAGAACTTTGTCATGATGCCAGACTTGAATTCTATTCCATGGTCACTTCTAATTTTGACCACAGAGCAGTTGAGTTCATTCTGGATCTGCCTAACAAAGGTGGTGAAAATATTGAAGGTGTCTGACTTGTGTTTTAGAAAGAATACCCATGCAAAATGTGAGTAATCATCAACAATAACCAAGATGTAAGTTTTATCTCCTAAACTACGAATTGGCAAAGGACCAAATAAGTCCATATGAAGCAGATATAAGCATCTGGAAGAATCTTTACCAATTATTCTAGTAAAGGTAGCACTAGTCTGCTTACCCATCCGGTATGCATGACAAAGTCTCTCTTTAACGCACTTAACATTGGGTGCATCACGCACTAAGTTGTGAGTAAATAACATATTTATAGTTTTAAAATTTATATGTGTTAATCTCTTGTGCCATTGATCACATTGAGATGCACTATCTTTTGTTAAAAAGCACACTGTGTAGAAGATTCTAAGCAAAGAAAATTTAAACAAAAACTATTTCTACTCCGAAAGACTGTTAAAATAATTTCTGAATTATTAGACGACTTTATCAGGCACTTGTCTTTGTTGAACTCTACCATATATCCTTTGTCACATAACTCACTTATGTTAATGAGATTATGTTGTAATCCTTTAACATAAGCCATGTTTGTGAACGAAACTATACCGTTAGTAACCATACCATAGCCGTTTGTGATTCCCCTATCAGATCCGCCAAAAATAACTTTTGGACCGTCTTTGACTGGGGTATAGTTTTGTAGTAGGCTTCTTGTTCCAATCATGTGCCATGAACATCCACTGTCCAAATACCAGATTTGAGTTTTGTTGGCCTTTGGACATACCTGTTTTCACAAATCAATTACCCTTAGGAACCCAAACAGATTTGGGTCCTTGGTTCCTAGTTAGATGAACACCACTATGAGTGTTGACATTGTGAGGGGTCATTCTTGCAGTGTTAACTCGTGGAGTTTTATAATTCATTGAATTAAACCAGCAATCAATGACAAAGTGATCAATACTGCCACAACACCTGTAACACCCTAGGTTTCGCTGAGCACGGAGGCTGGAATGCCTAAGGCTTGTACAGGGTTTTATGTATCTGGGAGTTAGTGCCAGCATTAGGTGCTAACACAGGTGTTAGCTGCCCCGTCGAGTAAAGCAATTGTTTCGATGGTGTTCATCAAGTTGGATTTGTCGAGGCGGTTTCATCGAAGGGAGTTCATCGAAGAGCTAACACGGGCGGTGTCGCTAACACCGGCAATATCTTATCGTCGGGTAATGCAGTTCCGTCGGGTTGTTGAGTTGGATTCGTCGAGGGGGACTTTGTCGAGGAGCTAACGTAGGCGTTAGCACTAACACCGACGTTAGCTGAAGGAACCTGTTCCGTAAGTAGCATTTCCTGGATGTCCAATCTGTTTGGATCTTGATCCTAAGGTTCAGATAAGTGCGCCCTAAGGCTCTAAATAGAGAAGAGAAGTTCTATTCCCATTTCATTAAGTCTTTTGTGCTTTTGGAGACTAAGGAGGGAAGTAGGGTTTGGAGGAAGAAGAAGGCTAGATCCGCCATTGTTGGAGCACCGGATATCCGTTCGCCGATCCAAGACCAGATCCATGGAGAGGACTTGAAGGCGCTCCTTTCTGTCTGTACCTTTCAACCAATCCATGGATAGGAAGAGAACTCTTAGGGTAACAACATCTCTCCTCCTAGTTTTAGGATGCGTGCATGACATCTTTGCTTTTACCTTCTCTTTTCTGAAATTCATAGTACCGAATCTCTCAAATAAGAGGGGTTTGGGTCGCCTTGGTTCAAGAAGAACCATCGGGTTGATTGAGTCCGTCCCCGACATGATTTTGCACTAGGGGTCTGCTCCGTTAGCGGATTAGGCATTTGTGGTGAAGCCGAAATCGTGATCGGTTGTCCGATTCAGTGATGTTGCTTAACGTGCATTTTAGGGATTTTTGCTAGAAATCCGATGATGGAGAAAACATCGTATGTGTTGCCCTTATGTTTCGTGTGAGAACGAACGCTGGTTTGGAAAGGGTAATTTTGTGCGTAGTGAATGTCTTGTGAATCCGCTTGTATGTAAGGGCGTGACTTTGTCTTTGTGGTCGGCTAGCTAGCCCGTGAATGCTTGGATTCATATGGGGAGAGTGTCCCGACAAGACAAGTCCCCTTTTGTGCTAACTGACGAGAACAAATATGCTGATGCGCCCGTTGGTAGAGTCATGTAAGGGGTGAGGTCTCAGTGAAGTTCTTGGCTTTTGGCTTAGCGATTGTGGCGAGAACAAGTTTGTGGATGCCCCCGTTGGCAGGATGAGCCCTGTAAGAGGTGAAGTCTCAGTGGAGTTCTTGGCCTTGGGCTTGCATGCTCTGGGGAAATGATAAGTACCCTTGATTATTGTGAAATGTTGATGGTGATGTTGTGTTAGAAGCATACACGGCTTAGGGTGCCTTGGGTGAAACCCAAGTTTGCATACATTCTGCATTGTTAGGCCCCTTAATTTTATTGCTCAACATTGAAATGTGGATGATGCTTGTGACACTCATGCCTGTCGTTTTCATGTTATCATTGTTTATTACTTTTGCATATGAAGTGCTGACTTGCAGGTTGATGTAGTTCCCCGTGTTGGAACATGGTCTTCCACATCTCCTAGGTTTGAGAATAACAAATCCTATGTGTATTTGATCTTGTGTGTTCAAGTGTGCAGGTTATCCAGGTCCACATGACTCAAGGAGTACTCATGAAGACTGCCCCCAAAATTGAGGCAAAAATTCCAAAACGACCACTAGCGCCGGCGGTAGCGATAGCGCCTGGCGCTAACGATGATTAGCGCGATTCCGGGAGCTGTTATAGAAGGAAGCTAGCGCCTGGCGGTAGCAGATAGCGCCGATGGTAGCGTGACGCACATAAGGCATAGAGCAAGAGGTTGCCGCGGATGGGAGATTTTGCCGCGCAAAATGTTGCCTAATCCGGGCTAGCACCGGCGGTAGCGCTAGCGCCGGAGGTAGCGCTTGGGCTATAAAAGGACCCCCTCTCCTCACGATTTCACACACCCCATTGCAGAGACATCAGGGAGAGAGAGGTAGTGCTACAACTCCAGAGGCCATCTTGGCCGAAACTTGAAGCCCTAGCGAAGCTCTGCCAATTTCTGAACGAGAATTCCATCACGCCGAATCCAAACGAAGTCCGCTTCGAAAAACGCTGATTCTACAGCGGATCTTCGTCTCCGACTTCAGAAGTTCATCTTAAGGGAGGTTTTGTTATTTTATTTCTCTTTCTTCATTGTAAACGGTAGTGAAATCGCCTCGTGTTGGCGACTAGGTCTGGGGTAGACTTAGGGCTGAAATTCGCCTCATGTTGGCGACTAGATCTAGGCTAGTTCTAGGGGGTGCTCGAGGCCACATCCGGGGAAGGATTGGCTAGAGCGGCTTGAGGCCGAATCCGGGGAGGATAAGGCTAGGGCCACCGGTTCGTGGGGAAGCGAGGTGGGATAGAAAACAAAAAGAGCTTTTTTATTATTCGCCTCCGATCTCTAGCGTCATCGAGATCAAGTTTTGTAAAACTTATTTATCATTAATAAAACTTGTCTCTCCTTTTGTTTTACTTAACTGCTTTCATGTCTTTAATCTTGCAATAATTCAAAGTTTTTTTAAATATAATCTAAAGTTTTTGAAAACCCTTATTCACCCCCCCCCCCCCCCCCCCTCTAAGGGCGCCGACCGATCCAACAAGTGGTATCAGAGGGGTTTTATTCTAGTCGGCTTAACAGCCGGGAATAATGGCGTCTCATGATCTCGCTTCAATTAGTGGGGCAAATTTCTGTGAAGATGAAATATCACATAAACCACCCTTGTTTGAAGGAACAAATTATAAAGGATGGAAAATCTTAATTGAAAAATTTATTAAAACTTTAGACATCGAAGTATGGAACTTAGAAATTATAAGAATTGCGGATGAATCAAATAAAAAAGAATGTCAGCTAAATGCCAAAGCCAAACACTATCTATTTTGTGCACTATCTAATGAAATTTTCAAATTCATATATTGCTTTTCTAGTGCATACAAAATATGGCACTTTCTTGAAGAAATGTATGATCTTCCGCTCGTAGGTGTGGAACAAACACAGGAGGAAAAGAACGTACAAGAATCCATTATCATCTCTCTCGGAGCAAAGCCATGGAGAATATTGAAATAGAGAAAGAGAACAATACATCAAAAGAAGATGAAAACTCATCTGTGATCGAGGAAGGACTAAAAGATGACAAAGGAACTTCATGCTCATATTTTGCCTCCTCCAAAAGCGCTGTAAGAAAGACTAAATCTTCGTCTTGTGTAATAACCTCTATCTCTAGTTTCAACATATTAAAAATAGCTAAACGAAAGATAAAAAAATTGAAAATTGCTAATAAAACTTACGTTTAGAAAATAAGAGGCTAAAGGCTAATGTATCAAATTGTGATGTGTCTTCATCATCTTGTTTTTTACTTGAAAATACAAAATCTTGTTTTGATTGTAATAATATTAAAGAAAAAGTCAAAGAACTTGAAAAAGAAATAATTTGTGTGAAAGAACATAAGGAAAAATTATGTTTAGAAAATTCATCGTCGAAGAATGATTGTGCTAAATGTAAAGACTACGAGATTGAAATTAAAGAGATGGACGAAACATTTGATGAATATAGGGATGAATATGAAAAACATATTGAATCAATTGCTACCACTCTTAAAAATAGCACAATCGCTTACAATAAAGCCAGACACAATTTACAAACTAAGAATGATGAATTAAATAATAAAATCAACTTGCTCAAGGAAATCATAAAGAAAAACACTCATTCACAATACCATGATATATCTAAAAGCAAGTTAAATATAAATTCTCAAAATATTAATAAATCAAACAATGGAAATAAAAGACATCAACAAATTAAAAATGAAATTCCAAAGTACAATTATTATTATCATCAAACTTCTCCCAACATAAAACTTCACAAATTTCCTATGAAAAATACTTTCTATAAACACTACAATTATAATCCTAAAGATAAAGATTATCACAATAGAAATTTGACTCATAATAATAATATTAAACCACAGGTTGAATGGAGGCCCAAAACCAAAGATGAAACACAAACACCACAAAAGAGGGCCCATTCATTTCCATCTCCCCAAAAGCAAATACGTTGTATTTGGGTACCCAAAGGAACCATCACACCAGGTCCTCTTTGGATACCTAAATCTCTCTTTCATTAGGTACCACCAAATGCATGGAGTAGAATATTTTCAAAAGGGAAATATACAATTTTTTCTACTTCATGATGTGCTTTGATGTCTTTCAATTTTCTTTGTTTTCTTATTTCTTTGAAATTATCATGTTATGGTCATCTTGTATAGGAAACATGATCAAAAAATTTAATGAACCTACAACATTAATCAAAACTCAAAATCTTATTAAGATGACCTACTTATTATTCATATACTCATTATACATATATTTATCAACAATTAAATTCAAAATCTTCTATGTGGTGGTAAAATATTTAATCATAAGATTTCAAAAAAAAGGTATACCACATAAAATTTTTTTGCTAAATATCACCACTTCATAACATCAAATTATAAATGAAACATTCTAGTCAAACATCCAAAAGATAACAAAATAAACATAATTCAAAGAACAACAACATCCAAAACATAGGTTCAAATTCCTGAATTATTACATAAAAATTGTTCCTCTCACAACAACTCCTCATCATCTATGTCCTCCACACTAGGACTCGGGGAGCGTCTCCTGCGAATTCTCCGGATCGAGTGGCTGGGCGGATCTAAAACTGGACTCTCCCACTCCCTCTGCTCTGGTGTAGATGGGTTTAACTTTAAAGCTTTCATCATAAACTTCATCTTTTTTTTATCCCTGAGACATCCTTCCTTATCACAGAAACATCCTCCTCCACCCGTGTCATACGCTCACCCATCTCCTCTCGAAAGGACCCATATGGAGCATCTCGAGCCCCTCGAGAAGACGCTCCTCGCCGGAGTGGTGGTTGAGTTGATGAGGATGGCTCATCCGAGACGAAGGATGCCTGCAAATGCGAGGTACTATAAATAGGAGGATAGCAATCTACTAAAAAGAAACCTAAGTCAATAGTAGGATACAAAACTTGAATAACTCGCTGAATGATGCCACCCAGGGGCAGGTTGTTGAATCTCTGACGGGTTGGTTGCCGCAACTTGTAGGAATAACAGATCAAGGAGAGTAACAAATCCGCCACATCAAACCTCTCCTTCTCTAAAATAAAATAGGTAACATAACTCAGTTGCGCTGTGACCTTGGCAGTATCACCCAACTTCAGTAGGATTGTATGGCGCAACACATTTTGCACAACCAAGGCATCCACGGTGAGAGTCGAAACGGTATAGATCAGACTCCTGCACTCCTTGTTATGCAGCGCCATGTTCACTTGAGTCCAATCTCTGTCTGTCCTGAACCTCTCAACAATTTCCAATCTATGTGGATGCTGAGTCAATCCGAACACGATTCTCAACTGTTCATGGGTAATAGTAACCATCTGCACCTGCACTTGTGACTGGACTCCTCCATCCAGCTCTGTCGTTGAGGGATCTTCCAAGTGCATGTAAAAATTGCGCACCAACTCGGAAGAAAATCCGTCAGGAATGAACAAGCTCAACACCTCTGCGGAAGCAAATAGCTCCATAATGTGGTGATGTCGCGGCAAGTCGAACTCCACGACGTATGGCACTCCCACTATAGCCGCCTCTATGGCCAACTCAGTATTCATCTTTCCCTTATAACCCGGTGCCATCTGCAACATTACAAAAAATTATTAAAACAAGAAAACAAAATCCTCATCTAAAAACAAATTTTTTTTTATATCTCCTTAAAATTAAAATACGTTCATATCCTAACTTAAAACCAAGAAATCCACATATTCAAAACCAAAAACCTCATCAAAACCACAAACCTTAGAGAAAACCTAACGGTGTTGATCTAGTTCCTAAATCTACCAAAAAAATTCAAATATCTTCATCTCTAACATCACAATCAAGCTTTAAAACAAAAATCATAAGAAAGGATGAAGAATTACCTCAGATCTGCACATAGAACGAGTCGTCTTCTAGGGTTTTTCGGGAGGAAATGAAAGATAATGGCAGATCTGAAAGAAGAACTCGGTTTTAACAAAAGCTACAAAAACCAAATTACAAAAAAATCTGTTTTTCTTTTTCGCTTGTGTTGTTTCCTTTTTTTAAAGTTCATCTTTATGCAAAAATCAAATATAAAAATTACAAAAGCAAAAATTACAAAAATATGCTTTTATTTGCTAAAATCAAATACAAAAATATAAAACTTTAAAACTATCAAAAAATGGTATGATTTTTGTGAAAAATCAAGCAAGATTTAATCTTTTATTTAGAAATTCTACAATGTTGCAATTTATCTTTTCAAACTACTTTGGACATTATCTTTCTTCATGCTTTGATGTATCTATTCAAATGTGCATCAATTATAGTTTAAAAGTTGTGTAGGATCAAGCTTAGCATGCCTCTAAGTATGAGAAATGTTTTATGTTTGATAATGATATTTATTCACTCACCTTTTTTTGGCATTGTCTACATATGTATTTAATCTAAGAATGCTTGTGTATGTTTTGTATTAGTACAATGGATTAAAATTGCACAAGTATCTTACCTACACTCCTTATTTTGCACTCTTAAAAATTAGGAAAAGTGGTTATGTTTTTCATAAAATCCATTGATTTGCAAAACAAGTGTATTCGAAGAACTTTGTACAAAACAAAATTATAAAATAAATGACAAAGATAACTCCACCAAGCACTACTTGAATCTCCTGATAAGTCTTAATAAGCATTGTGAGGTTGAGCACCTTGGAAAGAATAGTTAAGTGTCTTGTGCAAATCAAATCCTTCTTTCAAAAATAAGAAAAACCACTTACTCTTAAGTACACCGGATCACTAGTTTCAATCTTAAATTTCAATATGTGATCCCCCAAGCACTACTTTGCACCCTGATAAGTCTTGATGAGCATTGTGTGTGTGCAGAGCACCTTGGTAGTTGTACTTTTTATTGTGCATTAAAGTGTGTGGAAGTAATCTTATTTGTGTTTTATTGTGCTCGTACTTTACATATATCTTGTATTTTTGATTAAAACATTTGTTTACATTACTCAAAAATACACTTTTGTGCAAATCATTATCTTCCATAACACTTATTCTCATGAGTATTGGATCCTAATGCTAATTCTATATTACTTTTTATTTATGAAATGCGCTAGATAACCTAGCATGTGTTCTACAATGTTTTGTATGTTTATGAAATTATGAATTAAAGTAACATTGTGGTAATCTCTGTTTGATAAACATTATTTCATGCTTGGTTATTATAAAATTTAAAGATCTAACTGCAAAATGATTTACAAAAACATCATCTTTTGTGAACTTTAACTCGTATTTTTTTTGGATTATCATTACTATTTGATGTTTTTGTATTGCTATAAGTCTTCCGCATCTTAACCATATAAGTGTTTTACCTTGCGCTTTCATGCTTACTTAATATCTTGTATTCTTTGCATCATCACTTATTCTTAAAAATTCCTATCTTTCTTTAAGTGATAGATTTCCTTGGAACACTTTTTATTGGTTACTTCAAACATAAAGATCTTTTATGCTCAAAACTCTGAAAATTTTGTAATGCTCATAACTCTGATCTATTTCAATAAAAAACAATTCTAAATCTCCTTTTTGAACTTAAACTCTTATTTAGTATTATAATGTTTCTTTTTCGAAATCTTCCGCAATGCTCAAACTCTGATTCATTCATGAATTTCAATATAGCTAAGTGTGTTTTATTTTCAAATAAAAATCCATATGCTATGAAATTTCCCATTAGATTTAAATGCTTAATGTTTCCAATAATTATTATCCGTGACTTCATATCTCACCATAGCGGGGGCGTAGGGTTGTAGACATTAGATAACCTTATCTCTAGTCATGTCTTGTTCTTAACCGGGGAGGGTTCCAGTGGGGCCTTGCGAGGCACTGGGGGGAAGAGTGCTAGGTTGAGTTTTTGTCGAGTGTTTGCATATGAGACTAACACCCCAACCTACAGCTTGTTTGCAGCTCCTCATGCCCATCCATCACTTAGTACGGGGCTAGGGTGTAGATATATTGTCTGGGTAGATTGGTTACTTGGAAATCATTATTTTTTATATATGCTTAAAACTCTTATATAAAGGGGAAATCATTATTAAAAAAAAACTAAAAACTCTGATATATTTATACAAAAATTATTCTAACAAGTAGCTCTAACACTCCTTATCATTTCCTTCTCATTAAGAAGCTCGATCATGATTTATCTAATTATCGCTCTTTTATGTGGTGCCTCCTAACCCACTTTTGCTAATAACAAAAGGGCGAGAACTTACATGATAAATAAAATCCGCTATCAAAATAAAAACTCACATGATTAACTAAATTGATAACTTACATATTAAGGGGAGCATTCACATAGGGGGAGCACGTATTTAAGGGGAGCATTCACATAGGGGGAGCACGTATTTAGGGGGAGCAATTCTAAAATGCTAAACATCTACAATTATCCTAAGTCATCACTCTCACACACACACAAATAGAATTTCACCATGCTTATCTATTAATGCTCTGATTTATCATTAATGGATTTGTTATTATCAAAAGGGGGAGTTTATTGGAACATGGTCTTCCGCATCTCCTAGGTTTGAGAATAACAAATCCTATGTGTATTTGATCTTGTGTGTTCAAGTGTGCAGGTTATCCAGGTCCACATGACTCAAGGAGTACTCATGAAAAGTGCCCCCAAAATTGAGGCAAAAATTCCAAAACGACCACTAGCGCCGGCGGTAGCGATAGCGCCTGGCGCTAACGATGATTAGCGCGATTCCGGTAGCTATTATAGAAGGAAGCTAGCGCCTGGCGGTAGCAGATAGCGCTGGCGGTAGCATGACACACATAAGGCATAGAGCAAGAGGTTGCCGCGGATGGGAGATTCTGCCGCGCAAAACGTTGCCTAATCCGGGCTAGCGCCGGCGGTAGCGCTAGCGCCGGCGATAGCGCTTGGGCTATAAAAGGACCCCCTCTCCTCACGATTTCACACACCCCATTGCAGAGACATCAAGGAGAGAGAGGCAGTGCTACAACTCCAGAGGCCATCTTGGCCGAAACTTGAAGCCCTAGCGAAGCTCTGCCAATTTCTGAAGGAGAATTCCATCACGCCGAATCCAAACGAAGTCCGCTTTGACAAACGTTGATTCTATAGCGGATCTTCGTCTCCGAATTCAGAAGTTCATCTTAAGGGAGGTTTTGTTATTTTATTTCTCTTTCTTCATTGTAAACGGTAGTGAAATCGCCTCGTGTTGGCGACTAGGTCTGGGGTAGACTTAGGGATGAAATTCGCCTCGTGTTGGTGACTAGATCTAGGATAGTTCTAGGGGGTGCTCGAGGCCACATCTGGGGAAGGATTGGCTAGAGCGGCTTGAGGCCGAATCCGGGGAGGATAAGGCTAGGGCCACCGGTTCGTGGGGAAGCGAGTCGGGATAGAAAACAAAAATAGATTTTTTATTATTCGCCTCCGATCTCTAGCGTCATCGAGATCAAGTTTTGTAAAACTTATTTATCATTAATAAAGCTTGTCTCTCTTTTTGTTTTACTTAACTGCTTTCATGTCTTTAATCTTGCAATAATTCAAAGTTTTTTTAAAAATAATCTAAAGTTTTTGAAAACCCTTATTCACCCCCCCCTCTAAGGGCGCCGACCGATCCAACACCCCGGGGTCCGCTAGGACGGCCAGGAGGAGAGGTGTTGTTACACCGTTGTTGGTCAGCCAAAGTTGACCCTCGTTATACCGCTCTTTGTGATTTGGATGTAGGGCAAGGATCACATGTTGGACCTAGTTCGCTGTCCAAAAGGCCTAAGCTTCAAGAAGTGCACTTTTCCTATTTTCCTGTTTGACTATGTTGTCTTTACTTGTTCCGGCTTGCACGCCGAGGTAGCATAGAATTGTTATAATCTTTTGGACATTTTCTATGCCTTGTTTGATGACTTGAGTATGGGTTTTGTAAGGCCTTATGGCCATGACACTCTTATGTAGATGTGGACAACTTATGTGGTTTATTTAATGTTTCTGCTGTGTTTGTTCTGAGTTTTGAGTTGGGTAGTTTATATATCACTTTTTTAATACTAAAGCTGTGGCGATTATATGCTGTGGGATCCCGGTCGAACCTATATTATATAGTCATTGCAGGGGAGGTATTACAACACCAACAATCAAACCAGTTGTATCTTCTTTTATTTTTCTGCTTTACCTTTTGAACGGGAGGTCTAGCAGGAGCTACTGATTTGGAGGTAGAAGCCTCATGAGTACATCATACACATGGCTTCTTCGTCTTAAGTGGATTTGTAACAACATGTTTGATCTTTAGAGCTTTCTTAGCATCCGATCCATGAACGAATGGACCATGATCCTTTAGGATCATCTATTCATAAGGTGCCTTGAGAACACTCATTCCAAAGTTTCTAGGATGGGTCCATCCTTGGTTGTTTTTGTTAAAGTTAATATAAATTGGTTTAGCAAAATGACCATAGGAGGTTTCAAAGTCATACTGGTTCGTTTGAAAGACTACCTTCTTGAAGGAATGTTGACTTTGAGGAACCTTTCCCTTACCTTTGGTGGCTCTTCTCTTAGTAGCCTTACCCTTCTCGGCCTTATGAACAACACCACTACCCTTCTCAGCAGCTGAGAATCCATCAATAAGCGAAAGAATAGTTTTGGCTTGGAGAAGCTTTCTACAAGCTTCCTTTCAACCACTAACTTTTCTTCTAGTTCATCAATGAACTTCTCTTTCAGATATACTAGCTCAGTAAAGCATTTGAGTTCGCCTTTAAAGGATTGGACTTCATCTCTGAGAGGTGTCAATTCCTCAATTTTAGGGATCTCAAGAACATGTCATTTAGTTCGTCATTGGTGAGTTTACGACCATAATTCCTTAGGCCATTGATGATCATGAAAAACTTCTCATAGCCATCAACAATAGTATCCCTTGTGTCTTGCTTAAAGGCCTCGTACTCCTGATTGAGCAGAGATCTTCGATCATCCCTCACTTCCTCAGTTCCTTCCATGAGAACAACCAGAGAATCCCACATCTCCTTGGCAGACTTGCAGTGAAATAGATTTTGCAACATTGAGTCGTATACTACACTGGAAATTATGTTCTTTGCCTTCTTATCCAAGGTGACGAGAGAGATTTCATCTTTGGTTAGATCCAAAAATTTCTTAGGAATCAGCTCATTTGCATTTATGATTGATGGAGTCGTAGGAATATAAAGACCTTCTTCAACTATTTGAAATATTCTTGGATCAACGGCTTCCATGTAGAACCTTGCTCATTTCTTCCACATGGGGAATTTTCTTTGGTGCACACAAACAATTTCAGAGAGGACACATCTTTGCTTCTATCCATTCTAGACATGTCGTTCTCTTAACAACTAGATAGAGATATTGTTCTGGTGTTAGCCTTTAATGAACAACCTACCTTTGATTCTAATTGAAAGTATCTAGTTGTCTACCTAACTCACCTAGAGGTGAAAAGGTGAGTTCTATGGCATTAAACGAGATTAAAATACTTTAAAAATTATGCACACAGAATAAGAGAGAACACACAACACAGACACACTGATTTATAGTGGTTCCCCAGGATGGGTAGGCCACTTTCCCGCCTCTCCTATCTAGCACGTCGAGCTAGACTCGGCTACTTCACCAAACTCGGATTTCAATAAATCTTACACCTCGGAGTCTTCAATTCCTACAAGCTCGGAGACAACGTCCCCTACAAAAACTCAGAAAATAATCTCTCCTACATTCAATCCTCTTATCTAGGATCTACAAAACTCGGAAGTAAAACTTCCTACAAGAGTTGTAAAATGGTTTCTTTATAATCACAATAGACTGTAAACAATCTTCTTAGAAATCTCAAAGAGATTCAACTTTAGAACTGAAAAAAAGAGATTCTTCTTCCTTGCTCATGAGAGAAACTTGAACTTGAAGATTGAAGGAGAAGAATAACTTGAGTTTTTGAAATCTGAATCTGAATCTTGAGAATCGACTGGATCTGAATGCAACTTTGAAGTAGCTAAAAATAGAGATCCAGTCGAAACTTTTCTTTGAGAGGAATCGCAAATCAAGTTGTCAGCGACGAGTTCTTCGTGTTGCGAATATGAAAAATGCCGACAGAAATAATTGTGCGATTTCTTGAATAATTCACTATTAGGGTTTTTTGAAATTAATCCTTAAGTATTTTTAGGAATTCCTCTCCTAACGGCTAGAACGAAACTTCAGGACAAAGCTCCATGTGTACTGTACATGGTCGGTGCTCTAAATAAAACCCGTCAACAAAGTTCAAAATGAATACCTATTAAGTCTATTCGTCGAGTGTTCACGTGACATATCTAGATTACTCGACGAATCAACCTTAACTACTTGATGAATAACACTTGGCTGAGATTTAAAACAACATAAATCTTCAGTTTAGTGATCATGAGACCTCTCGAGAGTACTCAACGATTTTGTCGAGTATTCACTGTTGAATTTTTGAAGTAGAAGTGGAAGGGTTCTGGGCAGTCTGAATAAAGAAGACCACGCGGTCTGTGCGGGTGTTCTGGCTGGGGTTTTGCCTTGTGTGGTCTGTTTTGGGAGACCGCAGGTGATTGCGCGGCTTGCGCGGCTGGTCTGATGACTTGTTCTGGTCGGTCAGGGTTACTGAATAAGTCTCTTTAGTCTTGTTATAAGACCGGGCAGTTTGTTTGGTAACCGCACAGTTTAATAAGGCAGACTGATGGCCGTGCTGGGCTCAGGCGGTGTGTCGTATGAGACCGCTCGCGATCTGATGGGCGGTTAGTGTATCTCTTTTTGGGCGGTGACGACATGCGTCAGCTTGCCTATAAATAGAGGTGCAGGGCCTGTCATTTCTAGAGAGAACTGTAAGAACTACAACTTGGGTTGTTTGTGCCGGTCTCATCTTTGAGGTCGCGCGGTCTGGAAGTAGCTTGACTGTTTGTTGTGTTCGCAGGTTAGCGACCAGCATGGTGCGGTCTTTCTTCCTTGGTGACTTCCCAGTTGTGAATAACCAGTTCTCCAGCGGCTTTCCTCTGGGCGACCTGTGGTGTAGTTCTTGAGTTGTTCGCGGTGAACTTGGCGATCAGGCGACCTCAACGGTCAGGCGGTCTCAATTTGCGGTTTGGCGACAGCTTGTGCAGTTCTGGTTTCTATTCGCTGAAGCTTCTGTGACAAGGTGATTTCGCGGTCAGGCGGTCTCGAAGTACGGATAGGTTGTCCTTCAGCAGTTGAATAAGGCAGCAGGTTGTGCGGTCTGTGGTTGCGGTCTGGCAGTTCGCAGGTCATCAAGCCTGCTTTGCTCGCGCGGTCTCAGGGATAGCTGTACGACTTGGCTGTTTGTGCGGTCTGGCGGTCTCTGCTTTGGTAGTTTGCTGGCGGCCTGTTTTTGTATCTTGTGCTTTTCTCCTTTGTGATTCTTATGAATCATGTCTCACCATGTATGTCTCGAGCTGTAAAGAGATAATTATACAAGAGCACTATTCGGTCCTCCCATTGTCACTGATTGTCATTCTTGTGGATTGTGTTGAAGTGTTCTGTATTTTTATTTCACTCCTTAGCCTCTAAATATTTTAACATGGTATCAAAGCGAGGTTTCTGAGCTGTAATCAACGTTGTCTTCTGCTTGGGTTTCTGCAAGTTGATTGTCAATCAGTGAGATATCAATGGAAGGAGGATATGCTAGAGGTCTTGGTATTGAGCTCCTTACGCAGACTAACTTTATGAAGTGGAAGTCGTGCATGTAGAGCTATCTTCTTGGCGAGGACTTATGGGAGGTAGTTGGAGGAGAAGCAAGACAAGCTGTTATTTCTACCGAGGGGAATGATGAGCTCGTGAAGGCTTGGAAGAGAACGAATGCAAAGGCTAATTTCACTCTCAAGCGAGCTATCATTCTAGAGTTGTTTGATCACATCATTGGATGTAGGTCAGCTGTTGAGATTTGGACAGCCTTGGATGGCTTGTTCAATAAAAAGAATGTAGCTCAGCTACAGTTCTTGGAAAATGAGTTAGCTAAGGAAACTCAAGGTGACTTGTCCATTTCAATGTTCTTCTTGAAGATGAAGAACCTATGCACAGAGATATCGACATTGGACCCGGATGAGCCTATCTCAGAAGCGAAGTTGAAGAGACACATAATCCGCGGCTTGTGGAGGGAGTATGTGGACTTTGTTACTTCTGTGCAAGGCTGGGCCAATCAACCATCGTTTTCGGAGCTGGAAAACTTACTTGCTTCGCAAGAGAGTTTGGCTAAGCAAATGACGGGGATGCCAGTCTCTGTGGGAGAAGGTGAGGTTCTCTTTTCTGGCAAGAAGAGGAGATGGGACAAGAAGAAGAAGTCATATGGTAACGATGGTCAATCAACTTCATATAAGAAAGAGAGGAGTTATGCTCCTAAGTATGAAGGGAAGAAGAAGTAAGGGCCGAGGTGTTACAGGTGTAACAAGCTTGGTCACTTCAAGAGAGACTGCAAGGTAAATGTTCAGCCAGGGCATGCTGCAGGAAAGGAGGAGACTGGTTCTAATGCTGAAGGTAGTTGGGGTGGTGGATGTGCTTTCATTACGGGCACTTGTGTTCGGGCATTGGCTTCCATCAACTATCAGAATGATTAGATAGTGGACTATGGGTGTGGTCATCACCTCACCGGAGATGAGTCAAAGTTCTCCTCGTTGCAGACAAACTCAGGTAATGATGCTATCATTACAGCTGATGATACTGTGCATGCAGTAGATAAGGAGGGTGTTGTCTCTTTAGGCACTCATAGAGGTCCACTCACCTTGAGGAGTGTTTATCATGTGCCGGTAATGAAGAAGAACCTCTTCTCAGTAACCAATACTGTTGAAGCTGGTTATCACATTCTGTTTGGTCCAACAGAAGTGAAAATTCTTCGTAATGTTTCAGCCGTGAAAGCTGAGGTCATTCATGTAGGGAGACTAGTGAAGGACTTGTTTGTTCTATCAACAAGCTCCTATGTTGATAAGATGAGGGCTAAGACAACGCTGCTATCTGGCATGAAAGACTCGGGCATGTTGGGATGGATAAACTAAAGGTTATGCCAGGAAGAGGCCTTGTGAAAGGTCTGCCTAGTCAATCATCTTTCGGTGATGGTCACGTTTGTTCAGGTTGTCAGTTTGGTAAGGCTCAACGTCTTCCGTTTGACAAATCACAAAGCAGATGCAAAGCACCATTGGAATGTATTCATGGTGATCTGTTTGGACCAACCGCCACTGCCAGTCTTGGAGGTAGCAGGTATATGCTGATCTTAATTGATGACTTCACCAGATATACTTGGGTATATTTTCTGAAGGAGAAGTCAGAGGCGTTCGAGAGGTTTGTGGAGTTTAAGTAGCTGGTGGAAGGTCGGCTCAACCTGGGGATCAAGAAGTTCAGAACCGACAATGGAGGGGAGTTTACCTCAAATGCGTTCTTTTACTTCTGCAGGAAGCATGACATCCGGAGAGAGCTCTCTTGTGCTCACACTCCACAACAGAACGGAGTTGCAGAGCGGAAGATCCATCATCTGACGAAGACCTGCAAATGTTGGCTTCATGCTAAGAGTATCCCAAAGTCCTTATGGGCAGAGGGAATGTCTTGTGCGACCTATGTCATCAATCGGATGCCTCTCAGTCCTATCAACATGAAGACTCCTCATGAGTTGATGTTCAAGGAGAAACCAAGCGTGGAACACTTTCGGCTGTTCAGATCTACCTGCTATGTGCATGTTCCTGATGCTCTCAGAACGAAACTAGATGCGAAAGCAAGGAAACTAGTGTCCGTCGGTTATGATGACCGGAAGAAGGGCTGGAGATGTATGGATCCTGAGACACGGAGATATTTGGTCTCAAGGGATGTGCTATTTGACGAGCTGGAATCATACCAAGGTAGCTCTTCTGTTGAGTTACAAGAGAGCAGGTCAGATGGCGGACTTGGAGAAGCTGCTAAGGAGGTTCTGGTGGAGTTGCCTGTTTCTCCAGGTTCTCCAGGTGCTTTTAGCTCTGGGTCAGGTGCTTCAGGTTCTGGAAGCAGGGGGAGCGATGCTCCAAGTATACCTGAGAGGAGAGCTAGTTCAGAATAAGTATCTGAAGAGGTGGTTCAGAGTCAAGCTCTGAGGAGGTCCAAGAGGACTATCATTCCACCAGATCGGTATACAGGGGGGAATTTGGTGAGCTTCGTGTCATGTTTCTTCGCAGGTCCCCTGGATGAGAGAGAGTCATCTTGCTTAGAAAACGCCATTGCAGTTAAGGAGTGGGAAGGAGCCATGGATGAAGAGATGGATGCCCACAAGAAGAATGAGACTTGGGACTTGGTGCCTAAGGTTGAGGGAGTTACTCTAGTGACTTGCAAGTGGGTTTTCAAGCTGAGGAAGAAGGCTGCTGGTAGCATTAAGCGGTACAAGGCTCGCCTTGTAGCTCGGGGATTCCCTCAGAAGTATGGGGAAGATTATGAAGAAACCTCCAACCCTGTTGCCAAAATGACTTCGGTTCGGGTGGTGATCGCGTTGGCAGCTTGCCAAGGATGGAAGATCTGACAACTCGATGTTAAGAATGCTTTCTTATATGGCGAGATTGACAAGGATATCTTCATGGATCAGCCACCTGGTTATGTTTCCGAAGAGCACCCAAGATATGTGTGTAAGCTCAAAAAGGCTCTTGACGGCTTGAAGCAGGCGCCTCGGGCGTGGTATGGGAAGATTGCAGAAGACCACAAGTGATCGCGCGGCTTGCGCTGTTGGTCTGACGACTTGTTCTGGTCGGTCAGGGTTACTGAAGAAGTCTCTTTTGTCTTGTTATGTGACCGGGCGGTTTGTTTGGTAACTGCACAGTTTAATAAGGCATACTGATGGCCGTACTGGGCTCGGGCGGTCTGTCGTATGAGACCGTTCGTGATTTGATGGGAAGTTAGTGTATCTCGTTTTGGGCGGTGACGACATGCGTCAGCTTGCCTATAAATAGAGGTGCATGGCCCATCATTTGTAGAGAGTACTGTAAGAACTACAACTTGGGTTGTTTGTGCCGGTCTCATCTTTGAGGTCGCGCGGTCTGGAAGTAGCTTGATCGTTTGTTGTGTTCGCAGGTTAGCGGCCAGCAGGGTGTGGTATTTCTTCCTTGGTGACTTTCCAGTTGTGAATATCCAGTTCGCCAACGACTTTCCTCTGGGCGACCTGTGGTGTAGTTCTTGGGATGTTCGCGGTGAACTTGGCGATCAGGCGACCTCATCGGTCAGGCGGTCTCAGTTTGCAGTTTGGCGACAGCTTGGGCAGTTCTGGTTTCTGTTCGCTGAAGCTTCTTTGACAAGGTGACCTCGCGGTCAGGCGGTCTTGAAGTGCGGATAGGTTGTCCTTCAGCAGTTGAATAAGGCAGCAGGTTGTGCGGTCTGTGGTTGCGGTCTGGCAGTTCCCAGGTCATCAAGCCTGCTCTGTTCGCGCGGTCTCAGGGATAGCCGTGCGGCTTCGCTGTTCGTGCAGTCTGGCGGTCTCTGCTTTGGTAGTTCGCTGACGGCCTATTTTTGTGTCTTGTGCTTCTCTCCTTTATGATTCTTATGAATTATGTCTCACCATATATGTCTCGAGCTGTAAAGAGATAGTTAATTCAAGAACATTATTCAGTCCTCCAATTGTCACTGATTGTCATTCTTGTGGATTGTGTTGAAGTATTCCGCATTTTTACTTCACTCCTTAACCTCTAAATATTTTAACATTCACAAGAAATCAACAGATCACTCAACAAATATTACTTGGCCAAAAATGGAAACAAGATCTGATACTTTTAAAAATCTCTCGAGTAGATTCGACGAATTGATCGAGTGCTCACGTGAGATCTCAACGAATGAAATGAGTCTTCACGTGAGTACTCGACAAATTTTACTTGAGAAATATCTTGTCAATCTAGAATCCAACAACCAGCTTCTACTTGATTCCCCCATGCCCTTGGAAATGAAGTACACATAAATAGAGAGATTATACATGAATCGACACTATGTCCTACACAATGAAGAATTACCTTGCATAGTCCTGTGTTTTATGACCTATTGTAATATTACATTGGTTTGTACTTAGCAATTAAAGTCCTGCAACAACATAACTAAAATGCAGCGTCAAATACAAATTCAATTCATCTTAGTCCAAGAGGGACTTCTTAAAATCAAGACTATTGGGGATGCAATACCCAAGACAAAGGATGCCTCCTCACCTTGGCCGCTCGCCGAGAAATGATAGGGAAACATAGGTTACGCCTGACTGTTGCGAGCATGCGCCTGCCTTGGCCACTCGCCAAGGAGTTATTGCGCTTGAGTCTTAATTTACATTATAAGTAAAATGAAGGACTCCTCCTCGCCTCCCAGGCGAGTGCTCCGGCCTTGTTGGTCTTTGTCCCTTGTGAATACATGTTCTGCTTCCCGAGTAGTGCATCAGCCCCACCGACATCAAGGAGCCCGGTCAACAGTCTCTTCTCGAGGCCAAATCAAAAATACACTTCCTGTCTCTCGAGTGAGTGCATCAGCCTTGCCGGCATTAAGGAGCCTAGCCAGCGGTCTCTTCTCGAGGCCTTATCAAAAATACACTTCGTGCCTCTCGAGTGAGTGCATCAGCCCTGCCGGCATCAAGGAGCCCAGTTAGCGGTCTCTTCTCGGGGCCTTATCAAAAATATTATTATTGCCTCTCGAGTGAGTGCATCAGCCCGACCGACATTAAGGAGCCCGGTCAACGGTCTCTTCTTAGGGCCTTATGAAAAATACACTTCCTTCCTCTCGAGTGAGTGCATCAGCCTTGCCGATATCAAGGAGCCTGGTCAGCGGTCTCTTCTCGGGGACTTATCAAAAATATTCTTCATGCCTCTTGAGTTAGTGCATCAGCCCTATCGACATCAAGAAGCCTGGTCAACAGTCTCTTCTCGGGCCCTTATAAAAAATACACTTCCCGCCTCTCGAATGAGTGCATCAGCCCTGCCGGCATCAAGGAGCCCGGTCAGTGGTATCTTCTCGGGGCCTTATCAAAAATATTTTTCATCCCTCTTGAGTGAGTGCATCAACCCTGCCGACATTAAGGAGCCTGGTCAGCGGTATCTTCTCGAGGCCTCCAAACCAAACACTCTTTCCACCCGGGGCACCTGGCTCACCGGCCTGTGAGAGCCCATGCGACGGCTCCTCTCTCAGGGGAGGAAAAATAAAATCCATATCTTCTAAGGGTCCTAGGCGTTTGTCCAAAACATAAGTACAAAGCTTATCCAAAAGGATGATCGAAATTTATTAAGGATAAAAATGTTTGAGGTCATCGCCACTCCAAGTATTACCGAGGGGAGTCCCCTCAGCGTTTTAAAGATGGTACCCCCCCCCCCCCCCCCCCCCCCCCCGACTTCAGGGCTTCCAAGATTATATAAGGTCCCTCCCAATTGGGATGGAGCTTTCTTACATTTGCTAGTCTTCCCGCGACTCCGACCTTCTTTAGGGCTAGGTCTCCTAAGGTGAATTATTTGACTCTAATGTTTTTATCGAAGTACCTGGCAATTCGACGCTTCACATCCTCTTGCCGAATTGCCGCCAGGTCCTGGAGCTCCTCATCCAGGTCCATGGAGATCCATTGTGCTTCCTCATTGTCCATCCTCCACTCTTCATCCCCTTCCTCAGCAGTTGTATCACGGGGGGTCTTGTCATCGAATTCCACCGACAGTATTGCCTCTGATCCATGAGAGAGCCTAAACGGGGTCTCTCATGTTGCTGAGTTGGGCGTCGTTCTTAAGGCCCATTGGACCGAGGGGAGATGTTCCACCCAATTCCCCTTTATATTTTCCACCTTCTTCTTCAATAGGTTGACTATAACTTTTTCGTCGCCTCTACCTGCCCGTTACTTCGGGGATGGTGAATCGAGATGAAGCGAAGGTCTATGCCCAACTGACCACAGAAGCTGGTGAGTTCCTCGCTGGAAAAATACGGCCCATTGTCGGTTACAATGGCGAGGGGGAGCCCGTACCTGCAAACTATTCCCCCCATATGAAGTTCCTTATTACCTACGAGGATGCTTTTGCTAGAGCCTTGACCTCCATCCACTTTGAGAAATAGTCAATCATGACTAGGAGAACCCTTCTTTGCTCGTTGACCTAAGGGAACGAGCCGACTAGTTCCATTCCCAAGATGGCGAAAGGCCATGGTGCCGTTATGGTCCTAAGACTTTGCGTCGGCTGAAGCTGAAGTGGCGCAAAGAGCTGACACTTCTGGCTCTTTTTTGCAAATTTTGTTGTATCTTTCCGGATGGTCGGCCAGAAGTACCCCTTCCTCAGCACTCTCTTTTGCAAAGTTTGACTCTCGGAGTGACTGCCACACTCCCCTGTGTGAATTTTTTCCAGGGCCTTTGGGACTTCTTCTTACGCCACACATCTTACCAACAGACCGGTGAGGGCTTTTCGGTACAAACTCCCTTCTTGCATCAGGTAATAGGCTGACTTATACCTGAATCATCTCTTATCCGGAATCCCCTTCGAAAACTTGCCTGAGGACAAAAAGGTGACAAATGGATCCATCAACGAGACCTTCTGATCGATCTTCATCAGCCTGCCTTCCTCGATGGACGGGCGGAACTAATCCGTCACTATCCCTCCGACCTGGAGTTTATACTTTGCCAGGGAGTCCGCCTGAGTGTTCTCCTATCTCGGCACGTGATGGAATTAAAAAGTGCAGAACTGGCTGACGAGATGTTGGAACAACCCTATTACTGATTTGGGCTAGGATCACTATGTGTTGACCTAGGATCAAGTTGACCCCATTGTATAGTTTAAGGGTCAAGTCTTTAGGCTGATAGATTAACTAGAACTTACAGAAAAATTTAAGTTCCCAGCGCTCGACAAATGGTTATCGGCGCTCGACAGCTGGCTACCAGCGCTCGACGAATTCCAGCCAACGCTCGACAGATTTCCAGCCAGTGCTCGACATATTTCCATCCAGCGCTCGACAGATTCCAGCCAGCGCTCGACATTCTCTGAGCAGTGCTCGGCAAATTCCTGCCAGCGCTCGACAAATTCTTTATTGAAGCTCAGATTGACAAATATTGATTCCAGATCAATTAATACTTTACTATCAGTTATTTGTCAGTTCTCTGAACACAGATCGACGACTTTAACGGATCTATTCAAATATCTTTGGACGTATTCAAGACAGATAAGTAAGGATATTATATTCAGTTATTATATTCCTTTCTTTCCTTATTCCAAGACAAAGATAGCCGTTGACAATTAATGAAAAGGAATATTTCACGGCTAAGGAATTAAAGGACCTGCCAAAGTCGTTTGGTTTTTGTTATTATTCCAAGAAAGATTTAAAGTCTGATTATTCTATTCCAAAAATAGAATATATCAAATACAGACTTTATTGTCTCACATCTCGACAGAATTCAAATCATTCTTACAGAATGCAGAGAGAGCACAACAACAAGGATAGAGAAAGAAAAAGAAGAACACTCAGTCAAATTTTCTCAGTCTTCTTCTTCCTCAAGCAGCAATCACCATTACTCTGAGAACATCTTCTTCGAAGATCAATCTCTCAGATATCTGCTGCAAGTTCAAGCCTTCTAAAAGAGCAACAAAGAATCTGAAGAACTATTTTCTTCCAGATCAATCTGCTATAGAAGTTTTTTGTTTTCAAGAGAAAGCTTCTCCACCATCTGTCAAATACTTCAATCAGACAGGGGGAGATTTACAACAAATCCACTAGAGTCTTCTCTCAGCATCTTGACAGAGAAGAACACTATAAAATCTTTCTCATATCTCTTGTACAGGGTTAATACTCCCTTCAAAATTGTAACTCCTTGGTGGCAAGACACCTGATCAAAAAATCTAGTTGGTTTTGAGCACCTGAACAAAAGCTCTGTGGTGTGTGGACACCTGATCAAAATCACCTTGGTGCTAGGGCACCTGATCAACTCTCCTAGTGGATTCCTACCAAGGGTGGTAGAAGAGTGGACTACCCAGATTTATTGGGGAACTACTATATTTCCTTGTGTCCTCTGTGTTTGTTTATTTCTCTGTGTTGTGCTGTGTGCTTTTACTTATTCCGTTTTTCTGCTTATATATATATCTCACATTGCTTACACATATATAACACTATTTTAATTCCGCTATAAAAACTAAGGAAAAGTTTTTAATACTCTATTCACCCCCCCCCCCTCTAGAATAACTTAAGATCTAACCTCCACTTTCAATTGGTATCAGAGGAAGTTGATTCTTTACAGGCTAACACCTGAATCACAAAGATCAATTAGATCTTAATTTCTCTTAGAGTTCTTTTTCATTTTATCTTTTGTTTAAAACTCATGGCACAAAACAAAGAGTATTCCAACACAAGACCTCCTATGTGCAATCTCAGTAAGTTTGCACTGTGGAAAGCAAAGATTAGATTGTACATGAATTCAATTGATGAGGAAATCTTCAATGTTATTTTGACAGGACCTCCTACTCCCTCAGCATCTGCAAGTACTGAAGCAACAACAGACAACCATGCTGTCCCACCTCCTGAATGGACAGAAGCACAGAAGAAACAAAGAAGTGCAGATGCAAAAGCAATGAACATTCTGGCTCAAACTATGTCTGATGACATATTTCAAAAAGTGGTTGAATGTACTTCAGCCAGAGAGATTTGGATCTCACTAAACAATATGGTTGTAGGTTCTGCATATGAAAGGAAAGACAGAAGATCACACTTGATCTCTCTGTATGAAAACTTCAAGAAAGGAGAAACAGAGACAGTTGCAGACATGTACAATAGGCTCAGTCTCATTATAAATGAGCTGAAGACCTTGGATAAAGTGATCTCTATCACTGAGGTCAATGACAAGATCTTAATGTGCTTCCCCAGCACATGGGATTCTAGAATCTGGCCAATCAAGGAAGCCAGAAGCCTCAATGAGATTACCATTGAAGCTTTGTTGGGCAAGCTCAAATCCTATGAGCAGCTTATTAAATCCAGGGAAGCTGAAGCATCCACTTCATCTCCAACAATAAAGAAAGAAAAGAGCATAGCTTTCAAAGCAGCTGATGCAGAAGAAGAAAAGACTCCAAAAGATGAGGAGTTCATGAGTCTCACAGCCAAGAGATTTTATAAATTGGCTAAGAAGGACCTCAGAAAGAAAGAGTCCAGATCAAGAGATAAGCAAAGGTATGACAAATCAACTCCTAAAGAGGTTATTTGTTATGGATGCAGGAAACCTGGACACTACCTGACAGAATATCCATAAAATCAAAAGAAAGAAAAGAAAAAGGATAAAGAAGAGAAAAGAAGCTCCAGCAAGTCTTCCTCCCACAAGCACAAAAAGAAGGGAAGAGGATTTATAGCAGAATCTTGGAGTGACACTGAATCTGAGTCATCATCCAGCTCATCTGATGATGATGAAGAAAATTCAAAGGAAAGTGACCAATGTCTGATGGCAATATATGACTCAGCCAGTGAGTCAGAATATGCCTTCTCATCCAGCTCCAATGATGATGAAGAAGAAAGAACCTTCTGCATGATTGCTATCAATGCCTCATGACATAATTTTGAAGAAAAATCAGAATCTGAAGCAGAAGATGATGCAGATTAGGTATTATCTAACTTTGATTTTACTTCAGTTGAATTCAAAGCTGAATTCAAGGTGCTTTGCTTAGACTTACTGAAATCTGAGAAAGAAATAATCTCACTCAGAAGTAAGCTAGCTGAAATGAATAATATAAGTGAAGAAAATAAAAATCTTAAGAAAGATTTGGCTGCCTCCAAGGAACATATTGTTCTCATTGAGAGCAAGTTGTCTGAAGCCAAAAAGTTTGAAGAATCCCTAAATGGGAGAAGCATCAAACTGATGGACATAACAAGCACAGTAAATGCTAGACTTAATAGCAAACTGGGTTTGGGTGCCTCATCAAGTGAGCCACATCTGATTAAGAAGAATATATGATCTACACCCATAAATTTCATATCTGCTAAGAGCAAAGAGGCTGTAGAAGTAAATAAATATATTTCAATCAAGTCTGTTAAGAATAAAAGAATTCAGAAGAATTCATCGAATGAAGCTCGACGAAAAGATTTCAATCTGTCGAACGGAGATCGACGAAAGCTAAAAATAGATTTTCAGTATAGTTATTACAAGGACGGCGTTCGACGAAATCATGCACATTCGTCGAACGGCGATCGACGAATTTACCCAAATTTGTCGAACAGATACTATACACAGAATTTTAGGAATTCTAATTCTAAACACACTAAAAATCCTTTTACTTAATGGACAATACCTCTAAGGAGATATCATCCACAAGGCTATAAGGATCAGCCTGAAATGTCCTTTATTTCTGAGTATTGTGGTAAGACAAAAGGACCCAAGGTAGTCTGGGTCAAAAACAACTAGTTTATGTTTCTGTCTTTGCAGGTACACAGCTGTCCAAGAACAAGTGAAAAATGGTATTTGGACAGTGGCTGTTCAAAACATATGACAGGGAACAAGGCAAATCTGAACAATTACAAGACAAAAGCTTGGACCAAAAGTCATATTTGGAGACTGCAACTGTGGACAGACCAAAGACTATGGAAAAGTCAAGGTTGAAGAAGTCACCTTCAAAGAGGTAGCTTATGTAAAAGGACTGAAGCATAACCTTATCAGCATAAGTCAATTATGTGATGAAGGGTATCAGGTAATATTTAATAAATTGAATTGCCTTATTAAATCTACTGATGGTATTACTGTTTTATCAGGTATTAGGCAGGGTAATATATATTTAGTGAATTTCAATTCATCTACTTCAGAAGTTTGTTTATTTAGTGATGTGAGCAAATCTAGTGAACTTTGGCATAAGAGATTAGGACATGTAAACCTTAGGACCATTGCTAAATTATCTAAGGATAATCTTGTTAGAGGTTTACCCTTAGGTTCATACAAGAAAGAAGGTCTTTGTAGGGCATGTCAACTAGGCAAGCAAACTAAAAATAGCTCTAAATCATTATCTAAAAGTGATTCACCTAGAATCTTATATTTGCTACATATGGACCTTTTTGGACATATAACAACAAAGAGTTTAGGGGGAAGTCTTACACTCTAGTTATTGTAGATGACTACTCTAGATTCACTTGGGTGTTCCTTTTGAGAGAAAAGTCAGATAACTTTAAAGTTCTTACAGACTTTCTTAAGAGCATACAGATTGAGCACTCTACTGTAGTTGCATTGATCAGAAGTGATCATGGCACTGAGTTTGAGTCTCTTCTTATGCAATAATTCTGTGAGATGGAAGGTATCAGGCATTGTTTCTCAGCTCCTAGAACTCCTCAACAAAATGGGGTAGTTGAAAGGAAAAATAGAACTCTAATTGAATCAGCAAGAACATTGCTTGCAGATGCTAATTTGCCCCTATCCTTTTGGGCAGAGGCTGTTAGCACAGCAAATTATGTTCTGAATAGAAGTTTGATACACAAACTTAAGGGAAAGACTCCTTATGAATTTCTTAAAGGGAAGAAACCTAAAGTTAACTATTTTAGAGCATTTGGCTGTAGATGTTTCATTCACAATAATGATAAGAAATACCTTAGAAAATTTGAACCAAAATCAGATGAAGGAATTTTTCTAGGTTATTCACTAAACAGTAAAGCATATATGATTTATAATAAATCTACTCTTAAAATAGAAGAATATATGCATGTCTCTTTTGATGAAACTAATATGTTTTACAAGGTGAAGATTCCTTCTACCATAGAAAATCTGCAGGTACCTATATTATGTGAGCAGCTAGATCAATTAGCTCTACATAAAGAAGGAACTCTGAATCCTGAACAGCAGAATGATGAGGAGAGTGAAGAAGAAAATCTCCCAAATTTTGCTGAAAGTTCAGAACAGATAACAGCAGATCATTCTTCACAGGATATAGCAGCTAAACAAATTCCCCAAGTGGAAATTATTGCTGAACCAGCTCCAACTATTGACCACATCACAGTTAGAGATCATCCAATATCACAAGTGATTGGTGATATTTCAGCAGGTGTGCAAACAAGGAATCAAGTAAATCAGAATATGATGCACACAGGTTTTCTCTCTCAGATTGAAACTCAATCTCTACAAGATGCAGAACAAGATCCCAACTGGATCATTGCTATGCAAGAAGACTCAATCAGTTTGAGACAAACAAAGTATGGGATTTGGTTCCTAGAGCAAAAGACCATCCAGTGATTGACACCAAATGGGTCTTCAGGAACAAGCTAGATGAACAAGGCAACATTGTGAGAAATAAAGCAAGACTGGTAGCCCAAGGATATTCACAGGAAGAAGGGATTGATTATGATCAGACCTTTGCTCCTGTTGCAAGACTTGAAGAAATCAGAATATTTCTTGCATTTGCTGCATATAAAAAGTTCAAGGTATATCAAATGGATGTAAATAGTGCATTCTTAAATGGAGAAATCAAAGAAGAAGTCTTTGTGGAACAACCACCAGGTTTCATCTCTCCAACTCAACCCTCTTTTGTATTTAAGTTTAAGAAAGCTCTTTATGGTCTCAAACAAGGTCCTAGAGCATGGTACGAGACTTTAGCTAGTTTTCATTTGGAAAATAATTTCTGTAGGGGCATAGTAGATAAAACCCTATTTTTTAGGATACATAAAAATAAAACTTTGCTAGTTCAAATATATGTAGATGATATTATTTTTGGCTCTACTGATTCAAATTTGTGCAAAAGATTTTCTAATCTAATGCAATCTAAATTTGAAATGAGTAGTATGGGTGAGTTATCATACTTCCTTGGTCTTCAAGTGAAGCAAACTCCAAATGGAATCTTCATATCCCAATCTAAGTATGCTAAAGAATTAGTGAAAAGATTTGGTATGTCTGATTCTTCCACCATGAAAACACCCATGCCCTCAAATGCTATTGTTGATAATGATGAATCAGGGAAACCTGTTGATTCAAAAGTATATAGAGCAATTGTTGGCTCACTACTTTATTTAACAGCAAGTAGGCCTGACATAATGTTTGCTACCTGTATTTGTGTTAGGTTTCAAGTTAACCCCAAAGAATCTCACTTAATTTTATTAAAAAGGATTTTGAGATATATAAAGGGTTGCCCTAATCTAGGACTTTGGTATCCAACAGCAACTGAATTTGAATTACCTGGATTCTTAGATTCAGATTATGCAGGATGCAGAGTAGACAGGAAAATCACATCAGGAACTTGTCAGTTTCTTGGTGATAGGCTTGTGTCTTGGTTTTGTAAGAAACAAACATCTGTGTCAACATCAACAGCTGAAGCTGAATACATTGCTGCTGGCAGTTGCTGCTCACAGATGTTGCTGATACAAAATCAACTCCTAGACTATGGTGTCAATTTAAATAATTCAACTATATTTTGTGACAATACTAGTGCAATATCTATAGCACAAAATCCAGTTCTCCATAGTAGGACTAATTACATAGAAATTAGGCACCACTTCCTTAGGGATAATATGGATAAAAATAAAACTTGCCTACAATTTATTTCTACTGATTTACAAAGAGCTGACATTTTCAACAAGCCATTGGATGAAAAGAAGCATATCTTCTTTATAAATCAAATAGGAATGATAGATGGAGACTCAATCTGTTAAAAAAAATATATTTTCTATTTATCCCCTAAATTCGTCGAACGGAGGACGACGAATTTGTATCATTTGTCGAATGGTGGTCGACAAAACCTTTTAACTTCAGAATCGATAAAGGAAATTTCGCCTGTCGAATGGTGATTGACGGAAAAGATATTTTTGTCGAACGCCGTCTGACGGAGACCTAAAGTTTTTGCGACTTTTGCTTTTATTAGGTTTTTGTCGAACGCCGCTCCACAAATGCGTCCCCTTCTCCGGTCTATATAATCTTTATTTTATTTCTTAATTGATCGCGCCTACAGAAATCGTTTCCCTCCAGTTCCCCTCTGCACTTGATCTCTTTCTCTCTTGCAGGTTTCCATGGCGATTTCTCAAGCCGCACTTTACTCCATGAAGTTCGACGCCGGATTTGACATTGATATGGCATCATTTGCACAGTCCGACCAAGTATTCAAAGATATTATTCAACTTTTTGAAGAACAACAGCTGAAGAAGTTCATGAGCACCAGGATAAAGTTACATACCGTAGAAATAAAAGAATGGGCTTACACGGCTAAGCCAGAAGATGAGAGTTTAACTGGAACAATCTCAGGACATTAGGTTACTCTTACCCCAACCATCTTATCTGGTGTTTTTGGTTTTGTGAATGGTGATGATGATATTGAGTTAAGTTATGTTGAATATGGGGAAGCTTTGATTAAAATGTGTCATTCTACTGGAAACCCTAATCATTTGCTTAAGAAAAACTTGTCCTTGGAATACAAGTTTTTATCTGATATTGTTGGAAAGGTTTTGTTAGGCAAGACAACATGTCATGATTACATTAAAAGGCACCAATTTCTGTTGATGGTGGCCTTGATGGAAAAGAAGAAAGTAAATTGGGGATCAGTACTTTTTGAGTTAATTAAGAAGAAGGTATCTAAGGATAGTGTTTGTTTTGGAAGAATTTTAGGCATTGTTCTGCAGGAAAGGCACCAAGACCTTCTGGTCTCTCCCAAGGTAACCATAAATGCTAGCAAGAAGCTGACCTCGGCTCTCTTTGCAAAGTGGGATAGGGTTATTCCAAAGAAGAACCCAGGAGCAGTTGCACCAAAGAAAGCTTCTGAAGACACCAGGACTGATCTAGTCACTCCCTCAACCCTTCCAGAAGCTCCTCCTCTTGTTTCTTCTCCTCCTCTCCCAACTCCACCTCAGCATATTTCCCCTGCACAAACTCCACCTCCAAATTCTCCTACACCCATTGATGACACTCCACCTCCTTCATTTAACCTTCTACCACCTCATACTTCTCCACCTCCATCTCCCATGCATGATGACCAACAGTCACCCATATACCATTCATGTCCTATCCATCAAAACATCTCTCAACAACATGCCAATGTTGCAACCATCTTTGTACCAACTTCCATTCCATCTACTTCTCAGTCATCTTCATCTCATCCACCTGAAATGTTATTTCTAAATTTCCAATCTGTTGCTGATCAAATTCTTGATTACACTCTTCCCAAGCTAGATCAAATCCTGGATGCAAAACTTGCTCCAGTTCATCATATTCTTTCTAATCTTGACTCCATCTTGGATGCAAAACTTGCTCCAATTCTTTCAGCCATTTCTGAATTATCTTCTAAAATATCTTCAATTCCTTCCTCTCTTTCTGTCCCTTCTTCTAGGGGTCTAGATTCAGGTCTCCCAGAAGCTAGGCAGGGGGAGATGTCTTATGAAGAAGCTCCAGAAGCTCCAATTTTAGAAGTTCTAGTGTTTGAAGAAGCTCAAGAAGCCCCAGTTTCTGAAACTCCAGTGTTTGATTCAGTTTTTGATTCAGAAATGATTGATTTATCTACAGTTTCAGCAATTCCAGTTATAGAAGAAATAAATAATATCTATATTCATCCTTCTTTAGATATTATTCATTTACTGTCTAAGATCAATTCTGTTTACTCAGTTTTGCCAAAATATCATGAATATTCTAGAGCAATTGTTCCATACACTGCTCCTATAGATAAGGTTTTGTTGAAAAAGATCATCAAAAGTTTTAAAGTTCAGATTACAGATCCAACTCCTACTTCAGTTCAAATTCAAATTCAAGCTCCAGTTCAAGCAGAAAAATCAGCTGTAATTTCAGAAGAAATTCTCAAGAGTTTTGATATTCTAGTTTTTGTTTTTGATGATTCCCCACTTCCAGATTTTGATGAAATATGGAAAGCAGAAGATGAAGCTTATGAAGCTGAAGAGCAAAGAATTAAAGCTCTTAAATTGATCAATGACTTGTATGATGATCCAATTCAGTCTTCTGATTCTAATGAAGATGATAATGATTCTGATGATTCATCTTCTAAGAAAAGAAAGAAAAGGAAAGCAAAGTCAAAGGCTATCCCTAAGCCTCCCAATCCAGAAAATGATATTCCTTACTATATTCTTCATAACATTCCTCTTGAAAAAGATACTCCACAATGGATGAAGTTTTCCAGGAATGAGAACAAAAGAAGAAAGAAGATGAGGAAGGCTGGTTATTATTCTGACAAGCCTGTCAAATATAATCCTCCTCCTCCTCCTCCAGCAGCAGGCTCAACAACACCATTTTCTTCCTCTCAGAAGTTCACCTCTCAGCAGTCCAAGAAACCAGCTAGCACAAGTGATTATCAGAGATCTTGGTCTTCAGGACTTCCTTCAAATTCTTCCAGAAATGTTTCCACAGAATACAAATATCATATATCTGATGGATCCTTACACAGGAAAAGAAATATTCCTTTTGACCAACCTTCAATGCAGGCCATTGATTCTGATGAAAGGACTTATTCACCTGTTGATACAGAAGCTGAAGAAATAGCTCAGATGGCTAGATTCAGGGAGAAAATTGCCACAGCTCAAATAAATAAAGCTAAAGCTGAAGGAAAAGATTACTCTCAGTATTCAACCATGTCAGAGTATAGAAGAAAAGAATTTGAAAAGTATAAATCAAAGAATCTGTTCAATGCTGAAGAATTTTTGATCCAGCACCCACAAGCAGTAGTTATTCAAAGCAAATCTCAAACTATTCTGGGAGCTCAGGATCTCTATTTGAATAAGAAGAAATCTGAAGATCCAAACAGAAAAATTATCTACAAGCCTTCCTCAGCAAAGAATTGAAAAAGGTTCAGTCTTTATTTTGTTCTTGTTTGACATTTTGATTGTAAAGTTTATAAACTCAGAGCACTACTTTCTATTCTATCTGCTGAAATGAATTTACATTCTGTCAGATATATTTATGCTCTGCTGTTTATTTTTCTGTTGTATTTATTTGATTGATTGTCAAATAGTATCCTAACCCAAATAGGGGGAGATTGTTAGAACAACCCTATTACTGATTTGGGCTAGGATCACTATATGTTGACCTAAGATTAAGTTGACCCCATTGTATAGTTTAAGGGTCAAGTCTTTAGGCTGATAGATTAGCTAGAACTTAAAGAAAAATTTAAGTTCCCAGCGCTCGACAAATGGCTATCAACGCTCGACAGATGGCTGCCAGCGCTCGATGAATTCCAGCCAGCGCTCGACAGATTTCCAGCCAGCGCTCGACAGATTTCCAGCCAGCGCTCGACAGATTCCAGCCAGCGCTCGACATTCTCTGAGCAGTGCTTGACGAATTCCTGCCAGCGCTCGACAAATTCTTTATTGAAGCTTAGATCGACAAATATTGATTCCAGATCAATTAATACTTTAATATCAGTTATTTGTCAGTTCTCTGAACACAGATCGACGACTTTAATGGATCTATTCAAATATCTTTGGACGTATTCAAGACAGATAAGTAAGGATATTATATTCAGTTATTATATTCCTTTCTTTCCTTATTCCAAGACAAAGATAGACGCTGACAATTAATGAAAAGGAATATTTCACGGCTAAGGAATTAAAGGACCTGCCAAAGTCGTTTGGTTTTTGTTATTATTCCAAGAAAGATTTAAAGTCTGATTATTCTATTCCAAAAATAGAATATATCAAATACAGACTTTATTGTCTCATATCTTGACAGAATTCAAATCATTCTTACAGAATACAGAGAGAGAGCACAACAACAAGGATAGAGAAATAAAAAGAAGAACACTCAGTCAAATATTCTTAGTCTTCTTCTTCCTCAAGCAGCAATCACCATTACTCTGAGAACATCTTCTTCAAAGATCAATCTCTCAGATATCTGCTGCAAGTTCAAGTCTTCTAAAAGAGCAACAAAGAATCTGAAGAACTATTTTCTTCCAGATCAATCTTCTACAGAAGATTTTTGTTTTTAAGAGAAAGCTTCTCCACCATCTGTCAAATACTTCAATCAGACAGGAGGAGCTTAACAACAAATCCACTATAGTCTTCTCTCAGCATCTTGACAGAGAAGAACACTATAAACTCTTTCTCACCTCTCTTGTATAGGGTTAATACTCCCTTCAAAAGTGTAACTCCTTGGTGGCAAGACACCTGATCAAAAAATCTAGTTGGTTTTGAGCACCTGAACAAAAGCTCTGTGGTGTGTGGACACCTGATCAAAATCACCTTGGTGCTAGGGCACCTGATCAACTCTCCTAGTGGATTCCTACCAAGGGTGGTAAAAGAGTGGACTACCCAGATTTATTGGGGAACCACTATATTTCCTTGTGTCCTCTGTGTTTGTTTATTTCTCTGTGCTGTGCTGTGTGCTTTTACTTATTCTGTTTTTCTGCTTATATATATATCTCACATTGCTTACACATATATATAACACTATTTTAATTCCGCTATAAAAACTAAGGAAAAGTTTTTAATACTCTATTCACCCCCCCCCCCCCCCTCTAGAGTAACTTAAGATCTAACCTCCACTTTCACGATACCCTTGACTTTCACCAAGTACCTTTGGAGGGTTGACTCTCTAGTCTCGAACTCCCCCCGGACCTGGGAGGCCACCGCCATCGAATCTGTGAATACTTTAACATCCTGGATCCCTAGCTCATATGTCAGGTGAAGGCCGACCACTACTGCTTCATACTCGGCCTGGTTGTTGGTAACAGGGAAACGAATATCAAGCGCTTATTCGATTATTGTCCCTTGCGGGCTTACTAAGACCACCCCCTCCTAGGGAGTGTTTTCCTGATGCCCCATATGTGAATAACTCCCAGGCTATCACCTCGGGGAGCTCTGAGTCAACCTCTTTGACTACATATTCTGCCAGGAAATCTGCCACTACATGTGCCTTCATGGACAGTCGCGGAGCAAAGGAAACATCGAACTCGGTGAGCTCTACTGCCCACTTCGCCATCCGAGCTGAGTGATCCACCCCTTCCATGATGTTCTGAAGAGGGTGGTCGGTCACTACCTTAACTGAATGCGCCTGGAGGTAGGGTCAGAGCTTCTTGGCCGAAATGATTAAGGCAAGCGTCAACTTTTATTCCAAAATATGGTATCTGAGCTCCGCCTTCTTCAAGACCCGACTGACATAATAGATCAGAAGGTGTCTCTTTCCATCTTCTCGGACCAAGATCGAGCTTACTGCCTCAGTTCCCACCACTAGATAGAGGAACAAGTCTTCCGCTTCTCTCGTCCCTTGCAACAGCGGAGCCTGCATCAGCTTCCTCTAAGGTTTGGAATGCCACCTAACACTCCTGCGACCATTCAAACTTCTGGTTTCCCCTTAGAGCTTTGAAGAAAGGTGAGCACTTCTCTCCGACCCAGGAGAGGAACCTGCTCAACCCTGCCAGCTTCCCCATCAGCCTTTAAACCTCTTTGGTATTCTTTAACGATTCATATCCAAGATGACCTTGACCTTATCTGGGTTAGGCTCAAACTCGACTGGGGTGAGCAGATGACCAAGAAACTTCCCCTTACTAACGTCGAACAAACATTTGGAAGGGTTAAGACTCATCTTGTACCTACAGAGCAGTGCAAAAGTCTCCGCTAGGTCTCGCATGTGGGACTCCACATCCTTACTCTTCACCATGAGATCATCCACATACACTTCCAGATTCCTCCCTTTCTGTCCCTGAAGACTCAATCCATCATTCTTTGGTAAGTTGCGCCCGCATTTCTTAACCCAAAGGGCATCATCTTTTAGTAGTAGAACCCATTATCTGTGATGAAGGATACATCGCTAACATCTTGTGGGTGCATTCGGATTTGATGGTAACCAGAGAATGCATCCAAAAAACTCAACACATAAAAACCAACGGCTGAATCCACCAGCGCATCGATTCGAGGCAAGAGGTAACAATCTGTAGGACAAGCTTTATTTAACAGGGAAAAGTCAATACACATCCTCCATTTCCCACCACTCTTCTTTACCATTACAACGTCGGAGACCCAGCCTGGATACTAGATCTCTTCTACGAAGCCTGCCTCAAGCAGCTTCTCTACTTCCTCCCTAATTAGCCCGGCAAGGGTAGTTGATACGACTCTCTTCTTTTGGCAGATGGGGAGGATACTTGGATCGAGGTTGAGGCGGAGGCATGACACGTCCGCATCGATGCCTGGTATTTACGTAGCGCTCCAGGAGAGGATGTCCACGTTTTACTGGATACACATCCGGACCTCCTCCCGATCTTCCTTGCTCAGCTCCCCACTGATCTGTACCTTCTCCTGCCTCCCCCCGTCGCTGATGACTTCCTTCATCTCCACCTCTTCTACCACCTCTAGCCTGACCAGGCTCTCCATCACCTTATCCACCTCCTCAGCTTTCTACTTCCAAGAGATAGTATTGACCGCCGTGACATAGCATTGGCGGGCCACATTGGGTCCTCTGCAATCCTCCTATGTTGTATTTCAAGCATTGATGGTAGGAGGAGGGCACACACATAAAGGAGCTAATGAGTGTGCTTCCGAAGATCACGTTGTAGTTGCTTGGTGTATCCACGATGATGACCCTGCAGTTCTTCAACGTCCCCCTATGGTGACAAGGAGCTCGACTCCCTCCTCAAATTCCTTCCATTCTCCCAAAAAACTGAAGAGCGCCCCATCTGATGCAACCACCCTCCTCGTATCCACCTTCATTTCATCGAAGGCCTTCTTGAAAACCACGTTCACCGAACTCCCATTATCTACCAGGATTTGGGAGGCCGTGAAATTCTCAACCGCAGCCTCGATCACAAGCACGTCGTAGAAGGGATCTTTATGCGCTGGCATATCCTTTGATGAGAACATGATCTTCTCCCTTGGGGGTGGGGTTCGGGAGGTTGAAGCAACACTTCAACGGTAGATGGCATGGAGGCTCCCCTTGCGGGTGCCCCGAGTCCTCTCACCGATCTTCCTCCTTTCCTCCATCTCCTCTTCCTTCTCCTCATCCTTCTCTTCCATCTCCTAGCAACAACTTCTCTCCCCTTGCAGGGCCCTTCTTCTTACCCTAAATTCCAAGAATTAAGGGCAGGTGGCTGTCACGTGGCCTTCCATCCGATGGAAGTCACAAAAGGGCACCACCCTCATGTCCCTTATTACTCTGCCACCGCCACCGCCAGCGTGATTCCTTCTCCCTCTCCTTCATTGGCCAACTTCCATCGCATGATGAGGCTGAGGCTACGCCGGCCTCGGGTCCAGATACCATCCTGGAGGGTTGAAATGCCCTTGCCCTCCATGGAAGTTCCCTCCTCCCTGAAAATAGCCTCTTCCTTGGCCCTGAGGGGGGCCTCCTGTTGGCCTCCAGACCGGTCGGTTGGTCGGTGGTTGGAATCTCTACCCTGTCTCCTATCCCCCCCCCCCCCCCCCCCGGAGGTTCTTGCAAACCATGCCTTCTTGGCTCCTCCCTCTTCTTCAGCTCTAGCTGTTGAACTTCTCCCGACTTCTCCCCGCCTTCCATTCATTTAGTCAGCTTGGCCACAAACTCCTAGTTCATTGCCTCGCACTCGATCTCTTGCCCTGCTCGCTCCATCAACTCCTCGAAAGACAGAGGAGGGTTCCGTGCCAACCCCATTCCGAACAACCCTTACCACAACCCGATGGTGAGCGCAAAATGCAAGGTGTGCCCGGGCACCTCGTTGACGAGAAGGACCTATTCTTGGAACTGATCCACATAACTTCCCAACGACTCCTCCGCTCCTTGCTTGATCTCGAAAAGGGCCTCTGTCCCTTTTCTCCTCTTCTTCGATGTAGAGAACCTCATCAGAAAGCTTCGCCTCAAATCTTCGTAGCTATAGATTGATCCCGACGGGAGTTCCTTCGCCTTTCCCCTGAAAGAGATGGAAAATATCCCGCATTTGAAGGCGTCGATTATCTGCCTGATGGACATGGCGTCCTCAAACCAATTGAGGTGTTGGAGGGAGTCATCTTTTCCCGTGTATTGGGACATAGCTGGCTCTCTGAACCCTTCCAGAACTAGGGAAGACAAGATTAGCTCGTAGAAAGGGCTCCCCCTTCCTACCTGGCGAGTCGGCAGCACTCGCACGACCTCCTCACCAAGATGTAGATCACTCGTCGGGCTAAGAAACACACCCGCGCGTGAAGGGTTCGATCATCTTCCACATGCAAATCCTTGCCGGGTCGCCCAGATGGTGCCGCCTCGCCCAGAGTAGGCGAGGTGAGAACATGCACTGATGGAGTCGAGCACTCGCCCACTAGTGTGAGCGCAAAGCGCAGGGTCTCCAGAATTGACTTATTGAACTTGTCGAAGTCGCTCTTTCTCACATAGTTGTCGAGAGGGGGTGAGTTCCCCAGGTCTTCACTTCCAGTCATAGCTCTTATCTATTATTTTCTGAGCGAGATGTTTTCCACGCTCACCTAACCATAAATGTTGGAACCGAGAACTCGATTCATGGATTTCGGACCCCAAAATGGGTGCTGCTCGCCCTTACTTCTATTGAGCGAGAACTGCTGATTGAGCACTCGAAACCTAGGACACTCGCAAGATAACTAAATCCTCCAAACATACCCTTGAGCCGCATTGAGGAGTCCCTCCACAAACCCAAATGATCTAAGGATCTTCCCCTCCCAAACCAAGACTGAGCTCAACACCTCAGAAAACCAGAGAGCAGAAAAGAAGAAGCTCTCTCTCCAAAAGAAGAAATCAGATCCTTTTCTAAGGTGCATATGGGGGGTCTATTTATAAGATTTTAAGAATGGCCTGTGGATAATGGCCTCTGCCTTTTGGTTTCTCCTAACCGCAACCCAAAATGATCTGCGGATAGCCAAAACCTACTAGTAGAAATTACTAGAGGTAGACAACAAAAATACTCGGCGAGTGCTTCCCCTGGGTGCACTCGCCCAGGGAGTCATATGCTCCTACCGAGCTAGGCACTCGCTCGCCCTTACTGCTAGGGGATAAATATTCTCTCTATGATGCATGGTCCCTTCCTCCTTTCCTAGGACTGTCATGTCCCTTATGAGTCACGAGACTCGTCTATCAGTCCCAGCGCACGAGCGGGTGCTGCATCTTGTAGGAAGCTGTACTCACTCTAGCTCAGGTGCACTCGCCGATACCTTTGGGTTGACTTGCCAAGTATAGGGTTGTACGCATGGACTATAAGAATACTCGCTATAACTATAAAACACCAGAGAGACCATCCATAAGACCAAATCATTGGAGATATATCAATCAAGGGGTGATGACAAGAAAGAATTCCCACAATGAAGCTTTGTATCTCAGTTTCCTGTCCCAGTTGAGCCTAAGAAGTTTGAAGAAGCCAACTCCGATCCATCATGGATAATGGCTATGCAAGAGGAGCTTAACCAATTCAAGAGATGCAAGATGTGGAAATTGGTTCCTAGACCCCAAGATCAGAATGTTATTGGTATAAAATGGGTCTATAGAAACAAGCTGGATGAGAATGAAGTTATCATCAAGAACAAAGCAAGGCTAGTTGCAAAGGGTTATAGACATGAAAAAGAAATAGATTTTGATCAAACCTTTGCACCAGTTGCCAGATTGGAAGCAATATGATTGTTTATAGCATATGCAGCTCATAAAGGATTCAAGGTCTATTAAATGGATGTGAAGTCTGCCTTCCTCAATGGAGATCTTAAGGAGAAAGTATATGTGGAACAACCCCCAGGTTTTATCATTCCTACTCACCCTGGCTATGTTTAATTTTGTACAAAGGCCTTGTATGGGTTGAAACAAGCACCTAGAGCATGGTATGAAACCATATCTAGCTTTCTCATTGAAAATAAATTTTCAAGGGAAAGGATATATAAGTCACTATTCCTAAGGGAAGTCAAAGGAAAGATTCTGCTGGTCCAAATCTATGTAGATGACATTATCTTTGGATCTACTGATGACAATCTTTGCAAAAAGTTTGCTAACTTGATGCAAGGGAAGTTAGAAATGAGCAGTATGAGAGAGCTAAAATATTTCTTAGACCTCCAAGTGAAACAATATGTTGATGGAATTTTCATCTCATAGACTAAGTTCACTAAAAAGTTAATTAAGAATTTGGAATGGAGATTGCAACCTCTATGAGGACTCCAATAGAATCAAATGTGTCTTTGGACAAGGATGAAAAAGGGAAACCTTTTGATAAAACCATGTACAGATGCATCATGGGATCCTTATTCCACCTTAATGCTTGTAGAACAGACATCATGTTTTCAACATGTGTATGTGTCAGATATCAAGTGAACCCAAAGGTATCTCACTACACTTCTACGAAGAGGATTTTGAGATACCTTAAAGGCACACCAAATCTTTGCTTGTGGTACCCTAAGAGTAATTATTTTGAACTAACATGTTATTCAGATGAAGATTTGACAGGTTGCAAGGACGGCAGGAAAAGCACATCTGGTCTTGTTAATTTCTAGGAAAATGACTAATATCATGAAGTAGCAAAAAATAGACTAGTGTGGCAATTTCAACAGCTGAATCTGAGTACTTATCAGAAAGAAATTGTTGTGCTCAGTTTCTTTGGATTCAACATCAAATGGAGGATTGCAACTTGAAGATAAACAAAACATCCAGGTTTTGTGGCTCTTCAAGTGCAATCACAATTGCAAAAAATCATGTGTCACACAGTAGGACAAAGCATATAGAGATCAGATATTACTTCATCAGAGAGCATGTGAAAAAGGAGTGTGGGAAAAACATCCTCTTGATTTACCTTACAAATTATGTAAAAATGATTTCATTCTCTTGGATTTATTACCCATGTTGTATAGTGAGGGTAATATGGTCTTCAGATGTCCTAGGAGGACATATTCACCTTAGAGTGTCAAAGCCTAGTTAAAAGGATATCAAAAACTAGTTGAGATAAATCTGCGTCGAAAAGAAGTCGACGCAGCTTCGATTGAGAGTCGAAGTAACTTCGAATATAAGTAAAGATAACTCAGACTGACAGTCGATGCTTCATTGGAATTCGATGCAACATTGAATGGTATTCGATGCAGAAGTCAGAACTTGAAGTCTACGTTCTTATCTAGGCAGATATGTCGATAATGAATTGATGCAACATCGATAACAAAGTTCAATTCAAAGTTGAGGTTTTATAAAGCAAATTTTGAAGCTGCTTCTAGTAAAATTGTGCGTCAATATGAAGTCAGATGTTATTCGATGCAATATCAAATGCAGTCAAAGAATTGGAAACTTCTTGGAATGGATTCTAAGGGTTATTCATAAGGTATATATGGAAGATATTTGAAATATAACAGGTCGCACATGTACATGAAGAGAAAGAATCATTTCATAGATTCAAAGGTGATGAAATTGGAAGTTATATAAACGGTTATTGACGGGCTGCCAACATAAATACAAAGAGAGCAATAATTTTCTTTTGACATTCCAACTGGAGAAGGATCAAAAAGGGAAAGTCATTCAATCCCAATTCAATTGAATCGGTAGAAGAATATATACATACAGAATTCCAAAAGGGAGAATATGGGCTTCTCTCTCTCCCTCTCTCTCTCTCTCAGTCTACCTGACAAAATATTGGACTGCAGGTTTCTTCTCTCAATCTGCAAAGATTCATCTTCATCCTTTCTTTGAAAGAAGATAATCAAGAACAAGATCATCTGAATTACATCAGTGAAGAAGAACAATCCTTGACCTTCTGCGTATCAAGGATTCATCAGATCTGAAGATTCATCATCCACTATAATGCTCAAAGATCCTCAGTGTTTTGGAGAGAGGATCTTGATCAGAAGAATTCTCTAACTCCTATAATTCTTCTGATTTCTCACTCTGATCTCTAATTCTTTTTCATTCAAATATATTGTAAAAGAGTTTTAAGAATCCCTCTTCAAAGGATTCATAAGTGGTTCTAAGAGTCTCCTTATCAAAAGACTCAGTGGTTCTAAGAGTCTCCATATCAAAAGACTCGGTGGTTCTAAGAGTCTCCTTATCAAAAGACTCATCACTATGATAGTGGATTCCTACCAAGGGGGTGGAAGAGTGGATGTACCCATAATTTTAGGGAACCACTATAGCTCTTGTGTATTCTCTGTTTGTGAATTTTCTGTGTTTGTCTCTTGATTATTTTTATTATTCTGTGATTATATTATGGTTGGAATTTTGGATGCCTAGTAATTATGATTGATTCTCTGTGCACTTATTAGAAAACATTTTCTTAAATCTCTATTCACCCCCTCTAGAGAATACTCATGTGAATTATTGTGCACTTTCAAGGAGGATATATGCTTGAAGTATGTGTCAACAGATAGACAAGTGACTGACATCTTCACCAAGCCTCTAGATGAAGCTAAATTCAACTTTTCAAGATTAAATTAGGAATGTTTAACATAGATTAATATATCATGCTCTTAAAATTTGAGTTTATTATTTATGGACTTCAGTATTTTACAAGTTTTACTTTCATGGTATCTAACAAATTTAATGTAGAGTTTTTATAAGTGAAATGCAAAAATTGTCTCAAGTAACCGTCTGTGTCGACTAGAAACTCGGTCTATACAAGGACTTATTGGCGTAACACCTACCTGACATAGAGAAACTATCGGCTAGAAAAACTTCTGACACACAACTTATCTAATTATCTTGGGCTATATAATCTGAGCTGTTGGATCTCAGATCAAGCTACTCAATTTACGCAAATAGGTACGCACCTCTTGACATTCTAAAATATTATATATAAATAAGCTTAAATGCTATAAATTAGATTAAGCAAACATTTTTCCTAAGCCATCTCGTCGACAAGTCTGAGCTCTACAAATTCTCTCAAGATCTCCAGTCGACAAAAAATCAGTTGCAAGCAGTTCTAAATTGCAATGGAACCTAAGAAGTCTGCCGAGAAATTCAACGTGGGTGGTGAACTGGTAAGAGGTGATTTTGCGAGTGCTAAAGAAGACGTAAAGTCAGTGATCAAACTATTATCAGAAGTTGGTTTGGAGTATGTTCTTTCAGAATCTGTAGTAATCATGACAAAGGAAATACTTGAATTCTTCTCAAAGTCAGTTCTTTTGGCAATGCAATCAGGACATCAGTGGCTGATACCTTCATTCGAGTAACTGTAATAGGATTATCTAAAGCTCTTCATTTGCCATGGTTTGAAGAAGGAGATGAAGAAGATGAAATCAGTGATACAAATTTCACTCAAGCCCTGAAATGGCGTGATTATACTGAGAAACTGTATGGTTCCTTGCAAAGATCCAAGATGAATCAGAAGGGAAAGTTGCTGGCTAGCATTATTGGGAAGTTATTGATATGCAAGCATGGATCTCATGATAGGATCTCCATAGAGATGTTTAAACTCATGACAAGAGTAATTCTGAAAAAGAGGAATGAATGGGCTCATGTCTTGTTTGATAAAATAAAGGACAATTTGAATGCTCCAAATTTTGGAAGAATAATTTCTTTATATCTAATAATTAGCATGAAGGAGAAGCTGGACAAGTCCTTGGGAAATACCATTCATTACCTGAAGAAGATAGATATCAAGACTCTTGAGAGGTGGGAGAAGGTGTTTCCCAAGACCTCTAAGAAAGCTAAAGTTGAGAGTTCAGGAAAGGGAAAAGCCCTTGTGGCAGCAGAAGATGATTCAGAAGAAAGTGAACCAGAAGTTCCAGCTGAACCCGAAGTTGCTGAGCATGCTGAAAGTCCAACCCCCTGAAAACATTGAGGAGGAGGCTGCAAGAAGTCCAGTTCAAGAATTTGTCCAAGAACTAGTGGGTGAACCCATGGTTGTGGATGAAAGTGCTGCTGCTGAAAGTTTTATAGTTCATGATGTTCCAGAAGTTGTATCGGTTGTGGGGAAGAATCTAATGGAGATTTCTACCAAAGAGACTGTTGGAGCTGAGGGGGAGACTCACAATGATTGCTCCGCCCTAGGAGAAAAAGAGAATGTGAATGAAGTGGTTGACGAATCAACTCATATTGAGTTGTCTATCCAAAAGGACCGGGTAGATGTTTCTAAGAAAGATGATGGAAGCAGTTGAGACAATCTAGAGCCCATGGTTGCAGTTGAGAAAAATTTGTGCAGAGGCCTGATTGTGGTCAAAAGGAAAGAAGTCTCGGAGGAGGAGATCAGTGCCAGTCTAATTCATACACCTGATACTTCTGATGAGATGTTTGATGATTATGAAATGGATGAAGCATTGAGAAGAAATGAATGGGTGAAAGAATCTGAAATGCCAAACACCTCAGGTCTTGTTGTTCATGAAGAAGCCTATGGTCCAATAATTGACCAAATGAGGGTGCTGTTGGCTGAGCAAAGAAGACATTATGATACATATGTGTCTATGGATGTAAAGGAAGTGAAAGAAGAACTATCTGCTCTGATCAAATAAATTATAGATGATTTGGATCATGTGATGCCCAAATTACAAGCTGGTTTATAAGGGCAACAACTGTTGTAGATGGAACTATGAGAGATCTACAGTCTATTGGTGAAATGGTTGATAACACACATCACGGACATCTAAATATTGTGGTGGAGATAGAAAGTGCTATGAAATTTGTTAATGATAGGATAGTTGGAAGCAAGGCTGATGTTATTCAAAGCCAAGAATTCTCAAATCAATTTCTTTCTGACAAGCTAGATAGTTGCAAAGAGGAGGGTTTCAAGAGTATATTTGAAGAAGTCGGAAAAAAGGAGAAGATGGGAGCTGATCAAGCCTACTAGTTGTTGAATGAGATACAACAAGTCCTTGATCATCCACCTTTATGATACCAGAAAAGACTTTCCAATCACCAGATCATCCTTACCCAGAAGATCCTTATCTGCCCCCAGAAGAATATGATGTTGATTGTGCTACAATAATTCACACAAAGGGAGATCCTAGGAAAGGAAAGAGACTAGCCTATTCTAAAGCTCAATCTAGTAAGAAAAGATTCAGGGACGATAGAGAAAAAACCCCAATTTTGAAAGACGAAGTCTAAGTCTAGGTCAATAATCTTAAGGACCTGGGTAAACTTTGGAAAACTAGACCAAGACATGAATAAGTTCTACAGTTCAGAGGAATGACATAAGCATGAGGAACAAGAAATTAAAAGAAGGTTCTACAAAAGGAATTTCAAGTATGGTCCATGACCAACTCCAGAGAATGCTCCTTCAGAACCAATTTCAGAGAATGCTCCTCCAGAACCAAAAAGATACATTCCTAATCCATTTGAGTACTTTGAAAGGCAGAAAGAGAAGATGAGAGAATCAGAAGTGGCTGAGGCGGAAGTAATAATGAAATCTAAATAGGTTGTTGTTGATATATAGGCATAGAGCAAATGTAGCAAATCTAATTATAAACATTTTGATGCTGTTTATATATATGATTTTGAATGTTCACTCATATTTGTGCTCATGTTATTATAATATTTTATTCAGTGTAGTTCATTTTTACTTGAGGTATTGACTTCTTCAAATAGGGGGAGATTGTTGGGAAAATTGCCCACAATATTCCTGATTTGAAGAAGTCCCCAGGATAAAGATAATCACACCATATATTTGATGATTGTCTTAGTTTTGATATTTTAGGCTTGACAATTAATCATCTTAATGATCTATAATAGTTCATGGATTTGGTAGAAGCCATTGAGCATTAATCAAGAAATCTCAAAAATATTCAAAGTAAAATATCAACTAGACTGTATGTTGATATAGTTCATATCGACTAGAAGTCTATTCGATATGCAGAACTTGTCATCTAGATCTTACTTAGCCATTTCTTCATGCTCTGGATATCAACTTGAAAGGTTTCATATAAGTATTCTGCATGTCGACTTAAAGCTGGTCAGATAAATTCATTACCAGCTTTAAGAGGTTCAGACATTTGAAGGATATCGACCAGAAGTTTTGCAGTCAGAATGCATGTCGACTTGAAGGATTGAAGTTAGATTACAGATCGGTTAGAAGGTTCTTGGTTAAGTAAAATGTTGTCTAGAAATTTCACAGACAATGTGAAATATTGTCGAGACAACCCTTCGACATTTCAGTCTAGTGAAGCTTATCGTTTGAAGTTTCTTCTACTATTTCTGCTCATATCGACTCAATAAGTCTATATCGCTTAGAATGCTCGTTATCGGCCAGAAGAAGTTCATATTGTCTAGAAGAGTTCAAATATCGGCTTGATGAGTTTCATATCATCGTGAGAGTTCAAATCTTCAGAATTTCAAATTGATTTCGGCGCCGATTGCACCAATCAGAGCCGTCGTTTAAGGAATCATATTTCTGTCATTAATGTTTTCAAATTTGACCGTTGATTCTCTCAATCATATATATAACGAAGAGATTGATATGACAAATCCGAACATCGCTAATTCATTCGAAATCATTCTCGTGAACTCTAAGCCGACAACTTTCCAAGTCCAAAGAATCAAAGAAACTGCAGCAGAAGCCGACCAAGTTAATTCATTCATCTGCTTCAGATTTGCTCAAGGCCTTCAATCTTTTCATTCTCTTTTGAGCAAAGGAAGATTCTTTGATAAATGATCAAGATCATTACGAGCATACTTTAAGTAAAAAGTTCTTCTCTCTGGTCAAGAAGCCGACTCTTCAAGAGAAGACTATTTTCATATTCAACTCTCTGATTCAGTAGAAGCTTTTCTTAACAAGCTTCAAGAAGACTCATTTATCAAGTTATTATTTCTTGAGTCTAGGAAAGTTGTAAATTAATCTTGTAAAAATACTATTGTAGGATTTCTTTGAAATCTGAGGTAGGGTTCTTCGTAAGCTAAGGTAGGGTTTCTGTGTGAACCCAAGGTAGGATTCCTCCTGTGGAATCTGAGGTAGGATCCTAAGTTAGGGGATCTAAGTTAGGTAATCATCTAGTGTTCATGAGCTAGGAGATTTGTCTCTGACTTGTAAGATATGTGGTTGATCTAAGTATAGGTGGAATTGCTGAGGCCACAACCTGTCCGCACGTTGATCATTGCCCCCCATTGACGTTGACATGATCATTTCCCCTGGATTACACACACACACACACACACACACACGCGCGCGCGCGCGGGTAGCTCCGCACGGGCTTCGCCCATGCTTGCTGACTATTAGCGGGTTGCGCCCGCATCTGAGCGGGCTGCTCCTACATATGAGTCAGCAACATTCAACCAGGCTACGTCCCTATTTTAGTGATTCAAGCGGGGGCGGCGACATTGTGTGAGGGTGCTTGGTAAATAATGTGGAGCCCTGTTTTAAAATGATGTAAAAAACATATTGAAACTATTAAGTCCTCTTCATCGGGGAATCTATGAATTGGAAATATGTTGCTCTTCTCACGGTATCTGTTTGGATTTTGAACCCATAAAACCATAAATGAGAAAATGATTTCAATGTTTGAATTCAGCCATTAATACCATTCCGTTAGTACCAGAGCAGAAGATGTTCGGCTTCGTTTGGGGCGGCGCTTTGCCGCCCCGTTTGGGGCAAACGCCGCCGGAAGGCGGCAAAACAAATGCCTTCCGGCGGCGTTTAGGGCATTTGAGCCCGCTGCGCTGAAGGAAACAGCGCCAAACGGCGCTTTTCGAACTTCCGCCTCCTCCCAGCTTCTCCACCCGCCGCCCGTCTCCTCCCGCCCCGTCTCCATCAGCCGCGCCAAACAAAGCCGAAGTTCATCAAGCAGATAAAAGCAAACATTCCCCCAAACAGCAGCTTTGATCGGAATCACTTAGTAGCGGTAACTACACACATGAAATGCACACAAAATCCCATTAAGTCAACAATTTCTCCTAAAATCACGTAAAAATATGGATAATATGCAATGCATTGACAAAAATTTCCAAACTGAATGAATATTCAAATTATGTGCCACTGCTCCAATCCCTGCATGCTCTTGTAGTTGAGTTTCTTCATGATAATCACCATCCCAAGCTCCATGTTGCCACCTATGAGTCGGCCCTTTAGACTCCGCTACTCGCGGGCTCAACATCTTCTTCGCACTGCTCTCCATCACCCCATTGGGGATCCTGTATTAGATCATCACTAATGAAGTCAACTAAAAATTTATAAATAAAAAAGAATGCAAAACTGAACTTTGAGGAAAGGGTACTCAATAAGAATGTTAATTACCTTATAGAAAGCAGTTGATATGATTGCATTCTCCATCCCCTCAAGTTTGTGTTTTTGAAACTGAAAAGATAAAACACAAATAGTACCTGATTCGAGATCAGCACACTTAGTAAGCTCTTCTTCATCGGTAGACTATCATGCATTTAAATCGATCAAAAGCTCTTCTTCATCAGTAGAGTATCATACCGATAATGTAATACTAACTGATGAAATTAAAATAAATGCGTAGAAATTAGGCAAATAAATTTATGAAGTCAACGAAAAATACTTGAAACAAAATGTTAAAATTATTTGTAATAGTTTTCTGTATAAGACTATCGTATATCACTTAAAGCATGTTTAGAAAATTAAAGTCTGTTTGAAAAAGGCTAGAAATCTGGCATTAAATGCCTTAGGGTCTTAACGGGCAACAGAAATTGTGCATGGAAAAAAAGTTCTTATTAATTTTGCAAGCCATGTGGGAATTATTGATGAATTTGGGGGTGGAAATAAGACGAAATCTCAGACGAAATGAACACAGGGAAGATAAATCAAAGCATCTCATTCTCATTCATATTACTTTCTAATACATTGCAGATAACATCGACTGTTCCTTATATAGGCAGGAACAGATACAAGGATAATAAAGTAAAACATAAATGCTGGTGTTGCTTCGTCTTCATCAGAGGTGCGCATTTATTCTTTAACTGACTGCTTCGTCTTCCTGCTGGTTGAATGCGCCGGGCTTGGCATGTGAGCTTCTTTATTGTAACCATTCATCTTCTCTAACTCTTCACTGTCTTCTGCATTAATATTCCCAACATCCTGTTAGGAAAGAGGCTCAAAGCATTCTACTATCACCCATCAATTTGGAATGGGATATAAATAGTGCTCCCAGCAGTAGGGCAATGCCCTAGGTGCACACGCTACCTGCAGGTCCTTATCGTGTCTGTAACGTGCGGACATACCTCAACAATCTCCTCCTATGTCCGTCACCAACACGACTACAATAAAGAGGTAAACAGTGTAATGTCCAAGCAATAGGAATCATCCACAAAACGTGTCAAAGCATATGAATAAAACAGTAGTGGACAGGCTACACAATAGTTCTATGCAGGGTAAATCAACAAAATGAAATCACTATCACAGAAGCTAATAAACAAGTAGGATCCAACATAGAGTCTCGTACGAGCTCTAGTCTAGCGATCTACCCAAAACATAGTGTCCAAAACATAAACAAACATATGCAGATAGGAAATGAGAAAATGGTGCAAACAAGTCACCAGCCAAAAAGAACTACTAGCAATGTCATAAACAAAAGATAAGATGGACGCAGAAGAAAGGCGTCGGCTCTAGACGTCCAATAGGTCATCCTCATCCATGTCCCAATCAGTAGGTACTCCTCCTACTCCTTCGGTGCCTGTAAATCCAGAAAATGAATTTCATATTAGAATGAATCCATACAATTGAATTTACGTATATCTAGTTCGACAAAAGAACGTAGAAAGACCAGAGTCCTGAGTGTGTGGAGTACTCCAACTATCGAGAGTAGTGTGTTCTAATCGAGAAATCATTGTCGGTTTCAAGAAGCGAAACGACACATGAACTTCTTATAGTAGGCTCTCGTAGCTAAATCTGTGTACCAATTTGGAATGTCATTGTCACTGTCCCCTTATGTCAAAATGAATACCATCAAGTTTGGAATGATACCATCTCAACACAGGAAGAAGGAATCTAGCGAGATCGCATTCATCAATTTGGAATGAACGCAAACTTACCAGATCCACAATCAGCAACGTAGAACATCAATGAAACACAACAAAGCTTACTTTGGACAAAGGAAATCAGATTTGATCAAAACGAAAATCTAAGGCTGATCTAAATCGCCTTTAGTCCCATTTCCCCCACGGTTTTGATAAACCTGACTTTGGGCATTCCTTTTGTCAGAGGATCGACTAAGTTATCCTTCGATCGCACATCGACCAAGGTGATAACGCCTTGCTCCTTAAGATCATTCAGCAGAGCATGTCTCAGTCGTATATGTCTCCGTTTCGAATTATAGAGAGCATTTTGAACGATCTGAACAGCAGCTTGATTATCGCAATACAAGCTCAACGAATTGACTCGTAACTTAGATAGTGAAATATCAAGAATCAAATTCTGAATCCAATCTGCCTCTTCACCAGCTGAAGCCAAGGCAAATAGTTCAGACTCCATAGACGACAAGGCTATACAAGTCTGCCTTTTTGATTTCCAAGTTATAGCAGCTCCACCCAGTGTGAATATGAATCCACTCGTAGACTTACTATTGCCAATTTCAGAACACCACGAGGCATCTGAATAACCTTCAACGGTAGGCGGATATCCAGTGTAGCACAGAGCTAGATCCTTTGATCCTTTAAGGTATCTCATCAGCCTATCTAGGGCATCCCAGTGCTCCTTTCCTGGATTACTCGTGAAACGACTCAGCATACTTACGGTGTAAGCAATGTCTGGCCTTGTGCAGCACGATGCATACATGAGGCTACCAATCATCTTAGCATAATTCACCTGACCAACGGTGGTCCCTTCATTCGGACTCAACTTGATTGTGTGATCAACTGGTGTCTCAACCGATCTGCAATCAGCATATCCCCAGGTCGTCAGTAACTGCTCCACATAGTGAGCCTGACTGAGTGTGACTCCACGCTCGTCGATACAGACTTTAAGACCTAGAAGAGTATCAACTGGACCGAGGTCCTTCATGTCGAATGCTTCCGCAAGAGTGGATTTGACATCACTCACTGCCGAGAGATCTGACCCTAATATTAACATATCATCAACGTAGAGACAGATGATGACTGTTTTATCCAACATTGATCGATGATAAAGGCATTTATCGGAGAGACTGGACTGGAATCCATGGCTCTTTACCACTTGATCAAACTTAAGGTGCCACATCTTAGGCGCTTGTTTAAGCCCATAGATTGATTTATTTAGTTTGCACACCTTATGCTGAGAATTTTCAACAACATAACCCTCAGGTTGAGTCATGTAGATTTCTTCGTTCAGCTCTCCATTCAAGAAGGCTGTCTTTACGTCCATCTGATGAACTATGAAGTTCTCGATAGAGGCTAAAGCTAGAAGAACCCTAATAGTCGATAGGTGGCACACAGGTGAATAGACGTCGAAGTAGTCCACTCCCCCCTGTTGCTTAAAGCCTTTAGCAACCAAACGTGCCTTATAGCGAGCTACTGACCCATCACTATTTAATTTCTTCTTAAGTATCCACTTACATCCAGTGACTTTTGCGCCTTTGGGCAAGTCAACTAGACGTCAGGTGTTGTTCTGTAGCAACGAGTCCATTTCATCGTCAATGGCTTCTGCCCACATAAACGAATCTCTAGATCGCATTGCCTCCTGGTAGGAGAATGGATCATCCTCTAAGTGATAGGTGACAAAGTTTTCACCAAAATCCTTAGGAAAACGCTCTCTTGTAGACGTTCTGAGCGGATGGGGAACATCCTCCAACGGTTGGGGAGCGGTGTGTGAGGGGCCTGCTTCGGATTCCACAGGAGATTCTGAAATCATATCTGTAGACCCAGATAGGTTAATACCTAGATCCTTGACAAATTTATTTTCAAAAAACGTAGCGTCACGAGATTCTATCACCGAGTGAGAGGATAGATCAAAAAACCTATCAGCTGCACTATCTTCAGCACACCCTAGGTAAACACAGGTTGTGGTTTTTGGTCCCACCTTGGATCTCTTAAAATCTTGTACCCTTACATAAGCGATACAACCCCAAGTCTTCAGAGTGTCGTATCTACAAGGACGTTGATGTCAAAGCTCATAAGGTGTCGACGACAGCTTAGAGTGCGGCAACCTATTCAGAAGGTGATTAGCAGTCAGAGCTGCTTCGCCCCAGAAGGAGGAAGGCAGGCCAGCGGTTAAAAGCATAGAATTCAACATTTCAGTCAAAGTTCTATTTTTACGCTCGGCTACACCATTCGATTGGGGTGAATAGGGGGCGGTGGTCTCAAGTATTATGCCCTCAGCGGCACAAAAATCCTTAAAACCAGTTACAGTGTATTCGCCACCTCTATCACTTCTAAATCGCTTTATCTTCAAACCAAGCTGATTCTCTGCACGAGTTTTGAAAACCTTGAAGGTCTCGAAAGTCTCATCCTTCGATCTCAGTAGGTACACATGACAAAACCTGGAAGAGTCGTCTATGAACGTAAGCAAATACTTCTTTCCCCCTCTGGAAGGTTGACTCCGAAAGTCGTAGAGGTCAGAATGTATGAGCTCAAGAAGTTGAGTGCTCCTAGAAACCGACTTAAAGGGTTTTCTAGTGATCTTGGTTTGTGCACACACCTCGCACCTATCAAATCGAATGGAGGTATCAAGAGGGATGTTATGACTCTTAGCTAGATCGCACATCTTCCTATAGTTTACGTGTCCAAGTCTGTTGTATAATAACTTTGGATCAATCAAATTAGTGCTGATTTGGTTGATGTGATCATTGTTAAGGCTAAGTCGATACAAGCCATCTATTAGATACACGCACCCAAAATAATGTGAATTGACGGATAACGTCATTCTACCGTTTTGAGTCGTAAAAGACATACCGGACTTTTCAAGCAAACTCATAGAAATCAAATTTTTGGTTAGAAAAGGAACTACTCTAACATGTAAAAGAGTGAGTGTTTTACCTGAAGATAACTCCAAAGAAGCGGTGCCAGCATGCGTAACAGCAGTAGTCCCACCATTGCAATTTTCAACTGAGTCTTTAACAGTTGTGACTTCAGTGAGCTGAGCTTTGTCATTAGTAGCATGACATGTCGCTCCACTGTCTAGCCACCAGTCAGACGAAGAACTGCCAGCACGGTGCCTCATCATCCCTACAAATGACTGAGGACCAGAGCTATTCACCAGCATGTTAGTCCGACTCTGAGGTAAGACTTCCTGAGGCTTCTTCTGGGATCTACATTCAGCTGCCCAGTGGCCCCACTTCCCACAATTGTGGCACTTGCCCTTCTTCTTGCGGGAAGAAGGCTTGTTGGCCGGCAACTGGGAAGAGGACGCACCCTTTTGGGGCTGAATTTTCTTTTTAAATTTACCATAGTGCAAAGCTAAGTGCGCCACCTTGGAGGGATGACTAACCTGTTCTGCACGTCTCTGAGCAAAGTTTTGATCCTCAATATGTATGAAGCGCTTGAACTCATCAATGGAGATCCCTTCCTTCCGCCTATGCACCTCAGTCTTGAAGAGAATCCATTCAGGTGGAAGCTTACTCAGTATAAACCCAATGAACAGCTTGTCCGAGATATGAGACTCAGCATTCGCCAGCTTGATGCGCAGATTCTCAAGATCCACCAACTGAGAAGTGATGGGCGAAGTCGGATCAATTTTGAAATTGAAGAAAGACTCCGCGAGGAGCGACTTCGACACCTCTTCCTCCTTGGTGAAATGCGCTTGAAGCTGATCCCATATGCCCTTCGCGGTCTTGATGCTGCTATACGCAATAGCTAGACGGGTATTCAGGGAATTCAGGAGATAATCCCTGCATAAGTCCTCGTCTTTCACCCACTGAGCCTCCGACACGTCCTCTTCGGTCGTCTCGTAATCACTGAGAACTGTGTAGAAGATTTCACGCTCCTTCATGCCGAATTGCACGTGCATCTTCCACCCGAAAAACTCGGTGACATCGAAAGACTGGAGCTTCCGGATGTCGGTAGACTGATACTTCGACATTTCTAAAAAAGTAGTAAAATACGGAACGAGGTCACCTGATCGAGAAGGAACACCACCAAGTCTTCGGATCCAATCCAATCCAAGTACAGAAACTCAGCAAATCGGCCCGAACGATCACTGATCCTTGCTGGAACAGAAGCAGGGAAGGGGCTGCAAGCTCGAATCAACAAGCTAGGAGGAAGAGTCCACGGAGTCTGAACAAGAAACCGAACTCCGGCGAGAGATCTGGCAGGGCCGAGCACAGATCTAGCGAGGAATGACAGCAATAAGGCTATCCCGGCGGCGGCGACGAAGCAGTGACGAGATCCGGCGACTGGGAAGGAGAAACGGGAACTCCGGCACTGGATCTGGCAGCAGCAGGCGCAGATCTAGAAGAAAACCCCAACTCCGGCGACAGGACCAGGCGGAGAAAACCACAGATCCGGCGAGATCCTGAATCTTGGAGGCGCGACCGATGGCTTCAGCGAGAGATCTGGCGAAACCCGACGGCAAGAATCCTCGATCCGGCGGCGACGAAGTCCAGCGGCGAAGCACGAGCTCCACTGGAGATCCGACGATCCCTGTGAACGACGATATCGCTGTGAGATCGCCTTCGGAGAAGAGGTCGCACACGGGAACGCGCACAGCCGGCGGAGATGCACGGGAACGAGGGAGAGGGCTTCTTGATCGACTGCGATGTCGCACGGGAACGAGGAGAGCGCGTCTTGAGCGGCTGACCTAACTATCTTCTTTGAGAGTGTTAGGAAAGAGGCTCAAAGCATTCTACTATCACCCATCAATTTGGAATGGGATATAAATAGTGCTCCCAGCAGTAGGGCAATGCCCTAGGTGCACACGCTACCTGCAGGTCCTTATCGTGTCTGTAACGTGCGGACATACCTCAACACATCCCCCCTAATGCTGAGACAAAATTCCTCCTCATTGTGGTGAAAACATGCGCAGTCAGGGGTTTTGTCATTAGTTCTGCCAGCTGCTTGCTTGAATTACAGTTGTGTAATTCAACCTGTTTTGACTCAACGAGACCCTTGATATCGCAGCTCTATATGTTTTGTTCGACTGTGGAAGACAGGATTCTTTGCTATCCCTGAAAAGAGAATCAATCGCACAGCAGCCACCTGCAATGTAAGTGATTTGTACAAAATAGTATAAATCATCATCAGAATCAGAAGAATCCAGAGATATGACCTCTAGTTTCCTAACATAAATGAAGGATTCAACTGCAAGCTTAAATTACCGTGCAAAGACAATGATGCAAGTACTTGTAATCAATCGCAAATGAGGAATAAACAGGAAGACAACTTTGTTGTGATTTGCTGCAGCAAACCGCTGCATCTTTGCTGCAGTTTGCTGCAGGAAATCGCTTCAGCTTTGCTGCGGTTTTCTGCAGCAAACCGCAGCGGTTATCTGCAGCAAACTGCTGCGACGGCTTTCAGATTTTGCGGCTTTACAACAACAAACCGCTGCGGCATTGCTTCGAATTTTACTTTGTAAACCTGTAGGCGGGTTTTGATATGAGAGAGTTGGATTTGAGGGCACTTCATGAGCTCTTGATATGAGAGTTGGATCTGAGGTTGCAAACAGGCTTCGTTAGTGCTCAACTACTCTCGCAATATGTTAGGGGTAAGGCTTCACCCATACCCGTGGGCAATACCAGCTGCTCAAATACCGCACCACGCGAAGTAGTCCACGGCAATGATCCATAGTGGCCCCCAATCGGGATCCCCTAACAGGGTCGCGGCCCCCACACCCCAACCCGTCTTTAATCCACACAAAAGCGTCACGAGCCATCTTTCTTTTTCACAAGGATGATCGGTGAGGAGAAAGCACTCGTGCTGGGACGGATGATGCCAGTGGATAACATCTCTCGTACACTGCGCTCGATCTCGGCCTTCTGAATATGCGGGTAGCGATAAGGCCGGATATTAGTCGGATCTGATCCGGCCTTCAACTAGATCTGGTGGTCACAGAACCGGGAGGGTGGCAAAGAAGACGGCTCCTGAAAAACATCCCCGAACTGTGACAGCAACCCCTGTATCTGCTCTAGCTCGGCTGCTGTGCTCGGCCCCAGGGCCTCGACCCCCAAAATCATGGCTATAGTACTGCCCTCCTCCTCCATCCTCTGTAAGCTCCGAATGGAAATTTCCTTGAGCGGCGGTGATCTAATGCCATGAAGGCAATGCTCTGTTCCAAGATGCGTAAACTCCAATGTCATCTTTTCCCAGTCCGTCGTGACCCTCTTGAGCTGGCGGAGCCACTGCACACCCAAAACCATATCAGACCCCCGAATCGGCAAAAGGTAAACATCCGTCTGGCACACATAACTCTGAATCCGCAGCTCCACCCCTTTTAGGACCCCCTCACACCGCAGCTTGCTGCCATCCGCGACCATGACCTGGAAGGAAGCCCCTCTGTCAACTGCACACCCCGCCTTCAGTGCTGCTGCGGGGGTGATAAAATTGTGGGTGCTCCCACTGTCGATCAAGATGGTCACCCGCTCGTGTCCCAGCCTCCCTGACACGCGTAACGTGAGCGGTGCGGGACATCCCTCCATGGCTTGCAGGCAGATTCCAAACTCTGCCAGGTCTAGTTCCTCCACCTCCTCACAGCTGATGGGCTCTTCCTCGTCATCCTCCTCTCGTAACATAAAGACCTGCACCTTCTGGCATCGATGTCCGGGAGTGAACTTTTCGTCGCAATTGAAGCATAACCCCTTTTCTTTCCTGGCCTGTAGCTCTGGCCAAGTCAACCGAGTCACAGTCGTTCGTCCTGCAGGTGGCGGGTCTCGCCGTCCGGCTCCTGGTGCTGCAGGTACTGCTGGAATTGCCCGTGCTGTCCCCCGATTTCGCTGGCGGTTGAACCGCTCCTCCTGTATCCAGGCCAGACTAATGGCATGGCTCAAACTGGACGGCATGTATGCGTGGACTTCGTCCCTCATATGGTCCTTCAGTCCCGAAATGAAACAACTGAGAAGGGTCTTTTCACCCCAGTTGACCCGATTTGCTAACCGCTCGAACTCAGTGCGGTATTCCATGACGGTTCCCTTCTGCCTGGGCTTCTGCAAGGTCGCCTCCATATCCTCATACTCCAGGGGGCCGAAACGGGCCGTGAACCCTTCCACAAAATAATCCCATGGGGCGTAGACCTGGTTGCGGACAAACCACTGCGCCCACTGGTATGCGTCGTCCTCCAAGTGAAACGAGGCCAGCTGCACCCATTGGTCCTTGGGGATCTCCTGGTAGGTAAAGAACAGCTCGGCCTTCTGCACCCACTCCAAGGCGTCGCCGCCCCGGAATTTTGGAAAATTCATCTGAGTCCTCTTCGGTTGCATGTACGCCCGCTGATTAGCCCCTCCATTCCTTCCGAAATCCGGTTCGTGTCCTCCATGCCGGAATGGTTCCGCCATAAAATTTGGTCGCCCATAGTAATCGTGTTGATGCTCCATTGGAGGGCCCTCCTCTTCGTATACGTGTCTTGGAGGGTTTTCCTGCCATGGTTCTCCTTGCCCCATCCGCATCGGGGTCCCAAGGGCTGGAGGCATGGGTAAAATTCCGTTTCCAACTCCAATCGGACCTCCCATAGGTGGCGGCGGCCGGAAATTCTGCTCCGGGGCTCCAAATTGACGTCCGGCAGCCCCGGCGATCCCACCACCGGCGGCCACCCCTCCAGGGCCGGACCACCTCCCGGTGACCTGCTGGTGGGGGTTGGGGGTCGGTCCGGCCGGCGGCCTGGCGGCAGCAGCACCCGCCCATGCGCTGGGCGGGAACAGGGCTGTCGGCCCCAGCGCGCCTGGAACGGCTGCGGGCGCTCCCTGGCCGTCCGTCCGACCTGGTTCCGGGCCCGTGTACGCGTAGGGCATCACGCCAGTCCCTCCCGTGCCTCCTCCGTTGATTGGCGGCGCTTGATTTGAGGTTTCTCCCGTATAATCACTGTTTACGTTCGGTTTTCCTCGGAGGGATTGCGTTAACAACGCCTTGAGTTCATCCAAGCGTCCTTCCATCCGTTCTTCCAGATTTTTGGTGGTAGTTTTGACTTGTTCCTCGATGCTGGCCACCGAATCCGCCAAGGTGACGTAGTTCTCCTCGATGGCTGCGAGGCGAGCGATTTCGGCTTCGGTGCGTGTGGTAACCATGGTCGTAGGAGCGATGCTCTGATACCAATTGATATGAACTTGCTAGGGTTTGAGAGAAGAGAAGAGAGGTCTAGGGGAGAGCAAGAGGAAGAAAGACGGCTAGGGTTTGAGAGAGGAGAAAAGGAGGAGAATACCTGAAAGTAATATTGCATATCTTCAAAAGAGGGTCCCCGGGCCTATTAATATCCGGGGACAAGGGGGCTGTCCGGCCCCCCCAGTAGGGGCTGAACCGGTGTGGTTCAGCCCCTATTCTTTATTTATTGGTGCGAGGAGGCTGAACCGGATGGTTCAGCCCCGTTGTCTTGTATCTCCTTGCGCCGTCTTGAATATTGTTGGCCTGCGAACTGTAACGGATGCGGAGGCATAACACAATACTGATTTCACATTAATAACTCTTCTAGCACAGAAAGAATAATAACAATTTAAATTATGGCCCCGTTTGGCGCGACGGAGGCGATTTTGGGAAGCAGAAGATTCGCGCGTGGGGGGAGAAAAAACCTTGCGTTTAAGATCCGCGCGAAAGCGGTGGGGGTGGCGGTCCGAAATTGGCCTAAAACGCGGGTAGCGTTTGCATTTTTGCGCAACAAACAGCCAACGTTTTGCGGTGATGTTTATTTAGAAACGCCACAACAGATAAACTACCGTGCCAAACGGGGCCTAAGAATGAGATAGTAACAACCAAATTTCGTTACATTAACACGATTGGTTGATATGTTCAAAAAGCACAAAATTTGATGCGGGCCAAATATGATGGAAACTTGAAAAACCTCATACATGGCTCTCCCTTCCATGACAACATGATGGTGAAGGCTTCTATATTAAAACAATGAAAGAAAATTAAGATGAGTTATTACGGTGATAAGATACAATTGTAATAACGCAATAATGATAGTTGCGATATTAATACAATGCTCACCCCATGCATATTATATCAATGAGAATCTGTCATTCTTCTCGTGATAAGATTTCATGATTGAAAAGTCATGAGACCCACAACAATGATAACTTAAGATTTCATGATTTCACATATGTTGATAACTCTAGAAAGTGGGCTCTTCCTCTCCACACGGGATGCACCCGCATCTAAGTTGGCGAAACATCGTACACCCGTGCTCGACTACTCTCGGGCAGGCTGCACCCGCATGCAAGAGGGATGCGCTCTTGCGGGCGGGCTGCGCCCGTATGCAAGAGGGATGCACCCGCATGCTAGAGGGATGCGCCCGCATGCTAGAGGGATGCGCCCGCATGCTAGAGGGATGCACACTTGTGGACGGGCTATGCTCGCATGCAAGAGGGATGCTCGCTTACGGGCAGGCTACGCCCACATGCAAGAGGGATGCTTTCTTGCGGGAGGGCTGCGCTGGTCTCCCTCTCCCCACTCGTAAACCTCACCATGAGCCTCTTCCTCTTATGGTTCCGTCTTGGCCACCAGATTCCACTCCCTTGAGTAGACGTGTCAAGTACTATATAGTGCCATTCGTAATATAGGCGGTCAATGCTAACGCCGCTCTCCAAAGCACCATCTAGTGTCATTCGTAATTCCTGTTGGACTTTGACTTTGTTGACCGGGTCAACAAGAGTTTATATATTTGTTTTTTTAGTGGCATTTATTGATCCGGCACGTGTCAGTTTTTTATGAGTTTGGATTGCCTATAAAAGGCATTTGTAAGTTTGTTTTATGGATGTTGAATATAGAAAAGTTTTGGCAGAAAACGTAGAGAGAGAGAGTACAGAGAGAGAGAGAGAGAGAGGGAGAGAGAGGGAGAGTTTTCTTATTCCCGCAGGAATATTGCCTCGCCTAGAAGAGCTCTCGCCGCCCCTGCTCGTTGGTCCATCTCGCGGGTGTTGAACTCGCAAGCCCCAGCCCGCACTCGCCTGGAGGAGATCTCGCCAACGCCAGCTCGCTCGCTGGAGCAGCTCGCCAGCTCGTCAGCCCGCCGTCTCGCCTGCAGGAACACTCGCCGAAGTTGAGCTCGCCAGCCCATCTCATCGAGCAGGAGCCTCTTGTCGCCGCCTACTAGCCGGAGTGGTGGTGTGTTCGACGGGGTGTGTGCTCACCGTGGGGTAGTGCTCGCGGGAGTAGAGGTGTGTTCGTCGTGGAGGGTGATCGGCAATTGGAATGTTGGGTGATAGTGAGGTCGCGTGCCCATACGTAGCGCTTCCAACAATTGGTATCAGAGCTATGTTGCGAACTTTGGAAGTCACTCGAAGGAGTTAGTGACTAGAAGAGATGGAGATGGGTAGTGCCATGCCAGGGCAGGTTCCCAAATTGACGAAGATGAACTACGGTAACTGGAGCATTCAGATGAAAGTGCTACTAACATCGAAAGAGTTGTGGGATATAGTGAATAATAGCTATACTGAGCAAACTACTGAACAAGAGGTGGCGGTGACAAACGCCCAGAAGATGACACTTAGAGAAGCAAGGAAGGCTGGCAAGAAAGCATTGTTCTTGTTGTATCAAGGGGTCGACGAGGCGACTTTTGAGAAGATCTCAGACGCAAAAAATTCTAAGGAGGCATGGGAGGTGTTGCAACGCTCCATGCAAGGGGTTGATAAGGCAATGAAGGTGAAGCTCTAGTCCCTCCGTGCGGAATATAAAGTAATGAAGATGCAGAGCACCGAGAAGGTCGGTGACTATGTTACCCGTCTGCGGATGCTCACAAATGAGATGAAGTGCAATGGGGAGATGATCGATGATGTGAGCCTTATGGAGAAGTTGTTGAGATCTATGTCCAAGAAGTTTCGTCATGTGGTGGTAGTGATTGAAGAGTCGAAGGACCTCACCGAGATGACCGTTGACGAGCTTGTAGGCTCTTTGCAAGCCCAGGAGTATAGGATGCTGTAAGATGATGAAGAGGCGAGTGGCTTGGGAAAAGCACTCCAGACTCAGATGAATTTTGGAGAGAGCTCCGGAAGAGGAGGCGGCCAGCGTGGCCGAGGTCACCAAGGCAGAGGCAAAGGTAGAAGAGGAGGTAGAGATCAAGGAAGGAACCAAAATTTCCAGAGAGAGGCGGATCGACCTCAAGGAGGTTGTCAAGAAGGAATAGGAAGAGGAAGAGGCCGAGGAAGAGGTCGAGGAGATATGTCCCAAGTGCAATATTACAACTGTAACAAATTTGGGCACATGAGCTATGACTGTTGGGCTCCGAGGAAGAGAGAAGAGGCAAACCATTATGTCGGGGCTAGGAACAACGTGAACAATGCTGGCGCTGGAGACCCGATGATGTTCCTAACCTACCGAGGAGCGGATAAAGGAAGAAACAAAGTGTGGTACCTAGACACAGGGGCGAGCAACCACATGTGCGGAGATAGGGAGATGTTCACTAACCTGGAACCCAGTGGGGGTGAGGTTAGCTTCGGGGATGCGTCAAAGATCTCGTTGGAAGGAAAGGGCCTGGTGGTCGTAAAGCTTAATGGAGAGAAGGCGCATCTGAACGATGAGTTCTATGTGCCAGGCTTAAAGACTAACATCTTGAGCCTTGGGCAGTTGGTGGAGAGAGATTACTGCGTCCAGTTGAAGGACGGGTCTCTGGCAATGAAGATCTGTCAAGGGAAGGAGGTGGTGAAGGTGAAGATGACGGCGAACCATCTCTTTACATTGAAGATGGATACTCAGGAGACGACATGTCTCGCAAGGACTAAGAAAGACGAGGAAGCTTGGCTGTGGCACCATCGGATGGGTCACTTGGGCTTCACAGGATTGAAACTACTATCCCACTCCAGGATGGTGGAGGATCTGCCAATGATCTCCCCTCCACAGAAGGTGTGTGAAGCATGCACGAAGGGGAAGCAGAAGAGGCAGACGTTTGAAGGAGGGAAGTCTCGGAGAGCAAGGAGACAACTTGAACTTGTTCACTCGGACATTGCAGGTCCGTTTGAGACCACCTAAGTGGGCGGAAGCAAATACTATATCACCTTCACTGATGACTTTAGTCGGAAGTGTTAGGTATACTTCATGAGAGAGAAGTTTGAGGCCCTTGACAGGTTCAAGGAGTTTAAGGCGATGGCGGAGAAGGAGAGTGGTCAACCACTGAAGGTGCTGTTTGATGTTTTTTGCAAGGAGAATGGGATTTTACACCAGCTGACGGCGGCGTACTCACCACAGCAAAATGGAGTCACGGAGAGGAAGAATCTCACCATCATGAACATGGCGAGGAGTATGGTGAAGGGCAAAGGGTTGCTGAAGATGTTCTAGGAGGAGGTAGTGCAGTGTGCGGTGTATCTACTGAATAGATGCCCCACGAAGAGTATGAAGTTCATGACCCCGTTCGAGGCTTGGAGTGGCTGGAAGCCAAGTGTGAAGCACTTGAGGGTTTTCGGGTGTGTAGCTCATGCCCACGTCCCGGACCAGAGAATGAAGAAGCTCGATGATAGGAGTGAGAAGTGCATTTTTGTGGGTTATGCTCCGGAGAGCAAGGCCTACAAGCTGTACAACCCGGTGATAGAGAAGGCCATAGTCTCAAGGGATGTGGTGTTTGAAGAAGACAGCTGCTGGAGCTGGGATGAGGAGACAAGGAGCATGAAGGGGATGTTCTTTGAAGATGAGGAAGAAGGTGGTCACGAAGCAGGAGCTGAGGATGGTGGAGCTGAGACACCATCACCACCGAGTGGAAATTCAGGGGGAGCTTCCACTCCCTACTCAAGAGGGACTAGCACAAGCGGAAGAAGTTCTGGTGGAAGAAGCGACGGCCGGAGTGACTCTGAGAGTCCACAACCTAAGATGAAGGGGTTGGGGGAGCTCTAAGAGGAGACAACACCGATGCATACTATTTTTCTCTATATTGCCTCTTAGCAGATTATGAACCACACTCCTATGACGAAGCTGCCAGGAGAAATCTTGGAGGACGACGATGGATGCTGAGATAGCTTCCATAAAGAAGAATGACACTTGGAGGCTGGTCGACCCTGTAAGACCCTCTTTTTTTTTGCAAAAACCACCGGGTCTTAGGCCCAGAACCGCCGTTTTGTGGTGACACCTTCGCTCGGGAAGGTCGTCACTGCAAAACGCCGATCCTGCCGGCCAAATCGATCACAAGAAAAGTAAGCTATCATGAATAAAGCAAGCAAAACATGTCCACATCACATATAAATAAAAACATCAAAAGATGTCCACAACCACAACTGAAAGAAAGGAGAACAAGATAACTAGGGCCTTGCCCAATACATCAAAGCCTCACTACATGGATCACTCGCGGAAGCAAAATAACTAAATCCACACTCACGGATCCTGTCATCTGAGCTCCTGAGCTAGACTGCCCCGCCTCCAGTTGCACCGGCCTCTGGTGCTGCTCCGTCGCCGCGGTCTCCTAAAATGATAAGGTCCACCGACCGTCAGTCATAAAGACTCAGCCAATTCCCCACCCCTCCCCCCAGGGCTCCTAGGCACCGGATGGAAAGGAGGAAGCGGAGGACAAACAAGGGGTAGAAGCAAATGCAGGTGACAAGGTGATATCTACTCTACACAGGTGATATACATATATATAAATGAAAACAAAATAGAAACAGCAGGGTAAAGTAAAGGTAAAGCAGTAATGAGTAAATGTAGAGGCAAGTAAGTGTTATAAAATAAACCATTGATTTATAGGAATGCTCATACAAACCTATAGACCAAGGGGTCGTTTAGCAGGGCCTATCGTATAAAAAGTCCCATACCAATTTATACGATAGGTGTCAGGGGTTGAATGCAATGATTATGCTATGTCATGCAAGTATGTGATTATGCGGTGATCAAACAAGTGCAACTCACCCACTACGACTCTATGCGCATAGACCTTTAGTTCCCTCTTTTTGGAGCGAGCTAGACTCCTCAGGATACTCCCGTAGTGGCAAACGGAAGCGGTGGGTTGGGCCTCGTCCACCTCTAGGTTGGTATATGCACTACCCGACCTAGACCTATCGTACGCCTCCACAAAACCCGCAGAGCGTCTGCGTACTCTTACTGACTGGACCGCCAGACTTTTATGGCTAAGTGTAAATACCACACTTGCCGAGCCCAAGTGTTAACGTCGGTGCAACGACCGCCAACACGAAGGACCCACCACCTTATGCACATGCAATTATCTTCCAACAATACCGAGCTACAAGCTCCACGGGCTAACCCGCCCGTCACCAATAAATATCTCAGAAACAAAAGATCACCGGACTAAACCGGCTAGACTTCCAAAAGCACACTCTCAGAGTGACTTTCCTGCCTTAGAAACTCAGGTGCTAAAAGATGCTAACAAGAAAAGACGATCTTTCGTCAATTCCCGGACGACCTAGCCGAGGGTGGCACCCCACCACCCTAAGACTTACCAAACCCCAACTTCTCTAGAGGCCCATACATAATACAAGGCTACCACCCATCCTTTATCACTTCAGACCCTAGACAACCAGATTAACCTCTAACCCCAAAAGTTGTCAAATTGCTAAACGCAGACCACCCTTAACGTTTTGATGCTCATGAAGAGAGGTACACTAAATATCCAACTTCTTGACCCAAGGGATTTACTGGGAACCCATGCTACCTATTTCAGATCAAATCTAGGGTTTCATAATTTTTCCATTAATAATTGTATTTTAAATAATTTTCCAAAAGGCCACATTACTAAGGTTTGAACTACAAGTATATTTTTCTGACCTCCAATGCCCACTCCAATTTATTCATAATTCAAGGGTACCTAATAAACAGTATATATAAAGTTTTAGGGAAAACCAGCAAGATTTATTATTTTTAGAAATTCCAAAACACAACTATTTCCAATAATTTCCAAAGGAGGTACCCTCATATGAACTCCAATCCTTGTGCAAATTAACACAGTGGTGCTTATTAATAAAATATTTAATCCTACAAAGTTTGACCATGCTGTTCAGAGGGTATGTTTGTAATTCCATCCAAGGATATATTTGCAATTTCTTTCAAAATGAACTAGAGGTACCAAAAATATTGATCTATAAATTATGAGAAAATTACAGAGGTTATATATTGTTATGAAAAGACATCCAGCAAAGTTACATGCAATTACAGTAATTTATCATCACAAATTTAACCAACCCAAAAATTGCCAACAATGAGGAATATTACAATTTGGACCTCCAAGGGTTAACTCATGATCTAACCAATTCTTCCAGAGATATATGACATAAAAACCATGATCATGACAGAAGATGGTAAATTGATAAATACTATTTCTCCCTAAAACCTCAAACCCTAAATAATTACAAATCTACCCTAGGGTTTATTACTTATGATTGGCAACTCCAAATCCCTCCAAACTCCTACAGTAGCATTCTCTGGTCACTAAGGCCATCTACCCAAAATTTCAAGTCAAGCCACTGAGGTTTGACCCCTCTTCCTTTATTAACCTCTAATTGCACCCCATTAGGGTTTAGCCTAGGGTTAGGGTCTAACCTTCTCCAATAGCTCTAGTAAGAACTCCAGAGATTCATATCCTCAAAAACAAGTGGGTGACAGAAGATGGTGATTCCCTAAGTGTTATTTCTTCCTAGAACCCCAAATTCCAATTATTTACAAAAATACCCAAGGATTTATTACCTAGGTTAGACAACTCCAAACCTCTTCAAATTCACAAGGGAGTCTTCTCTGGTCACTATGACCTACCCACCAAAACCTTAGGTCAAACCACTAGGGTTTGACCCTACTCCCTTCATTGACCCCTATTTGCACCCCATTAGGGTTTACCCTAGGGTTAGGGTCTAAACCTATCCAAATCCTCCCAAACCTCTTGTGAGGGTATCATATCACTTATAAAAGTCAGAGGAGTCCAACACACCCCTATCCAAGGACAAACTCCCCTATGTCCTTCACAACCCCAAATTCCTCCCCATAGGGATCAACCCTATGACCTTGAGCAAAACAACTCCAATGCTCCCCAAACTCCTCATGGGGTCTCAACTTCATCCCACTGACCTTCCTAAAGAGTCACAAGACTCAAAGAACCTAATTGGTCAATGGACCATAACTTGGCTAAATGCACCCCAAAGTGCTCCAACCCTAAGTCCTAGGGCAAACCCACTCCCCAAGACTCCATAACACTCTTGGAGGTGATTTGGGTGGGGTTAGGCCAGTGGACATAATACCACTCCACTAGGAGGTGGTTTGGCTTTGAGAAGCCCTAAGTGTCCCCTTAGTACAATTTTCCCCTTAAAGGGCAAAACTTGGGCCCAAAGATTACCTAGTCAAAAGATCTCCAAATGAGATGAAATTTTAACCAGGGGTTTATCATGACCCTAAAGGTACCCCACCAAAATTTGGTGGAGATTGGAGGTCATTTGGCCCTCCAATTAATTTGTGTAAGGATTATTAAATTTCCACAAAAACTTTAGGAAAAGTAACTTCTAAAAATCTGATACTCCAACCTAACCTAGGTATAGGACATATGGATGCTTAGCCAAAATATCAACTACATCAGATTAGCCATTTAAGAGATATACTAATTTTAAGGTCTGGTTTGAGTTCTGACCAGCCTCACTAGAATGAGTGCTGTGGGTCCAATACTTAACCAAATAGCCTGATTCCACTCCCATTAGAAAGTAGACACCAAGGCCTACAAAAGTTATCTCTGAGCATTTTTCGAGTTATGGCCCCTAAGGGCCTTAAAATCGGGTCACAAAATCTGTCAAAATGTGTGACAGATAATTAAATTAAATGAAATAATCATTTCATGCCTGCGAATAACAAAAGGCGGCCAATCGGACGGCTCACAGCCTTCGTCCCCGATGAGCCAACGGCCAGGATTTGCTGCGCCTGGGCCGACTTGATCTTGGATTTCCCGGCCACCTGAGCGCCGCCCCGGCCGACCAACGCCACCACCACCTCCGTTGAGGTGGGGGCCGGCGATGAGCGGTGTTTGATCGGCCGGAGGTGGCCGGAATCATGATCTGTAGGAGGATACCCAACCCGATCAACGGGAGGATTGGCCGACTCGATTCACGGCCGATTGACCACGATTCGAGCCGCCGTCGATTTGGATCTAACCCTTAGAGTTCAGGGAGGAGAACGGGACCTGTTGGAGGGCTTGCCGTCGGGTCAATCTTGAGTACACCATGGGAGCCGCCGTCGGTTGAGAAGCCATGCCGATTCCCTCCTATAGTGCATGAAATCTCCAGGTAAGATAGGGGTTTCTCTCCTCTCAGGTCTCTGAAGGTGAAGGGGGGTTCAATTGGGGGTGGTGATGGCTTTAAGCTCCATGGCCATTAATGGCTTCTTCGGTTACATCAAGGACCGACCCCCTCTTCCTCTCCCTGCCTTAATCCCCCTCTGTAACTGATGGAAACTCCTCCTAATCGGCTGAGGAGTTGAATGGAGGCATCAATTGGGGAGGCTAGGAGGTAAATCCTCTTAATGGCCATGAATGGCCTCTTCTCTCTCCTCCAAAAATGGTGAAACCCCCATTTTCTCTCTCCTAATTGCCATGGTCGGTTTCTATACTCTCCCCTGAGCTTAGTGAGGGCCCACATGGGCTGGTTGACCACCCAATTGAGTTAGCCCAAAGAGATTGGGTTAGGTTTGAGCATTTTGACCTAAATTGGGCAATTTTGACTTTTGGTCAAATTGGTCAATTGGGGAACCCTAGGATGGGGCTTTTGGGTTCAATAGGTTCTAAATTAAGTTTAGGAACTAATGGTGGAGTCAATTTGGTCATATGGTTCTTGGTTGACCCAATCTAGGGTGATTTGACCAAAATAGGCTAATTTTGACTTTGGTCAAATTGAGCCCTAGGGTTGACTTGGTCATGGGGCTTTTTGGTCCACTAGCTTCCCTATGACATGATAGCCCTATGGGTGAGGTCAATTTAATGTGGTGAAGGTTAATTGGGGTACTTTGAGAAGAAAGGTCATTTTGACCTAAAAGGGCATTTTGGTCAATTTGCACCCCTGGGGGTCCCATGATGGGGCTTTTGGGTCCATTAGGTCTATAATGGTATTATAAACCTAGGAGTGTGATCAATTTGACATGGTGGGGGTTGATTGGCTCTAAATGGGCTACTTTGACCAATTTGAGTGTGTATGTTGACTTTGGTCAAATTGGTCTCTTAGGTTGACTTCAATGGGCCCTTGGTGCCCTAAGGGGACCCCTAAAGGGTTAGGGACACTATGGTGGGGTCCAAGGGTTAGGTTGAAGCCCTAAATTCCAATCCCAAGCTTGGAAGATGGGAATTGCTATTTGCAGACCAAGGTGGCTCCTTCCTCCTTTCCTAAGTTCTCAAGGTTAAAAGGCTCTTCCTATGGTTTTGTCATGGCTTAGTCATGACAAAACCAACTTAGGGGTCTAGCAGTTTGGGGGATGTTACAAATCCCAATACATAAAAATAAAAATTTCGTCCCCGAAATTCAGACAAGCCTATGGGGGTTTCTACTAGAGGAAAAACTGTAACATCCCAGAAAAGTAAGTTGTACCTGTTGTAAAAAGCTGCGGATATTTTTGCTTCATCAAGTCCAGTGGCTCCCAAGTATGTTCTTCCTGTCCATGATTCCTCCACAGGACCTTGACCAGTGGAACCTTCTTGCGCCGCAAGACTCGTAGCTCTGTGTCGTCTATCCGAACCGGCTCCAAGTGGATCGATCGATCTGTAGCTACTGGCCCCTCAGAAGTAGACACCTGCTGCTCAGGCCGAAGTAAGGCCTTCCTAAGTGAAGAGACGTGGAATACGTCATGCAGTCCCTCCAAATCCGGCGGTAGCTCCAGTCTGTAAGCCAAGGGGCCGATCCGCTCCAGGATCCTATAGGGTCCCATAAACCTAGGACTGAGCTTCTTCCGGCCACGAACCCTCGAGACTCCATGCATCGGACGTATCTTCAAGAAAACCCGGTCTCCTACCTGGAACTCCACCATACGATGACGCGCATCGTAATACTTGGCCTGCCTGCTCTGGGCCTCCAGCATCCTATCTCGAATCAACCTCACCTGGGCCTCCGTGTCCTCCACGAACTCTGAGCCAAGAGCCTTGGGGTCCTCATCCTGAATCCAAGATAACGGTGTCCTGCACCTCCGTCCATATAATGCCTCGTAAGGTGCTCTGCCTATGCTAGCCTGGTGACTGTTGTTATAAGAGAACTCGACCAACGGCAACAGTCTCTCCCAAGGCTCCCCACGGTCCAGAATGCAAAGACGCAAAAGATCTTCCAGGGTCCGATTGGTGCGTTCCGTTTGCCCGTCTGTCTGGGGGTGAAAAGCTGTACTAAAGGTCAACCGGGTGCCTAGATAGGCCTGCACCGCTCTCCACTCCCTTGACGTAAAACGTCCATCTCGGTCGGAAACTATCGTCCTTGGCACACCATGATAACGGATAAACTGCTCCACAAACCTTCGAACCAAAACTCTGACTGAATCATCCTTCCTGATCGGAATGAATCTAGCCACCTTCGTCAGCCTGTCGACAATCACCCAAATCGAGTCATTCCCCGTACGAGATCGGGGAAGACCATGAATAAAATCCATCGCTATATCGTCGAACTTCCACTCCGGCACTGGGAGTGGCTGCAATAATCCTGCGGGGTTCCGACACTCCGCCTTCACAAGCTGGCAGGTCTCGCAGTGGGTCACAAAATAAATGATATCTCTCTTCATACCCGGCCAGTACATGGTCCTCTTCAGATCTGCCGTCATCTTGGTAATACCCGGGTGCACTGAATACCTACTGCAGTGAGCCTCTGTCATAATATCCTCCCGAATCTGACCTCCTGCTGGTATATACACCCGACCTCTAAAACTCAACAGGCCGTCCTTCATCGAATAGTCTTCAGCTGAGCCTTCCTCCAAGGCTCTGAATATCGGCTCCAGCTTGGCATCCTGCCTCTGCCCTTCCCTGATGCGGTCTCGAATGTCATATGTGGCACCAATCGCCGCTAGGTACTCCTTGTACAGCTCCGGATCATCTTCCGATACCAGGGAGATCTGCATATCTTCGAACATTCGCACCAACTCCATGGCCATCAGCTTAGGCTCTGCTCCTGATGTGGTAGCTCTCCTGCTCAGAGCGTCTGCTACTACGTTTGCCTTCCCTGGGTGGTAATGCATCGTATACTGGTAATCTGATAGGAACTCCACCCATCGCCTTTGACGGATATTCAACTCCTTCTGCGTATCTACATACTTCAGATTTTTGTGATCTGAGAATATGTCGCAGTGGACCCCATAGAGGTAGTGTCGCCAGATCTTAAGAGCGAATACGACTGCTCCCATCTCCAAATCATGCACTGGGTAGTTCCGCTCGTGGTCCTTCAACTGGCGGGAGGCATAAGCTATCACATGCCCGTTTTGCATCAGAACGGCACCCATCCCCTGATAAGATGCATCCGTATACACTTGAAATCCTTCCTTCCCCGACGGAAGGGCAAGGATGGGAGCTGAAGTGAGCCGACCCTTCAGCTCCTGGAAAGCTGTCTCGCACTGCGGCGTCCAAGAAAATACAGCATCCTTTCTTGTCAGAGCGGTAAGCGGGAGGGCTATCTGAGAGAATCCCTGAACGAACTTCCGGTAGTAGCCGGCAAGTCCCAAGAAACTTCTTACGTCGGTGGCAGTCTTCAGCGGCGGCCAGTCTCGTACTGCCTGAACCTTTGCTGGATCTACTGCCAAGCCTGCTCCACTGATGATGTGGCCCAGGAAGGCCACCTCCTTCAACCAGAACTGGCATTTACTGAACTTAGCATATAACCGATGCTCCCGCAGCTTCCCCAAGGTTAGTGCCAAATGCTGCGCATGCTCCTCCTCCGTCCTCGAGTAGATGAGGATGTCGTCGATGAACACTATGACAAAGATGTCGAGGTAAGGCTCAAACACCCGATTCATCAAGCTCATAAATGCTGAAGGTGCATTTGTGAGCCCGAACGGCATCACCGTGAACTCGTACAATCCATACCGGCTGCTGAAAGCCGTCTTCGGGATGTCCTCCTCTTGGATCCTTAGCTGATAATATCCCGATCTCAAATCCAGCTTCGAGAAGCAGTGGGCTCCCTCTAGCTGGTCAAAGAGCTCGTCTATCCTTGGCAGAGGGTACGTGTTCCGCACCGTCAGCCTATTCAGAGCTCTGTAATCGATGCACAGTCGGAGCGTCCCATCCTTCTTCTTCACAAATAACACCGGTGCTCCCCAGGGTGAGGAACTCGGCCTAACGAACCCGGCTTCCACCAGCTCCTGCAGCTGGCTCCGAAACTCTACCAACTCCTTCGGGGCCATCCGATAAGGAGCTCTGGACACCGGCTTGGCCCCTGGCACCAGCTGAATCTGAAAATCCTTCTCGCGGTGCGGTGGTAGCCCAGGAAGCTTCTCCGGAAAGACATCCGCAAAATCTCGAACTACCGGGATACTAGGCACTGAGTCCCTGACTTCAGTCGCCTCGAAGAGCACCTGGTAAACCTCGTCTCCCTGCAGGTGGGCCTTGACGGCCTGAATGGACGATAAAAAGAGACGAGAGGTAAGTTGAGTACCTTCGAATGCCACAACCCCGTCTTTATGCTCTAGCACGATCCGCCTTGCCGGGCAGTCAATCCTTGCCCGGTTCTCATACAACCAACTCATGCCCAGGATCAGGTCGTAATCCCTCATCTTCAGAACAGTTGCCGGGACTTCGAACAGCCTTCCCCCAATCTCCAGACTTATTAGGCATGCTAAATTTGTTAAGACCTCTGATCCGTCCGGAAATCTCACTCTCCTATAGTCGCTTTTGAGGTGCTTGACTTGGTCTAGGTCTTCGATAAACTTGGCCGAGACGAACGAGTGCGAGGCACCCGTATCGAACAAGGCCAAAGCAGGTTTGCCGAAAATGGAAACTAAACCTGAAGGGTTTGACGATTGGTTCAACGCTAAGGTAAAGCTGAAACTTTCAAAACATTAACTATTTAAAAAAATTTAAAAGCGACAAATACCTGCGATGACCCTTGCCGGGTCCCTGGGCCTGGCCAAATCTAAGGCATAAGCCTGCTCCCTGTAGTGCCTCCGATCGTCACCCTGAAATCCACGGCCTCGACCACGTCCTCGGCCTCCGGGATGCTGACCCCGAGGTGCTGCCTGAGGTGCTGGAAGAGCATTCCTCTGGGGGCAGTTCCTCTTGATGTGGCCGACCTGGTGGCAGTGGTAGCATTCCGGAGGTTGCCCACCTCCTCCAATCCTTGGCATTTCCCTCATCTGCAGAGGCTGAGGAGTCAAAACTACCGGCTCCCTTTGTTCCTGCCTCTCCCCCTGACGGGGTCGGACCTCCGTCCTTCCTTCTCCAGCGTCTCTGTTTCTCGGCTGATCTCTCCTGCCATTTCTTCCCTGGTCCTCCATGGGTCTCTTCCTCCCACGAACAACTTGCTGGTCTCCTTCCAGCTTCTTCGCCATCTCCAGAATCCTGGACATACAACCGTCGGAGACAAAAAGGAGGGCCTGCCTCAGCTCGTCACGGAGGCCCTTATAGAATCTCTTAGCATATCCCGCATCGTCCAGTTGGTAGGATACCGCAAACCGGGACAGGTGGGTGAACTCCTGATGGTACTCCAGCACCGATCTACTCCCCTGCCGCAACTGCAGAAATCTATCTTCCAAGTCATCTCTTGCCGACTGTGGCACAAAATGCTCCAACAACGCCGCTTTGAAATCATCCCAAGCAACATCTGCTGCCTCTAATCCTGGGTACGACGTAGCCAGGAACCTCTTCCACCACCTCTTAGCATGGGATTCCAGGCATGAAACCACCAGTGGCACCTCCATGTCTGCCGGGCACCGGATTCCTGACAACATCTCCTCCATGATGTCTACCCATTCCTCGGTCCTCACAACAGTCTCCGTCCCGATGAATGCTGGTGGGGAGAGACCCCGAAAGATGCTCAGCCAGTTGGCCCCAGGGTTTTGCTGAGGAGCCGGTGCCTGCTGTGCTCTGAATGTCTCCAAAATGGCAGTCAGGGTCTGCCCCAACTCCGTCTGCTGGAACGGGGTAGGAGCCGGTGGTGGTGGGACGACGTTCGGAGTCGGCGGGACTCCATGCTGCGGTGAAGGCTCCGTTGCCGGCTACACAAGAAAGATTGCACTTATAAGGGTCTTAGCTAAAGGGAAGGAAAATTTCAGTTATAAGTGGAATTTTACATGTGATTTCCCTTATGGGCACACCATTGCTTCCGCTGCTAGTTTGTCCGCAAACTAAGCTCGCGCGGGGTGGCCCAGGGTTTGTGGACTTCTTTTCCTTGGATCGATGTTTGCCTCTGATACCACTTGTAAGACCCTCTTTTTTTTTGCAAAAACCACCGGGTCTTAGGCCCAGAACCGCCGTTTTGTGGTGACACCTTCGCTCGGGAAGGTCGTCACTGCAAAACGCCGATCCTGCCGGCCAAATCGATCACAAGAAAAGTAAGCTATCATGAATAAAGCAAGCAAAACATGTCCACATCACATATAAATAAAAACATCAAAAGATGTCCACAACCACAACTGAAAGAAAGGAGAACAAGATAACTAGGGCCTTGCCCAATACATCAAAGCCTCACTACATGGATCACTCGCGGAAGCAAAATAACTAAATCCACACTCACGGATCCTGTCATCTGAGCTCCTGAGCTAGACTGCCCCGCCTCCAGTTGCACCGGCCTCTGGTGCTGCTCCGTCGCCGCGGTCTCCTAAAATGATAAGGTCCACCGACCGTCAGTCATAAAGACTCAGCCAATTCCCCACCCCTCCCCCCAGGGCTCCTAGGCACCGGATGGAAAGGAGGAAGCGGAGGACAAACAAGGGGTAGAAGCAAATGCAGGTGACAAGGTGATATCTACTCTACACAGGTGATATACATATATATAAATGAAAACAAAATAGAAACAGCAGGGTAAAGTAAAGGTAAAGCAGTAATGAGTAAATGTAGAGGCAAGTAAGTGTTATAAAATAAACCATTGATTTATAGGAATGCTCATACAAACCTATAGACCAAGGGGTCGTTTAGCAGGGCCTATCGTATAAAAAGTCCCATACCAATTTATACGATAGGTGTCAGGGGTTGAATGCAATGATTATGCTATGTCATGCAAGTATGTGATTATGCGGTGATCAAACAAGTGCAACTCACCCACTACGACTCTATGCGCATAGACCTTTAGTTCCCTCTTTTTGGAGCGAGCTAGACTCCTCAGGATACTCCCGTAGTGGCAAACGGAAGCGGTGGGTTGGGCCTCGTCCACCTCTAGGTTGGTATATGCACTACCCGACCTAGACCTATCGTACGCCTCCACAAAACCCGCAGAGCGTCTGCGTACTCTTACTGACTGGACCGCCAGACTTTTATGGCTAAGTGTAAATACCACACTTGCCGAGCCCAAGTGTTAACGTCGGTGCAACGACCGCCAACACGAAGGACCCACCACCTTATGCACATGCAATTATCTTCCAACAATACCGAGCTACAAGCTCCACGGGCTAACCCGCCCGTCACCAATAAATATCTCAGAAACAAAAGATCACCGGACTAAACCGGCTAGACTTCCAAAAGCACACTCTCAGAGTGACTTTCCTGCCTTAGAAACTCAGGTGCTAAAAGATGCTAACAAGAAAAGACGATCTTTCGTCAATTCCCGGACGACCTAGCCGAGGGTGGCACCCCACCACCCTAAGACTTACCAAACCCCAACTTCTCTAGAGGCCCATACATAATACAAGGCTACCACCCATCCTTTATCACTTCAGACCCTAGACAACCAGATTAACCTCTAACCCCAAAAGTTGTCAAATTGCTAAACGCAGACCACCCTTAACGTTTTGATGCTCATGAAGAGAGGTACACTAAATATCCAACTTCTTGACCCAAGGGATTTACTGGGAACCCATGCTACCTATTTCAGATCAAATCTAGGGTTTCATAATTTTTCCATTAATAATTGTATTTTAAATAATTTTCCAAAAGGCCACATTACTAAGGTTTGAACTACAAGTATATTTTTCTGACCTCCAATGCCCACTCCAATTTATTCATAATTCAAGGGTACCTAATAAACAGTATATATAAAGTTTTAGGGAAAACCAGCAAGATTTATTATTTTTAGAAATTCCAAAACACAACTATTTCCAATAATTTCCAAAGGAGGTACCCTCATATGAACTCCAATCCTTGTGCAAATTAACACAGTGGTGCTTATTAATAAAATATTTAATCCTACAAAGTTTGACCATGCTGTTCAGAGGGTATGTTTGTAATTCCATCCAAGGATATATTTGCAATTTCTTTCAAAATGAACTAGAGGTACCAAAAATATTGATCTATAAATTATGAGAAAATTACAGAGGTTATATATTGTTATGAAAAGACATCCAGCAAAGTTACATGCAATTACAGTAATTTATCATCACAAATTTAACCAACCCAAAAATTGCCAACAATGAGGAATATTACAATTTGGACCTCCAAGGGTTAACTCATGATCTAACCAATTCTTCCAGAGATATATGACATAAAAACCATGATCATGACAGAAGATGGTAAATTGATAAATACTATTTCTCCCTAAAACCTCAAACCCTAAATAATTACAAATCTACCCTAGGGTTTATTACTTATGATTGGCAACTCCAAATCCCTCCAAACTCCTACAGTAGCATTCTCTGGTCACTAAGGCCATCTACCCAAAATTTCAAGTCAAGCCACTGAGGTTTGACCCCTCTTCCTTTATTAACCTCTAATTGCACCCCATTAGGGTTTAGCCTAGGGTTAGGGTCTAACCTTCTCCAATAGCTCTAGTAAGAACTCCAGAGATTCATATCCTCAAAAACAAGTGGGTGACAGAAGATGGTGATTCCCTAAGTGTTATTTCTTCCTAGAACCCCAAATTCCAATTATTTACAAAAATACCCAAGGATTTATTACCTAGGTTAGACAACTCCAAACCTCTTCAAATTCACAAGGGAGTCTTCTCTGGTCACTATGACCTACCCACCAAAACCTTAGGTCAAACCACTAGGGTTTGACCCTACTCCCTTCATTGACCCCTATTTGCACCCCATTAGGGTTTACCCTAGGGTTAGGGTCTAAACCTATCCAAATCCTCCCAAACCTCTTGTGAGGGTATCATATCACTTATAAAAGTCAGAGGAGTCCAACACACCCCTATCCAAGGACAAACTCCCCTATGTCCTTCACAACCCCAAATTCCTCCCCATAGGGATCAACCCTATGACCTTGAGCAAAACAACTCCAATGCTCCCCAAACTCCTCATGGGGTCTCAACTTCATCCCACTGACCTTCCTAAAGAGTCACAAGACTCAAAGAACCTAATTGGTCAATGGACCATAACTTGGCTAAATGCACCCCAAAGTGCTCCAACCCTAAGTCCTAGGGCAAACCCACTCCCCAAGACTCCATAACACTCTTGGAGGTGATTTGGGTGGGGTTAGGCCAGTGGACATAATACCACTCCACTAGGAGGTGGTTTGGCTTTGAGAAGCCCTAAGTGTCCCCTTAGTACAATTTTCCCCTTAAAGGGCAAAACTTGGGCCCAAAGATTACCTAGTCAAAAGATCTCCAAATGAGATGAAATTTTAACCAGGGGTTTATCATGACCCTAAAGGTACCCCACCAAAATTTGGTGGAGATTGGAGGTCATTTGGCCCTCCAATTAATTTGTGTAAGGATTATTAAATTTCCACAAAAACTTTAGGAAAAGTAACTTCTAAAAATCTGATACTCCAACCTAACCTAGGTATAGGACATATGGATGCTTAGCCAAAATATCAACTACATCAGATTAGCCATTTAAGAGATATACTAATTTTAAGGTCTGGTTTGAGTTCTGACCAGCCTCACTAGAATGAGTGCTGTGGGTCCAATACTTAACCAAATAGCCTGATTCCACTCCCATTAGAAAGTAGACACCAAGGCCTACAAAAGTTATCTCTGAGCATTTTTCGAGTTATGGCCCCTAAGGGCCTTAAAATCGGGTCACAAAATCTGTCAAAATGTGTGACAGATAATTAAATTAAATGAAATAATCATTTCATGCCTGCGAATAACAAAAGGCGGCCAATCGGACGGCTCACAGCCTTCGTCCCCGATGAGCCAACGGCCAGGATTTGCTGCGCCTGGGCCGACTTGATCTTGGATTTCCCGGCCACCTGAGCGCCGCCCCGGCCGACCAACGCCACCACCACCTCCGTTGAGGTGGGGGCCGGCGATGAGCGGTGTTTGATCGGCCGGAGGTGGCCGGAATCATGATCTGTAGGAGGATACCCAACCCGATCAACGGGAGGATTGGCCGACTCGATTCACGGCCGATTGACCACGATTCGAGCCGCCGTCGATTTGGATCTAACCCTTAGAGTTCAGGGAGGAGAACGGGACCTGTTGGAGGGCTTGCCGTCGGGTCAATCTTGAGTACACCATGGGAGCCGCCGTCGGTTGAGAAGCCATGCCGATTCCCTCCTATAGTGCACGAAATCTCCAGGTAAGATAGGGGTTTCTCTCCTCTCAGGTCTCTGAAGGTGAAGGGGGGTTCAATTGGGGGTGGTGATGGCTTTAAGCTCCATGGCCATTAATGGCTTCTTCGGTTACATCAAGGACCGACCCCCTCTTCCTCTCCCTGCCTTAATCCCCCTCTGTAACTGATGGAAACTCCTCCTAATCGGCTGAGGAGTTGAATGGAGGCATCAATTGGGGAGGCTAGGAGGTAAATCCTCTTAATGGCCATGAATGGCCTCTTCTCTCTCCTCCAAAAATGGTGAAACCCCCATTTTCTCTCTCCTAATTGCCATGGTCGGTTTCTATACTCTCCCCTGAGCTTAGTGAGGGCCCACATGGGCTGGTTGACCACCCAATTGAGTTAGCCCAAAGAGATTGGGTTAGGTTTGAGCATTTTGACCTAAATTGGGCAATTTTGACTTTTGGTCAAATTGGTCAATTGGGGAACCCTAGGATGGGGCTTTTGGGTTCAATAGGTTCTAAATTAAGTTTAGGAACTAATGGTGGAGTCAATTTGGTCATATGGTTCTTGGTTGACCCAATCTAGGGTGATTTGACCAAAATAGGCTAATTTTGACTTTGGTCAAATTGAGCCCTAGGGTTGACTTGGTCATGGGGCTTTTTGGTCCACTAGCTTCCCTATGACATGATAGCCCTATGGGTGAGGTCAATTTAATGTGGTGAAGGTTAATTGGGGTACTTTGAGAAGAAAGGTCATTTTGACCTAAAAGGGCATTTTGGTCAATTTGCACCCCTGGGGGTCCCATGATGGGGCTTTTGGGTCCATTAGGTCTATAATGGTATTATAAACCTAGGAGTGTGATCAATTTGACATGGTGGGGGTTGATTGGCTCTAAATGGGCTACTTTGACCAATTTGAGTGTGTATGTTGACTTTGGTCAAATTGGTCTCTTAGGTTGACTTCAATGGGCCCTTGGTGCCCTAAGGGGACCCCTAAAGGGTTAGGGACACTATGGTGGGGTCCAAGGGTTAGGTTGAAGCCCTAAATTCCAATCCCAAGCTTGGAAGATGGGAATTGCTATTTGCAGACCAAGGTGGCTCCTTCCTCCTTTCCTAAGTTCTCAAGGTTAAAAGGCTCTTCCTATGGTTTTGTCATGGCTTAGTCATGACAAAACCAACTTAGGGGTCTAGCAGTTTGGGGGATGTTACAGACCCACCCGCAGCCCACAAACCCCTCGGGGTGAAGTGGGTCTATAAAGTAAAGAAGAACAAGGATGGAGCTGTGGAGAAGCACAAGGCTAGGCTAGTCATGAAGGGCTATAAGCACGTCCAAGGAGTGGACTATGACGAGGTCTATTCCCCAGTGGCGAGGATTGACACCATCAGGTTGATCATCGCACTGGCAGCTCACTATGGGTCGACGATCATGCAGATGGATGTTGTGGCAACATACCTCAATGGCTACCTGGAGGAGGATGTGTGCATCGAGCAGCCTCCGAGGTATATGGTGAAAGGCCAGGAGAGGAAGGTGTGCAAGCTGGACAAAGCTTTGTACGGGCTGAAGCAAGGAGCGAGGGCTTGGAATGGAAGGATAAATACATTCCTCCAGAAGCATGGTTACATAAAGTGCCCATATGAGTACGCTTTGTATATGAAGATGGAGAAGAACGGTGATATCATGATCTTATGCTTGTACGTGGACGACATGATATTCACCGGGAACAACCCGGCTATGTTTGAGGACTTCAAGAGGATGATGAAGAGAGAGTTCGAGATGACGGACTTGGGAGAAGTCAACTACTTCTTGGGCATTGAGGTGTAGCAGAGAGAAGATGGCATCTTCATATCTCAGAAAAAGTATGCGGAAGAAATTTTGAAGAAGTTCAGGATGGAGGGTAGCAAGGCTATCTCCACTCCCGCTGATCCCGGAACGAAGCTAAGGAAGGACTCGGAAGAAGAAGGTGTGTACCCAATGATGTTCAAGAGTTTGGTTGGAGTCTAAGGTATTTGACTTTCACCAGACCTGGCATCATGTATGTGGTTGGGGTCGTGAGCAGGTACATTGAAGAGCCCAAGCAGGACCACTTCACTACGGTGAAGAGGATCCTGAGATATGTGAATGGGACAAGGGACCATGGCTTGAAGTATTCATCTGCGGGAGAGTTGAAGCTGATTGGCTACTCAGACAGTGACTTCGGAGGGGATGTGAATGACCAGAAGAGCAATTCCGGATATGTATTTCATATGGGAACATCGGCGTTCTCATGGAGTTCAAAGAAGCAGCCTACGATAGTCTTATCATCATGCGAGGCAGAATACATTGCAGCTGCGACATGTGCTTGCCAAGCTATCTGGCTGAGGAATCTTCTGGGAGAGTTACATCATGTGCAGGATGTCCCAACGACAGTGTTAGTGGATAACATGTCTGCCATCCAGCTTGCGAAGAACCCGGTGCTGCATGGGATGAGCAAGCATATCGAGACCATGTATCATTTCCATAGGGAGCAGGTGGAGCAAAAGACAGTTGAGGTTGTGTATTGCCCCACTGGAGAGCAGGTCGCGGATATCTTCACTAAGGCATTGAAGGTGGAGACGTTCTCAAAGCTCAAAGGCAAACTCGGCATGTGCTGCCAAGTTTGAGGGGGAGTTTGTTGGACTTGACTTTGTTGACCGGGTCAACAAGAGTTTATATATTTTTTTTAGTGGCATTTATTGATCCGCCATGTGTCAGTTTTTTATGAGTTTGGATTGCCTATAAAAGGCCTCTGTAAGTTTGTTTTATGGATGTTGAATATAGAAAAGTTTTGGCAGAAAACGTAGAGAGAGAGAGAGTGTATAGAGAGAGAGAGGGAGAGTTTTCTTATTCCCATAGAAATATTGCCTCGCCTGGAAGAGCTCTCGCCGCCCCTGCTCGCTGGTCCATCTCGCGGGTGTTGAACTCGCAAGCCCCTGCCCGCACTCGCCTGGAGGAGATCTCGCCACCGCTGGCTCGCTCGCTGGAGTAGCTCGCCAGCCCGCCGCCAGCTCGCCAGCTCGTCAGCCCGCCGTCTCGCCTGCAGGAACACTCGCCGAAGTTGAGCTCGCCAGCCCGTCTCATCGAGCAGGAGCCTCTCGTCGCCGCCTACTAGCCGGAGTGGTGGTGTGTTCGACGGGGTGTGTGCTCACCGTGGGGTAGTGCTCGCGGGAGTAAATGTGTGTTCGCCGTGGAGGGTGCTCGGCAATTGGAGTGTTGGGTGATAGTGAGGTCGCGTGCCCATACGTAGCGCTTCCAACAATTCCTCCCTAATGAAAGCTCATCAAACATAAACAAGCATCGATTTGAATTTTGCATGTTGTTTGAATGCATCGATTTGCTACTTCTCACTCTCTTTGGATTCGATTGTATGCATTCTTCTTGATCTCTAGTAGGCAGTGTTGAATGTGGAGGTGTGAATGTGTGGACTTGCTATTTTGTTCAGTCAATTTTTGTTGGCCTTACAATAATGTCTTGGTTAGTGGCATTTGACTTAGAAGTGGATTTGCCATTAGTGTTGCTGTTGCTGCTATTTTCATCTCCAATATATCCCTTCAACTCTTCCATGTACATCTCCTCCACAATTGGACAATAATGATACATATAGAATCATGGACTGATTTATGAAGCAAAATATTAAAGAGGGAGTTGAACAATATATGCATGCCTGACACCTTCTGAGTCCAGTTTGTTTTGCTAGTAACTGCTTGTTTGAATCCTTGGGGTAACTGTCATAAGCAAGAACCATACGATTTAATAATTAATACACACATATACATAATATAGCAGGAGCAACTCTTGCGCACGCAAGATCTAACTGATTAACTTGATCCATTACTCACGAGGGAAGAAAGTCTTCGAAGAGCCATGCTCGGATTATGGAAGCAGAGCGTTCAGGTAGCCCCCCTGAGTTCTCCAAGCACTGTGATGATTAATGAACCGCAGACTCGAGCCCGATGATGATTTGTCTTCTCCTAAACTACCTTCCTCTCCCAAGCTCTTTGCATTCCCACGGATTTGTGCAGAGCTTCTAAGAATAGAGGAACTGACATTGTGGTTCGCATTGTTATAAATTTTATTTTAAAACATTTAAATTATAATGTTTTATTGGAGCCTAGTATGATGTTTGGTGTTTGGATCCTCATAATTGATGAAAACCTCCAAAACCAAATGAAGGGAATACAAATATTTGGAGGGAACCTTTCATGAAGGAAATGATGAACCCATTAGTCCCACCATGTCAATTTCCTTTCTTATTAGTAAGTATATAAATGAATTCAGTCTCTCTTATTTGTTGATGATAGTTTATTCACTCATCTTTTAGCTTAATTTAATTATAATTCTTATATAAATCTATTTAAATTATATGTATTTTCCTGCATAAATTGCTTCCTTTTTATTTTATAAACAAACTTAAGCCTTTTCTGTGGTTTTCAGGATTTCTTGGCATTTTGAGCAAAATTGTCATGTACACAGCCAAGTTCACGGGCGTGACCAAGGGCGTGACAGCCAAAGATGTGTTCCAGACCTGCTGCCGCCACCCCGGGTCAATTTCGTGAAGGTTCGCCAAGTACATGCCCCAGGTCACGGGCGTGACCAAGGGCGTGACCCAATGTCACGGCTGCGACCCGCTGAGACGAATCAGAACCGCTGAGAGCGAGCCGCCACATCATTTAAAGTTAAACGCCCTCGGTCGCGGGCGTTACCGAGGGCGTGACACCCAGTCATGGGCGTGACTCGCCCCACGCGCCTTCCCGCCAAAGATTTCCCGCCAGCAGCACATTTAAAGATTACATGCCCCAGGTCACGGGCATGACCTAGGGCGTGACGCGCCCGAAATGCCTGCATTAAAGCCAGAGCACGCCCTCTCCGCACCAGCACCGATCACGCCCCTTACACGCCCTTGGTCAAACCTCAATTTTGCAGCTATAAAAAGCCAGATCCAGCAGATGTTTGGGGAGGAATTTTGGAGACGAATTTTAGGATTAGACGCTCTTCTTTTCATGTTTTATTTTCATGTTTTAGTAGTTCTTGTATGCCCTTTTCTTTTTAGCATTTGTAGTTTTCAATTCAATAGTTGTAACTTTCAATTCCTGTCTTGTAACTTTTCTTTAGCAATTTAATAAAATAGTTTCTTTGTTCTCTCATTTTCTCTTTCTTATTTTATCATGTACTCTTTTATTTTTGTCGATTCCTCCATCTCCATGAGTAGCTAAATTTCTATTAGCACTCGGTCGAGATGATCCAAGGAAAATATAATTCATGATTTAATCTTTAGCCTCTCTTTCTCTTCCTTAGAATGCTTAAGATTTATCCTTGAACTTTATTGAATTGAGATTATATGTTCGATATATAATTCTCATTCTTGTTTTCGTAGTCTAATAACCGAGATGTTTTGAATTTGAATCGATCATTTCAAGGATAAAGAGAGTTGAATGCACTCCTCAAGCGAGGATGACATAATTCTCCTGGATTGGAGTCAAATCCAATAGCGGGGCACACTACGATAAAGCGAGTCATAGGGATTTTGATTCTAGAACGAAAGTTCGATTGATCAACCTAAACTCAGTTGAGCGTATCCTCGAGAGAGGTGTGTTCATAATTCGGGAGCATCCACGGTCAAGTAATTTCTTAAGAGATTTAGAAGTTGTTCCTTTATATTTTATTTTCCAAGGTGATTCAAGATCGAGTGCTAGCCTTTTTACTCATCGTTTTAAATCTTATTTTTATTTTCTTTTTGCAAAACCAACTCCAAAGTTTTAATTGATAGAATAATAGAGATTTTCTTGAAGTAAGAGTACTCAACCGCCCCGAGTCTAATACGACCTTGGTTTTTATAACCTATACTACATTCGACACGGTACACTTGCCGTTGTCGTTTGCGGATATAGTTTTGCTCCATCAAGTTTTTGGCACCGTTGCCGGGGACACGGTTGATATTTTGAAAAAAGAAATATTTATTAATTTTTTCGTTCTTTTTCTTTCTCCCTCTCCTCCTAAATTTTTTAAAAAATCTTAAAAAACATAATCTAAATTCTCGGAAAGGACGATTTGGGCTTGAATTCCCATCACAGCCTCTAGTACCTTGTGAGCTCTTCACCGGGTTGACCGTGGGAAGTCCGGGACTAATTTAACCCGCTTTTTCAAAAATATATATAATAAAAATAATTATAAAATTCCATTCATTTGAGTAAAGGTTGTTCCCTTCTTTTTTATTATTATTACGAAAGAATCTGAATTGGCCGTTAAAGTTGCCGAGCTTCGAAACCAACTTTACCTCTTACAAGCCGCTCGAAGGCGCCAATTTAGTTGTTATTATTGTGGTGCGCCTCATAAAAGTGAGGAATGTTATTTACATTCATATTCTCAAAATAATTTTTATGAAAATAATTATCCTCAATATTATGCAAATAATTTTGATTATAATTACAATCATAATTTTTCCTCTTTTCATGAAAATAATACATCTTTCGATCAAAATTTTTCAAACTTTGATAATAATTACGATCAAAATTTCTCGGCTTTTCATGAAAATAATTTTTCAAACTTTGATGAAAATAATTTTTCTGATTTTAATGAGAATAATTTTTCGGCATTTAATAATTGTTCTTCTACCTCCGAAGTAGATTATTCTTGGTGGCAAGGTCACCCGGATAGTTTTCAGGGCGATGAAGATAAATCTTCAGATCCGAATTTTTGTTCTTCTTCTTTTGCGCCACAATTTTCTTTCTTTAATTTTGGGGAATCTCCACCTATTGAATTTGATACTTCCCCCCAAAATTTAGAGGAGAATTTAATTTCTTCTAGTGTTTCTTCTCCACCTTCGGATAATTTAGTTATGGAGGAACATGTGGTTTCATGTAATCCCATAACTTCTTTTACCAAAGATAAAGAAAACTTATTATACCAAGAATTTCTTAAAGTTATGGGCACCCAAGATGAAATAGAAGAAGAACAAGTTTCTTTCCCTACTCCACCCGAATTTTATTTTCCTTGTCATGAATATTCGCGAATTTCTTCTATCCAACCAAAAATTCATGAAAATTTTGTGTCCGAAAATTTAATTCCGCTTGGTAATGCACTAGATTTTTCTAAAGGAATAATTATTTTAGAAAAGGAACAACCAGAGCTTAATCATATATTTTCGCAAGCGCCTCCTCCTTGCGAAAAACTATCTGAATCGTTTAGTTCTGATTCTTTTGATACTAATAATTTCCTTGTAGATGATGAGCCGTTGCAACCAAACGTCTTCAGAGATCCATTTGTCGCTCATCTCCAGCTTTCCAAATCACCTACGGTTTGCTTAGGTAATTTGGATTCACAATTTCAAGCTCACCGACATCAAATGAATTAAGACTACAGCAGAGGAGTAGCCGGACGACTGACGTCGGCACATTCACCTACGCATAAATTAGGGGAGTTGCCTGTTCACTTCTCTTTTAAATTTCCTTTTTCCTAACACTAACCGTCTAGCTTAAAGACGGGAAAAAGAACGCGCTCTTGGGAGGCACCCCTTGCTTATCTTTATTTTTATGTATTTTTCTTTTAAAGTTTATTTTCTTTCAAGTATTCTTCATACTTAGTTTTAAACATTGGGGACAATGTTTAATTTTAAGTATGGGGGTGTAGCGTTGCTTTCCTTATATTTCTATTTATTTGAAGAAAAAAAATACATAAATATTTTTTTTAATCTAATAAAACTAAATTTCTTGGAAAGGACGCTTTGGGCTTGAATTCCCATCACAGCCTCTAGCACCTTGCGAGCCCTTCACCGGGTTGACCTTGGGAAGTCCAAGAAGAAAAAAAAATTAAAATTTTTGCATGAATTTTTATACTTACTCATATGCAAAATCCTTAGTAGATTTGCTTTTGTATAGTGTCGTAGGGAATTTTTATACTTCATTAGATTTTGAATTTTGGAATAAAATTGTTGACTCATGCAGTGTTCCTAGTTAAGCGCACACGTTTGTAGAATTCTATGTCAAATTAACTATTCAGCATAAAATTAGATTTATGTTTTTTTAACTGCGAAAAAACAATCTTTGTTTTACTCTTACCTTGAATCCGGTAGAATCTGTGAATAATTCAAGTGAGTATGTAGAAGCTTACTAGAGAAATATTACACATTTTGAGCGGAAGGGTATTCTTTCTCGACGGCTAGAACTTGCCTCTAGCGATTCTCAAAGCATTTGCATAGGTTTGTCATAGTTTTTAGAAGTGATTTAGGTCATCTTTTGATCGTTTGTGCCTGTTTGCCCACCTTTAAAAAAAATTTCATTGTTTAAACACTTTGGGCCTTTCCTTATTTTCTTTGCTACCTCCACCTTTCATTTTCACCAAAGCCAAAACATCCACCCCATGATCACACTAAATATTTGAGATTTATTAAAATTTTGCTATGAGTTCTATTGTGAAAATAAGGAAGCTGCAACTTCTTATTTGGAGCTATAATGAAAAAAAAATTTTGAAAACTTATGTTGTTGGCCAATTATGAAAAATAAAGAAAATTATTCATGGCCTTATGCTTGAAAAATAATGAGAGTTTTTATATGTTTTGCTTCTTGACAACTCTTATGCAAGGTTTAAATATTGATAATTTTGGGAAACTCTCACATTGGTTTAGTGTGATCCTTAGCCATCATGTTCTATCTCTTTGATTTCCAATTTCAAATCATATACCTAAGCCAAGTTTCACTCCTAATGAAAGCCCTTTTGATCTTTAAACTATGACATTATACTTGTGTAGTGGAGAGAGTGCGACCGGGCAAGCCTATGACCATCGTCATTGATGGATTTCTTTGGAGGCTATCCCGAAACTCGATTTTTGGGTAATATTGATCTTAGAAAACACGATACCCGCTCCCTGAATAGCATTCGAGAATTTACCGAGCTTTCAACTTAAAAGTAAAAGCAATATGTTAAATCACATTTTTGAAAATTATAAGCTAATCGTTATGCTGAATAGGTCTTTCAACTAGGATCTCTACACGTAGGCGTAAGACTTCGCATTTTTATTCCTTGAGTTCAAATTTCTTTTTCTAGTATTTAAATTTCTCTACACCTATAGAAAGTTGTTTGCTCGGGACTAGCAAACGAGTAAGTATGAGGGTATTTGATAAGTAGTTTATTCACTCATCTTTTCGCTTAATTTAATTATAATTCTTATATAAATCTATTTAAATTATATGTATTTTCCTGCATAAATTGCTTCCTTTTTATTTTATAAACTAACTTAAGCATTTTCTGTGTTTTTCATGATTTCTGGGCATTTTGAGCAAAATTGTCATGTACACACCCAAGGTCACGGGCGTGACCAAGGGCGTGACAGCCAAAGATGTGTTCCAGACCTGCTGCCGCCACCCCTGGTCAATTTCGTGAAGGTTCGCCAAATACACGCCCCAGGTCACGGGCGTGACCAAGGGCGTGACCCAATGTCACGACCGCGATCCGCTGAGATGAATCAGAACCGCTGAGAGCGAGCCGCCACGTCATTTAAAGTTACACGCCCTCGGTCACGGGCGTGACCGAGGGCGTGACACCCTGTCATGGGCGTGACTCGCCCCGCGTGCCTTCCCGCCAAAGATTTCCCGCCAGCAGCAAATTTAAAGATTACACGCCCTAGGTCATGGGCGTGACCTAGGGCGTGACGCGCCCAAAACGCCTGCATTAAAGCCAGAACGCGCCCTCTCCGCACCAGCACCGATCACGCCCCTTACACGCCCTTGGTCACGGGCGTGACCAAGGGCGTGTAACCTCAATTTTGCAGATATAAAAAGCCAGCTCCAGCAGATGTTTGGGGAGGAATTTTGGAGACGAATTTTAGGATTAGTGTTGGAGTTACCATTGTGATCTAGAAGTGGTCAAACATGTAATGTCACTGCCAACGCGATATGAGCCTGCAGGGTCGCACATAAGAGCATGTGGAGAAGTTGGAAGATTGACTGTGTTGGTAAAGGTTACCAATCACCATATAGAATCGGGGAGGTAAAGCAAATGTTGCTGTCGGAATTCGTCGGATATGATTCATCGGATTCGTCGGAATTCGTCGGATTGTTCCGTGGTAACTCGACGAATTGTTACAGAGATCCTTAACTCGGCAAATGTTGCCGTCTGATATGATTCGTCGGATTCGTCGGATTGTTCCGTGGAAACTCGACGAATTGTTACAGAGATCCTTAACTCGGCAAATGTTGCCGTCTGATATGATTCGTCGGAATTCGTCGGATTGTTCCGTGGAATCCCAACGAATTGTTACAGAAACCCCAATTCTGCTGTGTGGTCTGCGGATAGCGATTCTTCTAGAAGCCTGTTTATGCTTTGGGTATAAATAGATCTTCTTTTAGGGTTCTTATAACTTACGAAAAGTTCAGCCGACGAAAAGAGTTCTGCCTCTCGCCCGAACCCTAGATGGAAAGAGTTCCGCCGCCCCGTTCGCCTCCGCCGACCTCCTCTCCGGCGATCGTCGTCGTGATTGTTCTTCCTGGAGCGAACCTAGCAGTTCGTGGAAGTGCAAGGTGCAGTCGTTCTTCTCCCGGCTCGTGTGGATCACTGTAGAGACGTAGACATCATTCTACGTGAGGACTCTCGCATAGCCACTGATAGGATTCTTCTTCTTGGAGCACCTAGGTTGGATTCGATCCAACTCCATTAAGGTAATTTATGCCTAGCAATTTTAATTAACTTCTTGATTCAATGTTCATGGCCCGATCCGAATCTTTTTGGGTTGTTTCTCTTTATTTCCGTTGCGCCTACATACGATGTATGGTTGTAGAAAAACCCAACAATTAGACACTCTTCTTTTCATGTTTTATTTTCATGTTTTAGTAGTTCTTGTATGCCCTTTTCTTTTTAGCATTTGTAGTTTTCAATTCAATAGTTGTAGCTTTCAATACCTGTCTTGTAACTTTTCTTTAGCAATTTAATAAAATAGTTTCTTTGTTCTCTCATTTTCCCTTTCTTATTTTATCATGTACTCTTTTATTTTTGTCGATTCCTCCATCTCCATAAGTAGCTAAATTTCTATTAGCACTCGGTCGAGATGATCCAAGGAAAATATAATTCATGATTTAATCTTTAGCCTCTCTTTCTCTTCCTTAGAATGCTTAAGATTTATCCTTGAACTTTATTGAATTGAGATTATATGTTCGATATATAATTCTCATTCTTTTTTTCGTAGTCTAATAACCGAGAGGTTTTGAATTCGAATCGATCATTTCAAGGATAAAGAGAGTTGAATGCACTCCTCAAGCGAGGATGACTTACTTCTCCCGGATTGGAGTCAAATCCAATAGCGGGGCTCACTACGATAAAGCGAGTCATAGGGATTTTGATTCTAGAATGAAAGTTCGATTGATCAACCTAAACTCAGTTGAGCGTATCCTCGAGAGAGGTGTGTTCATAATTCGAGAGCCTCCACGGTCAAGTAATTTCTTAAGAGATTTAGAAGTTGTTCCATTATATTTTACCAAGGTGATTCAAGATCGAGTGCTAGCCTTTTTACTCATCATTTTAAATCTTATTTTTATTATCTTTTTGCAAAACCAACTCCAAAGTTTTAATTGATAGAATAATAGAGATTTTCTTGAAGTAAGAGTACTCAACCGCCCCGAGTCTAATACGACCTTGGTTTTTATAACTTATACTACATTCGACACGGTACACTTGTCGTTGTCGTTTGCGGATATAGTTTTGCTCCATCATTTGTTCAAAGGAATATAAGAAGAAACTATGAACCACACACGCGCGCACGCACCGCACCGGATCGGATCTGGATCCGGATGTCGGATTTAGGATTTGGGGAATAATTGAATTGTGTTTTTTGTACAAAATAGTTTCAGTTTTTTTTTTCGGAGTTACGTCGAATAGAAGTCGGAGTTGCGTCGAGTGCAACTCGAAGTGGCGTCGATAAGATTGCCTGAAGTTGGAGTTGTGTCGAATAGAACTCGACGCACCCAACTGCGTCGACTTGAGTTACATCGACAAGAACTCATCGCTTGACCTGCGTCGATAAGAACTCGACATAGCGTCGAGTTGCATCGATATGATTTCGACGCAACGTCTATATGAATTCGACTTGACACAGTAATTACGTGTAATTTTCTAACTGTTTCATTTACGCGTTTTTCTCGCCATTACTCCTTCACAATTGAAATTTTCAACGGTTTTCTGCACGATTAACGCTGACCAATTATAAATGTTGCAATTAATTACGTGTTAATTTTCCGAGACTCCTTTATAGGAGATTTTTCTGAATCGTTTTATTACACGCTTTTTTATGTTTTCATAAATCTGCTCTCTTATTCTTGCAACCATTTTCCGTGATTCTATTTTTCTTCACATTTGCTTCATCAAGTGGGAGTTCGGGTGCTCTGTGTTTCTTCGGTGTTCGCGCACATCAGAGCTTTCAGGATCTAGTCGGGTGTTGTACCTTGGATGAGTGAGCATCGATTAAAAGCCCTGCCGGAGGGTGGTGCAACTTCTTTAGGGCAGTGATCACACGCCTTACCCAGGCTCGATTCTAAACCTATATATAAATATATTGTGTTCTTATTTCTTTTTATTTCTCCCTCTCTGTTTTAAACTCTTGTCAAAATTTTGTTTACACAAAAACTAAAAGTTTTCATTAGAATCATGTTATTCAAATTCTGTAATTATTTTATAAGTGTTTTCAAAATTCAAAAAATATACATTAATATAGGAATATATAGAAAATATTCCAATACAGATGTCTTGCTTTTCTTAACAGCCCATGTTTTTCTCTCTAAAAGTTGGTCTTCCATTCTCCAATGCTGCAAAAGATAAAGAGATCAAAACCATTTTTTTACAAGATGGTAATTTTGTACAAAAAAAGAAAAAAGCACGATATCCAAGAAACACAATCAAATGGCTCTAATTGAACCTACAAAAAAAAATCCAAACCTTAGAAGTGAGAGTGTAACACAAACATTTCTTTTCGGGAGGGAGGGTTCTTGGAAGCGATATAGAGCGGGGAGGGGTGGGGGGAGAGAGAGAAGGAAGTAGTAGATTACTACCTTGTTGAAACAGGCAACCGGTCTCTTGAGTTTGGACCCACTGGGGGGTGTAGCCCGCACCTACTTATCCCTCACTTACACTCTTGACTGTGGATGAAGAATTATGAACAGACCCAAGGCTGCAGCGAGGAGGTCTCGCCACACACCTGAAAGATCTTAGAGAGCTTCCCCTCCCAAACCAATTCTCAGCTGGGCACCTTGGAGGGCACTAGCAGCCAACCAAACCTTGCCTAGGAGGAGAGAGCCTAAATATCTGATCTCCTACAAGGTGCCCTTAAGGGTCTATTTATAGATTTTCTAGCCTCATCTGCAAATAGCGTTAATCCACCTTTTTGTTTTACTAATCGCACCTCAAGTTGGTCTGTTAACAGCCTAACTCCGTTGTTCTAAAGGGCTATTGGCAGCCCACGAAGGGTATCTAGGTCATTTTCCCACTAAAGCCTTCTGGGCGAGTGGTTCATGAAGGCGCCACTCGCCAGGCCTCTCGCACGCTAGATTCCACTGGGCGAGTGGTCTGTGGGGGCACCACTCGCCTGATACCTGACCTGTTGGGCGGGTGGGGTTCCGCCCTCACTCGCCTGACCTTCAGCGCATTCACACTCCTAAGTGAGCGAATGTTTTGCGGAAGAGACCTGCACTCGCCCCGAGGATCCCCTGCCTCTCCTGACCTAGGCGAGTGCCCTTCTTGACCTATCATGCCTGCCTTTTGGACCTTTGGGACCCACTCGGCGAATACGGGGTTATACAAAATCCCCGCTCTTTGCGAGCGAGTCCTATGCTCGGAAAGAACAATACAACCCCCATTATTCGGCGAGTGCCTTGCTGACCTGGAGGGAATCTTTTTGGTGAGTCCCTCCCTTCTGCTATAAATATATCCCGGGTCGCTGCCTTGAGAGTACCTGTCCTCCTGTTACTGCTTCTCTTCTTCACCTTTAAGCTTTCGCCGTTCGAAATGTCATTCATGAGGCCGACGCCGAGACCGCTCTCGCAAGGACTGATGGAGCGTCTTGCTGCCGCTCATGGGGAGAATACCTACAGGTCCACTCGGTATGTCCCCCAGCTCTCGTCAAAGAGGGATCCTTCTAAGCCTTAACGACTGAAGAATGCTAGGGTGGTTCGGTGAAACCTGTCAGCGAGGGAGTCTGCGTCAGAGACTCCTCCCCTCTCCAACATCCATCCTGACAACACCGCCGAGGTATTATATTCTCACGCTTTAAAGCTAACCCCGGTGGCGCGATATCTTAACAATTTCGATCACTCGCAGAACCTGCAGGTGATGGAGGGCGGTCCCGGGATTAACCAGGCGAATGTCCTTCCCCCCACCTACCCTCGGAGGCGTTCCACCGGCCCAGGAGCCCGTCCTTCTAGTTGTTCCTGGCGGAATCGCGCCTGTGCCAGGCAAAGTCTATTTTTTGCACACCTTTTTTCTTTTACCATTTTATCTATCCCACTTACTTCCCGCAGTGTCCACCTTCGGGACCACAGGGCCTTCCATGACATCGCGTGATCCTCTCCTGACTCTGCGAGACCCTCCTCCTACACCGCGCGTCTCGCCCGCTCCCGAGACTACCACCCTAGCGCTCGAGCCGGAACGCCCGGACGAGAGGGCCACTGACCACATCCCCCCGGGTACTGACCATGCCACCACCTTTGCCACCAACCAGGTATCCCACCGCCCCGGGATGGGGAAATCTCTTCACCCACCTGGCCAGCCATTCGCAGGGCAACTTAGCCCATCTCGCCGGCGTCAAGACGGAGAACCTGTGCTAGGTTAGTTACTTCTTTCGCTGTGACTCTTTTACCAAGGTCTCCACACCATATTTATCTAGCATTTTCTTTCGCAGGCTTCCGAGAGGCCTCACCGATGGACCCCCAATACGAGGATGGAGAGGAAATGTTCTCGCCTCCTCCTTCCCCTTGCGATCTTTCACTTTCTGGGCGACCCCGCCGATTCTGGGACAATGAAGGCGCAGATGACGGAGGTTCTCGGCAAGCTCATCTGGATGCAGTGAGACCTCGCCAACCAGGTTGAAGGGCAATGAGCGACCTTCGAGCACCGGCTGAGCGTCCTCGAGCGAGATTACATGCACCTCATCAGAGAGATGGGGCGCCAGGGGGGCGGGTGCGAGGAGACTTCTCCTGGGAGACATATCGCGCGGGCTAGAAACCAGATGCGTCTGGTCCACCAGGAGCTCACAGCAGTAAGCACGTATTACTACCCGCGAGTGCCTCCGAGGACAGGGAGTCGAGGCCGGGGTCGATGGTGGTGAGAACAGTACTAAGTCTATCGGCTCTCGCCCCCTGTACTCTCTCGCACCCTTGTTATTTCTCCTTTTTTCTTATGCATTGAATCCAGGCGAGACCTGCCGTATCCTGTGAACAATTTATCTGTTTGTATGTTATTTATTGTCCTTCCTTACTTTTCTGAATGCTATCTTGCGGATGCCTTCATTCTTGTTGTACTTTTTTGTATGCTTTTGCCTGAAGAATCTCGCGCGTTTCTTTCGCCACTCGCCGACAAATGGGGTGTAGGCAGACTGACTCGTACTCCGAGGTGCCAGGGTAGCGCGGCCGCTATCCGCACCCCATGCATAGAGACTTCCTTTCATTTTCTATTTTTTTCTATAAATAGTCAGCCCACCTACCGCCTTTATTACGCTTTCTTCTCTTTCCTCTCTTACTCACGCGCCAACACTCGCACCTCTCTCTAGAATTTCCTTCTACCTTCTTTTCGCGAGATGGCCCCCAAACCCGGTGGCAGGAGAAGGTGTGCCCAGTCGTTCCTCAACCACCACTTTGATACCTGCGACCTGTTGGAAGAAGATTTTGTCGCGACAGTGGCTGATTACATCCAGCAAAGATTCTCTGCGCGCCGCCCAGGAGGTCGCGATCGCATCAACCAGATCTCGCCTGACGCTCTCGCCATCCCTCTAGACCATTTTGAGGTGGGACTCCGGCTCCCCCTCTGGCCCGAACTGCGCCAAGCGTTCCGCTACTTCGGTGTAGTTCCCGCTCAGCTGAATCCGAACTCCATCGCGATGCTGGTGGCATTCATCTGCTACTTGCGGGAGGAGGGGATCGAGTCCTCCCTCCCCGTCTTCCGCAAGCTCTTCAACTTTCGGGCAAAGAACGGGGTGGCCTTCGTCTCCATCCAGAGCCTGCTTAAGGTCACTGGTACCGCCAACAAAGTCCACGAATGGAATCGGCGGTTCGTCTTCGTGACCGGGAATCTCGGCAACACTCTCCTCGCGCCAGTGCAGGAGGAAAAGTCGACCTTCCGGCCTCCAACCATGGGAAGTTACGAGGTCAAGCTCCATGTGTTCATCCAAAAGCATGGCATGGACGTCGTGCATCTGCGGAAGCACGTCGGATCTCTACCTCTGATCCTGCCGGGAGAGGGTAAGCTGAACAATTTCAACCCTAGCACCCACTTGCTTTCACTCGCTTTCTTCTTCTTACTTGACTTTCCTGATGCATGAGTTCAAAGTCTTCACCTCCACCCGCCAAATGCGACTGTGGAGATCGCTACTGATGATGCCCTTGCCCTTGCGCAGTCCGCTGCCGCTGCCTGCCACAAGGTTCCGCCTCCCACGAAGCCCAACGGGCAGAAGCGGAAGCCCGACGTGTCCACCAGCTCCCCGCCAAGCATTCGAAGCCTTCCTCAGCCGCCAAGGGAAAGGCGGTAGTGGACGAGACCACCAGCTCGAGTGCCCTTGCTGTGGACTCTACGGTCCAGGACGCCACTGCTCCGACGGAGCCCTCCTCTGGGCCGGTGCCGAGAGGTCATCGAAACATCCCTCTCGGCGAGAGGTATGCGGATGCGGCCGGCGAGCCCCTACTCCAATGGGACTGGAAGGCCAACCCGGTCTCCATTTCTACTCTCCTTCCGTCCTAGATGGAGCAGGAGACCACTATCATCCAGGCCTATGACCTCTCATATGCGCTCTACAGCCGTAAGGATGCCTCCATCTATGATGCCGAGTCTACTCAGACGCTTGCGCATGAGGGCTCGCGGGCTATGATGCGCGCTCTCGAGTTGACTCACATGTCTTCTCGCCGCAGCATTACCCTCACATGAAACCTGGCCAAAGTCGAGAAGACCCGCGCTGACGTCTTCGTTGAGGTCTTGGCCATAAAGCACCAATTGGCGACCGCCGAGGCTCGTCTCGCCAGCCACCCAGCCTGAGAGGTGAGCACGTCTCCTTATAGTGACTTAAGCTCTCGCATTTCTTTCTCTCCCGCACTAATTCCCTTTTCTCTCGCTGGATATAGACAATTATGATACCCTGCTCGTGTGGGTAGGCATCCTGGAGGAACGGGTCAAGGAGTTGTAGGCCAAGAACCAAAGGTTGCGAGATGCTGTTGTTCTGCCACCTCCTGCGGAGAGGGACATTCGTCATCTCTACTCTAACGCCGAGTTCGAGGGGCTGATGCAGAGGTCCGCCCAGGGAGCAGCGAAGCACGCGCTGGAGGTGCTGCGAAGTGTCGGGCTCCTGAAGGAAGAGGGCGAGAGGATTCTGGCCCATCATGTGCTACCAGATCTCTTCGCCCGGGAGAATGACCTTGCAGATGAAGCTGGTGTTAGGTAGGACTTCAGCGACCTTCCTTCTTCGGGAGAGAGAAACAAATATTCCAACGAGGAGGCCGATGACCAGGCCTTTGTAGGACTTAGACAGTTTTGCTGATTCCTGCTGGGAGTGTAACTGCGCCGAGAGCCAACTTTGTCTCGCTAACTTCTTGCATCCCTTGGGGATGGCTAACACCCCACTGTGTTTCCGCTGGCGAGTGCCCTTCTCGAGTGGTACCATTCACCGGTGAATGTCCCTTATAATGGACACCATTCGCCAACCTTATACTAAGACTTATCCTGTGTTAATTTTTCTCTGTTGGATTTTCCTGCCTTATTTTGCCTTCCTCATGGGTTACCGCCGAGTGATCCTGCGACCCTGCCATCTAGGTGAGAGCCTTGTCTGCGGGTCTGCTCGGGCGCGAACATTTTGAAACTTTCTTGCCACCGAGTGAGCCTATGGCTCTGCCAGCTAGGTGAGAGCCTGGTCAGCGGGTCTGCTCGGGGACAAATACTTTGAAACTTTCATGCCACCGAGTGAGACTACGACCCTGCAAGCTAGGTGAGAGCCTGGTCAGTGAGTCTGCTCGGGGCCAAATACTTTGAAACTTTCCTACCACCGAGAGAGCCTATAACCATGCCAGCTAGGTGAGAGCCTGGTCAACGGGTTTGCTCGGGGCCAAATACTTTGAAACTTTCATGCCACCGAGTGAGCCTACGACCCTGCCAGCTAGGTGAGAGCTTGGTCAGCGGGTCTGCTCGAGGCCAAATACTTTGAAACTTTCCTGCCACCGAGCGAGCCTACGGCCTTGCCAGCTAGGTGAGATCCTAGTCAGCGGGTCTGCTTGGGGCCAAATACTTTGAAACTTTCCTGCTTGTAAGTAAGCTTACGGCCCTGCTAGCTAGGTGAGAGTCTGGTCAGCGGGTCTGCTCGGGGCCAATTACTTTGAAACTTTCCTTCCTCCGAGTGAGCCAACGACCCTGCCAGCTAGGTGAGAGCCTGGTCAGCGGGTCTGCTCGGGGCCAAATACTGTCAAACTTTCCTGCCTCTGAGTGAGACTACGACCCTGCCAGCTAGGTGAGAGCCTGGTCAGCGGGTCTGCTCGGGGACAAATACTTTGAAACTTTCCTGCCACCGAGTGAGCCTACGACCCTGCCAGCTAGGTGAGAGCCTGGTCTGCAGGTCTGCTCGAGGTCAAATACTTTGAAACATTCCTGCCTCCGAGTGAGCCTACAACCCTACCAGCTAGGTGAGAGCCTGGTCAGCGGGTCTTCTCGGGGCCAAATACTTTGAAACTTTCCTTCCTATGAGTGAGCCTACGACCCTGCCATCTAGGTGAGAGCCTGGTCAGCGGGTCTGCTCGAGGCCAAATACTTTGAAATTTTCCTGCCTCCGAGTGAGCCTACGGCCCTGCCAGCTAGGTGAGAGTCTAGTCAGCGGGTCTGCTCGGAGCCAAATTCTTTGAAATTTTTCTACCACTGAGTGAGCCTACGGCCCTGCCAGCTAGGTGAGAGCCTGGTCAGTGGTTCTGCTCGGTGCCAAATACTTTGAAACTTTCTTGCCTCCAAGTGAGCCTACGATCCTGCCAGCTAGGTGAGAGCCTGGTCAGCAGGTCTGCTCGGGGCCAAATACTTTGAAACTTTCCTGCCTCCGAGTGAGCCTACGACCCTGTCAGCTAGGTGAGACCCTGGTCAGCGGGTCTGCTCAGCGCCAAATACTTTGAAACTTTCCTGCCTCTGAGTGAGCCTACGCCCCTGCCAACTAGGTGAGAGCCTGGTCAGCGGGTTTGCTCGGGGCCAAATACTTTGAAACTTTCCTGCCACCGAGTGAGCCTACGACCCTGCCAGCTAGGTGAGAGCCTGGTCCGCGGGTCTGCTCGGGGACAAGTACTTTGAAACATTCCATCATCTCCTAGCAAGCTACAATACCATATATATAAAAAATGAAGATTAAGGAATAAGTATTTTTATTGGATGAACTTAGGGGTAGAAATGCTTCAAGTCATCACCACTCCACGTGTGACCGATGGACTCGCCTTCCATATTCTAGAGGCAATATTCCCCCGACTTTAAGGATTCTTCAACGACATAGGGGCCCTCCCAATTTGGATTGAGTTTACCTACCGCGGCTGACCTTCCGATCATGTCGACCTTTTTTAACACGAGGTCCCCCTTCTGAAACTGCTTGATCTGGGCGCTCTTGTTAAAATACTTGGCCATCCGCCGCTTGACTTCTTGTTGTCGGATGGCGGCAAGATGTCGGACCTCCTCGATCAGATCTAGGGAGAGTCATAGCTCCTCTTCATTTAAGGCTCTCCATTCTTCAACACCTCCTTCGGTGGCCCTCACCCCCGATGTTTTGACTTCAAATTCTATGGGAGTAACAACCTCACAACCGTGAGAGTGCTTAAAGGGGGTCTCGCCAGTGGTAGTGTTGGGTGTGGTCCTTAGAGCCCACAGGACCGAAGGGAGTTGATCCACCCAATTCCCCTTTAAGTTTTCAACTTTCTTTTTGAGCAGGTTCACTATGATCTTGTTCGCCTCCTCCACCTGCCCGTTGCTCCTGGGATGATGGACGAATGCGAACCTGAGGTCTATTCCCAACTGGCTGAAGAAGCTGATGAACTCTTCACTAGCGAACTGTGGACCATTATCTATGACTATGTCTTGAGGGAGCCCTTGTCGGCAGATGATTTCCCCCCACACAAAGTTGCATATTACCTGGGAGGTGACCTTGGCGAAAGCCTTAACCTACAACCACTTCGAGAAGTAGTCGATCATGACCAGGAGAAACCTTCTTTGCCCAGTTGATGGGGGAAGGATCCTACTAGGTCCATCCCCCATATGGCGAAGGTTCACGACGTCGTGATGTTCCTTAGCCTCTGACCAGGCAGAAGTTGAAGTGGGGAGAACAACTGGCATTTCTGGCATTTCTTGGCGAACTCTGTCGCGTCCTTACTCATGGTCGGCCAGAAGTACCCCTGCCTCATTATTCTTGCCTCTAACATTCTACTCCCTGTATGACTACCACACTCGCCAGAGTGAACCTCATCCAGTACCCTCGGGACTTCCTCCTCAGAAATGCCTCGCACCAAGAGTCCCGAGAGAGTCTTTCGATACAAGTCCCCCTCGTGAAGCATGTAGTAGGCTGACTTTTAACTGAAGCGCCTTTGATCTAGAACCTCTTCCAGAAACTTGCCTGTTGCCAGGAAGGTCACGAAGGGGTCCTTCCACGAGTGCCGCCGCTCTATATCCATGATCTCCTCTTCCTCAATCGACGGGCAGAATAGGTCTGTCAAGGTTCCCCCAGCCCGAGGATCGGACTTAACCAACTGATCCGCTCGGGTACTCTCTTCCCTTCGTATGTGCCTGATGGATAAGGTCTTGAACGTTCCTGAGACTCCTCACTTTGGCTAGATACCTCGTGAGTGTGGGATCCCTCGCCTCGAACTCGCCCTTGACCTGTGAGGATACGACCATCGAATTTGTGAGGACCTCCTCATCATGAACCTCTAACTCCTGAAGCCAACAATCACTGCTTCGTACTCCGCCTGGTTGTTGGGGATAGGAAAATATATCACTATTGCTTGATTTATTTTCACTCCGTAGGGGCTTTCCAATACCACTCCACCTCCTAGAGAGTTCCTTCCCGAGGCCCCGTCAACCAACAACTTTCAGGGAACGCGACGAAGGGATTGCTCCTCTTCCAGCTCAACCACATAGTACGCCATAAAATCTGCCACGACCTGAGCCTTCATCGACAGTCGAGGGATGAATGCGATGTCAAACTCACTCAGCTCCACTGACCACTTTGCGAGCCTCCCTGAATGCTCTACCCCCTCGAAGATTTTGCGAAGAGGGTGATCGATCACCACTTGGATCGAATGAGCTTGGATGTATGGCCTGAGCTTCCAGGCCAAAATAACCAGAGCGAAGGCCAGCTTTTCTAAAATCGGGTATCAGAGCTCCGCCTTATTCAGAACCCTGCTAACGTAGTAGATAGACAACTGCTTCTTGTCCTCTTCCCGGACCAAGAAGGAGCTTACGACCTCAGCCCCAACTTCGAGATATAGGGCTAGGACCTCCCCCTCTTTAGGACCCTGGAGCAGTGGAGCCTTTGTAAACTAATTCTTTAGGGCTTGGAAGGCCTCCTCGCACTCCTTCGTCCACTCTAACTTTTGATTTCCCCGTAATACTTAGAAAAAGGGTGAGCATTTCTCCCCCGCCCGGGAGAGAAACCTACTCAACCCTGTGAGCTTTCCAGTCAGGTGCTGGACTTCCTTATCATTCCGAGGCGATCCCAATTCCATTATAGCTTTCACTTTGTCTGGGTTAGGTTCCACCCCCCCCCCCCCCCCCCCGCCTGGGTAAGGAGGTGACCCAGACAATTTCCTTTGCTAGCCCCGAAGATACATTTCGAAGGGTTCAACCTCATCTTGAACCAGCGCCGGGTGGCGAAGGTCTCTTCAAGGTCTTAGAGGTGGGAGTTCACATCTTTGCTCTTCACCATGAGGTCATCCACGTATACCTCCAAGTTCCTTCCCCTTTGTTCCCGAAAGACTCGGTCCATCATCCTCTGGTATGCCGCCCCCGCATTTTTAGCCCAAACGACATCATCTTATAGCAGTAGCACCTTCTCTCGTGATGAAGAATACGTCCTTAACGTCCGGTGGGTGCATCTTGATCTGATGATAACCTGAAAAAGCATCTAAAAAACTCATTACAGAAAAACCGACGACTGAGCACTTCGATCCGATGCAAGGGGTAACAATCCTTACGGCAAACATTGTTTAAAAGTGAAAAAACGATACAAATTCTCCAACGTCCATCACCTTTTTTTACCATGACAACATTGGAGACCCAGCCTGGATACTGGATCTCCGAGAGAAAACCTGCTTTGAGGAGCTTCTCCACCTCCTCTCGGATCGGCTCCTCCAGCTTGTCAGCAATGGCCCTCCTTTTCTGTCGGATGGGGCGGGTTCTTGGTTCGACGTTGAGTTGGTGGCAGGCCGCATCCGCATCGATGCCCGACATGTTTGTCGTACTCCATGTGAAGATGTTCACGCTCCTTTGGATGCACTCCAGCATCTTCTCCCCGTCCTCCGGGAGAAGGCCCCCGTTGACTTGTACCTTCTCTAATTTCCCCTCCCGAGTGGTGACCTCCATCTCGACTACTACTTCCATCGCCTCAAGCCAGACCGGCTCTTCCCATCTTCCCACTACCTTCCCCCTTCGGCTAAGGTCTCCTCTTCCGCCTCAGCCTCCATGGGCTCGACATGTTCCTCCTGCGCCACCTCCTTCTCCCTTTCCTGGATGATGTCCTCTCCTTCTTCTTGTTCTGCCTTCCTCTCCTCTCCTAGCCCCTCCGGGCCCCTCATCTCTCTATCCACCTTCTCAGCCTCCACCATCCAGGAGATGGTGTCGACGACAACCACATAACACTGCCTCGCCACCTTTGCATCCCCCCAGATTCGGACCTGGACTCCTTTGCTATGGAACTTCAAGCACTGGTGGAAGGATGAGGGAACGCATCGGAAGGTGCTGATGAGAGGGCGTCCAAAAATCGCATTATAGCTGCTCAGAGCGTCGACGATGATGAACCGACAGTTCCTCGGGACTCCTCCCAACGTCACCTGAAGGTTGACTCCTCCCTCGACATCCTTCCTCTCCCCTGAGAACCCAAACAATGGCCCATCCGAGGCCTGCACCCTCTTCGCCTCGACCTCCATCGCGTCAATGGCCTTCTTGAAGATTACATTCACGGAGTTCCCGTTGTCGACCAAGATCCGGGAGACTCTGAAGTTCTCGATTGCTGTCTGGATCACCAAGGCATCACAGAACGGGTCTTCGTAGTCTTGCATGTCCTCTGACGAGAAGGTGAGCTTCTGTGAGGGGGAGTGGGGTTTGGGAGGTCGACGCGATGCTCCTCCTGAACATTGCTTGGAAGCTCCTCTTGCGAGTTTGCTCTATCCCAACCCAGCCATGGATCACTCTGATCCCCCTGGCTCCCACGTCTGCCTTGTCTTCACACCTATCTTCCCCCTCTCCGGTTAGCACTTCTTCTATCCTCACGGGTCGCTGTTGCTGCTGACCTCTTTCCCTCATCTCCAGAAACTCCAGGCAGGTGGTCGTCGCGTGGCCTTCCTCCTGGTGGAAGTCACAATAGGGCAACGCCACCCTGCCTCCTCTTCCCCCTCTTCCATTTCCTCTTCCTCTTCCTCGGCCTACTACCATGGTTTGCTCCTGAGGGGGTGAGGGAGTCTGAGACCCTGCCTCCATCTCTGATGATTGACCCTCCCTTCCCCCCTTCCCTAGTAACCTCTCTTCTGAACTCGCGTCGGTCCCTCCTGGGGTCTCCAAGCCAACAAGTTATTGGGCTCCTGATACCCCCAATCCCGCTGCCCCCCCCAAAACCCCTGACCTCTAGGTTCATCAATTCTTCTCCCCTCCTGCTACCTCGCCTCTGGCTCACTCAGCCTTGCCAACCTTTTTGCGAACTCAGAGTTAGAGGCCTCCCCTTCGATCTCTTCTGCCGCCCTCTCCATCAATTCCTCGAAGGATAGAGGTGCCTTCCTCTTCAGGTTCATCTTGAAGAACCCCTCCCGCAGGCCCACTATGACGTCCAACTGGAGGGTGAACCATGTCACCTCCTGGACGAGCAGGACCTCTTCCTAGAACTGTCCACATAATGAGCCAGCAACTCCCCTGGCCCTTGCTTAATGTTGAAGAGCGCCTCTGCATCCTTCTTCCTCTTTTTTGACGTTGAGAAGCGCAGGCGGAAGCTCCGACATAGATCCTCGAACGCTTAGATGGAACCCACGGGGAGCTGGTGGAACCAATCCCTCACCTTCTCCTTCAGGGTGGTAGCAAAGAGTCAGCACTGGAAGGCATCCGACATAGGTAGAATAGAGGCCATGTCCTCGAACCACTACAGGTGCAGAACTGGGTCATCCTTGCTGGTATAGTAAGATATCTCCAGTCCTCTGAACCCCTCTGGGACCGGGGCCGAGAGGATCAACTCACAAAAGGGACTCTACTCCCTTGCTCGGTGAGTGGTCCTCTCTCGTGGAGTCAGCTCACAGACTTCCGAACTCGTCGGGCTACTGAACAGCTGTCTCCCGGGGAGATCTTGCCCGCTCATTTTCACCGCCACTTCCTTCCCGGGCCGCAGGCCTGGAGCACTCTCGCTGATCTGCTGGGATGGTACCACCGGAACTGCGGGTGTCTCGCATTCGCCTCTCGTGGCGAAACCCAGCTGCAAGGTCTGTAGGACCTCTCTCCTGAAGTCCTCGAACATCCCCACCGTCACCATACTCGTAGGCGGCTGCGAGTGGCCTGGGTCGGATCCATCTCCTCCATCTCCAGCCATGGAGCTCAGCTTGAGATTTTCTTGCACAGGCTACGGTCCATGCTCACCGCACCAAAAATGTTAAAATCGGCAACCGGTCTCTTGAGTTTGGACCCACTAGGGGGTGTAGCTCGCACCTACTTATCCCTCACTTACACTCTTGATTGTGGAAGAAGAATTATGAACAGACCCAAGGCTGCAGCGAGGAGGTCCCGCCACACACCCGGAAGATCTTAGAGAGCTTGCCCTCCCAAACCAATGCTCAGTCGGGCACATTGGAGGGTACTAGCAGCCAACCAAAACATGCCTAGGAGGATAGAGCCTAAAAGATCTGATCTCCTCCATGGTGCTCTTAAGGGTCAATTTATATATTTTCTAGTTTGGTCTGCAAATAGCATTAATCCGCCTTTTAGATATACATCGCACCCCAAATTGGTCTGCTAACAGCCTAACTCTGCTGTTCTGAAGGGCTATTGGCAGCCCAAGAAGGGTATCTATGTCATTTTCCAACTAAAGCCTTCTGGGCAAGTGGTACATGAAGGTGCCACTCGCCAGGCCTCTCGCACGCAAGATTCTACTAGACGAGTGGTCCGTGGGGGTACCGCTCGCCTAATACCTCACCTGCTGGGCGTGTGGGGTTCCTCCCTCACTCGCCTGACCTTCAGCGCATTCACACTCCTAAGTGAGCGAATGCTTTGTGGAAGAGACCTGCACTCGCCACGAGGATCCCCTGCCTCTCCTAACCTGGGGGAGTGCCCTTCTTGACCTATCTTGCCTGCCTTTTGTACATTTGGGACCCACTCGGCGAATATGGGGTTGTACATACCTGACAAGAAGAGAAGTTGCGGCATCAGCATCCTCCTTTTCGTGGCTTGCATGATGTATACATCGTAAGAGAGACGACGTCGCCGAGGGTGTCGATCTTACCTCTAAGCGAAGAAACATTGAGCCACTGATCTTGACCTACATCATTTTCCTCCTCGCTCCCTCTGCTTTGGTGAATCAGTCCGTTGATGGACTTGCAAATTAAACTCCTTGAGTCGCGGGGGTTTCATGACCAAGGAATCGCGATGGTTTCATGGAAGAATTGTGGATCTGGTAGCTTCGATCAGTGGCTTGGAGTATCAGCTGGGAATGTAGTGGTTGGCGAAGAGGCATCGTAGGGAGGGAGGAAGGTTTCGCTGGTAGCGTGGAAGAAGATAGCATGGAAGAAGCTTACCTTGTCTAGAAAGAAAGAGGGAGTCGTGAGATATTGAAAAGACTTGGGAGAGAGCGAAGGTGTTGGGAAAAACCCTTTGATTTAACTTAACAAATTACCTAAAAGTTGTTTTATTTCTTAGGAATAAATTACCATTGTATAATGAGGGTAGTCTGGTCATTAGATGTCTTAGGATATCACACTCAACCTAGGGTGTCAAGACTAAGTCAAGAGAAGCAAAATTTGGGCAAAGTTAACACTTGCGTCGAATAGAATTCGACGCACCGTCAAGATATTGTCGACGCTACTCTGACTAGAAGTCCAAGTAGTTCACCCTTCTGTCGAAGTATTCCAAGTTGATGGTATGTCGAATAGATATCGATGCAGAGGTCATGGCCCTGTCAGAGCACTTAAGGAAGTTGACGCAACTTCTACATCAACTCGGCGCAGAAGGAAATATCTGTCGAAGCCATTCAAAGTCGACGCAACGTCGACTTCATCTTGACGCAGATAATGAAGTTCAGAGCCAAGCCATCAACTCGATGATTATGTCTATTGGGTATCGACGTAACATCAACTAACAGAGTTCAATCAGAGCAAGGATGAATTCGAAGCTGCTCCTACAAGAACTCGAAGGAGCGTCGATAAGAGAGGAAGTGAACTCGACACTGCGTCGAATACAGTCTGAAAAGGGAAACCTTTTCAGCTGTCATTTTGGACCCTCTCTCATGGCTCACCTCTCTCAAGACCGTTCTACAATGGCTCCATAATTACCTCAAAGGGAATAAAGAATTAACAGAGGGCAGAGAAAAGCTTTCTTGGAAATAAGCTTTATGTTGGTGGACGGGTCGGGAATTAAAGAAGGAAAGAAGAAGTAAATGTTCAGACAAAATGCCTTTTTAGGTCCTACCAGAAAAGGAAACAAATTCAAAATTGAACAGGGACAATAAAAGGCAAGAGAAGAAAGAGAAAGGCAGAGCATTCATAATAAACGATATGTTGTTCTATTGGGTCTCCTTCTTCCTGCTCTCTCTCACAGGAACCCTAACAGGAGAAAATACAGAGAAGGAATATCTGCTGCACTTCTTCTCTCCAAGAACAGTACAGAACAAGGCTGCTCATCAACACAATCTTATAACAGCCAAAGTTCAATCAGAAAGAAGATAGAAGGATATGACAATCATAGCTTCTGCAAATCATCATCATCATAAGCAGAAGTTCATCAAGAGTAGATCCTGTGAATAGATACAAGAAGTTGTTCTTCATACAGCCATCATGAGAATTCTGAAAACAGAATTCCTACACCCTTCTTCTTTCTCTTTCTCTTTCTCCTTCCCTTCTGTAAAAGAGTTTTGTTAATCTCTCTTCAAAGGATTCAGTGGTTCAAGATCTCCTTATCAAAAGATTTGGTGGTTCAAGATCTCCTTATCAAAAGATCTGGTGGTTCATGATCTCCTTGTCAAAAGATCAGTGGTTCTAAGAGTCTTCTTACCAAAAGACTCAGGCACAATGGTGCATCCCTACCAGTTGGTAGAAGAGGGGAGTACCTACATTTTGGGGAACCTCTATAAAAATCTGTCTTCTGGTTGATAATTTTTTGTGTTGTCCCTCATAGCTAGTTTACTTTATTGTGTTCCACTTTATATTCCAGCACTATATTATTATGTCTGAAATCTTGATTGAGCATAAATCCTTAGATTATTTTATTGTTATCACAGTTAGAATAGGAATAATTTTTAAATCTCTATTCACCCCCTCTAGAGGATTCTTAGAGGCACAGTATGCACTTTCAATTGGTATCAGAGGTAGGTTGATCAATAAAAGGTTAACACCTTGATCAAAAAGACCTCCTATATTTTTTCCTTATTTTAAATATATTTTAAAAGGAAAATGATCTCTAAGGATTATGCCTCTACAAGACCTCCAGTGTGTAATCTGAATAAGTTTACACTCTGGAAGGCCAGAATAAAACTATAATGAATTCAATTGATGAGGAAATTTTCAATGTCATTCTCATAGGTCCTCCAGCCCCAATAAGGAAAGACCCCATTAGAAAGGTCATAAAAACCTCAGTCCTCAGAGCAGAATGGACTGAGGATGAGAAGAAGGTCAAGGCACGTGATGCCAATGCCATGAACATACTGGACTCAACTATGTCTGATGACATATTCCAGAAAGTTGCTGATTACAACTCTACAAAAGAGATCTGGGAATCTCTCTCCAGACTAGTTGAAGGAAGCTCTGATGAGAGGAAAGACAAAAAAGCTCTTTTCATATCTCAATATGAGAATTTCAAGAAAAAAGGATGATGAAAGCATTACAGAAATGTATGACAGATTCAGCCTTATCATAAATGAGTTGAGAGGGCTTGACAAGGAAATCTCTCCGACAGAGATTAATGACAAGCTCCTCATGTGCTTCCCTAGCACATGGGACTCTAGAATCTGGGCTATCAGAGATTCTAGATGCCTCAGGGAGATATCAACTGATGCTCTCCTAGGAAAGCTCAAGTCCTATGAACTTCTACTGAAAACAGGGCTGAGTCAGAAGCCCAAGTAAGGACACCAACTTCTAAAGAGGGGACACTTGCATTAAAGACTGCAGAAGCAGAGTCCTCCACCACCGAAGAGGAAATGTTTAATCTCTTGGCTAAGAGATTAAAAAAGTGGGCCAGGACAGAAGATTCCAGGAGAAGAGAGAGGAGCTCAAGCAAGCCAAGGTATGATAAAACTCCTAAACAGGAGATTATTTGTTTCTCTTGCAGAAAGCCAGGACATATTTTTACTGAATGCCCTGAGGAAGAAAAGAACAAGAAAAACAAGCAGAGGAAGGAGCACATGAAGAAATCCTTCATGAGAAAGGATAAGAAAGGAGAGAGAGGCTTCATAGCTGAGACCTGGAGTGATTCAGATTCAGAATCAAGCTCCTCCTCATCTGATGATGAAGAAGATGGTGGACCAGAAGAAGCCTGCTTAATGGCTTTGGAAGACTCCACTAATGAAACTGTGGTAAACATCTTTGAAAACTTTGACTTTTCTTCAAAAGATTTTATAGGATGCTTTAAAGAATTCTGCCAAGATTAAATTAACAATCAAAAGGAACTTGAAATAATCAAATCTGAAGTAGAAGTTCTTAGTAAAGATCATTTATCCTCAGCTAACTGTAATCTGAAATGTGAACTACTTAAGAAAGAAAAGGAAATAAATTTCATAGATAATGAAAATTCAGACCTAAGGAAAAAACTCTTAAAGGCAAAAGCCTTTGAAGACTCCTTCAATGGAAGGAGCCAAAAGAAAAAAGATATCTCACAAAATCTCTCAAAGAGATTTGATCATCTTGATCAGGAATCACAATCACTCACTGGCAAACATGCTTGTGATGAACCAGTGGCATCCTTTAGGTCTAGACCTAACAATGTTTCAGAATCATGTGAAGAACATGAGAAAAATAACCCTAATAAACTCACCACATTTAATAGGGTAGACACTTGTGATGAGCCAGGAATCCTAGGAAAACAACCATTGGAAAATTTAGAGTTGAAAAATAAGTGTGCTACATGCAGAAGTTATCAAATTGAAATAGAAGAAATGGATGAAACTTTTGATGAATATAGAAATGATTACCAGGCTCATATTGTCTCTGTCATTTCCACTCTTAAAAACAACACAAATGCCTACAATAAAGCTAGACATGATTTAATGATCAAGAATGATAAATTAAGGTCAGAAATCAACTGGCTTAAGAAAATTGTAAATTCAAATTCACAAACACTGAATGATATGAATCATACGTCGAAGAGAACTCGACGCAATTTTAAGAATGCGTCGAATGCATCTCGACGGACTCTAGCATATGCGTTGACATCATCTCGAAGCAACTATGCGGGTGCGTCGAACTACACTCGATGTAACCAATATCATACTTCGAATGATTATTGCCGGGACGATGCAGGTACGTTGAATTTCACTCGACGCAACTCTAAAACTACGTCGATTTCTTCTCGACGCATATTTCCTGCACAAAATCACCAAACATCAAAACCATCTTTTTCAATCCCAAGATATTTTTGCTGCTCCAAACAAGGACATACAGCCAAATATTGCTGGCATAACAATGCAACACTTCTTCACCTAAGGGAGAACAATGGAAGACCATCACATTCTTTCATATCTCCATATGATGATAGAAGGAAGAAACCCCAGCATGAGAGGGTCTTTATTAATGTTTAATTTACATGTGCAGAGGGAAGGCTATTCAACCATAAACCAGCAATGGTATCTGGACAGTGGATGCTCCATGCACATGACTGGAGCAAGAGATTTGCTGGAAAATTTCAAGGCCAAGGAAGGGCATAAGGTAATTTTTGGGAACTCCCACTCTGGTCAAACCAAAGGATATGGTTTGCTCAGGATTGGAGAAATCTCCTTTTCTAAAGTAGCTTATGTTGAAGGACTTCAACATAATCTAATCAGCATTAGTCAGCTGTGTGATGATGAATACAAAGTTGTATTCACCAAGTCCTTGTGTCATATAGTTAGCTCTAAGACTGATCAAACAGTCTTGACTGGTCTCAGAAAAGGTAAGGTGTATGTTGTAGACTTTGAGTACACAAAGTCTGAGATCTGCTTATCACAGTTAAAAAGTAGTGAGTTGTGGCATAGGAGACTATGTCATCTTAACCTAAAGACCATAGCTAAACTCTCCAAACTCAACCTAGTTAAGGGATTACCAATTGGTAAATTCACATATGCTAAACTCTCCAAACCTAAAGAGCCTCGCGAAGAGCGGGGATTGTGTACAACCCCGATATTCGCCTAGTGGGTGAGCAAAAACGGAGGAATAACCAACAAGTAAAAGTAATAAGGGTGGGATATAAGTTAATAGGCAGAAAATAAGAGAAAGAACAAGCTTGACATATGCTCCCTGCGAATGACGAATGGCTCTCTGCAAATGTCGAACAACGATCAACGAACAGAGCGTTTCAGCGCTCGACGCTTGTACCCCAGCTCGGCGGTCGACGAAATCCTGAGTTCGACAAACCCCACTGTCCGTTCAACGAATTCGCTTCCAACAGGAGTGAGCATGAGACCCGGTGTCGATGGACGTCGCCGGCAAGAACGCGAGCGAGGTCTTTACAGGTCGCTCGCCCAAAAGGGGGTTTTAAATCCAACAGAAGAAGAAAGAAAGTTAGGAGGCGAACCAGAGCTATCGAAGGCCACTCGCGGGAAGGGGCGCGAGCCGTGTCCCTGCGGGCCAGAACTTCAGGATAACTCGCGAGAAGGCGAGTGAGCCAGGTACTCGTCGGCTGCTCGCAAGAAGGTCGGCGAACCGGGTACTCGCCGGCTGTTCGCGAGAGGGTAGGCGAATCGGATTCTTTCCCAATCTTAGGGTTCGGCAGAATGCCGAAGGGCGTTCGACGAATGCCGAACATTTATCGGGGTCGCTGAACCCAGTTAAGCATTCCACGGATTTCGTTCTCCGTTCGACGAAGCCCATTCGACGAAGCCCGTTCGACGAACTCGTTTTCCCGTTCGACGAACTCATTTTCCCGTTCGACGAATTCACCCCTGGTGGGGTTAATCCTTTGCCCCTGATGGTCTGCAGGTAGCCGCTCCAAACAGCGGAGTTTGGCTGTTAGCAGGCCCAATTGGGGTGCGCTTAGTAAAACCAAAAGGCGGAATTCCGCTATTGACAGACCATGAGTAAAAAACTATAAATAGACCTTAAAGGGCACCTTGGGAAGGGATTCCATTCTCAGATCTCTGAGCTTCTTCTTCCCTTGGTTACTTTGGCTTAGCTCTCTAGCTCTCCAAGGTGCCCGAGTCTCAGCTTTGGCTTGGGAGGGGAAGCGCTCAACGATCTTCCGGGTTAGTGGAGGGACCTCCTCGCTGTGACTTAGGTTTTAGTCATTTTCCTAGTCTTCAGTCTACGTTCTCCGAGGGATCAGTAAGGGCTAGCTTCCCCTCATTTCGGTGAGGGCCCTGAGCTCCACAAGAGGCCGAGAAATCAGTTTCAACACTTATCAACAAAAGACTGAATAAGACCCCTTATGAGTTGATGAAGGGTAGAAAACCCACTTTAGCCTACTTCAAAATATTTGGAAGTAAGTGCTTTGTATTAAATAATGGAAAGCACCATCTCACTAAATTTGCTGAAAAAGCCCATGAGGGAATCTTTGTTGGCTATAGCTCTCAAAGTAGAGCCTATAGGATCTTAAACAAAAGTTCAAATAAGATAGAAGAATCTATACATGTTGTATTTGATGAAACCGGCCTTATTTATAAGGATCTGGGAAGTCTCTCTAGTAATGCAGGTTCAACACAGAAATTGAAGGAGATGAATATCAATGAACAGCACATTGAAGACAATGAAGAAACTAATGAGACCGTGATTGTGACTAGAGAGGATGAGTCTCAAGAAGAAGACAAACATGAAGAACCAATTGCTGTTGAAGAACCACAACATCCAGAACCTCTAGAACAGCCAACTCAAACAGATGCACCAGAATCACAAAGGGAGAATGAGAGATGGAAGAATGCAACCAAGCACCTGAAGGATCACCCCAAAGAATAGATTATAAGAAATCCAAATGAAGGTGTGCAAACCAGAAGAGGGAACTCAATACATGAGGCATTGCATCACAACTTCCTATCCAAAATAGAACCTAAGAAGTTTGATGAAGCCAATAAGGACCCTTCATGGATATTGGCTATGCAAGAAGAGCTAAATCAATTTGAAAGATGCAAGGTCTGGATATTTGTTCCAAGACCAAAGAAACACAAAGTCATAGGGACCAAATGGGTATTTAGGAATAAGCTGGATGAAAATGGTGTGATTATCAAGAACAAAGCAAGGTTGGTTGACCAAGGATATAGATAGGAGGAAGGCATAGATTTTGATCAAGTGTTTGCTCCTGTGGTAAGATTGGAGGCAATCAGACTATTCCTGGCATTTGCAACACATATTGGATTCATAGTTTATCAAATGGATGTGAAGTCATCATTCCTTAATGGAACAATACTGGAGGAAGTATATGTAGAACAACCCCCAGGTTTTATTGACTCTACTCATCCAAACTATGTCTATCTTTTATTGAAAGCTTTGTATGGTCTAAAACAGGCACCTAGGGCCTGGTATGAGACATTATCTAGATTTCTCAATGAACAAATTCTCAAGGGGAAAGATAGACAAGACATTGTTTCTCAGGGTAGTTAAAGGTCATATTCTACTAGTACAAATATATGTAGATGACATAATTTTTGGCTCAACTGATAATAACCTTTGCAAAAGGTTTGCAAGTCTTATGCAAGAGAAATTTGAAATGAGCAGCATGGGTGAGCTCAAATACTTCTTGGGACTCCAAGTGAAACAGTCTGAGGAAGGAATCTTCATTTCTTAGACCAAGTACAACAAAGAGATCATCAAGAAGTTTGGAATGGAAAGTTCCACTGTCATGAAAACCCCAATGGCAGCCAATATGTCACTGGACAAGGATGACAAAGGTAAACCTATTGATGAAACCTTGTACAGAGGCATCATTGGCTCATTACTCTACCTAACTGCTAGCAGGCCAGATATTGTGTTCTCAACATATATATGTGCTAGGTACCAAGTGAATCCTACAGAATCTCATTACACTGCTGTCAAAAGAATCCTGAGATATCTGAAGGGTACTCTTAATCTTGGCCTTTGGTATCCTAGAAGCAATGACTTTGAACTGACTGGTTTTTCAGATGCTGACTTTGCAGGATGCAAGGAGGACAGAAAAAGCACATCAGGCACCTGTCAATTTCTTGGCAAGAGACAAATATCTTGGAGTAGCAGGAAGCAGACCAGTGTAGCTATTTCTACAGCAGAGTCTGAGTACATCTCAGCTGGAAACTGCTGTGCTCAGCTACTACGGATTCAACACCAACTCCTGGACTATAAAATCCAGCTAAGTAAATCTCCTTTATATTGTGATTCAACTAGTGCTATTGATATAGCTAATAACCCTGTATCACATAACAGAACAAAGCACATAGAAATTAGATATCACTTCATAAGAGAACATGTAGAAAATGGAGACATCACAATTGAATATATCCCCACAGACAAACAAGTAGCTAATATATTCACTAAACCCCTGGATGAAACAAAATTCAATAACTTCAAAATTGAATTAGGAATGCTAAAAATGGAATGAAGTTGTCTTGAAACTAAATAAAATAAAGCTAGAATAAATGACAATTCTCAAATAAATATAGAAAATGATATAAATAAATGAAAATAATAATTAAGTCCTAAAAGAAAAGTGGAGTTATACCTGGCGTCGAGCGAAGATACATGGCGTCGAGCAAAGATACCTGGCGTCGAGAGAAGACACCTGGCGTCGAGCGAAGATAAATAGCGTCGAGCGAGGATAACTTACGCCAAGCAATCTCAACGCGTGTGTGAAATGAGCAAGGTCATCTCGACAGGGTAAATCTGAACCATTTGATCAATTTGGTTATACAAGTCTGGCGCGCGGCTATTCATCTTCTTGAATTTGAAATTCTATAAATAGGGAAGACACTTCGTCAGTACTTATGCCCTAGAATTCCCAGTTCAAAATTATCTGCCCTAGAAAATTTCTCCATCAACACTTTCAATCAAAAATTAACAACTATAATGCCTCCCAAGAGCAGTGATTACCTTTACGAAGGAGGCGAGCTCGTTCGCAATGGATTCCAAGCAGCACCAGAGGAAATCAAGACAACCATCGAGCTAATTTACAAATCAGGGCTAGAATTCATTCTATCTGAATCATCTCTAATCTGGAAATGAGAGGTTTTAGAACTACTCTCCAATGCAGTAATAGACTCCGCCAACTCGAAGCTTAAAACTACTGTAAATGGTAAGAAGATTAAGATTTCTCCTACGAGACTCGCTAAGGCACTAGAATTGCCAAAACTCAAAAGTAATGAGAAAGAAGAAGAGGTGAGTTCTGAGCAGATAAGATTAGCCCAAGTCTGGTGTGGGATTGAAACATCACATGAAATTTCTGGGAGTATACTGAGGAAAGGGATGAATTCAAAGGGAAAGCTGCTGACAGATGTAATAGGAAAGGGACTATTATGCAAGACAGGGTCCCATGATAAAATCTCCAGGAAAATGTTTGTTCTACTGACCAAGATTATTCATACATTGAGAACTGATTGGGGAAGGGTGGTGTTTGATTGAGTGATAGAATGTGTCCAAGCACCCAACATGGGTAGGATACTGTCACTGTATCTAGTAAAAGTAATCCCAGATTCCTTAAACAAAAGACTTGGATCCAAAATAAATCATATGAAGAAAATGGACATCAGAATGTTAGAGAGATGGGAAAGGATTCTGTCAAGCCAACCACCAGCAGAATCTTCTCCAAAGCAGAAGAAAGTACAGAAGAAAAAGAAGAAGAAGATCTCTTCCAGCTCTTCAAGCTCATTATCCTCCAAAAGGAAATCGAAATCCTCTCCAATTCATGATCCTAATTTCACATCATCTGAAGAAGAAGAAGGGAACAAATCTAGGGACAGTATTCCTGACACACCAACAAGTAATGTTCCAATACTGGAAGGGGTTGACAAGAACAATACAGAAAAATATGAGAAAGAGAAAGAAGAAGAAGAGAGAGGAGATCAACCTGGATCTCCTGCTAGAAATGAGGGGAAGTTTCAAAATGAGGCGGAGGCTCCAGATGAGATCCCTGCTCAGGATAATACTAAATTTAACAAAGCAGCGGTTGAGGGGGAGGCTCAGGATGAGATCCCTGCTCCAGACAATACTGATTTTATCAATGCAGACGTTGAGGGGGAGTCTCAACATGAGATCCTTGCCCCTGAGAATTTTGATCCAGACATTGCACCATTTGAGGGCGTTGAAACCAAAATCTTGCGAACAAGACTTGGTCTCTGTGGAGTTCGGGGTCCCAAAAGAGGGGTGGCCTCACACCTACTTCGCTCAAGCTAACAATCTAGGCACAAAACTAGGAACTCAAAGGACAAACCCAAGGCCTCAGCGTGGAGGTCCCACCACACACCCGGAAGACTAACAAGCACTTCCCCTCCGAAGCCAAAGACTGAGACAAAGCACCATTGGAGGACTCTCTTGGCCAACCAAAACATCTAAGGGGAAATCCCAAACCGAATCCCCGTCCTAAAGGTGCTCTCTTGGATCTATTTGTAGCGTTCCTCGTCCAGGCCGCCAATAGCGTAATCCTGACAAACAGTCTGACTATACGCAGCCCAAATGGGACTGCCGACAACGTAACTCCACCGTTTTAAGAGTTAATTAACTGACCCTTAAGGTCTTCCTGGTAATTTCACCTCGGGGTTCCCACGGGGCGAGTGGTTCGTGAAAACACCACTCGCCTACGATAAAAATATAAGCTACATAAAGAGGGCATCACAGGCATTTTAATTTACAAGAGCATAAGCTCCATACTTCGGCACGCAGGCCAGCAAATATAAATAAATAAGCCCTTCTCGGGGCGGCACGACTTTGGTCTTAAGCCCGCAACTCCCTGCTTGGAACTGCGACACCTGTACGCCAACGTCTCGCCATGCGGTAGCAAACTGAGCCTCGGCCAATTGAAGCAAACCGAGCTACATTGCCCACACCCCTTTCCCGAGGCGGCGGCATTTTATAAATACGGGCAAATAATAAATATCTTCCTGTTGAGTCTTCTCCTTGATCCTCAGGACATCACCAATCCGGCCCCCACGTCCGGACGGGCTTCACACAGAAACATCACCAATCCAGTCTACACAACCGGATGGGCTTCACACAGCAACATCACCAATCCGGTCTACACACCCGGATGGGCTTCACACAGAATGCCTAAACCCGTACTCACACTTCCGAGCGCTAATGTGGTTGATTTCGGGGATGCGCACATCAACCCGTTGGAGAGCATACCTCCTCCACCTGATGGTGGAGGGGAGCTTCCATGCAAGTATGAGAATTGAAGGCTTCACCTGCCCAAGTAGAAACATCGTTACCCTTGTAGCGTGTATTTTGCCAGAGGCTCCTCGTCTAGGAGCCGTAGCGGCTTTCCGTGCATAGATCCGGCCTCTACATGCCGAGTCTAGCCCCAAGTCGGCCACGGGAGAGGAGCTCCCGGCCGATCATGCTCCAAGAGGCCGCGGGAGAGAAGCTCCCGGCCGGATTCAGCCTCGGACGGCCACGGGAGAGGAGCTCCCGGCCGGATCTCGCCTCGGACGGCCACGGGAGAGGAGCTCCCGGCCGGATCTCGCCTCGGACGGCCACGGGAGAGGAGCTCCCGGCCGGATCTCGCCTCGGACGGCCACGGGAGAGGAGCTCCCGACCGGATCTCGCCTCGGACGGCCACGGGAGAGGAGCTCCTGGCCGGATCTCACCTCGGAAGGCCACGGGAGAGGAGCTCCCGGCCGGAGCGAGGGTCGGCCTCCTGCTGTTGCTGGCGGCGAGACAGAGAGATGAAGGGGGGTCGGGGGTCGGGCCTCCTCCTTCCTGGCACGAGACAGAGAGACGAAGGGGGAGGGGGTCGGGCCTCCTCCTTCCTGGCGCGAGATAGAGAGACGAAGGGGGAGGGGGTCGGGCCTCCTCCTTCCTGGCGCGAGATAGAGAGACGAAGTGGGAGGGGGTTTGCGGCTGCTCTAAAGAACCGAGAGAGAGGGGGGGATCGAGCTTGCGGCTGGGAAGGGATCTCCCTCTTTAGGTTTTAGTTTTGGGTTTTATAAAAAACCCTAGCCAAAGTTGGCTATCCACAACCCATCCTCTAAACGCACACCCAAACCTCGCTACTCGCACCCCAATTTCTCATTTATTTACGAATATGGATCCTAACCGCACCCCGGTCAATGCTAGCCAATCACGGGACACCACGGGTCCCCGCTATCTGGGGAGGGTCCCACCCGACAGGTACGGGGTTGTACAGAGGGGGAGTATCAGCCTGAGGTCCCTACTCAAGAGAATCCTGTTGTTGATGCTATGGATGTGGAAGAAGAGCCTGAAGCCACAAGGAAAGGGGCTGAGAAGGTGATCAAGATAGAATCTTCTAGCTCACATATGAGCCAGAGAGATGACTCTTTCATCAGAGAGGAAAGTAGTAGAAGTGCTGGAATAACAAGAGAAATCAATGTGGATCTAAGTCCAATAATTCCTCAGCTGGAGGAGTTGCTCAATAATCAAAGAAGATTATTGGAACAATATATTGAAGAAAATAACACAAAATTGAAAAATTATGTAGATTTTCAAATGAAATAGGTCAGATTTGAAGTCAATCATCAGATGAATGCACTGAGAGAGGAAATGGTAAAATTTTTCAAAAGGGCTGGTGCTTCTATGGACTATACAACTGAAAAACTAAATTCAATCAAGGAGACTTCAAAGGAAATCAAAGAAAAACAAGCAGGAATTGCAAAGACTGCAGTTGATGTGCAACAGAATCAGGGAAGTCTAAGCAACAATATGCAAGTGTTGTACAAAGAACAAGTTGCACAGACTCTCACAGGTATAGCTAAAATAGAAGCTAAGCTGCAACAACATGATGCTGCTATACTGGCCAAGATTGATGAGAGCTCCTCCATTCTAAAGGATCAAGTAAAGTTAAATACAGACACTATAGATGACCACCTTCTCAAGGTCAAGAAAACCATTGAAAGTGGAGTAAGTCATCTGGAGGGCCAGGTTAGGTTTCAGAAGAATGTACTAAGAGATCATATAGCAGAAGAAGTCCTAAAGGGGGAGAGGTCAATGATTCAAGCCAACTCTGTGCATGCTGTGTGGACCTCCAATTCTATAAGAGAAACTTTTGGCTATCCTCCCAATAGATTATCATGATCAAGTCTCTGAGACCAAGCCAGCATCTCCTACACAAATTCAAAAGCAAATTGCCATGATGTACTGTCCTGAAGATAAAACCAAGAGAAAGAACATTACCAGTGAACAAGTAGAATCTAGCAAAAGGAAATTTAGAGAAGAAGTTGAATCAAGGAATGATTATGAACATTGGTCTCCCTCATCAAGGGAAATGATTCTGTCAGCATGGGAAGATATGAAAGGTAATCCAGGAGAGAGGGGAAATGGTATTCTGAAGCTGAGTGGTTGAAACACAGGGATCAGGAGGAGCTGAAGATAAAGTTCAAAGCTGACAAATTGGTTGGGAAAGTTCAGGCAAGTGATAAGGAGCCAATCTGATATTTCCCAAAGCCGTCTGGATACTTCAAGAGAAGGAAAGAAGTTGCTGAAGCCCTTTCCAAGAGAGCCAAAAGAGGAATAGATATCAAGGAACCTGAACAGCATTAGGATTTGAATATTTCTTAATAGTTCTCAGGGAATGTATTTGATATAATTTTGGATAATCTTGATGAGCTCCCAGAGCAAACTATCTTTTATTATCATCATATATATATATGGTTGTGATGTGATTCTTTCCTCATATTTACATGATTTATTCTGAACTGCTTGTGATGTAAATCATGTCTGAGATAATTTCTTTTGTTAAAATGTTATGGTAATCTGCTTTTGTAAAGTATTATACTCATCATATTATGATTGCCTATGTTAAAATATTGGTTATCTTTGTAGAAAGGGGTATATCATTGACTAAGGTTATGACTTCTTCAAATAGGGGGAGATTGTTGGCACCATTGACCACAATGTCCTAGATTTGGAGAAGTCCATTCCTAAGTCAAAGATATATCTCAGAATGTATTTGATATACTTTATAGAATCACTGTGCAGGAGATCAGGTCAAGCTAGGTGCTCAAGAAATTCATCTAAGTTCACAAGCGTCGAGACACTACACATCGCTCGACGCCTATGAACAGAATCGTCGACTCATGTCTGCTGTCACAAAAAGGCAAGGTCGCTGCTGAAAATCTGAGATCAAGTCAAGAAGCGTCGAGCCAAGGAATATCGCTCGACGCCGTGGAATAAGAAGTGTCGACTAAACTTCAGTTAGCTCAACGACAACAAAAAGAGTCTAGATGTGAAGGCAGAGTTAAGAAGCGTCGAGCTCCTATACATTGCTTGACTCCTACAGATAAAAAGCGTTGAGCAACTAAAGATTGCTCGACGCCTAAGAAGGAGGTGCTGTGAGATTCAGTCTAAGTAGAAATTGTTGAGCATCTACACATCGCTCGACACCTTACAGAAAAAGCGTCGACAGAGATCCACAGTGCTCAACGCGTTTTTCCTGAAAAGTTCTGAGTTCAGAAATGTGTAAGAATACATCTACAGCAAGTTGAGCCATGTCGAGATGATGACCATGTCTAAACTCCTCGTCTATTCTGAAGCCACTAAAGACCGTTGAAGGTCTAACGTCATGCTGACGTGGAGGTACGTCTCAGATGTTGCGCATGGTGGGTTATAAATAGAAGGCATGACCTATGATTTAGAAGTTGAACATTCCTATTGAAAGCTATTATTTTCTCCATCATTCAAGAACAAAATCTGAGGAAGAATCTGAAGAAGCCATCTCCTCTTTCAGAATCGTACTACAAGAAATTCCTTCAGCAATCTGGTGATGAGATTATTATCTGAAGAGAGAAGGTTAATGAGGAAGAATCTGTCTTCCTAAAGAAGAACAGTCATCACAGCCTGTGCAATTCAAGAAGACCATTTCGTTGTTGTTGTTCTGCTGAAGTTTTCTATCTGATCTTTCAGATAGATCAAGAAGACTCAATATACTGAAGATCTGAGTCTAAGTGTTATTTCTACTTCTTTCAAATCTTGTAGGATCTGAGTTGTCAGATCTGAATGTAGGATCTTTCAAGGATCTGAGGTGTAGGATCAGGTGTGATCTGAGTTGTAAGATTCAGGGGTGAATCTGAGTGTAAGCCTATTGTTATAAGGACTGAGGTAGGATCTATTGAGATCTGAGTTTGTAAGATCTGTTGAGATCTGAGAGTGTAGGATCTGTTGAGATCTGAGACTGTAAGATCTGTTGAGATCTGAGCCGTAAGACCTTTTTGGTGGTCTGAGATCTGGAGGAGATATAAACCCTATCAAGCACACTGCTAGAGGGGAGAAGGGGGAAAGTGGATTACCCCAGATAGGGGAACCACTATAAAATTCTATGTGTTTGTGTTTGTGTGTTTGTTTTCTTGAAAGCTCTGATCTTCATTCATATTCATTTACGATTTAATCAGGAATTGCTAATAGATTTCAAAATAACCTATTCACCCCCTCTAGGTGATTTGCTACCCTTAAATAAAGTCTTTCATCAGGAATTGCTTTTTTCCTTCTTCCCGGACTAGCGTCGAGCTTACTGCCTCAGATCCTAACCCCAGGGACAAGTCCTCTCCCTGTCTCGGCCCTTGCAGCAATAGGGCTTGGGTCAATTGTTCCTTCAGTGCCTGAAAATCCCTTTCACACTCGGGGGTCTACACAAACTTTTGGTTCCCCCGCAGCACCGTGAAGAAGGCCGACCACTTCTCCCCTGCCCTGGAGAGAAACCTGCTTAGTCCGTCCAACTTCCCTGTGAGACGTTGGACCTCCTTCGCACTCCTTGGAGACCCCAGCTCCATGATTGCCCATACCTTATCCGGGTTAGGCTCCACCCCAGCCGGGGTGAGCAGGTGACCTAGGAACTTTCCTCGGCTGACCCCAAAGACACACTTCCGGAGGTTGAGCTTCATCTTGAATTTTCTCAAAGTGTCGAAGGTTTCCTCAAGGTCACGGAGGTGGGACTCGAGGTCCCGACGTTTTACCATGAGGTCATGCACATAGACCTCCAGGTTCCTTCCCTTTTGCTCTCGGAAGACTCGGTCCATCATCTGTTGGTAAGTCGCCACTGCATTCTTCAGCCCGAAAGGCATCATTTTGTAGCAATAGCACCCATCCCCTGTGATGAAGGAGACATCCTTGATGTCGGTAGGGTGCATGCAGATCTGATGGTAACCTGAGAAAGCATCTAAGAAACTCATTAGAGAAAATCCGACGACTGAGTCAACCAGCGCGTCGATTCGAGGCAAGGGATAACAATCCTTAGGGCATGATTTATTCAACAAGGAAAAGTCAACACCCATTCTCCACCTACCATCACCTTTTTTTTACCATCACTACATTGGAGACCCAGCCTGGATACTAGATCTCCGATACAAAACCGGCCTTGAGGAGCTTGCTCACCTCCTCCCGGATGGGTGCCTCCAGCTTGTTCGCGATGGACCTCTTCTTCTGGTGGATGGGGTGAGTGTCCGGGTCTATTGGATCTTGAGGCGCCCTTAGAGGGGGGGGGGGGGGGGGGGTGAATAGGGGTTTTAGAAAACTTTAAACTTTTATAGAAAACTTTTGATATTTTGGTAGAAGTAAGTTAAATCAAAAGTAAAGAGATAATGAAATTAGAAATGAAATCAATTTTATTAAACAAGAAAAGACATGATTATCATTTATAAAATTGATTACAAAATCTGATTTCTATGACGCTAGAAATCAAAGGCGAAATATGAAATATTCTTTTCATTTTCTATACCGACTCGTATCCCCACGAACCGGTTGGCTTTAGCCGATCTCTCCCCAGATACGGCCTCAAGCCGCTCTAGCCTTCCTATCCCCAAAAAGGCCTCGAGCACCCCATAGATCTTCTCCCTAGTCCTAGTCGCCAACACAAGGCGAATTACTCCCTAAGTCCTACCCAGACCTAGTCACCAACACGAGCTGAATTTTCGAACCGATTACAAAGATAAAAATAAAAGACAAATACAAAAGAAAAATATGAAACTCCCTATGAGGTAATCTGAAGGAGACGCCGAAGAATCGCTGAAGATTGTTGAAGTCCAAGCGTGCGTTCTTCGCATTGAGTTAGCGTGTTGATCCAAGCCTCCTTCGATTAGTCCTTTTGAAATTGAGTGGGAGATGTGTTGGTCTGGAAATACGGCCCTCTCAGAGTTTCTGAAGTGCTGGAATAGGGCTCTAATCAATCAATGGTTGGAGAAGATGAAATCTACTTTTTTATAGGACTGGAAGCTAACGCTGGCGTTAAGAGTTAATGTTGGGCGTTGACCCAATATAGAAATAACTTGATGGCCAGATATACAAAATAGGAAGGAGATTTTGTATTTTAGGAAGTATTTATTTTAGGCAACCCTAACGCTGGCGTTGATGCTAACGCTTGCATTAGTTCAGATCATTCCTAAAGTGCTCCTTCAATCACAGCTGCATTCCTCCTTGCCATAATCGTCGATCGTTAACGCCAGCGTTAAGTCCTAACGCCTGGCGTTAAACTTCTTTCTCTTTTTTTTTCTTCAGTCGGCAAGCCATCCCGTCGATCGACAAGCCATCCCGTCGATCGTCAGACCATCCTGTCGATCGCTAACGCCCAATATTAAGTCCTAACGCCGGGTGTTAGACATCATTCCATC